>JAWZYV010015404.1:1200000-1825247 GCA_038373885.1 Cheiracanthium punctorium | reverse complement strand
CCCGACACTTTAAGATTGGTAGCATCGCATCGGGGCACCGGTTTCGAAGGGGCATCATTTCGAACTCTAAAACTAAGTAGAGCATAAAAGGACCGCCCGTGTTTGTAACCATCTTAATTTTAAATCCCATTCAGAATCTCTGAGAGATTTCCGTGCCGTGGAGGCCGGTGAGAAACAGGATTGTCTCCGAACAAGATTTTTTAAGATGGCGAATCAACTGTCCGCCGGAGGTGGCTATTATTTAACTAAAGGAGAAATAAAAATGTCAGTTTTTATACAGAACTTTGTTAAGTCTAACCATATTCCCATTTTACCCCACCTCAGGAGAAAAAAAAATTTAAAAATAGAAATTACATTTTTATTTTTAATTTTCTTCATATAACCCAGTTCTTTTGGAGTATCTCTACTAATATGTATCAAATATAAACGCTTTACTTAATTATAAGGAATCTAGAAGAAAGTTTTTCCATATCACTTGTTAACAGGCAGTATATTAAGAGCGAAAACAAGAAGTTTTGCACACATTAAAATTGTTGAAGTATCCTAAACCTTCATTAAAAGTACTTGTTATGTTATTAAAATATATTTCCATAGAAAAAAAATACTGAAACATCTAAATTTTTATGGGGGAAAATAGGTATTTTTCAATAAACCCATTTTCCCTCATACCACAATTTCCCCCCACCTGACCCTAAATCTTTATTAAAGAACGACTTTTAACAAAGAGACGAATCATTAAAATCAGTGCAAAAATGTACGGTATGCTTTTTAAGAATGTGTCAATAATATATTTTGAAACAATAGATTAAAACTTATTAAAAAACTAGCTTCTACCCGTGTCCGTGTTGGCTTTAGAATTAGGTCCAGAGAGAAATGAAGCACGTGCGAATACCAAAAAAGAAATAGTTTGATGACATTTGCGCTATAGACAAAAATGACTGTACTTAAATATGATTTACTTTTTATTATTATTATTTTTTAAATAAAGTGCAATACATGTACATGTTATATATATAGAGTTCTAAATGTAGATTTTTTTTACGCATTTGGCGAATGCAGACAGTTATAATAATATTTACAAATCATTTTGTGTGCTCCTTTAAAATAATATTTATGCTACATGCATGAATTTTAGGCTGTATTACTAGGGAATTCAATCCCGCACTGTTTTTCGTATTGCGGGATTGAGATTTATTGATCCCGCAATCCCGCGGGATTGACATTTCATTTAGGTAGGGCTTCATTTTAACAGAGAAAAGTAAAAAAAGTAAGATTTTAAGCACTATGAAGCTTAACTTTAATAATAATAATTAATCTTATGAGATAATTCATACAATAACTTACAGAAATATGAAAATTATAATCATTATTTTCAGAATAATACAGTAAGTTATGTCTTAATATATTAGTATTAGCTATGTTAGTTTCTAAAATTGAGGAATTTACAGAAAAATGCATTCACATACTTACGTTATTTTCTTAGTTGCTGAAAAAAGAACGTACAAAGTCGAACAAATCCAATGAATCATTTCCTAGTCTAGATTTATTTTTAGTTTAAAACTGTGAATTAAAAAAATTAATAACTAAAATGAAAACTTTTTATAATTAATTCATAATTGTTCACTCAGAAATAAATTAGTATGAAATATTTCAGTTCACTTGGGATTGGGAAGTTTTTGAAAAATTTAGATTATGGTGTTTAGATTTAGATGTTTGATCCAGACTCCCATTGGAAGATAATTTAAAAAAATAAAACTTTAAATTAAAATTTGTAAGTATGGATTCGTTTATTGTTAGATGAAAGACATGAATATTCAAAAATTTTCGGTCTATTGGTCTATCTATGACTAGTCCCGCAAATATTTGTGCGGGATCCCGTTCCCGCGGGATCGGGATTGCATTCCCTATGTATTACTTACAGGACCTAGGTAATAGTGTAGCTTTCTATCGCTGAAAAAGGTTTTAGAAACGGTTCAATAGTTACAGAGATACCCATATAGTGTAATGTATTAGATTTCTTTTGAGTGTCCCTGTAAAAGAACTATTTATGTTCTATGCATGGAAGGTAGCCTATAATACTCAGGAACAGTGCAGCTTTCTATCTGTTAAAAAATCAGAAACGATTTAGTAGTTTTAGATGCCCATTGAGCGTCATGTAATTCTTATGAGTGTCCCTGTAAAAGAACTATATGTGATACATGCATAAAGGTAGCCTAATACTCAAGAATAGTGTAGCTTTCTATGAGTGAACAAAGTTTTAGAATTCGTTTAGTAGTTACAAGATGCCCATACAGCGTAATATAATAGAATTGTTTTAAGTGTCCCTGTAAAAGAACTATTTACGTTATATGGATTAAATGTAGCCTATGGTACTAAGGTATAGTGTAGCTTTCTATCAGTGAAAAAGATTTTAGAATCGGTTCAGTAGTTACTGAGTTACCCACATAGCGTATTGTAATTCTGTGAGTGTCCCTGTAAAAGAACTGTTTGTGATATATACTAGAGATGAGTTCGGGCTCATTTTTTGAAGCCCGAGCCCGAGCAATATTATATAAGTCGGAGCCCGAGCCCGAAATTTCAGCTAAAGATAAAAAAAAAAATCAATTATTTCATTGATAGAATACAATAAATTTTGCCGTTTGTGCAAATTAAAGACAAATATAGTTGCAAACTCCCAATGCACTTTCTAATTCTTTGTATCCATCCTTTATCAAAAAATGTCGGATCTCAAGACGAACTAAGGAATATAAACCGCTGTTCTAAAATACCCAAAGAGCTTCACACACCTTCTAGGCGCCTGTGCCGCTATTTTTTATTTATTTATTTTTTTTGTACTTTTATTTTTCTCATGCATCACTTTTTAAAATCTGTTTCAAGCAGTATGTTCAATAAAGGAGAAATTTTTCACGAGCCCGAGCCCGAACACAATTGTAAATTACAGAGCCCGAGCCGGGTTCGGGCTCGGTTTGAGCCCGTCTCATCTCTAATATATACATGAGAAGTGGCCTGTAATACTCAGGAATAATGTTATTTTCTTTGAGTGAAAAAGTTTTCGAATTGGCTCAGTAGTTACAGAGATATCCATAGGACGTGATGTAATTCTTGCTAGTATCCCTGTAAAAGAACGATTTGTGAAATATACATGAAAGGTAGCCTATAATAATCACGAAGAGTGTAACTATCTATTAGTGAAAAACGTTTTAAAATCGATTTAGTAGTTACAGAGATGTCCATAGAGTGCAATGCATTAGAATTATTTGAGTGTCCCTGTAAATGAACTATTTATACTGTATGCATAGAAGGTAGCCTAGATGTTAATACAGGGTATAAGCTATCTTCATTCCAAATTTTATTCAAATCATCTTAGCCGTTTTTGTGTGATTCAGTTAGAAACATATAAACACACAAGCATACAAATTTATAACATTAGTAGGATGACTTTCAACAAAGAGACGTAATTATTAAAATCAGTGCAAAAATATACGGTATAATAATGCTTTTTAAGAGTGTGTGAATAATATACTTTGAAACAATATACTAAATCTCCGTCAAGAATATACTTTGAAAGAATGGACTAAACCTTTACTGAAGATTAAACAAAGGGATATAATTGTAAAAATATACGGCTTAAAAAATATTTTCTAAGAATTTGTGTCAATAACATACTTATAAACAATGGATTAAACCTTTAAAGAAAGCCTTTCAACAAAGGGAAGTAACTGATTGAAATACAGGGTGGCCATAATTAAACTGCAAGTGTTCAAGGGGTGCTGGAGAGAAAACTACCAGGAATATTCCAGTGAAACTTGGTATCTACATGTTTCAGAACATGCGCAAGTCAAATATGCAATAAAAAAAAATCGCCATTTTCACCCGATAGATGGCGCTATATCGTGTTTCAATGCTTATGGCAGGGGGGGGGGATATCGGGATATATCCCCCCCACGAAATTTTTGGATTAGTGATTAAATTCCGTCTATTTATACACATATAAGTTCATATCCCCCCCCCGAAATTTTTGGATTAGTGATTAAATTCCGTCTATTTATACACATATAAGTTCATATCCCCCCCCCCCCCGAAAAATTTTCCTGGCTACGCGCCTGGCTTATGGGCGTCATATATGCAAATTTAAGGCCCATCGAACAGTGTAAAAACAAGACCCCATTGAGTAATGGTCAATCATGACTCTGAATAAGAAGGAACGTGCATTATTAGTGAAGATATTCTATCAGAATGGTACCAATTATTCAGCTACTCTGAAAGAATGCTGGCGTATGGAACGATTAAGAAGAGGTCCAATGAGTGTCAATGAGAATAAATAATCGTTTAATTGTTTTCCAAAGCGTTGTTATGAATTGTTTAATTTGTGATCTTAACTTACGTTAATTTTTGATTACATGTTACTGTAAAAATTTAATTACTGAAGCGAATTGTATGGAATTTTGATAAACTGTAAATGATGTTTTATATTGTTTACATGCCTCTTAGAATGTCATTATGCTCTATCTATCGGTTTTGAAAGTTGTATATGTCACCGGTGAGCTTTGAAATACGGCACAGCGCCATCTATCGGGTGAAAATGACGATTTTTTTTCATATTTGACTTGCGCATGTTCTGAAACGTGTAGATACTAAATTTCACTGGAATATTCTCGGTAGTTTTCTCTCCAGCACTCCTTGAACACTTGCAGTTTAATTATGGTCACCCTGAATATTCAAAAGTATGAGTTGGAACAATGCTTTTTAAGATTGTGTCAGTATTATACTTGGAAAGAATGGAATAAATCTTTATTAAAAAATGACATTCAACAAAGGGACTTAATTATTAGAATCAATGTAAAAATTTACGGTGTAACAATACTTTTCAGAATATGTGTCAATAATATACTTAGAAACAATGGAATAAAACTTTATTAAAAATGCCTTTCAATAGAGGTTCATAATTGTTGGAATGAATGCAAAAATATACAGTATAACAATGCTTTTTAATAATATGTGAAGGTATTTAGGAACAGTGGAATAAAAGTTTATAAGAAAGCCTTGCAACAAAGGACGCAATTGTTGGAATCAATGCTAAAATATACGGTATAACAATGCTTTTTAAGAATACGAGTATGTTCAATAATATACTTTAAAATAATGAACTATATAAAAAATAACTTTAAACAAAGAGACGTAAATGTTGGAATCAATAAAAATATATATATACGCCATAACAATGCTTTTTAAGAATATGTGTCAATAATATAGTTTGAAATAATGAGCTATATTAAAAATGACTTTCAACAAAGGGACGAAATTGTTAGAATAATGCAAAATATTCTTAAAAAGCATTGTTATACTGTATATGTGTCAATAATATACTTTGGAATTATGAACTATATTTAAAAAAGACTTCCAACAAAGGGACGTAACAGTTGGAATAAACAGTGGCGCAGAGAGGGGGGGGGGAGCAGGGGAAAAATCCCCGGGCCCCAACTTGTAAAGGGGCCCCCTTTTACTGCTCTATGTACTATAGTTAATGATAGGATAAGATGTCGTTTTTGTAAAAAAAATTGCAAATAAGTAGATAGTACCATCAACTATAAAACTAATCCGAAGACCTGAAGGCAAAATCGCATCTGGCGGCACCCCCTGCTGCTTCGCTGCGGATAGTGGGGGAGGTGTCCGTCTTTGTGACACTCTCCTGCTTTTTAAGTACGGCTCTCACCGGACTATGTGTCATAGTTTTTTATGAAAAAAGCGAGGATAGATCTTTGTCCCTAATCTTCAGTGCCACCCCCCCCCTAACCTTGCGAATCCCCGGCTTTCTTTCATCATTTCATCACCCTATCGTGAGGGCCCAAATTGTCTATCAGCTGCTTTTTCTTTCTTTCAGACTAGTGTTCGGACAATCAGTTTCTTTGCCTTTTGTGAAAGGAGTAGAAAGTAGCATGGGAGGGCATATGCAAGCAATGCCGTAGGCAGATAGATAACAGGATTCACAAAAAACAGTGTGTTTTCAATATCCTTTTAATTCTTTAGTTCTCGGCCTCGTAAATAACTAATAATGTAAGTTTATATAGAATGTAGGAAAAAACGCGAACGGAAAAAACGCGAACGGTAAAAACGCGAACGGAAAAAACGCCAAACGGAAAAAACGCGGACGGTAAAAACGCGAACGGAAAAAATGCCAAACGGAAAAAACGCGAACGGTAAAAACGCGAACCGGAAAAAAAGAATATCCCCCCCCCCTCAGAATAATAATTTTTATTTAAATATTGACATGAACTTATTTTGTTTTGTAGTAAATACGATAATGGTATTTAATCAAATATTGGAGTGCCTCAAAATTCTTTTGTTTTTGAAGTTAAGGAGCCACTTTTTATATTTTGAGAGCATATATCTTCATATTAATCAGGGAAATTTACAACATTAAATAAAAAGGAATTAATTGCTTTTAGCTAGTCAAGCTACTTGTCAAGGTCATGAAAGCCGTGTCCCTTCCAAGAAAGAAATAGGGGAGATTCCCCGGACAATGGGGACCGGGGACTATGGGAGATAGCGTACAGGAAAACGCCTAAGGCAAGATGAACAAATAGGTTTTTTTTTTAGGTTGAGGTTCGTACTGCACAGATTTTACATTCAAGAATATTATATCCAGAAAAACATTTAAAAGCTGTGCGGTCATGGGCGCACCCACGGAGAGGGCTATGGGGGCTAAAGCCCCCCCCTAAACCTGGAGTGTTAGATGTGAAAAACTTTGAAAATTGTCACTAACGAATTATAATATTTTACCTTAAAAAATTGTCTTCAAATTATTTCTAATTTTTTGTGTGTGTGTGTGTGTGGGGGGGGGGTTAATTAAAAGTGGGGGAATGTTGGTTTTTAAATAAATACTTACAGTTAGTGCGTAAATTACCAACTTTTAAAGTTAGAACTGGTAAGATTAGATATTGGTTGAAAAAAAGACTATGAAAAGATTGGGCTTGTGTTCTATGGGCAAGTGGTAACGAATATTTTGAAGTTATAATGGAGTTATAGCTATAATCGAGGTCACTTATAACCTAGTTTGGCAGTATTTGTAACCCCCCCCCCCCTAAACCAAAATCCTGAGTGCGCCACTGTGTGCGGTAATAAATATATTTTATCACAGTTTAAAAAATTAATTTTTATATCAATTATTCTGTTGAGAAAGATACAATCATTGTATTGAGTTTTTTTAAAAACAAAATATTCAAAATTATTTAAAAGGGTATTTTTAGCGTTAAATAGAAACTCAATTGATTTCAAACGATTTATTAAAATTTGAATGAAATTTAAACTCGTAATCATTTGATTTTTCTCCGCTAGAGTATTTAAATCATTTTTATTTCCTAGTTTTATGTGATCTAAACAGTAATCTTAATATATAAAAATCCAGTGTCCGTGTGTATGTTCCGAAATAACTCAAAAACGGGTCAACTGATATTCATGAAAGTTTGCATATATATGTAATTTGGTCCAACTTAGATAATAGGATAGTTATTATTCAAATTAATGGTCTCAATAATTAATAATTAATAAAAAACTGATCACCAACGTTGATTGTTGTTATTAATCGTAGGTTCCATAAGTCTGGAACAGATGGCGCCTTAAGAGAATTTCTTTATGTACAACTGTAGTTTAATATGTATTTGTGTACTGCATAAATTCAAGAAAAAGTGTTTATCCAAACCGGCAGTCACGAACACGGCCAAAAATATTGGAACATTACTACGAAGAAAATTAATAATATCTGCGATATTGAAATACTCAACTCATAGCTTATCGTCTGCTTCTAAAGGGATAAAAGCGTTTTATTTTATTTTTTCCGAAATTGGCAACCGAGATAACTTTTTTATTGTTTTGAAAAAAAAAAAAGAACAGTTTAACAGTTCTTGCTTTAAACGACATCTTATTATTTGCGTATGTTTTATTTACAGAAAAATTCTCATTTTACAGAGGAAGAAACCTAAAAGAACGTATAATATATTTTTCATGTATCTTATCTTATCTTATCTTAATATATGAAAATACAGTGTCCGTGTGTATGTTCCGAAATAACTCAAAAACGGGTCAACTGATATTCTGATTACGTTGATTGTTGTTATTGATCGTAGGTTCCAATCGTAGGTCCAATATTTCCGTTTGAGACCATAATTACATTGTCCTTTGCATCTCATAGATGGCGCCACACCTTAATGTGATACAGTTTCTTAGACTACACACTATACATGTCTTATTTTGCCTATACCAAGCACTACTTTTAGTAATATGCGACCCAAAAAATCTAACCTTACTGCCCGGAGCAAGAAGACTCGATATGCACGTATTGAAAGAGCTCATGAATCAGTCTGATCCAGTCAATTGTAATGAATTAAATAAAAAGGTTAGTTCAATAAACTACTATGCGTATCGATTAATGATTAGACACAATCAGGACAACTATATCCTTCGATATCGTCAATTGTATCATCAATACGTTGTGGAAATGTTTGCTAAGATTGAAAGCGAACGTTTGCGATTCATTCGGTTCAACCAAGCTAAACTACGATCAGAGGATTACATTCACTTACGAGATGCTATTGTTGGAAACGTCGATGGAAATTTAAACACCAATGAAATTGGTAGTGCTGTTATTTTACCTTCCAGCTACATAGGTAGCCCACGAAACATGCAAGAATACATGCAGGATGCAATGACTTATGTACGTCATTACGGTCGTCCAGATTTGTTTATAACATTTACGTGTAATCCAAATTGGGAGGAAATCCAATCTTTACTATTACTAGGTAAACAATCAATACATCGTCACGATATTACTGCACGAGTGTTTAAACAGAAGTTGAAATCTTTGATTGATTTTATAGTAAAATATTCAGTTTTTCGCAAAACGTGTCGTTGGTTGTATTCAATTGAGTGGCAGAAATAAGGCTTACCTCATGCTCACATTTTAATTTGGCTTGAAGATAAAATTCGTCCAGAGGAAATTGATCAAATTATTTCAGCCGAAATTCCAGATTCTTCAATTGATCAAGAATTATTTAATATTGTTACAAGTCATATGATTGCCGTGTATTGGACCGTGTGGAGCGTTTAACATGACATCACCATGCATGGAAAATGGGAAATGTAAGAAACATTTTCCTAAGAAATTCACAAATGATACCATTACTGATATTGATGGTTATCCATTGTATCGCCGCAGAAACGCTGATAATGGTGGTCATACATATAAAATGAGAACTTCAAATCCTAACCAATTAGAAATTGACAATCAATGGGTAGTACCATACTCACCACTACTCTCCAAAACGTACAAGGCTCATATTAATGTTGAGCTTTGCAGTTCTGTGAAATCCATCAAGTATATTTGCAAGTACGTTAATAAGGGCAGTGATTTGGCCGTATTTGGAGTACAAAATATAAACGAAAATGATGAAATAGCACGCTACCAAATGGGTAGATACATTAGCAGCAGTGAAGCTATCTGGCGCATACTTAGCTTCCCCATACACCACAGAGAACCTGCTATACAACATCTTGCAGTGCATCTTGAAAATGGACAACGTGTGTATTTCACTGAAGAAAATATTCTCCAAAGAGCATTTGAACCACCAAAAACGACACTAACCGAATTTTTCACTCTTTGTCAAAAAACTGATGTGTATGGTCAATTCGCAAAAACAGTATTATACACTGATATTCCATGCTATTTCACATGGAACACGTCTGCTAAAAAATGGGAACCACGTAAAAAGGGAGAACCACATCCTTATATTGCAGACATATTTAAAGCTAAGACACTGGGACGACTTTATACTGTACATCCAAAACAACGTGAATGCTTTTTTCTGCGTTTATTGTTGGTGAATGTTCCTGGAGCAATCTCTTTTCAATTTTTACGATCAGTTAATGACCAAGTGTTCAGTACGTATAAAGGTGCATGTCACGCGTTGCAACTTTTAGAAGATGACAACCATTGGGATCTGACACTTGCTGATGCTGCTTTAACGTCCACGCCGAGTAATATTCGATAAATATTTGCCATTATTTTGATGACATGTTTTCCAACACAGTCATCTACATTGTGGGAAAAATATAAGAACTACATGACTGAAGATATACTCTACCGACATAAACAAATAAACCACTCTCCAAACTTAGACTTCACACAAGATATGTATAACGAAGCTTTAATAATGATTGAAGATTTATGTATTATGATCTCAAATTCACCTCTTAGTCATTATGGTATTCCATCTCCTAATCGCCCAGCTACAGACTTAGTAAATAGTGATTTGCAGCGAGAAGAACAATTTAATAATCGTGATTTAAATACATTTGTTACTAACAATGAACCATTATTAACTGACGAGCAGAAGAACATATGCAATCGAATTATGTTGGCTATTGATGCCAAACAAGGCGGTTTTTTCTATTTAGATGCACCAGGTAGTACCGGTAAAACATATTTGTTATCTTTCATCCTTGCGAAACTACGGTCACAACAAAAAATTGCATTAGCAGCTGCATCATCAGGCATAGCTGCTACTTTATTGGATGGTGGGCGGACAGCACATTCTGCTTTCAAACTACCATTAGATATTCATAACAATCCAAATGCAATGTGTAATATCAAAAAAAGAAGCGGAATGGCAGCAGTGTTACGAAAGACTTCGATCATAATTTGTGATGAGTGTACTATGGCTCATAAGCATTCGCTCGAAGCATTAAATAGGACTATGCAGGATTTAAACAACAGTGACAGATATTTCGGTGGTACTATTTTATTACTATCTGGTGATTTCCGGCAAACGTTGCCAGTTATTCCTCGCTCTACTTTTGCAGATGAAATTAATGCATGTCTAAAACAATCAGTTTTATGGAGAAATGTTGAAACACTCAGACTGACAAAAAACATGCAAGTACAACTCCAAAATGATCCAACAGCACAAGAATTTTCTAAACAATTACTGGCTCTTGGAAACGGTGAAATAGAATTTCATCAAGATACTCAACATATTAGATTGCCAGATAATTTCTGTACTGTTGTTCAAACTAAAAATGAACTGATTGAGAGTGTCTTCCCAGACATACTAAATAACTATTTAAATCATGACTGGCTTAGTAATCGTGAGGTAGTGAATTTCCCAATTGAATTTTTAAATTCTTTAGACATATCAGGAATGCCACCACACAATCTTCGATTGAAAATTGGATCACCGATTATTCTACTGCGTAATTTAAACCCTCCTAAACTATGCAACGGTACACGTTTGGTGATCAAAAGAATCACTGGAAACGTTCTTGAAGCAACTATTTTGACAGAAAAGTTTAAAGGAGAAATTGTTTTGTTACCATGTATTCCGATGATATCCAATTCTCCCATACCATTTAAAAGACTACAGTTTCCCATTCGCTTAGCTTTCGCGATGACTATAAATAAATCTCAGGCCAAACATGTCTATTTGCGGCTTAGACTTTGAAAATCCATGTTTCTCCCATGGGCAATTATACGTGGCGTGTTCACGAGTAGGAAGACCATCAAGTTTATTTGCATTAACAAAGGACCGATTGACCAAAAATATTGTACATCGATTGGCGCTTCATTGAATATCAACTGTGATTTATTACGATTAAAGATATTTAGAGTATATATATCAAATTAAAATATTTAAAGTATTTATTAAATAAATGTTATTAAATCTTATGTTAATTTGTGTTAAATTTTGTCTTTCAAATCCTGCTTAAATCACTCAGCCACAGCAACGCGTGGCCGGGTCTGCTAGTAAATTATATAAAGGATATTAAAACATATACAAATTAAAATCAAAATATTTAGTAGATTAGAGCCATGTGCCTTTAATTAACTGAAATTGATCACAATTTTTTTTAAAGAATGGGGGGGGGAGTGTTTGCCTTTACACCTTCTCACCTTTAAAAGGGGAGACTTTAAAAATGCACGAGATTTAAAAATTCTCCTGAACATAATAAAATAGAGAAATAGTTTAATTAATGAATTATTAATTTACCAAGTTTAATTAATTAATTACTAATTTAACAAACTGAATGTTCAATTTGATTGTATTCTTAGGACAAGGACCAGAACTAGTCATTCCGCAACAAATTGTAGCAGTTGCGAAAATTTTAAGTACCATCTCTCACCTACCAAGATCACCCTAAAAAAGAATATCCTATCACACCGTTTTAACATGCACGTTCTCTGTAATAAATTCTGACCTTCACTTTATTCCTTACCAACCATAGCTTATATTTACTGGCTTTCTTTTTATATGTGCAAGATTTTATTTTGATTCATCATAATTCATTCTGATTCATCTTGTTAGCTTTTCGGTTTTAAATTATTAGAATAATGAATGATTTATCAGTATATATTTATGTATACATATTTTTGTTTTTTAAAATATTCATTTTAAGCATGAATACTCTTATTTTAAAAATGCTTTTTTTAATTAAGTCATGGTATTAATAAGTCAACAACTAATAAAAACAACTTAAAATAAACTCTTCAAATTAAATGTTTGTGTAATTGTAACTTTTCAAACAAATTTTCATTTCTAAATGCTAAAAACCCCTTTTTACAGGAAACTTTTAAAAAATGATTTAAAACTTATTTCTTAAAATATAAAATATTGGCTATTTATAACACTGATTAAAATTAATGGTTAATTTGTTTTGTTAGAATAGTTTTAATAATTATATTTTTGCTATTATTGATATAGCAAAGCTTATTGCCCCCTCACCAACTTTGATTAAACATATCTGTAAGCCTTCTTAGAAGAAAGAGGGCTGTATAAAAAATACATGTTTCTATTTATTTACATTTAATATTCAGAAAATTTTATTTGATACCATAAAATAACTATGTAATTTATTCTATATGTCTATGATCAACATTTAAAGAAGAAAACTCTATAGGTCAGGGTTTTTAGGACAACCTCGATAACAGTGTTTGGAAGTGATTATGATTTTTATTTAATATTAAATATATTAAACTTTTTACTTTCACTGTAAATTATCATGAAAGTTATTTATGTTTTGTGGCAGATCTACACAAGGATTGTTTGCCAGGAGAGGTCAGCTCGCGTCACTGAATGTGACGCTTAGAGCTACATATACGTCCTTCCCGTAATTTCCCGCTAGAATTTGGAACCTCATCAGAAGGTGGGGGACTTCTGAATATTGACACCCCTCGGAAACTGCTAGCGACCGCCGAGAGGACTTTCGTAACCACGGATTTAACGTGCACGTACGCCGCATGTACACGGTGGTCTTTAGTGGTACGCCGGTATCGAACCCACAACCTTCCGGTTACGAATCCAACGCCTTAACTACTGGGCTACAACGGCCCCTTCTACCCAAGGATTGGCTGCTTAATTTAGACATGCCTCGGGTGGAGGACTTTTTGAGGGGTCCTAACCCGAATTCACATTACAGATGTAGAAAGTGGCCGCGCGGTAAGCCAGAACCCTATACCTATACATTAGTCTTTTACTAATTGTGATGAAATTAGTAAAAATTATTTATTCTACAATGTGAAAGCTACTTGATTACATTTTTTAAAAATTTTTATTAGATAAATTTATATCTTATAAAGCTCTCTTCTTTATAAAACTTACAGCTTATTAAACTTTTAAGATAAACTGAAAAAAAAAAAACTTGCTGAAATACGCAAGACTGATAAAGTATAAATATTTAGAAGGATAACTTATCAAATATTGAACTATTCATATATGAATAAAATACAGCAAGAAAAAAAAAGATGCAATAAATCTATTATTACAATTAATATAACTTGATGTAAAACTGTGAGAGTATTATTAAGAAAAGGGAAAATACTATACTATTCACTTTCGCTCAACGAATAAAACATTTTTGCATAAAATACTTTGCATTACATTAAAAATAAAAAAATAAATATTTTAAAGAAAACCTAGTATTTAGAAAGAATTTAAAACCACAACCTATTGGGAATGAGAAAAATTGTTTAAACGAATCGCTTAAAAAATAACCTTGTTCAAATTAAGCTAGTCTGACAGTGAAAAGTTGTTGGATTTTTTTTTTTTTCTTTTTTTTTTAAGAAAAACAAATATTCTCTCAAGTCACAGACTGGAGTTTCTTTTTGCATTTTTAAGTGGAACGGTTAAAACGACCCTTCAAACAAATGTTTAAAATAAAAAGATTTGGGGACAGAGGGGACCCCCCTGTAACCCCCTCTCCCGATTGCGATAGTTCTTATGTACAATATGCTTAGAAAACTTGATAATAATAGCTTTTTTAGACAAGGATTATCACCGCTCCCAGACCAACTGAAAATTTGGAGGGTCACATGAAGATTTGAGGGGGTCACATGTCGAATTTAAGAGCAGAAAAGGAAATTTCTTTTAAATTTTAAAACAAACGTCCGTTTAAAAATTTTTAGACGAAGTGGGAGGAAAGGGGGATACAGCCCCCCTTGTGCCCCCCCTCTTCGACCCTACGCCTATGGTTCGAATGTATTGTACTCTTAGGAAAACCTATTAACAATAGCTTCCTAAGGAAGGCTCATCACTGCTCCAGACCTACTGAAATTTTGGGGGTGCACAGGAAACATTTGAGGGGGTCACATATCGAATTTTAGAGCAGAAAAGAAAAGTTTCTTTAAAATTTCAAACATGCTTATTTTTTAAGAAATTGACGATATTGTTCGGGGGGGGGGCGTGCCCCCCCTGTGCCCCCCTCTTCGACCCTACGCCTATGGTTCATATGTATTGCACTCTTAGGAAAACCTATTAACAACAGCTTCCTAAGGAAGGCTCATCACTGCTCGAGACCTACTGAAATTTTGGGGGTGCACAGGAAACATTTGAGGGGGTCACATATCGAAATTTTAGAGCAGAAAAGAAAAGTTTCTTTAAAATTTCAAACATGTTTATTTTTTAAAAATTGACGAAATTGTTCGGGGGGGGGGCACAGGGGACACGTGACCCCCTGTGCCCCCCCCCCCAACCGACGATACGCCTATAGTTCATATGTTAAATGAATCATGTTGGCGTTTTTACCGTTCGCGTTTTTTCCGTTTGGCGTTTTTCCCGTTCGCGTTTTTACTGTTCGCGTTTTTTCCGGTTGGCGTTTTTTCCGTGGGCGTTTTTACCGTTCGCGTTTTTTCCATTCGCGTTTTTTCCGCACACCAAGTTGATACTAGCGAGGATTTTCTTCTTTTTTCCAGTTACATTTTTCAAGTTATACGCAAGCCCTGATTATGAACAACAGGGGCCCCGGGCACTGATAAATATGGGGGGCTCCATCTAAGAAATTTGTTTTATTTTTCATAAAATTTTGATATGAAAAAGAAAATTTCAGAACAACATTTCAAAATTGGGGCCATTTTCAAGCTGGGGGCCTTGGGCAAAGCCCCGATTTGCCCAAGCGATAATAAGTCCCTGGTTATACGGTTTTTCATTTGCATTATTTTTCAATGATCCATTATCCGTACTAATCAAGAAACCAATTGCAATTTTTTTTTTCACTTGCCTGTAATCATAACTTTAGGAAAAAATATTCCGATCTTTAAAAATTTTTCGCCCCGAAATCCAATGCCGGGGTTTTCTAACTGATCACTTTGGTAGGGAAATTCAACAGGTAAAAAACAATATTTTTTAATATCAAAGTATTTTAAAAACGGATAACGCAAGGAAAAAGAAAACGTTTTGTTGAATTCAACAAAAATTTGGTTGGCGCTATTTAAACAGAATAACTTTGTTTGTTTTTAACAAAGTTTTTGTTAAATTAACAAAATATTTTGTTGAATCAACAAAACTTTTTTTCTGTGCAAGACTCTTCATAACTCGTTTCCTTTTATTAATTTTATTTTTGAAATTTTGTGAAATACTTGTTGAAGTTTGCGATTTAAAGTAAACATACTTTTATAGCATGTTTCCCCACTTCAGTTTCAAACGTTTCAGTCTTTCTTAAACTGTAGAGACTTACACATTTTTTAATTTTGAAAATTTAGATCTTCACCCCCCCCCTCTTTCTTCAAAAAGAACATACACTGAACTATATTTAATTAAAAAAAATTATAAGCATTATTTCTCTTAGACCATGTGATTGTGAAATGTTGATGCTAGGAGTTACCTAATAATAATAATAATAAAAATATTTCTTTTTTTGATGAGATTGAATGAACTTGAGAATGTAGGATGGGATTTCATGGAAAGACTGTAGTAACACTAAACGCTATCGATGTTAGCTGCCCTATTTTTCTTTTCTAGAGTGCATGAGCACTTTAGCTGATTCTCCTAAACTCTAGAAATGTCTTATTTGATACTTGTTTATTTGAAAAACAAGAACAAAAATAACTGCCTACAGATTTTATTGTGCTCTATTTTGTACTTGAAAGCGTGCATCTTACAACTAGTTCTAAGGTTTCGTGAATCTATTGTGAATTACGACTTGATATAAAATCACAGATAATATTTGCCCTACCATGGCCCTATGCATAAGGAGCTAGATAGTTGGAATCAAGGTCCAGGGACAACCGGGCGGCTGTCAATCTAACGGTCTGGAGTTTGGGGTGTTTTTCTCCAAAGTAAACTGACTTTATTGAGTTTCATAATTAGTTTTAAAGTCTCGTGAATCTATTATGAATTCCCCTTTTACGTAAAATCAGAGATAATATCAAGTATTTGTCCTACCATGTCCCATTGCATAAGACGCTAGATGTCTGAAATGGAGGTCCAGAGTTCTGGACTACCGCGCGGCTGCCGATCTAACGGTCTGGAGTTTCCTTTATATGTTAGGTAAATATGCGCTAGAACCCCTTAAAAAGTCCTCCGCCAAATGCACTTCCCATCATAGGCAGATCGCTTAAGTGTATCGTTGCCTTAAATACAAAAACAAATTACAGCCGGAATCTTAAACAATACTGTCTTCCTTAGCAGTGTCCTCATTGGGTAAAGATTTTTTTGACTTAGTGAAATCTTTTTTACATATCAAAATGCACTTTGTCTGGCGATCTTTTAGCCGGAACTACGAAACCCGAAATGCTCGTTTCATTAATTACGCGACGATTTATTAGGATGAAAGTGCTGATAATGAGTTTTCAATTTTTTTTTTAATTATAGGAGCATTACACTCAAAGTAACAGACTTTTTCTTGAGAAGACATATTTACCGAAAGAATTTTTTTTAAAAACTATTTGTAGAAAGAAAAGGAAGGAAAGCTGTTGCAAAAAAAATGTACAATACGCACTGTCCAGACTTTCAGTGTGTGTGTGGGACGGGGATGGGGGTTCTTTCTTCCGGAATGGTGGGATGTCGGAAGAGCACAAACGGTCAGACACGTTTAGGATGATAACTTTGAATAATTTGCCTAGTCCTCCTTTCCTCAATGTGATTGTTCTGTAGTGGACCTCTTTGTTCTGCATGTCCCCGACTTGGACATGGTCTGCGCAATCTGGGGGCTCTTTTGGTCTCGGGGAGGAGGGGGTAAATGGATCTTCTCACACGTGTTTCTATAGATAAGAATCTGTACTTGGGGGAAAAGGAATTTTTCGTAAGCCATAAACGTGTTTTTCTTGGGCAACAATTACTTAAAGCCCTTTCTCCTTTGCAATCCTTTTCCAAATACGTAATTGTTCTGCAGTGGAATTCTTTGTTTTGCCCCCCGCACTTGACTGCTGCGCCCTAGGCTGCCCTGATGGGAAATCCGGCCCTGGCGAATTGAAAGGGTCCTTATTGGTCAGGATTTGGTGGAAGGAATATTGTTCTGCAGCATGTAAATGGTTTGCACTGTTGTCAGTTATTTTAGCTCTTTGCTCAAAAGTTTTATTTCACAAGCTAGTTATTCCAAACCAGAAAGCTCATTTCTAAATTTTCTTACGTTATATGCCAAGTCATATGCAGTTTTACAAGTGATTGTAAGCTTTGTCAAAGAAATTAAGCAAGTATATAAGCATATATAAAAAAATATGGGAAGGAAGTGCGAATCAGGAAGTAAAAAAAGGAAAGTAAGACAGGAGAGAGAAGTCAGAAAAAAGGCAGGTCAGCAGCAGTTGATGAATTTTGGATTTAACCGGTCCTGCATCGATGCTGATATTGAACACTTTGAAGAAACAAAGTCTGATTCAGAAAACAAAGCATCCTTGGATTCAGAATCTGTAACTGATTTCCCTGAGGAGTTACTTGATGGATGTGAATCAAATGTTAATAAAGATGATACCTCAGAGACTTACTTAGATGAACCCGCTGACATTGAAACTGATTTCAAAGTGGAGTTTGATGTTGGAAGCTTAGACTGCGATTGTCCATCTTCACAAAAAATAAGAGAAGCAGTAGAACGGGGTCCTTGCACACATCCACTCACATTCCCTGTTGACTCAGCCAGTTCTGCTTTTCCTACCAGCATATTTCAAATCACGCTCCAAAACAGAGAACGGGTGAAACGAGACTGGCTTGTATGGAGTGAAAGCAAACAAGCTTTATTTTGTTTTCCCTGTCGCTTGCTTTCAACTCGAATGTAGGAAAAAACGCCGCCGGAAAAAACGCCACCGGAAAAAACGCCGCCGGAAAAAACGCCACCTGGAAAAAACGCCGCTGGATAAAACGCCGCCGGAAAAAACGCCACCTGAAAAGATATTTGTGTAATAATTTATTTAAACATTTGAAAAAATTTCTTTTGTTTTGTAGAAAATAGGGGTATGAAGTTGAATTATGAGGTTTAATGTACTTTGTTTTCCAGAAATGGGGGAAGACACATGTCTAATTCAATAATGCAATTTGTGTATAATTTGGTAGGCGCTAAGGAAGGGGGGGGATAGACTTTCCTAGAAAGATTTCGGTTTCCGCTAAAAAAAAATAGATTTCCAATTACTTAACAGCAAATGAAGCTTTTAGGGAGCTATGACCCCAAAAAACCATTCAGGTACGCCAGTGGCGTAGCCTAGGGGGGGGGGGTCATACCACTCCCCTCATGATGAATTTTTTGCCATACAAAATGTATATTCTTCCCTCCCTTATCACAGGCAAATATGCATATATGTGAGTTGCAGTAGTAGTAGTAACCCCCCCCCACCCCCATGAAAAATTTCTGCCTACGCCACTGAGGTACGCTGATGACATAGAAGTGTTAAGATTTCAAAAAAAAAATCCTTGTTAAATAGGGATTTTAATTAACACATAGGTGTGTGTATGTGGGTGTGGGTGGGGGATAAGGGTTTATTTTTTTCATGTTTTAATGTTGTTTTTTTTTGGCATATCAAATGAATTTTGACTTTTCTTACTGAAGTGCTTTTTAAGAATTACCCCCTCCCTCCTCAACAGCCAGCAAGGGAGCAAGGGCGGATTAAAGGGAGACGGAGGGGGCGACCCCCCCCCGAGAAGAAAGAAATTAATGTAAAAGATCCTATTGGATGTATATGTCAATCTTCTAACTAACTGCCCCCCCCCCCCCCCTCCGACAAACTTGCAATAATCCGCCAAACAAAACCACTTGTTCAAGGTTAAACGAAAATTTCAAGGGTAGGGAAACCTCTAAGGAACACCCCCTTTTAGAGAACAGTGAGAACACTAATTCAAGGTCAAAGGAGAATTCCAAAAATAGCATTCGACCCCTAATGTTTTGACCATTAGACAAAGAGGTAAGATATGCATGTCCTGGGGGTCAAAAAAGAACAGAGGATCTCGCAGAGGGTTGTTTTTTTGGTTTATCCGTCTTTCCTCGAAAATGGGGGAAAGCATACAGGGTGCCAATTTACACATCTGGTCAGCAAAAGTAGGGGTCGTTAAGAAAGTGCGAAGCTGCTATTTTCTGATCAATCCTTTCTAACTCATATGCGGTTTCCCGATCTAACAGAGGTCAATGAAGTCGTTACCGGGCTATTTGAAGGTCGTTAAAAAGCCATTAAATTGTCCCCTCTCCTCGTTGTCAACTGTAAGGGTCAGTAGAGAGATATTTTTTCCGGTTTTTCTGTTTGAAGACACTCTACAGCTGGCATTTTGTTAGTCCGCATTGCATGATTTTTGTCTTTTTACGATGAACGAAATAATGCATTGCCCTCTAAATCAAAAGAATATAGAGTTCTAAATTAGTGTATTGCTTCATTAGTATTAGCTTTTCATGTTCAATAAATAAACAAATTAACACAGCGCACACCAGAAACTAAATTACATAGAAGTTTTTAAAAGTTAATAAACAATTAATGCATGATATTTACTTCTACAAAGGAAGTTTATAGACTAATTGCTGTCAAAAGTCCAGTTTTAAAAATTAATCTTAGAGTTACTAGTGCTATTATCTGAAATTCTGTGGTTATTTTTTTTTTTATTAATTGGAAGAAAGAATATTTAAAAATAAATTTTAAATTGAATATTTATATGCTTATTACAAAATTCTGATTAGTTGTAAATATTATCCTAAAAGGTTGTTTATAATATGTGTATATGCTGTAAAAAAATAAGAAATACACTCACAGCTATAAACAGCAATATAAATGTTACATTAAAAAAAAAAAAATGTGCCGGGCGGTCATTATTGAAGAATCAAATCTGAAAGATGGCCAGTATGGCCAACATTCATATTCAAATTTGAGAATCTCTTTCAACTTTTTAACTGTTCTCTCCTATCCGAAAAAAAAAAAAAAAAAAAAAAAAACCGCATAAGTGAAAATTTCCTTTTTGCGTCCAGCAGGCACCTTTTTAGGTGGGAAAATCCAATAAAATCGTCTGTGTGAATTAATGATAGACAGTAATGTATTCAATATAAAATATCATAATGTTCTTTTTTCGACCAAATCATGTTTTTTTTTTTTTTTTTAAATAAGGCGAATAGTTAAATACTGTTAAATCATTTTAACTTGTTACTGGCTGCTGTCATTTTATAGTTTTTGAACTGAATGATTATCGTTTATGAGACTCATTCGTAGTCAAAGAAGTATTTCCAAAAATATGCATTCTATTCTATGATTTTCTTAACATACCTATTACATAACCTATCTCTCTTTGAAAAAAAAAATTTTTCTCTCACATAACAGACATTATTCAGAATGAAATGTGCGTATGTAAAATATAATACATAAATGCAAGTCCACCAAAAAAATGTAAAATACACTATTACTTGTGTTTTAATTTTTTTTCGTAGACTTGCATTTATGTATTAATGGCGTGCTAATTAAATATATTTATAATTAAAAAATTAAATTTTATGCATATTATAACGTTTAAAACGAAACATAAATCTAAAATGAGTTAACAAATCACGAATGTCTATTTTATACGCAGACATTAGCTACATCGCTTTATTTTTGTAAGAAATTTGATTTAGATAACTTTTCTTGGATTAATTAGTTTGTATTTTTTCAAATAATTAGAATTGTTTTTGATTAGCTAATTATTATATTTGAAAAGTATGTTTAAAGACTTTGTTGCTTCTCTGAAAAAGAAGTATTAGTTTTACTTTCTGCAGAATGTTTATCAAACTTTTTATTTCATAAAATATTACTGAAGAGTAGTTAAAAAAACCTCTTTAATATTGATGATACATAAAATCAATTTAACTCGTAACATAAAATCAAATTCTTCTATATTAATAAAGCAATGTGTAAACTGTTAGTTTGTTTGAATGTGTCTCGCGGTGATCGTAGACCTACCAAATTTTGTACGGAAATTTTCCATGACAGTTCCCGACACACCTCGAAGCAATTTTTTCAAAATTCGAATTATTTTAGGAGATATCGATAAAAAACGTATCGCAAAAGGCTAGTTTTTGCTTTCCGCCATTTCGTAATTGTAACCCCACAGTGGGAAAAGCGCCATTTAAGTTGCCACATTCGGCAAGTTTATTAAATGATTCAGACTCTTGAAGTAAAATAAAAGAATAACGATTTTTTTTTTTTTTTTTGTGTGTCTAGATTATTTGTAAGGCTGTTTTTAAATTAAAATATCGTGTGCATGGGAAATCACAGCAGGAATTAAATGTTTTATACTCAAAAGAAAAATATTATTTAGAAATTTTCTGAGACTAAAATGTGCGACTTTTTAATTTGGCGAAATATTAAACGGTTTTGTGCGATTTTGAGGAGATTATTCTAATGCTTGGCGCAATTTATCGTAATTTATCGTCTGCTGAATACACCTGAGAATAAGGTTTTGAAATTTTCATTCAGTTGGAATTGTGCATTTTTCTGTGCAGCTTTTCTTCATCTACTAATGACTATGTCATTTTATCTCTCACCCCCTTTATTGAAAATTGTATGAAAAACGTGTCCCAAAAATGCGACATAAAAGCATGCCACATAATTTTACATATATTTAAATACTATTAGTTCACAACAGCTTTAATCTATTGTTACAATATTTCGTAAGCTACAGAATATGCTTCACATGTATTTTTTACATATATTTAAATACTATTAGTTCACAACAGCTTTAATCTATTGTTACAATATTTCGTAAGCTACAGAATATGCTTCACATGTATTTTTTACATAAATTTAAATACTATTAGTTCACAACAGCTTTAATCTATTGTTACAATATTTCGTAAGCTGTAGAATAGGCATCACCTGTTTTTTCTATAAATAGGTTACAATAATATGAAATAAGTAACTCAAAATGTGTTACACAAAGTAGACAATTTTCAAATAGTAAGTTCGCTTAGACAACAGGAGTTTAGAATTAGCGATTATTCGTTTTTCCAAAACAGAATAACTAATATCTTGAAAATGAAAACTAATTAAAATGCAGATTATTTTAAAGCCGATTCGGTCCACCTGGATTATTTGCTACCAGTAGAAATATTTGGCGGCGTTAACTATGCCATTATAGCAGTTATAGTACACTTTGGGTATTTGCTAGCTCGACGAGATGGTATAATTCGTGGTGCTAAGTACGTCAATCTGCAAACGATTATGTAAATGAAAATATGAATAACGGTTTTCCGGTAACCTTAAATGAAGAGTAATTATAGGTTGTGAGCATGTGTAAATAGCCAAATAATGAAAAGTCGCCATGGGTGGCAAGCTATCCTATCTGTTCCGTAGCTTTTATTAACTTTACATGTACGCAAGTCGCTAAATAATGTAAAATCGCCATGGGTGGCAAATTTGCAAGGTGTCCAATAGGTTTTACATTATTAAAAATACAGCTGAAACATATGTTCTGATTTTATTACGCTTTAGATCCTAATTAATATAACTTTTGAATGGCAACATTAAATATCGTTGTGTTTCTGAGGAGTGCAAATAATTTTTCCAGCGATTATAAGCGGAGTCCGCACTCCAGGTGGAGTATAGCTCAGGACCCGTACAACACGGATTCCCATAACAAAATATCTTCCGTGTTATGAGGGGGAGGGGGGTCTACTGTTAGTGTGAAGTTTAAATTTTTATGTACCAATGAACATGCAAGAACCAAGCAATGTGTAGCTCAGTAACATTCTATCTGATCCAATCGTCGGGTTTTGTCTGTTGAAATTATGTCTTTTTTACAAATAAGCCTTATTAGGGGCCGAATGCCTCATACGAAAAGCGAGCGTAGCGAGTCTGGGGGGCCTTGGCCCCTAGTTATGCTGAATTTTTCATAATCTGAATGACGCTTCTCCCCTCCCAATAGTTCAATTTGTTTGTATTCTTTGGTCAAAGTCCAAAACTAGTCATTCAGTAACAAATTATAGCAGTTTCGAAAATTTCAAATACCATCTCTCACCTAACAGGCAACCCTAAAAAAAAGAATCTAAGATTCCAAAGATTTAACATGCACGTTTCTGTAATATGTTATCACATTCAGTCTGATTTGTAATCAGCTGTGGCTCGTTATTACTGGTTTTCTTTTTATAAGTGCAAGAAATTATTCTGATTCGTGATAATTTATCTTGTTAACTCTTTGGTTTTAAATAATTCTTAGAATGAATGATTTATAAGTACATATATTTACATATAAACATTTTTATTTTTGAAAGTATTTAATTTAAATATTACTTCTCTTATTTTTGACATGCTTTATTTTCAGAATTAAATTATGGTATTAATAAGTCAATTTAAAAAAACTTTCTTAAAAAACTTTTTATATCGCAAATGTTAGTATAAGTGTAATGTTTTTAAACAAATTTTCATTTCTAAATGCTAAAAAACCCTTTTTAAAGAAACTGGCTAAAAATTATTTAAAACTACTTTCTTAAAATGTAAAATATCGGCTATATATAACTGTAATTAAAATTAATTTTTAATTAGTTTTGTTGGAATAGTTTTAATAATTATATTTTTACCATTATTAGTATTGCAAAGCTTTTTCCCTTTCACCAACTTTGATTAAATATGCGCACCGGAGAAAAAGCGCATGATTTGAATGGGTTTATTTTTTAGTTGAGGGGGGGGGGCGTGAAATGAAAAATGTGAGAAACAAGTGGGCGTCCAAAAGTGCGTAAACAGAGGTACATTAATGTATTTTGTATTTATCTCTATTGAAAATTGCTATTCAGATAACTTTTCCAATAGCCCCATGGCCGTCCGAAACGCCTCATTACCTTTTAGCTTTTGATAAAGTTTCGTTCTTTTTATACAAACAAAAGAAATTACTCTTTCGGATGCCCACTCCTTTCTTACATTTTTTATTTCAAGCGCCAACCCCCAACCAACCAACTGTAGCGACCTTTATCAAATAAATATTTTGTAAGGCCTGTGTTCCATGCAGCGCCACCCCACAAGCTAAGTACTTCAACTTCTACTCCAAGAATTTTTTGCGCGCTCTTTCGAGAGAAGCCCGCTCTTCCCTATTGGAGTGTCCGCACGTTTTTCTCTGTACGCGTTGTGTTGTGTTTTTGGTAAATAAAAGTTTATTTTTCTGTTACAACAAGTAGTGATGTGTTAATTCTATCTTTAAATCCTTTGGCTTCAATTACACCTTTAACCCCCCAAAAGGCTGCCGAAATTGCAGACAAAATTTTAGATGTTTCACCTGCCCAGGTAAGTGCTGTTTGTGATACAACTTCAAACGCAACACCGTATTTGGAGCTACTGAAAGAGCTTCAGTCTCTGCGTAAAGAAGTTGCTCTCTTACGACGCTCGAGAAGTTTTTCTCGCGATCGTCAACCTCGTGGTTCCAGGTCGCATACCCGGGAAAGACCAACTGCAGATATATGCTGGTATCACCAAAAATTCAAGTCGAAAGCCAAGAAGTGTATTCCGCCCTGCAACTTCCAGGGAAACGACCCCGGCAAGGAGTAGCGGCGACATACACCTCGCCTTCCAGCTCTCGTCGCCTATTTGTTCGCGATCGAAAAACAAATACAAACTTTTTAATTGATACTGGCAGTGACTGTTCTCTAATTCCAGCTTCACGGTGTGACAAGCTGACTACTCCCACCCAAACCTTTGTTGCTGCAAACGGTACTAGTATACATGTGTATAAACAAAAATTACTATCTTTAGATCTAGGGCTACGTAAACAATTTGTTTTTCCATTTTATGTATGTAATGTTCAATGTGCTATCATTGGTGCTGATTTTTTACATAATTTCAATTTGCAACCTGATCTTAGAAATCGTCGTTTAAACGACACTTGCACAAATTTAAATTCTCATGGTATTCTTAATAATGCTAGTATATATTCTGTGAAATCCTTATTTTGTGAAAATATTTATTCTGAGTTATTAAATTTATTTCCTAATATTGTTAAAGCTCCATGTGCAAACCAAACTGTCAAACATTCTGTAGAACACCACATTGAAACATTTGGTTCTCCTGTTTTTGCTAAACCACGTCGGCTTGCACCCGATCGGTTAAAAATTGCAAAAATGGAGTTTCAACATATGTTGGACTTAGGCCATATACGCCCATCCAATAGCAACTATGCATCGCCATTGCACATGGTCCCAAAAAAGGATTCAACTGATTGGCGTCCTGTTGGCGATTACAGAGCCCTTAACGCTCGGACTAAAAAAGATAAGTATCCAATTCCTAGCATTACCGATTTTACAAGTGAGCTCCATGAGACCAACATATTCTCCCATGTAGATTTAGTAAAAGCGTTCCATCAAATTCCGATTGCTCCCGAAGATGTTCACAAAACTGCGATTTGTACACCCTTTGGACTCTTCGAGAGCACTCGGATGCAGTTTGGTTTGTGCAATGCATCAAGTACATTTCAAAGATTTATTGATGAAGTGACAAGAGGTTTAGTAGGGGTATATGCATTTGTTGATGATATTCTAATTGCTTCTAAAAGTAGTGAAGAGCATATTGAACATCTAAAAGCTCTCTTTAAACGTTTAGATCATTATGGGCTGACAATCAAACCCTCAAAGTGCACATTTGGAGTTCCTACTTTAAATTTTTTGGGATTTAAAGTTTCTAAAGAAGGTGTTTCTCCAATTCCAGATAGAGTTGATGCAATACAAAATTTCCCCAAACCAACAACTTTAACTCAACTTCGGAGATTTCTTGGCCTATTCAATTTTTATCGCAGATTTGTACCACACGCTGCACACATATTATCCCCCTTAACTAAGTTTCTTGAAGGTCATGTTAACAAAAAGAAATCATCCCGTCCAACTAAACAAGTTGAAAACCCTCTCGAATGGTCCGAGGAAGCTGAAAAGGCATTTTTAAAGGCTAAGGAATCGCTTGCCAAAGCAACCCTTTTAAAACATCCAATTCCAGGTGCTCCTTTAAGTCTTTGGACTGATGCATCTATGTTCGCAATTGGCAGTACCTTACATCAGTTTTCAAATGGAACTTGGGAACCCATTGCCTTTTATTCCACAAAACTTTCAAAGAGTCAAACTAATTGGTCAGCATATGATAGAGAACTTTTGGCCATTTACTCCTCGATAAAAAAATTTCGACATATGCTTGAAGGAAGAGAATTTTCTATCTATACCGATCACAAACCATTAGAACATGCATTTACGCAAAAGCCTGACAAATGTTCACCTCGCCAACTTAGGCATTTAGATTTCATTTCTCAATTTTCAACTGACATCCGACATGTAAAGGGAAAAGAGAATATTGTAGCTGATGCCTTATTTCGCATTGAAATTCATGCCATCTCAAACAAAATCATAGATTTTCATGAAATGTCTGTTGCACAATTGAATGACTCTGAACTACAGGCACTTCTGAATTCACAAAAGTCTAATTTTAAAATTGAGAAGCAATATTTTCCTCTGGAAGATGTAACTTTGTATTGTGATGTATCTTCAGATATCCCCCGACCATTTGTCCCAAAATCCTTTCGCTCAAAAATATTTGAAAATGTTCACAATTTATCTCACCCAGGTATTCGAGGTACCAGAATGTTAATAACAAAGCGTTATTTCTGGCCTAACATGAATACGTTTATAAAAAAATCTGTTCAAGCTTGTCAAAATTGTCAACGTTCTAAAATTCAACGACACACTAAATCTCCAATCGGCACTTTTGCCCTACCAGATGCTCGTTTTGCTCACATTCATCTTGATTTCATTGGACCCTTTCACCCATCTGACGGTTATACATATTGTTTGACAATAATCGACCGATTTACGAGATGGCCTGAAGTTATTCCAATAACAGACATAACTGCAGAAACAGCATGCAAAGCATTGGTTCACACATGGATTGCTCGTTTTGGTTGTCCCGTTACAATAACCACAGATCAAGGTAGATCTTTCGAGTCTAATCTATTTCGAAATTTAACAGAAATATTCGGTACCAATCGCATCAGAACCACTTCTTACCATCCTGCATCTAATGGACTAGTGGAACGTCTTCACAAGCATCTCAAAAGTTCAATTACAGCCCATAGTCACCTTAAATGGACTGAAGCAATTCCCATAGTTTTACTAGGAATTCGATCTGCGATAAAATCTGACATAAACGCAACATGTGCAGAATTAGTTTATGGAACAACCCTCAGATTACCCTCTGACATTCTAAATGTTCCAAATAATATAACTAGTCCAACAGAATCTTATATAACAAATCTCAGACATACAATGCAATGTCTCAATCCAGTTTCTACTTCAAAACACTGCAATAGATCTGTATACATTCATCCCTCCTTACAAACCTGCTCACATGTATTTTTACGTGTTGACTCTACAAAACCTCCCTTTGCACCACCTTACACAGGTCCACATCCTGTCATTTCAAGAAAAGATAAATACTTCACAATCAAAACAAAGGAAAAGAAGATGACTGTATCCATAGATCGACTAAAACCTGCATATATATTGTCGGAATCCGCAGATTTTTCTGATTCCTCGAAACAATCAAATATTAAACCACCAAATGTCGCTAACAGTAAACCTGAAATTCTTCCCCCAACAAGTAAACCTGAAATTCTTCCCCCAACTTCAACTCGGAGTGGGCGGCATGTACATTTTCCCAAAAGATTAATCACAATGATATAGTGCAAGTTAATTTTATTTTATTAAGTATATATTTTTTCTTTTGTATTGTGTTATTCTTTCATTTCCATTGCATTCCTATATTTGTAATGTTACAAAAAAAAAAAAAAAAAAAAAAAAAAATTATGTATTCTTTGATCGTTCACCCTGTTCACTGGGGAGATACTCATGTAGCGACCTTTATCAAATAAATATTTTGTAAGGCCTGTGTTCCATGCAGCGCCACCCCACAAGCTAAGTACTTCAACTTCTACTCCAAGAATTTTTTGCGCGCTCTTTCGAGAGAAGCCCGCTCTTCCCTATTGGAGTGTCCGCACGTTTTTCTCTGTACGCGTTGTGTTGTGTTTTTGGTAAATAAAAGTTTATTTTTCTGTTACAAGTAGTGATGTGTTAATTCTATCTTTAAATCCTACACAACCCACCCACACTTATTCAAAAAAAATAAATCCCTTCAATATTGTGCGTTTTTTCCCGCCCACCGAAATGAATAGAACCCACCATGGCCGAGTGATTGACACTGAACATAATAGATTGCTTTAGTGTGTCAGTCCAGGGTTCTGGTCTACCGCGCGACTGTAAGTCTAACAATCTAGTTTCGGGCTGTTTTCTCATGTAACACGAGTAGATTCCCGTGGCTGCGAATCTAATCGTCTGGAGTTTTGGACGACTTTCTCCAGATGCAATTTCTCCATGTATTACGTTGTTAAGTATCACATGGGGAAATTAAGCATCTTTACAAGATAATTCATTTAATTTTCATCATATGAAATTAACTTTAATCTTACAGCTTAAAACGTCATGCAACTATTGAACAGTTTTTAAAAAAATTAATTGCACTAGCGACTCGGAAAAATTTAGAATGTCTCTTTACAACTTGTACTGTGAGCTGTTACAATAAACCTACACTACTGGCCAAAAGTATTGAAGTTTGAGAAATCTAATCATCTTTTCAAGAATAAGCCCAGAAAGAATGGACATGAAATTTGCCATATTTAAATATTTTTGATTATTAGTATACTTGGAAACAATACATCTGAAAATCACCGAAAAACAAAATTAGAGCTTCAGGAACCAATAATTTAAGATGGCACCGTGAAACACCGAAAGAAGTGTTGTAAAACATTGTGGATTCCATATCTAAAAGAGTGGCTGTTGTGATCAAAGTCAAGGCTGCTCAGCAACATAATAAATGATCTTTAGTTCAATTATTATCCACTTGATTATTATCCTCTTTTTACAGAATAACTTGAAATTAATTCTTTATTCCGACGATCCAAAATGGATTATGATTTCTGTAATAATGTATGTATTTTTTATGCTACTTTTTAATAAATTAAATAATTATTTTTGTTCTTTAACTTAATGCTATCTTGCCTTTGAAGTAATTAATCTGATATGTTGACATTAAAAAATATCAATTATATTGATTTTTCTTTTTGACAAGGGAGAGGGGGCTTAATCTTAAAAAGAGTTAGATATCTGTAACTTGCAATACTTTTGGCCATTATTGTATAAGAATTACAGAAGAGAATACTCAGGAAAAATGCTAAACGTACAGACTTTCGCAATATTTTGAAGAGCGGTTAAATTATCAGCCCATTTTTGAAGACGATTTGTTTGCTTATGAATTTTTTTTTTCTGCCAGTTGCATTGCATGTGACATAGCGCTTTACTGTTTGTGCCAGTCCATAGTGCATCGGGTGAAGAAGCATTATTATTATTACTACTTTTATTATTTTCGGGCCTTTAACATCACTGGTTAATTTTTAAAGCTGTTCAAAAGTCCTGTGACGGCGATTACTATTCAGGTAGAACAGCTTTAAAAAATAAAGAAATTCAAAGAGCACATACTAAATTATCAGTATTAGAAATTTGAAAATAATTCTGTAACTTAATATGCAACTGATTCATAAAAAATTAAATTACTATTTTTCTATAAAAGGGAGAAAAAACATACGCAAAAGTAGTTTGTTTTAAAATATCGGTTTTCGTTCATACTTGTCTTTAGGAAAGTATCTATCGAGCAAGTGAAGTCTGTATCAGAAAATACACTTATCTTTCTAGAGTTCGATATTCTGTTGGATTTTTGAAGTACAGGTATTTCTTTGCACAATAGAGCGTCCAGGCAAGCACATCTGGCTGATTATAGCTGGGCTGTTTTCTGGGAAAATCCATAGGAGGGAGGAGAAGTGCTAATTGATCGTCTCTCGTGGAGATTTTTCGGAAGACTGGATACAACGATGCAATTTTCAACCGATCCCTCGCCCCCCGTGGATACAGAAAGAGGGCGATCGGGAAAGATGGGGGTAGACATTTTTTTCGAGGAAAATCCAGTACACGGTTTTTTTGAATCATGTCACAACTGCTTATGGCTGTGTTAAAACTCCGAAAATCCAAAAAGAAAAAGGTGCGAAAAAGCGATAAATCTTTGAAAAGCATTCTCGTGTAGATAAATTGAAAATTCATTTATAAAATGACTACGCAATTTATAAATATTTGTACAAGTTATTAATATACCAATTATTTTATTTGTAAAAAAGTGTATCACTTGTATTCCTTTTTTTTTTTCAGAAAATAACTATCTGATTTTTATTCATAGGAAGAAACATTAAATAACTTTTAAAAAAGTAATAGTTTATTGGGTGTGATTTAGAATTTAAATTTTTAAACGAGTACAAATTTAAAAAAAATTCTAGTTTTAAACTTTTTTTTCATTTTCATTATTATTATTATTATTATTATTATTATTATTATTATTATTATTATTATTATTATTTACAGTGAGTCATTTATAAGGATAACATTACGAATATTGATTTTCTATAACTAATAAAAATTGAATAAAACACTTCTTTTCCTTCTGCAGAGTCTGTAAATGTGCTAACTACAGAAATTCTAAATGATGCAGGCTAAATAATTCTACCAAAATAATATAAACTCTGGAAAGAAATGCTGCAGTATGAAAAGAATTCACTAAATTTCTGTAAGCAAAATCTTAGAATGCTCAAATCAGTACTTAAAATGTGTTAAAATTTAATATATTATTCAATTTTATTCACTTGAAAATTTTTATCAAAGAATTTGGAAGAAAATAATTCAACAGCAATCGAAGATTGATTATAATTGATATAATTAATAATTTATTTTTGAAATAATCACTTTTAACTTTTTTTCTTTTAAGTAGCCTTTCCTGAAAAATATTACATTACTTTAGGACAGGGGCGTTTTGATTTTGTGTTCTCCTTTCACTGGGGACCCAAGGTAGCTGCCCCGTCTGTCCTCCTTTTGTCAGGCTCTGAGTTTGACACTTAAAAATAAGTACGGGTGTCGACATCCGGTGATACTACAAAGAATTGTTCTCCATCTTTAAATGAATATGTACTTTGTCTTGAAAATAATACACTAAATAAGTAAATCAATTATTTACATAAAAAACTTATAAATTAATCATTTGATTTGCAAATTTTGTAATTTGTTTGTTTTGTAGTACAAGAACCGGAATCGATCATGTTTTAACAAAATAATGCAGTTTTGAATGCTCACAACCCAGCAAAAGGATAGACGGCCCTACATATTTAACGGACGCTTTCACTTACAAGGTCGTCTTTGATTCTCAGTCCGGTTCTTTAGCAAAGGCTCTACTTCTGATCAAATTAATGTTTAAAAACTAAAGTTACAAAAGTTAGAAAGTATTAATAAAACTTTTCCAACTAATTCTAACAAAACTAATTAACTATTAATTTTAATCACAGTTATATATAGCTAATATTTTACATTTTAAGAAATGAGTTTTAAATGATTTTAAACCAGTTTCCTTTAAATAGTGTTGCTGTTTTTTTTTCAGCATTTAAAAATTTGTTTAAAAACATTAAAATTACACTAACATTTAATTTAAAGAAGATTTTTTAAAAATTGTTTTTGACTTATTAATACCATAATTTAGTTTTTAAAAAGGCATCTTTAAAATAAGAGTACCAATGTTTAAATTGAATATTTTCAAAAATAAAAATATTTATATATAAATATATATACAAATAAATGTTCCTTATTCTAAAATTTCTTATTTAAAAACCAAGAGCTAACAAGATAAATTACCAGGAATCAGAATAAACACTTGCCCTTATAAAAAGAAAACCAGTAATAATAAGCCATAGCTCAACCCTACTCTCCCTCAATCCGATAGGGGCGCAGTAGCGTGTAGCAATTCAGTAGGTTTGGGGGAGGGGGATTAGTATGTTTTTCTGGACACTGAAAAAGACACCGATATATGATTATTTTCTATCATCCTACAAAGGTATGGGGGGGGGGCTCGAGCCCCAAAACCCCCTCCTTTCCTACGTCGTCAGTAAGAAATTAAGTTTATCAATACAAAATTATATCTCATTCAACCCCCCCCCCCATTCTGGCTTCCTCCTTGCCTCATCGATTAGCATATAAAGACTGTTACATCATAAAACTATTAAAAGTAGATTACTATTGAAAGTAGCGTTTTTTCCGGGTGGCGTTTTTTCCGGGTGGCGTTTTTTCCGGCGGCGTTTTTTCCGGTGGCGTTTTTTCCGGCGGCGTTTTTTTCAGCGGCGTTTTTTCCGCTCACCTTTCAACTCAGCCTGCAACGAAACGCTCACAGTTATCATTGCCATCTGGATATCCAAATACGAAAAAATGGAAGAAACTGTACGATATAATTCCACAGCACGAACAAAGTAACAGCCACAAAGACTGTTACATGAAGTGGAAAATGTTGCTAACGCAATTACAAAATGGGTATCCAATTTTCAATGAAATAAAAAACCAGATATTAAATGAAACAGAAATATGGAGAAAAATCTTACAAAGACTGTTACATGTTACACTATTTCTTGGAGAAAGAGGTCTAGCGTTTAGAGGCCAGTCCAGAAAAATTGGAGATCCAAAAAATGGAAATTTTCTGGGAATTCTGGAGCTTTTAAGCTTATATGACCCTCTGCTTAGTGAGCATTTGAAAAAAGTGAAAGATTCCCAAATCTCGAAGAAACGTTTGCAGGTTCATTACCTTTCCGATGAAATTCAAAATGAGTTTATAAACTGCATTGCCGAAAAAGTGCGAAATATTGTATTGAAAGAAAGAGAAATGGCAAAATATTATTCTGTTATTGTTGATAGCACTCCTGATTCATCTCATATGAAACAAACAACTTTTATTTTGCGGTATGTTTTGAGAAATGAAGATGGAAAATATGAGATTCAAGAACGATTCTTAGAGTTTGCGGATTGCAACAAGAAAACCGGAGAGGCTATCGCAAATTTAATTTTGAAAACTTTAGAAAAGTTCCATATTCCTATATCTGATTGCCGTGGTCAAGGATATGACAATGGAAGTAATATGAGTGGGATTTATAAGGGTGTACAATCATATTTACTTTCATTGAACTCCACAGCAAAATTTTCTCCCTGTGCATGTCACAGTTTGAATTTGTGTGGGGTTCAAGCAGCCGAGAGTTGTCTTGAAGCATTGACCTTTTTTGGGATTGTACAGCAACTTTACAATCTATTTAGTCGCAGTCCTCAGCGTTGGGAAATACTAAAGAAACACACTGGTTGTTCCTTTCATGCCTTGTCCGATACTCGTTGGAGTTCCCGTGTTGAAAGTATTCGGCCATTTGCAAGTCATCTCAATCAAATTCTCAGTTCCTTGGATGAAGTAAGCGAACTTAACTTAACCCCAGAAACATGTGCAGTATTAAATGGCCTTAGAAAATATTTAACTTCATTCGAATGTTTGGTAATGGAATCAATATGGATGAAAGTACTGGTGCCAATTGACCAAAGAAATAAAATTCTTCAGGCCAGAAATGCCACGATTGATGCTGAAGTTGAAAACCTGCAGCATCTGATTGGAGATTTAAATAATTTGCGTAGTAACTGGGAAGGAATACTTTCTGAAGCAAAAGTTGTGGCTGCTGCAATGAACATAGCGCCTGAATTTAAAAAAGAAGCAAAACGGAAGCGAAAACGTAAAACATTTGCAGATGAAGATATTGATGATAATGAATGTGTTACTTCTTCTGAAGACGATTTCAAAATAAACACATTTTATAATACCATAGCCACAGTGAAAGGCAATATTTTACACAGGTATGAAGCAGTCAAAGCCCTTTACCAATCTATTGGGTTCCTTTGGGAATATATGGAAATGGATGAAGTTAAATTAGAAGAAAAGTGTAAAGTTTTCGTAGAAGAGTATAAGGAGATGTCACGCTGGAATTAGTTGAAGAAATTAAACATTTAAAAACCATACATCCTGCAAACATTCACGGAGGAAAATTAAAGCCCCAGGATTTGTTAAACAAGCTATCAGAATTAAATTGCACAAGTTTATTTCCCAACTATTTCATCTCATTAAGAATATTTCTTACACTTCCCGTGACCGTTGCAGAAGCTGAGAGGTCATTTAGTGTGATGGTACGAATCAAAAACTGCCTACGCTCATCAATGGGTCAAGGACGATTATCCGATCTGGGAGTATTGGCAATAGAGTCCGATTTGGCTCGGAAAGTGGACTTCGACACTGTTATTCAACAATTTGCCACAGCTAAAGCTAGAAAAGCTTTATTAACAAAATAGTCTTTTTCAAGACTCATGGTTTAATAATGGCAGTATGAATAACAATATTCATACTTCCATTATTTATATAGGCCTACTGGGGAAACAAGCCATCAATATAAATAAAATTAGACTTTTGTCTGTACATTTCTTGGAATTCAAAAATTTTGCGATTTCTATCCGTTTCAAGCACCCGGGAATCCGATGCGACCCTCAAAAAAAAGTTTGTCTGTCTGTCATTCTGTCATTCTGTCCGTGACGCTTTTTTTGTTTAAGCATCACGTAAAAACGACTGAAGCGAATTATATGAAATTTGGTGTCATGATAGGTGGTCACTCAACTTAAAACATAGGCGTCGAATTTTTAAAAAATCTTGATTAGATTTTGAGATTTTGCGAAAATCGTTTCAAACTGCGTAAATTTGTGTTCAAGCATCACGCAAAAACGACTGAAGCGAATGATATGAAATTGGGTGTCATGATGGGGGGACACTCAACTTAAAACATAGGCGTCGAATTTTTAAAAAATCTTGATTGGATTTTGAGATTTTGCGAAAATCCTTTCAAACTGCGTAAATTTGTGTTCAAGCATCACGTAAAAACGACTGAAGCGAATGATATGAAATTGAGTGACATGATAGGTGGTCACTCAACTTAAAACATAGGCGTCGAATTTTTAAAAAATCTTGATTAGATTTTGAGATTTTGCGAAAATCGTTTCAAACTGCGTAAATTTGTGTTCAAGCATCACGCAAAAACGACTGAAGCGAATGATATGAAATTGGGTGTCATGATAGGTGGTCACTCAACTTAAAACATAGGCGTCCAATTTTTAAAATATCCTGATTGGATTTTGAGATTTTGCGAAAATCCTTTCAAACTGCGTAAATTTGTGTTCAAGCATCATGTAAAAACGACTGAAGCGAATGATATGAAATTAAGTGACATGATAGGTGGTCACTCAACTTAAAACATAGGCGTCCAATTTTTAAAAAATCCTGATTGGATTTTGAGATTTTGCGAAAATCCTTTCAAACTGCGTAAATTTGTGTTCAAGCATCACGTAAAAACGACTGAAGCGAATGATATGAAATTGGGTGTCATGATAGGTGGTCACTCAACTTAAAACATAGTTGTCGAATTAAAAAAAAATCTTGAATAGATTTTGAAATTTTGCGAAAATTATTTCAAACTGCGTAAATTTGTGTTCGTACATCACGTAATAACTGCAAAGGTGAAAAAATGATATTTCGTGAAATGATAGGTGGTCACTCATCTTAAACTATTAGCATCTAATTAAAAAAAATCCATCAGATTTCGAGATTTTGTGAAAATCGTTTAAAACTGAGTGAATATTTGTTCCCGTATTACGTAATAACGACTAAAGCGAATGATACGAAATTTGGTCACACGATAGATGGTTGCTCAACATAAACTATAGGAGTCCAATTTTTTAAACATTTTTATTAGATTTTGGGATTTTGTGAAAATTCTCTCAAAATACGTTTATATTTCTTCAAACATCACGTAATAACGACTAATACGAATGATACGAAATTGAGTGATATGATAGGTAGTTGCTGATCTTAATTTATAGGCGTTGAATTTTAAAAATATTTTGCTTACATTTTGAGATTTTTCGAAAATCGATTTAAAATGCTGAAAATTTGTTCCAGCATCACCAAATAAAGACTGCAGGGAATGAAACGAATTTGGGTGACATGATAGGTTGTCACTCAACTTAAATTCTAGGCTTCAAATTTTTCAAAAATGTTGATTAAATTTTGAGATTTTGCGAAAATTATTTCAATATGCGTCAATATTCGTTCGCGCATCACATAATTACGACTAAAGCGAATGAAATGATATTACTTAGTTACTCTCTAACCTGTAATATTTTAACAATACATGAAAATTATAACTTCGCTTCCTTTACTTTGGCAACATACTACATCCATTCTGTGTACTCCTACAATGCTGACGAAAGTTCTTGCTTTTTGGAAATTTTCATTCACTAACCCGTCGAGGACGGGTACTTCAGCTAGTGTAAAATAAATTGTTAACGCGCCAAATGCAGTACCTCCAGGGTGGTGTGGAAAACTGCAAAAAAGAGTTGGTATTTTATGGAGCATGAAATGCTTCATTAAATTATTATAATAATTTTTAATAATAATTTTAATTCTATTATTTAAATATTTAATAATTTTAATAATGAATAATCTGAACGATTGTTATAAGAGGTCAAAATAGGCTCTAGGTAACAAGGGGGGCCCCCTAAAGACTTTATCCCCTGGGCCCCGAATGGGCTCTCTGCGCCTCTGGGAATAAATGCAAAAATATACAGTATAACAATGCCTTTTAAGAATATGTTTCAATAATAAATTTAGAAACAACTAAATCTTTAAAGAATGCCTTTCGATAAACGGAATTAATTGTTTGAAATATATGAAAAAGTATGGGTTAGAATGCTCTTACACGCAGAGCCGATCCTAGCGGGGGCATAATGGTGCACAGCACGTGGGCGGCCAAGTGTAAGGGCGGCGAAAAGAAAATTTAAAGTATAAGGTTTGTATCAAAAAGGGCGGCCAGTTTTGATTTGAACGTGGGCGGTCGCCTGTCTATAGGATCGGCTTTGCTTACACTGAATTCACGTATAGGTTACCTTTCATGCGTTAATATAAATAGTTCTTCTACAGGGACACTCAAAACAATTCTAATACATTACGGTCTATAGGCTTCTCTGTAACTACTGAACCGAATCTGAAATTTTTTTTCATTGATAGAAAGCTATGCCATTCCTGAGTAACTACCTTCCATGCATAAAATAAATAAAAACTTAGTGGAAAAAACACACATAAAATGATATTTATAAGCTGTTCCATGCATATATCACAATTTTACAGGGACTCATGCATATATCACAGTTTTACAGAACTACATTATGTTATATTGGCATCTCTATAACCACTGAATCGATTCTAAAAATTTTTTCACATCGAAAGCTACACTATTCCTAAGTAATATAAGCTAAAATTTATGCATATAGCATAAATAGTTCTTTTACAGAAACACTCAAAATAATTCAAATACAACATGCTCTATGGATAGATGGGTATCTATGTAATTAGTGAACAAATTCTTAAACTTTTTTAAATATATATAGTTCTTTTACTGAGACACTCATAAGAATTCAATTATTCTCTGTGGGCATACCTGTAACTACAGAACCGGATATTTTTTTTTTTTTGAACAATTGAAAGCTACTCTATTCCTGAGTATTACATAGGCTATCTTTCATGGATATAGCATAAATAGATCTTTTACAGGGACACTCAAAATACTTCTATTACATTACGCTGTAGGAGGACCTTTTTAGCTACTGGACCATTCTTAAACTTTCACTTTGATTCTAAAACTTTTTTCACTGATAGAAAGCTACACTATTCCTGAGTATAGACAGTTTGTAAGGTTACAAAAGGGCTTAACCCCCCCCCCCCACACACACACACACACGTTTACTACTGCACAAGCCACTCATTTCTCTGAAAAGAGGAATACACTTTGCTCTATCGACTATTTAGAAGGGAAAAAAAAATGTCAGGTGCAGAGCATGTGTCATAACCATCTCTGGAATGAGTTCCAAGTTTGTTTCATGTTTTCTCACTGCAATTTCGTTGAACACTGTTAGGTAGTTTTTTTTTTTTTTTTTTTTTACGAAATCCTAGAGGAACATTTAAAAACTGTTAGTGATCTTGAAAAAGTAATGGTAAGAATATCTAAACCGAAGGAAAGGCAATCCTACATAAATGAATATTTTAAATGTTGAACTGTGTTTTTAACTTTTGTAAGTACATTATGCATGAATTATTATTTTCTTGTTTAGCATCTAATTACTGCATCAACAATTAAACAAAAAATATTAATCTAATAACAATATATAATTCTGATATATTTATATACCGGGTGATCCAAAAGTCAGAACAAACTTTAAAAATTTATAATTCGAAAACGAATCAAGATACAAAGATACGGTTTGCACCAAACTGATGGAAAAGAAACCGGGTTTTGTGTGGCAACGAAACGAAAATAGTTCTGTTGGCGAACAACAGATGGCACTATAGTGTTTTATTTCACCAAAAGATGATTTACCAATGAAAAAATGTTGATAACTTACAAGTCAGCTTAATTACAGTAAATTTTCAATGTGCTGCCCATCATTCAGAAGTACAGTTGTGAGACGAGTCACCACACCGTTCACAGCATTCAGTAGCATTTCTTGCGTTACAGCAGACACATTTTGGCGGATGGCATCTTTGAGTGCTGCTAGTGATGCCAGATGGTTGCGGTACACTTTTGACTTCAAGAATCCCCACAGCCAAAAGTCACAAGGCGTAAGATCGGGAGATCTTGGAGGCCATGACTGATTAAAGCAGCAACTGATAATGTGACCCTCCCCAAATGTTGAGCGTAGCAGATGTTGTACAGGCAGAGCAATATGAGGTGGTGCTCCATCTTGCATAAAGGTGACTGTTTGAAGTGCCTGTCGCGCTTCTAATTCACGAATAATGTTGTTCTGTAACAGTGCTGCATATCGCTGACCAGTGACAGAAACTGTTTTGAAACCCGTCTGTGTGACTTCCTCGAAAAAAAAAATTGACCAATTATGAAATCAGCAGTGAAGCCACACAAGACTGTCACTTTAGGCTGTTGCAAGGGTACCTCAACAAATGCATGTGGATTTTCTGTGGTCCACACTCTACAGTTGTGGGTGTTAACAACGCCAGAAAGTGTGAAATGCGCCTCATCTGTCACACAAGCACATCAAGCACAGTGTGAAGCCAGTCCTGCTGCTCTTCCATTTTATTGAATACCCAATTGGAAAAATCTCGACGAGAGTCGAAGTCAGGAGGTTCAGTTCTCGGTTATGTTGCAACTTATAGGATATCGTTTCAGAGTTATTCGCAGTGCTCTCCACACACTTCCGTACGACACTCCTGTCTGCATCGAAACTTCTTGGACACTGCTCTCCCCATGTGCAGAAATTGCCGACATGGATTGCACCGTCTGCAAAACCCGGTTTCTTTTCCATCCGTTTGGTGCAGACCGTATCTTTGTATCTTGATACGTTTTCGAATTATTAATTTTTAAAGTTTGTCCTGACTTTTGGATCACCCGGTATATTACTTGCAAAAACATGTATCTGAGTTAAAATAGATGGCTGGCTACTTGTATCGCATATATGGTTACCCTGCTTATAAGGTCAATTTTCTACGGTCCCCACGGGGGGACCTTTAACAAGGTTTGACTTATATCACAAATAATTCTTTTGGGGCACTCATATGAGCGTCATTCCATGTTAAATCGACAAATGGGCTGTTCCGCACCATTTTTGATTTTCAAGAAATGTTGTAGGTGACATGTACCTACCTTCTGTATCAAAAAAGAATTTTTTTTTTAATTCTTAAAAATATTTCTGTTCTTGAAATAGAGCCATTTGTTTGCTCCGCTCGGATGAGTAAAAATCGCCATTTTAGGTTAATTTTCTAAAAGCAGTAGAATTTTTATTTGAAATAGGGCTTAATGGATAGCTTAAAGAATGAACTTTTAAATGCGCATAAGAAAATAGATTTATGTTAAGCCTAAATACAATTTTTTGGACATCAAGTAGTCGTTCACAAACTAATGATTTTTGTCATTTTAGGCATTATAAAAACAATGAAGGACTTTTTAGTAAAAAACCAATTTCTTTTCCTCTTACACTTCCAAATCAACACTATATGCAGAAAAAAAATGAGGTGTTACTGGTGGTCCTTAAACTTTCAAAAAATCGAAAAATGTGCATTTTCACCCCCCCCCCCAAAAAAAAAGTCTTGTGGACAGGTGATAAAAATCTAAAAACGACATTTTACGAAGCTCTTATACTGTACTTTAAAACAAAATAAAACTGTCTTGTTATTCCAAACTATTTGTTGAAGACATGAGAAGGTCTAGGGTTGTGCGAAAAACAATTTTTTTTTAAATTCGAAACGTCACCATGTGTAATAGTTGCGATTTTGATAGTAAAATTAAACCCTGAAATTTGGATGAAATTGTTTAATATCTTAGGTCTTCTCAAGATCCATGAATTTTGGAAATTATAGAAATAATGCTTTAAATTCAACTGCTCTTTTCATTAAAGAAAAAAATAAATTATGAAAGGTCACCAGAATATTTATTTGCACTTTTGAGTATATAAACATTTGCAAAAAGCTAGCAGATGTAAAATTAATTCTTAGGCCTCCCCAAATCCAGTAAAATTTGCCATTTTTACTACAAAAATAAATTGGATAAACCAACTCGTCTACATCCACTTCTTTACCAATATGAGCTTGATATTAACAAATCTCACATACTTTTTGTAAACATTGACCTGATTTTCAGCTTGCATTCTTCTTTAAACTATTACTCCAGATTAAAAGGGGGCCGGATGGGGGCAATCGCCCGTCCCCCTTTTCCGAGAAAAAGAAATTAATGTAAAAGATCCCATTTTACTTCCATAAAATGGATGTATATGTGAATCTTCTAACTAACTGCCCCCACCGATAAACTAATCGCCCTCCCCCCGACAAACTTGCATTAATCCGCCACTGTCTGGTCACAAGATCATAGCTTTCTTTTTTGACGGAAGAAGTGATGAAACTCTTACAATTACGAAATTGGATGATAGCAAGTGGCATAAGAGAAAAGTATATTGGAGGAGCATATTACACTAATTGAAGAACCCGGTTCTGTCTATTTGGGACATTTTGCACCGAAGAGCAAGAGTTCAAAGGACAGTTTTGATGGCATTAACAGCTTATTAAATGAGAAAACTTTTGATTTATCAGAATTAGCCTTTATTGGAAGTGAGGGGGAAGTGACTAATATCGGTGTAAAGGCAGGTGTAATTAGACGCCTTGAAGAAAAGCTCTTCTCCCGTGCATTGGACAAATACACTCATGTCCATAAATTAAGGATAATGAATTTCAGGCAAAGAAAGAGAAAGAAGCAAAACAAATTTGACTTATTTGTAAAGTCTATTTATTAAACAAAAAGTAAAGAGCAAAAAAGATGCTATATGTTTGACATAATTAATAAAAATTGAAAGTTTTACAAAAAACAGTATAACATGGTTAGTAGGATGGTTAATACGGAGTATGTCTCCCGGACGATGCAATACAGGCCTGACAACGCCTAGGCATGCTGAGTATCAAATGATCAATCTGATCTTGGGGAATATTACACCACTCATCAAGCAATGCACTCCGAATTTCCGGTAGACAGGTGGGAGGGGGTTGACGGGCTGCAATTCGTCGGCCAAGCATATCCCACACATGCTCTATTGGATTCAAGTCCGGTGAGTATGCTGGCCAATGCATACGGGTGATATCCTCCGATTGAAGGCATTCGTCTACAATGTTTGCACGGTGAGGACGGGCGTTGTCATCCATAAACACAAATTCAGCACCCATGGCGCCCCGAAACAAACGTACATGTTGTTCCAGAATGACATCCCGATAGATGTGGCCTGTCATCGTTACACTCTGAACATGCAGGTCAGTTCTGGAACCAAGAATAATTCCTCCCCAAACGAGCCATCCTGCACCACCGTAACGGTGTCTTTCAATGGTGTTCTCTTGGTGGTAACGGGTACCTGGCGCTCTCCAGATGAATGTCCGGCGAGAATCAGACTCCAAACTAAACCTGGACTCGTCGGAAAACATCACACAAGACCACTGTTGCGGTGTCCACAATGCATGCTCTCTACTCCAGGTTAATCGCAGGCGACAGTGAGTTGCGGTAAGTGGAACACATCTGACAGGCCTACGAGCATATAGACCAATGTGCCCTAAGCGTCTGTACACGGTCTGCCTTGAAACTGTCGTACCGGTAGCTGAAGAGAGCTGACGAGACAGGTCTGATGCTGTACTCCGTCTGTTTCTTTTGGCAGTAACTGCCAAATAGCGGTCCTCATTCGGCGTTGTATCTCGGGGGCGACCTGTGCTGTAACGTCTACTCACATTACCATCATCTTGGAATCGTTGCCAAAGCCTGGAGATGACACTCTGGGCGATTCCAAGTTCCTCGGATACTTCCAGCTGGGTACGTCCACATTCCAGTCGTCCGATGATTCTGCCACGTAAAACATCATCCAAATGCCTCCTTTGTGCCATAACTATGCGGTTTTTGCACTGAAAGGCTTTCACAGCGCTTGTGAACAATTTTACTTCTTTGCCACCATTCCTTATATACCCCTCTCTTACACTCTCGTCATTGTGACGTACCATCCACGCCATCTGGTGGTTTCCTATAATTTGCATATTCTTCTTCAAGATGTGTGTGATCATTCCACAGGTGAAATTTTTATTTTAGAGATCAATTTCTGTGTGATTCTGAATTATCCTTAATTTATGGACATGAGTGTATGTCAATTTCATTTTAACAAATTGCCTTTATGCCACGTTACAGAAGCAGTCGACGGGAAAACATCAAGACCAGGCACATTCAGTGCATTGATTGGAAAGTCCCTGAAAACGTGCACTAACTTTCCTATTATTAAGTTCGAGGAAATTTAATTTTCGTTTGATTATTTTCGTCCGATATTGACTTTAGAGATCTTAGCACTGATCAACGTTATTTGTGGCAAATTTGTAAGGCTGTTTCCTCTCGTTATTGCCCACAAGATCTGGCAAATCGAGACCCTGGAAAACTTTGTCATTCTCGTTGGCTATCGTTCGCAAATCACATTTTGCGTTTGCATTTTGGAACATCTTATCTAACACCACAACTTATTGTATTAGCCACATTCCTAATGAAAGTATACGCTCCAACATGGTTCAGAATCAAGTGAAACAGTGCCTTTCAGGATGGCCCAAACAATTTGCAATATTTTATATCTCGATTTCTTTAAATTATCTCCCAGATAATTTAAAGGGTATAATAATAAACGTTGTTCAAAACAACGCGTATTTTGCTCATGCAGAATATGTACTCGCTGCAATGTTATTCGACGACAGAATATCTGTCCATTAGCTTGCCATTCAGCGTTTAATAAAGGCCAGAAAATCTGCGGAACAAACAACGAGCATTAGAAGGTTTTAGATTCCAAAGGTGAATTCTGCAAGCAATGACTGCATTGACCTTATCCATTGGCAAGAATGTGTTGTGACTGAGCCTACTATTCCAAAGAAATGGACAAATAGTGTGTTACAGGAATTACTAAAGTCGGATAAACATCCAAGTTCTTCCGATAGATTTCTAAAAATACCCTGCTATACCCAAGCAGTTGAGAGGATGATTAAGATTGTGACAGAATCTGCTCTTCATGTATGTGGCCTCCATGCAAGAGATGGATTCATTCGAGCAAAACCATTCGATAGGAAGCTAATGCCATGTTTTGAAAAGAAGTCTGATTTCCGAGTGAAATAACCTACTCCTTACATGAGAAGGTAAGAATAGTATCTTCTCTATTTACATATCTTTGCGTACCATTTTCAGTGAAAAACGCTCAACTTCGAGGAATTTAGGGAGACCTCAGAATTAATTTTACATCGGCTAGTTTTTTACAAATGTTAATATACTCAAAAGTGTAAATAAATAACCTGGTGACATTTCATAGTTTTATTATTTTTTTTAATGAAAAGAGCATTTGATTTTAAAGGATTTTTCCTATAATTTCTAAAATTTGTGTATCTTGAGGAGGCCTAAGATATTAAGCAATTTCATCCAAATTTCAGGGTTTAATTTTACTATCGAAATCGCAACTATTGCACAAATCGATCGGTGACGTTTCAAATTAAAAAAAAAAAAAAAAAAAAAAAAAAAAAAATGTTTATCGCATCTCCCTAAGGTACACACTTTCGAAGGAATGCAAAAAAACACTGCTTGCTATTGATAATAGGTTAACTTTTCACCCCCAAAAACGTCGTGGGACAAGTGATAAAAGTGTCTTTTTGTCCCAAAAGACAGAGGAGAGACACTCTTTTGAAGATTCGATTTGTGTTTCTGTGTTAACAGATAATGAGATTTCCATCATGGCTGCGTGGGCTCCGCCCAATGATCCCGTTGAATCACCAAGAGTGGGTGTATATCTGTTGTCTGGAATTGCTCTTGTAGTACTGCTTCAAAAGGCTTCAAAGTGCGGCCTTGTGCGGAAGCCCTTCTTACTCCTCCATGGCAGCGGTGCGCAAACCGGTGGTCGCGAGAAAATTTTTAAGGGTCGCCAAATTCAAAGAAATTCAAATTTATGAAAAATCCACAATTATTCATTTGAAAGAACGAAAATAATACAAGAGAAGAAACTGTCATTTATTATTTTACTAGCGCGATTGCTATCACGGGGCTTCAAAATCCCGTTATCATGTATGGTGATCTGCGGTATCGGCTGCTTACTTCCAGCACATACTTCGCATTGACTTTTTATGATGTAATTATTATAATAAACATACATATCAAAAACCAAACAAACAAACCACATCCACCCACCCTCCAATAAACCACCCCAACATATATCAACAACCACAAAAAACATATAACCCCCCAAAACACCCCAAAAAAAACATTAAATTTAACACAAATTATATCTCAAGAACCACTCTACAAACCATCATCTACCTCCACACAAAACCCCACCCATAACTCTCCCTACCTCCCTCCAAACACATACCCAACTAATACCCAAACCCCCCCATACACCATACACAACTTTTTACTCTCCCCCAAAACCACCCCCACTTTTTATCCCATCCCATCACAATCTCCCCCATCCACACATTACATACAAACTCCAACCCAAACAAAACCAAAACTATCCCCTTCACCACAACACCATCCAAACCAAAAAATATAACACACAAAACAATTCCCACTACAAACAACACTCAAATTAAAAAACCCCCAACCATATCCCCATTCACACACAAAACCCAAAACCTCACCACCCACTACCCTATCATCTCCCTACCCTCACTTACCATCCACTCACACACACACCATAAACATACCTCAACCATCCCCCCAACATCCACACCACCCACACCCCCCCAATCATATTCCCCTCAACCAATCCCTACACAACCCACCCCCCCACAAAACTTCTCCTAACCACACCAACAAAATAATCCCTCTCACCCCCACACCACCACTACCTTCAACTTCAAAACTCCCCACAAACTCACACTCCCCTATTTAACCCAAATCCCTCAAATAAATCCCCAAACATACTCACCCTCACACCACACCCCACCTCCAAAAAACCAAAAACCCCCCACCCATAACCCACAAACCCATAAAACTACCCAATACACAAACATAACACCTCCAAAATACCCCCAAACAATATATATAACTACTAAAACATGTAGACTCCTGGTGTGTGTGTAATTACTGTTTCAGGTAGCTTTCTAACATTTTCCCCCCCCCCCCCCCCCCCCAACCCTCTAACCCTAATATTCCACTACCTCCAATCTTATAAAAACCTACCATAAAAAAAACCAACTTTACTTGTGTTTGTAAACAGAAATCTACTCCCCCCCCCACGCCCCCTCCCCCCACACCCCGCCATCTACCTTAAACACACACAAAAACACATCTAATATACACCCACACCGCTCTGTATACAACCAGTCTTTTAAAGCCTGATTAAGCTAATGTTTACACGTAACCTATTTCTCTTATAAAACAATTAGTAAAGCCTGGATAAATTTAATTTTCTCGGTTTCTAATCATTACTCTCATTTTATTGAAGTATTGTACAGAAACAGTTAAATAGATATTAGACTTATGAAGTTTAAGAACGGTACTGTTCAACAAAACCACTGTCGTTGCGTTGGTTTATTTGTGAAATGCATTGTTTACGTTTTTTTCCGTATCGGTGTATGGGGAATTACGATTGCAAAGTTAAAATAATTTGTGATTATATTCAATTCCTGCTACTCTAGTCATATTTTTTATATATACCTGTAAAAAACAAACAGAAAAACACTAATTTTCAATTTTAAAATTAAAGTAATGATACGATTTGAGATTCATACGCCACCGGGATTAAAAATTAGCTCATAAATTGCCAGAGAAATCTCATGGCAAGTTTAGTTTTTCTTTAAAAACCTGAAAAATAGAGCTTTAAGTTGGAATATTTTACATTTTCCTACTTATATTTTCTGTTTTCTAGCATTCATCACTGAATAATAATAACAATAAAAAGCTTTAACGAGTTTTGCTTTTATTATAAGCTTAGTACTTTTATTTAAGACAAATATTCCATTGTTGGGATAAATTCCGTAAGCGGGGGCAGTGTAGAGCTAAGTGTTTTGGTTATGTTCAATTTGTTTTATATTGCATTTGAAATATGTTTAGAAATGTTTTAAGAAGGTCCTTAGATAAGTGTATTGTAGTTTTGGTTTTATATTTTCTTATATATAGACGTTGAAGACAAAAATAATGTTGCCAATTAAACCTGCCTCCGCTTACGGAATTATTCCCCCATTGTTTATGCTTAATATTGCTCGGTTTTACTCGTATTAATACTGTTTAGTAAATGGAGTTGTTTACCATTAACTTTGTGTACAGACAATCAGTATAACCTTTTTTTACTAACAAAAGTTGTCCCCAATTTCATAGGTGCACTATGAAAAGTTCTACAGACCTTTTACGAGTCAGGGGTTGATCCAGGAATTTTTTTCCAGTAAAATACATTTTGTTAAAATAATTGATAAAACAGGTTAAGTGACAGTGAAGTGCTGTTATAATTTATTGCATTTTTATAAAGGGTCATGTTAATCGTTTGCAATTTTGTGATGAGGCTGCAATACAAACCCAATTATCGTATGCATTGAACCCTGCAATTGGTGTATTGATATCAAGAGATGTATTACCTATGTAATTAAATTTGAAATTTTGAAAAAAAAAAACCATTTAAGTTTTTCAGTTGGGATTTTTTGGGTTGAACAAAATCCTGTCAATCGATAAAGTGTATTTGGTACTTACGTATTACCCCGCGGTCTGCCAAGACGAGCAATTTTTTTCGCCAAGAGAAATGCCGGGTATGAAATTATCAATGGTTTTGAATATGATTGGCAACTCATTTGACGGAAAAATAGTTTGGCAGGATAATACGTTAGTACTGTGTTTTTTTAAAAACTCATTTCACCCTTGAAATAATTTTTGACTTTTTATATGCAGAATTTAATATGGAACTGTGTTTGATTTAATGAATTAACATTATTTATGCTAGAAGCATTGCTGCCAACATGTAAGGTTTAATGTAAGAAATTGATTACATTGTAAGATTATTATAAATCTAATTGGCATTATTGTAAGATTTTTAGAAAGAAGTATTTTTATTCAACAAAATTTTTAAAAACATAATTTTTTAAACTTTGGTACCTCAGTCACTAATGTTCAGCTAAATTATGCTTGTAAATTTATTAAATTGAAAACCGTATGAGATAAAGATATGATTGATTTTTTGCTTATACAGCAGAAACTCCATTTTCTCTCTAACTTGTCATAGATACCACCATTTATTAATAGCTTAAATGTTGTAAAATGTGTAAATTTAACTAATGTTTTTTATAAATGTATGCTTTTGATACACAGAAATCTAAGTAATAATAAGAATGAAACTGTGTTTGTGGGTTTAGACCATATACAAATCCACAAAAACGGACCAATCAGCCTGAAATTTTGCACAGATGTGCAAAATACTATAGAGTAAATGATAGTCCACTTTAAAACTTTGAAAGTCCACCCGTTCCCAGAGTTTTGAGATTTTTTTATGATTTCCATATAGAAAGCTTTCCGTAATTGTAACCCCCATTCCATAGTGAAAAACGTATGAAATGAGCATCGTGGTTGTCATGTGTTGCAATTTTGTCGAATAAAATGTTTTCAATTCTTAAATAAGTAAAAATAAAAGAATAATAATAATTTTTTTGTTAGTTTATTTTTGTAAAGTTATTTTTTTAATTATAATATCATGTGCATGGGAAATCTGAGCAGGAATGACATGTTTTGTATGCAAAATAATAAGGATTGAAGATTTCCGAGGCTATTATGTAAAATTTGTTAGTTTGGCAAAAGATAAAATGGATGATATGCCGATTTTAAGAAAGTAAGTTCTAGTGGTTTGCACAGTTTTAGGCTTGGCGCAATGTACTGAGAGCTTAAGGAAATAGCATTTTTGAAAATAAGTGTATAGGTTTTAGTAGAATACAGCGTTAAATTTTAATTATCTGATCAGAAATAATGCAGTTATTAAGGGATTTCAAGCGATCTATCTTCAGAATTCTCACCAAATTCAGTAAATTGATTTAAGTTGGGGGAATTCCGCCAAATTTCAGACAATTGAAATCTTTGCATTTAGTACATCAGAGTTAATGATAAAACTCGTTATAGTTTATAATTTTTAAAATGCTGCTACTTTTCAAATGAATGCCTGCTTTACTTTATGGTGATCGAACCATATAAGGGACAGATATATCTCATTTTGATTGCTGTTAAGTCAATGCTTCGAATGATTCCCTGAAAAAAATCTTGCAAAATGGTGTATGTTGGCACTTTGGCGAGCCTTAGATTTGAAATTGGATAGTATTATTTGAGACTGATATATATAACACTGGTTGCATGTCCCCACTTGCTAGCGGGGTGTATCATATATATTTTCCTCTCACATTTGAACACTCTCATAAATAATAACAATCTGTCTTATGACAAATTTAGGTATGTTTATGACTTTCTTTTACAGATGTTGATATAAATTTGTATTTCCATTAATCAGCTTATAAAAATCATAACTGCTTTTCATACTATGAAAAAAGATTTCTAAATAACTTGCTTTGATTTTTATTTAATAAAATTCGAAATAAATTAAAATTAACTGTATTGTAAGGATAAACATTTAATCTTTAGTTGAACCTTTCTTATTTGCTGTAAGATTTTCAATAACGGAATGTTAGTAGGTAATGTAGGAGGAACAAACAAAATAATTTTGAATGTTTGAAATGCTTTAGACACTTAATAAATATTTTTCTCTGCATCACCTGAAATCTCTTGAAAAATCATCCTAAGGAATTCTTTTCTTTTAAGAAACAAATATAATCCACGAAATTGTTTATTAATACCAAAATAACAGCCCAAGTGTAAAAAACTGATCGTTTATGATATCACTGCTTGATTTGCTCTTGTACAATACCTTTAAATTTTTTGTGGCCTACTGTCTGCAAGTGATATTTTTATACCTGTGTTTTAACATGCATAGGGGAAGTGTCCTGCGATTTGATGCTCCAACTCAGATAAAGCTTCTTCTCTAGTAATGCAACCGTCAACTGTAATTGACCACAGGACATCTCTACACTGGTGAATATTGATAGGCCGAATACTGAACAGATATTTGGCTATATTCAGCTAAATAATTTCCAGAACGAAGAGAAAAACGGTATTTTAACAGATTTTTAAATGTATTTACAAATAATATTGCTTAGTTATACTTTAATATGTTAATTTCATATATAAAATATCCAAGTCATTGAATTTTAAGATGAGTGAAAAATACTCTATTTAATAATATTACAGAAATGCGACTTTTCTACTGGGTAACACTACTTGACAATGGTTTTCTACTTTATCTTTATCGGTGGGGTGGGTGGGGATAGGAGGAATTTTTTTCTGATCCTCAATTTAGAAACATAATTTCGAAAAACTGCTAAATATGTGTTTGTAAAACTCAAAGCATGATGCGATTAAGTCATAGTTACCAGATTAATTAACATTTATCATAGCAATTTTATTAATTATTAATATTAGCAAAATATAAGTATGCTGCTATTAGTGTTTAACTTTGTAAAAGGTAATTTTTCATGACCAAGATTTTTTAGTTTTACATAATAATGATACGTGTTTGTGTGTTTTACCTATGAATAATAATAAAATGAATTTTAATTAATCTTTATTTAGTATTTAATTACAAATTTGAAAAGTTATATTTTATTTACAATTAAAATGACAATTAAGGAGAGTATTGATTATGTGTGCATTTTATGCTGAAAGCTTCATATTAGCTTATACATAGTATGATCCAAAAATTCCGGGATTGTGGTTATTCTTGATGATGTGGCGAAAGCAAGTACCTAAAGTTAAATTGCTTGGAAAGGATTCTCCCAACCTACCCCTACCTGACTGAGTTGATTTATCCCATGTCATGCGGACGAACAGCACTCACAGCTGTTACCTTCCGAAGTCAGTTGTCTTAGCTTGGTGACATAAGAAAATTGGCTTTTCTTGAGCAGTGCTGTATCATTAAATTCTGTCAACAGTTAGGTAAGACGCCAATAGAGACTTTGGAAATGCTAAGAAATGTGTATGATGAATCTACCATAACGAGATCCAAGGTTTATGAATGGCATCTGCATTTTAAAGAGGGCCGAGAATCGTTGGACAATGTTGGCCGACTTTCGACTTCATGGAATACAGAAAATGTTTCATTGGTGTCTTGAATGTGTTTGAAAAGATCGTCGTCAAACACTTGTAGAAATCGCAGAGTCTAGACACTTATATACAAGTTGCCAGTGCATTCCAATGGAAGATCTCAACATACACCAAGTGTCCCAGCACATTGTCCCTCGATTGTTGATTACTGAACAAAAAGAATAACTAATGACAATATTGGGTGATTTAATTGACAAAGTCTATAAGTACCCAGGTTATTCCCATTCCCCAATTCACCCGACTAGCCCTATGTGATTTTTACCTGTTCCCATTAATTAAAAAATAATACAGGGATGCCGTTTTGTTTCATCAGAAGAGATGAAACGCCTTTGTGTCATCTGAAGAGATGAAAGCAGCTTTGCAAAAAACCTTATGGGAGGTTGGGGAAAATGGCTTCCAGAAATTATACGAATGTTAGCAGAAGTGTATCGTTGCCCAAGGTGACTACTTTGAAGGTGGATGTAGTACTTCGGTGATGTGAACTATTCAGGGTAAAGAATTTTACACGTTGTCCCCAAACTTTTGGATCATACCTCATATTAAGCTTTTGGTAATTTCGTATGCAGAGATCTTGCTGAAGTGCTATAGCATATATTGTAAACTTTTTTCTTTTCTTCTGAATCGCTGGGTTCCAGAACCGCCTTTTTTAAATCCTTATCATACTTGTGAACCCCTCTTTATGCCTATGTTAGACTTGTAAATGCTTTCATTATTTTGTTACATTATCTAAAAAGGAAAAATGTCAGCGAAAGACTCCGTAAGTCCCTAGAACTTATACACAGAGAATGCTGTGGCTTTTTTAATTTATATGTACAGTCAACTCCGGATATAGAGAACTTTCAGCTATAGTGAACACATTTCCTTAGTCCTGACTCACATACATTAGAAATGCACATAGCATTTTTCAGTTTTAATGAACCACGACTTCCGTTATAGTGAACTTAAAAATTTTTGGACAGTAGGGGTAATGTTGTTCTATTCCCACGAAGAGTGTCTCTTTAGTGTTCAAGTAGAGAGAAAGATTATCAAGCTCCTGTTCCGAAATACAGTGGTCCTCACTTATTCCAGTTACATCGAAACGGATTGAAACTGGCTGGAATATCTGAAATAAACAGCGGGACCAAAGTAAAAGTAAGAGACACAAAGTATGAAATATTTAAGATAAAAAAATTTGTGAATTAAATCAAAATATATAAACAATATTATTCAATAGTTTGACATATGAACATATTTATTTAAGAATAAAGAAAAAAAAAATAACTATTACAACTTCTTGGGGGGAAATCTGAGATTAAAGGCTGTTTTAAGGGTATATTGTATTTTAGCGCAAACTGAATTTAACTTAGTGGTGAAAAGAGGTAACCATTTACGTTGTTCTCCTCAAATGCTCTACATAAAATGTCTGTAGTGTTCAGCGAATCTACTCATGTGGTTCAGGTGCACACCATTGTCATCATCATCGGGTGCCTGATTCATTCAGGGTGTCAGATTGATCATTATTTTTATTAAAATTCTATTAAGTGTATTAACAATTGTTTTGATTGAATTATTGTAACACCTCCACACAAATATGAGTCATCTTTGACTGGCTGACCCTAAAAGCTAATTGCGTCGAAATTTTACCTAATCTCCAGATTACTTAACTGGATAAAGCAGCACTCACTACCGAGGTAAACGGTGGACAGTGCTGTTTGGCCATTTTGTTCTGTTCATAACAATTTTGACCAGAATAAGCGGCTCACAGGATAAACCACTAACCTAAATAAGTGGTGACCACTGTACAGGTGAATTGCCAGTGTCTAGACTAAGTTGATTATATTAAACAAGGGGGGGAGGGGTCATAACTTTTTCAATGCTGCAATCCATCCTATCCTTTAAAAGCATTCATTAACAAAAGTGAACTAAAAGTTGAAATTTCGTCTTGACTTAAGACGATTTCATTTTCCATCCTCAATGAATATATGTTAAAAGCGACAGCTCCTTTTTCCAACTGAATAGAATACACATTATTTCCATAAATGCGATTAATTGTGTTTATTTTACTTAACTAGTTCTAGACTTGTAAATGCAATCCATTATGTTTGATTTACTTAATAAACATTCAGTACTTGTATAAAATTCTATTTTCTAGTTAAGTATTGTTTTATTGTTATTGGACATCAGAACTTTGGATATAGTGAACGAACTATAGAACAAGTGAGATAACGGCTCTTCGCCTTAAATCTCCAAAATCTCGCCCTCCCTGCAGGGGTGACTTCAAATCAAATCAAATTAGTGAACAAAATTTGCTGCTCCCCAGAGGCTCACTATAACCAAAGACATAATCATACGGTCAGGAACCTATAGTGTCATAGAGTATAAAAATGAAATTTTTTTTTTTTATTTAGGAGTTTGCTGAGCAGGACAGTTCCAATGTCTGTGTGTTACCCATAAGTTTTCACACATGTTACAAATTTTATAAAATTAATAATTAAATATAAAATGTTGCAGATAATTATATTTATTGTGTATATGTTCATTTTATAAAAGGATGTAAAGCAAGATAATATTGATACTTGATTTTTCAATGCTGAGTTATGAAAAAGGAGTTAAAGAAAAGCAGTTTACAGATGTTGCACACATAACGGTGGAATCGTCCAGCAAATTTATCAAATATATTTTTAAAATGTATCTGATTTTACTTTTTCTTTTTTTCAGGAAATGTATCAATTTACTTGCAGAGAGAAGTCCTGTGTATCTGTATTGCCTTACTTATGAATGTTTAGAAAAGATAATTTGTAATGTATATACTACTTTTCTAAAATAAAATACTTTATGGCATATATAATTTGTTGAAAACTTTTACTAAGAAAATTTTTTTTCATCTTTTTGAGCATGTATCTGTGTGTGTATGAGTGAACACGATAGCTCCTAAATGGTGCATTCGATTGAGCTCAAATTTGGTATGCATATTATAGACCATCGCCATGCAAACGTTATTGATTTTGGTGTATTTATGACTTAAAATTTTTTACAGCGCTACAAAAAAAATTTATGGCCTATGGATAGAAATTCTTCATTTCTATCTATAGGCCTAAGTGTGTTAGTGTCTGAAGTGTGCTGGTGTCTAAGTGTGCTAGTGTCTGAATGATGCATTCAATTGAGTGCTAATTGGTTATGTATGTTATAGGTTTCGATCACATGACCTGCATAGATTTTGATGTGCATAGAGCTGATAATTTGTTCATGGATTTTTTCAGATGAGTAAAAATACTCCTTAACCTTTTTAGAAGTATTTTCTGTTCCAAACAAGTAATTAAAACAACGAACATGCTAAATTTTCAAATACATAATTAAATAGCATTTGACACATAAATAATAACTGATTTTATATCTAGGTACATAAATGTCAGTTCAACAAAAACTAGTACAAAAATTGATTTTTTAAATTTAAAATCAGCAAATCATAATTATTTATCAAAATATACCTACTTTTATATGGAAAAACAATGCGTAAAAACACACATTCCGAAATTTCTAAGGTGTGAAATATTCACATCTAGAGGTGTTGTTGCGATCACTGTTCACGGGGTTGAAAAAAAAAAAAATTCTCATACATAACGGCCTACAGATGCAAATCATTTATAGTGCGCTAGTGCCTAAATGGTGCATTTTAATAAAAGTTCATAGGTCACAGTCACACAACCTGTATAGATTTTGATGTGGGTAGAGCACAGATGTTTTGTACAGTGCTACGAAATATTCTTATACATTATGGCACAAATTCTTGAAAGTGTAGTAGCATCTAAAGAGTGCTCAATTAGGTACGCATATTATTGGTCACTGTCTTGCACACTGTATAGATTTTAGTATGCGGAGAGTTTGCAGTTTTATTTTTTATTTTTATAGGGCTACAAAAAATTATTCTTATACATTGCGGCCTATACACTCAAATTATTTGAAGTACACTAGTGTCTGAATACTACATTTGATTGAGCTGATTAAATTTATTTAAATGCTTGGTAAGGATCAAGAGTTCGCAAAGTCAGTGGAGTTATTCCAGTTTTTTTCTTAAGTATAAAATGAACTGCTGAAAGTAAGCTAATAATATTTTTTCACCCTCTCTGAAAACTGTCTCGAACAAATAAAAGGTTCTATAAAGAACCTTTTATTTTGTTTGAGATTCATAGAGAGGGAAAAGAAATCCAATGTACAATTTTAGTATGACAAATTTCAGGGAACCAAGATCAGATTTGTAATTTATTAAGATTTTTTTTTTTTTTAATGACTTTATGATAGTAAAAATTACTTTTTCATATTTTAAGATTTTCTTTTGCAAAAAAAGCAGTCATAAGTTAAACACTTATTTTAAAAATCATTAAAATTAATAAAATTCAATTTATTAATAGGAATATTGCATATTAATTCGCAAACCTTTGTGAAATAAAAAGAGGGGTTACTGAATATTTTCCCCGAAATATACTGAAATGTTACACATCTATTCACCTTTTATCTGGAAACCTTTGCAAAAAAAAAATTGGAAAATATTTAAATATTTTTCCAAAATATGCAGAAACATTTATAAATACTGTACCCGCCTAGTGCAGAAACGTTCCTGCAATTTTAAAATACAAGAGCTGCCCCATATTTTAAGGTAACACTTCCGATTCTTTTTTTTTTTTTTACAGTGTAGCTAATAATTTTAGTTAACTAATTTTGTAACTTTTAAGTCTAAATGGTTTGGATTTTTCCGAGAATACCAGGCGTCACTACCTATGCTAGTAGTAAAGTGTATGTGTGGTTCCAGATAATTTTGAAAACTCTGTTGCTACACATTTGGGAAAAAAAAAAAAGCAAAATAGCTACAATAGCATTCAAAATCGGATTTTTTAATGCACCATTTAATGCTCTATTTGTTTTATATTTATGCATTTTCATTTATTTTCAAGAGTTTTTCTAGAAGTGACTTTCATTTAATGGTTCAATTTAACAACTTATGGCAACAATGCATTCTTGTAACTGTAGTGTTTAAAATAGAATCTGAAATGAGTTATTTTTAATTTAAGAGAACAAGATTAAAAGTATTGAGTGTAGTTTTCATTAATACAGCAAAACTTGGATAACTCGAGCATGATCAATTCAAAATTTCAACTTTGAATTATTCAAGTTTGACAATATAAATAAGAATTATTATTATTATTATTTTTGAAAGAAGATCGCTTTTGTGTCGCTTTCTAAAATGTGTAGTTTAAAAATGAACCCTAGCAGAGCAGAGAAAATGCTCTCTGATGTTGGATAATTTCTCATTTGTTTTTCACTATTATGATACCTATGCTTAAATTTTTATCCCGCAATTTAGTGCCAACTATTTATAAAACAATTATTTAGTTGCCAGATTCTAACCAAAGAAAAAAAAAGTAAATAAATAAAATAAGCGTGAACTAAAGGAAAATAAAAAGTGAAATTTTCAGCATTTGTTTTCTCCCCCCATATTTTTCTTTTGATCTGCTGCTGAGTTCAACAATGTTTCATTATACTGGAAATCGAATACTTTGTGTATTTCTAAAATGATAGGAAAAGTGTAAAATTCCCTCATTTTCTTTCTCCTTTTTATCTAAGGAGACAGACTGCAGGTTGTCAAGCTCTGCTATAGATAATTTTTTGCTTTAGAGCTCTAATGGCAGGTTTATAAATGATATGTAAAAATTTTCATTACAAATACACTCATCCTCCTATCTTTTCATGGGAAAAGAATGCTTATTTCTCTTGAAGTAAGTGGGGCACATGATGCGGGTGCTGTGCTAAAGGGGAACCCTAATTAAGGTTTGCCCCAGGTGTCGTATACAGTAGTTGCGGCTCCGGTAAGTACTCGTGTTCTTGAAATAGCTCTCAATTATTACTCACACAGAATGTTTAATTCAGACCTTTAATATTTTAATTTACTGTTGAACTGAAGAGTTATTTGTGTCTATTAAGATTATTTTAAAGTATGAGTATACTTATATCTCTAGGTACAGATTTTGAACACAAAAAGTTCAGATTCAGTGATTAAAAAAACAAAAATCAATTTTTATTCTTGTCAGAAATATTTCTAATTTTGTTTATCAGTAGTTTAATATACACAAAAAGTTAAGTAAATGAACTAAGCACTTTTACATGTCATCATAAGGCCACCAACAGTTATGCTGGTAACGTTACTTTTACAGAAAGATTTTACATTCTGGGAACATTTTTCTGCCAGTTTTTCTCTTAATTTACAGAAATAGTATTTTTGTTAATTTCTCACATACCATTATACACAAACTCCCAATAAAACCATAATTAAAACCAAACAATAAACCCAAAAAACAAACTAACCCACAACAAACTCAACTACACCACACTTACCTCACATACAACCCTACTACAACCATGACAATCACAAAAAAACATAACAACCACAAACAAAAATACCCAAACAACCAAAAAAACCTACACATACACCCCCCCAAACCCCCAAATTCTACCACACCACTACAACACATCCCACCACCACACCACAAACATACCCAACCCCTCCCCCCATCTCCCCATAATCCCTCAATAAACAAAAATATACCTGAACCTAAAAGTAACCTCCCTCAAAAACATTCCTCCCTCCCCACCTAATCCTACACCCAAACATTACACCTTCCAAAAATACACCCTCCTAACATTCCTCACCCCACTCTCCATCCTAGCACCAAAATAAACCCCTCCCAAAACAAGATAGATGTAATAACATATACTCTACTACAGCACCAACATACTCCACACTCACCACACTCAAAAACATACACCTCCCACCATACACCCTCAATTCCTCAAAACACCTAACCTTCCCCAAACATACTTTCCCTCAAAAAATACACACCCACCTAATTCCCTCCCAAAATACCTCCCACACAATACCCACAAACTCAACCCAAACAAACAAACCCATCCACCAAAAAACAATACCAAAATTCACCCCCCCAACATCCCCCCCACCCCCCAAAACCCAAATCATCAAAAATCCTCACAAAAATACCCACCCCCCCCACTAATACAATTCCCTCAAACCTCCAATCCATACACCACCCCCAACCAAGATATATATATAATAATATATAGATATATTATATCCTCCACTTCCCCAACCTAACCCCAACCCCCTACCCCTCAATCCCCCCACCCCCCCTCTATCCTAACTCATAATCCACTAAACCCACCCCCAAACCCCCCCCAAACCCCCCTTACCCCTAAAAACTATTTACATTCACATAACCTATATATATCCTAAATGACTCCCCCCAATTCTAACCAAACTTCCCCCCACACACACACCCCCTCACGCACATACTCCTCACGCACAGCACCTACTCTCCCCAAACAATCCCCCACAAGGAATCCCCACACACATTCATCCAAACTCCAACAAATTCTAAAAAACTTCACCCCAATCCAATTCACATACACACCCATTCCCTCAACAAAGTCCCATTGCCCACCGTTCGCAAAGCCTCACACACCACTCTCTCAACACTGTTTATTTGCAAAAATTCACACACAACTTTCGATTTATGGATTTGTATGACTTAAGATGTGTTATAGACAAGATATACGTCCCCACCTCTCCCTCCCCCCACCCCATCCCCACAACTATCGACCAATATCCCCCGCCCGCCCCCCCCCCCCCCCCCCGCCCCCCCCCCCCCCCCCCCTTACGGTGCCGTTGTGTGGGCCACCAACCACCACAACGCTGTGCCTGCAGATTACCCAACTACATTTAACCGCACGGATTCCCACCCCCCCCCGGCCCCCCCTCACCCCCCCAAACACCCTGCCCCCCCCCGACCTCCACCCCCCCCCTCCCCGCCCACCCCAACCACCCCCCCCTCCCTCCCCCCCTCCTTTGGGGTGGTCCTGTAAATAAACCCTCCAGTAGATTGGAACCAAAAATCGAAATCCACAACTAGATGTTACATCCATATGAAATTTCAACATTCTACGACTAATATATACGACTATAATTTTTGAGATTTGAGAGTTAAATACATATACACGTACATCAAAAGTCGCCAAGCTTGGCGACTTTTGGCGTAATTCATGAGGGAGGCGCGTAGCCGTGGTTGGACCTCCATCTAATTATATGGTAGGACGGTATTGTGCTTGAAATGGATGAATGTCCCTAAAATTGCCATTGACCGTAATGTATGGGAAATCTTTTGAGTGTTCCTGTAGCAGAACTATAAATGATAAAGACACTTTTTCCGATGAAGAAATTCATTTTGTAACCCTTAAAAGCATATATCACTTCTGAGTGGTCTGAAATAGCCTAATACTTCTAAAATACGCTTTAATGAATTTCTGCCCATGGAGCGTGATGCATTTAAAACTTTTTGGGCGGTCCCGTAGATAAACTATCCAGTCCAATGGGACCGAAAGGGGAAGTACACAACTAGATGTTACAACAATCTTAAAAGCTAAATATAAAGTTTCAACTTTCTACGTCTAATAGTTTTGAGATATGCGAGTTTAATGAATTTCGGCCCATAGAGCGTAATGTATTTCGAATCTTTTGGGTGGCCCTGTAGATAAACTATCCAGTTATCGCATATTACGTTCACTTAGATATTTGTATAGGAGTTATATCGTATGCAAATTAAATCAAGCCTGTTTATTTAATTTTAAACTTTGGTATAGGGAAATCAAAAACTTATTTTAGAAATCTGAAATTTTAATGAAGTTGCTTTAGGCCACAGATCAAAATGGAATATTTACATTTCATACTGCACTAAGAGACTTTTAATACTACACGTGGAAATTGTTATAAATCGGAGTAGGAAGGGGGCCATAGAGCATTATGTCTTTTAACCTGAAGCAGCTTATAAAGCAGAAAAAATATTTTAGATTAGATTACAAATAAGATAAACACGGACCTCTAGTTAAACCAGTCTCTAAATATCAAGTAGTAAGCAACCTTTTATGCATACTTTCTGATTTAGTGTTTTGGTCTAAGTGTTAGAAGGCTAGTTGAATCTCAAGAACAACAGCAGCAGCAACTATTTCTTTTCTGTAAATTTGGGAAGAAGGAAAGAAAAAAAAAAGCCGCTGATTTTGTGGCCCATGAGCTTGGGGGCCACAAGCATTCGTCCCGTTATGCCTCCCTATTTCAGGTATGGAAAATCAAAAAATCAGTTTTGGAGCAGTCTTGGAGCAGGAAAATCTCACTTTTGGAGCAGCTTGGAGCAGAAAAATCTCACTTTTGGAGCAGTCCAAATGCATAATTATAGCAAGAAAATGTAGATTTGTAGCAGTTAATTTCAATTAAAAGGCTGTTTAAAGCTTGTGTGTGATTAATAGAAGTGTAATAAACAGTAAAAAGGGAGGGAATTGTAGTAAACTTAAGAAAGAAAAACAAAAAACAATTTTCTAAGTTAGAAACCATTTATTACTAGATATGAGAAGAAGGAAAAAAAAAAAAAAAGACTTGGTTTAAATTAATCAAATCTAAGTGCATTTTTTCTTTGTAGTTGAGACAATTGATAATTGTAGATGTCTATTTTTCTCAAATTCTTTTAAGTATTTCGACATGTTATCTTTAGATTCTTTTAAAAGAACTTGACCACTTTCTATTATAGATATGTCTTTTCTTTGTAAACCATCTGAAATCATTTGGTTGGCTCGATCCAGCATATTTTGTGATGCTGAAATGCGTTTGTCAAGTTCATCTGCTTCTTTTTTCAGATTTGTAGCTGGATCATCTTGCTGTTCTTGATCCAATTTTCTTTTCTGACCTATTACTTTGAGAGTTTTTAAACGTTCTCTATATTGTGAGCCAGCATTCTTGACTGATTTTAGCAGATCAGTGTTTATTTTCAAATTTTCAACATTACCACCAAGTCTTTTTATATGACTTTTCATGTGACGTATACCATTGATGCTTTCAATTTTTAACAAAGAACGCCCTTCTAATATATTTTTATTATAGCTGAAGCCACGCTCACACTCTGCATTGCCATGTGCTAATGATAATAATGCTTTCACAAGCGTTGGTAATCTTTTAAATCTCAATTTGCCGACTTGATCTTTAATTTCAAATATTTTCTGCCAATAATGGTCTATCCTCATATACGATGTGACAGTATGATTTCCTACTTCTACTGAATCATTCTCAGAATCAGTTAACACACTGCTATTATCACTCGTTTTTTCAAAATTAAAGTCCAATTCCATAGTTTGTAGCAAAAGCCATTCATCAACAAGTGATGAGACATCAGAGCTTTCTATTACTTGAGGAAGTTCTGCAGCAAGCATCCTTAAAACCTGGGATGATCTTTCTGCCAATCTATATAAAGGGTGCAACAATTTTAAATTTTCTAAGAATTTATTATTCAGGGGAAGAGATTTTAAAAGACTTTGAGCACAAGCTATATAAAAGGATCTTGCAGCTTTATGAAATGTTGCATGGCTTTGTTGTTTGCAGCTGTCAACTAATTCCTTTTGAGTATCCAGACCTATTTCAGGTGTCTTTAACCATAAACTTCCATCTGAGACATCAAGAGATTGCAGTTCAAAACCAGTCTTGTTTATGAAAGCTTCTGGTTTAATGAAACGTCCCAATAATTTTTTTGTAAGTGTAACAAATTCATCATACAATATGTGCACAAGGAGCTCTTCGCTTTGAAATAATAACAAAAATCCACTGAAGAGCTCTCCAACATTTTTTATAAAGAGGGCCTTGGGCAAAATAGTTTTATCCAATAAAGTTTTTTTTATTCTTTTTAATCTTGCACTTTCCTTCCTTGATGTTATGTCTTTTTGAAAGTACACTTTCAATGCAGGGTATTGCTCTAAAAATCTCAAAACAGACGAATGAAGTGTTAGCCATCTGCTACTAACGTGGCGAATAAAAACGTGCTCAGGGAGCCCTAGTGATGCTTGTTCTTTAAAATCACTAGACTGCACTGGTGATCGTTTGAAAAAATAGTACAAATCTATCAATAAAAGTTCAAATTCAGCATCAAAGGCTTCTATACCAAGGCCAAATGCATTATGAACCTTATGCAATGAGCACTCTCCAATATTAACAATGTTCTGATTTAAGTTACAAAGTTTTGCTTTTAAACTTTTCATTACGTTAGGGCCATCACTAAAGAATGACAGCAAGTGGCTTTTGGGTAAGTCAGCTAAGGCTGACTCAATAGCATCATACATATCACAAGATTTGGCATGTCCCAAGAAAAAGGACTCTAAATGGTGGACAACAATTTCCTTATCTTGATTACTAAAATAACGAATTAATACATCAAACTGATTTATGCGTTTTTCCGGAATTGGTGTCTCATCCACTTGAACAGTGTAGAATGCATTGCTATTAATAATGTCATTTATAAGTTCTCTTTTTAAATGAGGTCCAACTCCATCAGAAATTGTATATGAAATTTTTTTTCGATTCATATTAAAATCTCCAGCCATCTTTGAGTCAGAGAACATCTTGGGGAAAATTTTGGTCATTGTACCGCCATAATTATATGCAATATCACACATGGCAACCGAGAAGGCAAAATAGGTTTCAGCTGCCAAAACCTTATCCGAATGAGACATTATAGCTCATGCTGTCCCAGTATTTTCAAATAATCTGGATTGCTTAGCTTTAATATGCCTTCAGAGTCCCTCAGCTTCTCACATATTTCTTTGTGCTTTTTTGAAGAAGCATGGCGTTTTACTGCTGAAATGCCATGCTGAGCACAGTTGATGACAGTGTTACACACTAAGCATACAGCCTCTTGAGGTTTCTTGCCTGCTTGGCACCACACAGAAACATGATCTCCATTACAATCCTTTTCTTTCAACACACCAGGATTAAAACGACTGGAGCGTGCTGAAAGTAAATAAATGAATGTAATTAACAACATGTATGTAATATTTGTTTAAAGTTAATGTAATTTTATAGAATAGAAATTACAAACTTAATTTCTGCAATAGACATAAATTACGGCTATGAGAATTACAGGTCTGATCTAGTTGTTCACATTTTAAAAAGTATCCTGCACTAAGTATTAATAAGTATTTTACAAAGTATCCCAACTTTTCTCTTTCCCTGGTTTGTCACTGACCGCATTTGCCTTGGTGTCGTGTTGGGAGCGTACATTTTTGTGATTTTGAAAAAGATAGTTTAGTTTGGAAATGAAAAACAACTCCGAGAAGAAGTCATCCATTTTTGGGCACCCACTCAGTTCCCGTTTTAGTCAGTGGACAAAATATAAAGGCTTTTTGAAGCCATTTCAGTATTTTTTTAAGGCTATAATAATAATAATAAAAAGGAATAATAATATAAGGAATATATAATAATAATATAATATAATAAAATAATATAAGGAATAATTATCAAACTGCCAAACTAATTAATACTTTTAATAAATAGTTAATAAATAAATTTAAATATTTTTAATAAATAATTAATTATTTTAATTAATATTTTTTTATTTCTTTTAATTTATAATTAAAATTTTTATTAAATAATTTTAAACTATTTTATAAATATTTCATTTTGAGTTCAACATTGTAAATCAAAAGGATAAATCATACTATTTTTTAATAATTAATTAACCTTTTTTATTTTTATTTATTTATTTTGGAAATCGGCCAAAAAAACTGTTCTTTAAATGAAAACAAAATGTAGCCACATTTTACTTTATATGATTTATATTGCATCTTACTTGTAGTAATAATCACACACCTACAAGTTTGTGGGACAAAACTGCCATCTGACTGTTACTGCCAGATGTACGCTCCTAACACGTAACCATTCGCCCGTATAGCGGCTTTCGGCCGCGTCTTCCTACTCCCGCGAAGTGGTGAATTGGCAGGAGTGGACCGAGACATCGGCCGGTCGGGCCAAGGGCGGGGCGGAGGGGGCGACCGCCCAGCTCCCCGAGAAAAAAGAAATTAATGTCAAAGATCCTATCTTACTTCCATAAAATTGATGTATATGTCAATCTTTTAACTAACCGCCCCCCCCGACAAACTTGCATTAATCCGCCACTGGGTCGGGCTAACGTCGGATAGGCCGGTAGTCTTTAGGGCAGTAGAGACCAGCCCATTGGGGAGGACGAATTTTCATTTAATTCACCATAATCATAACAATATCAAACACTTGGCTTGGGACTTCCATCTCCCACGTTGGGGAGAAAAAACGTGAGCTAAAAATAGATTTCACTCTCCTGTTAACGACGTGCAAAATAGCAGCGGAAATAGGGTTGCCAGGTCGCTAAACCAAATAGCCGGACAGACCAGCCAGTTTGGCCGGACATTTGGGTAAAAAGGTCGGACAGCCTACAATATTGAGGATTTTGTCTCAGTATTAATAGGTACGACAAAAAAATTGTATGTAAAATCAAACTTTTTTGATTATTACCATGAATCTTGTTAAATTCTAATGACATATAAATAACATCGAATGCCAAAACAGTTCAAGTACTTTATTACTAATCAGCCAAAGTCACCAGTAAAAAGCCTAACAAAAGCCGGACACCGTTAAGTTTGGCCGGACACGCAATCAAAAAGCCTAACTATGTCCGGCTTTATCCGGACACCTGGCAACGCTAAGCGGAAAGAAATTTACGCCCAAGCAGATTTTTTTTTTTTTTCACATTTTACAGGCAAAATTAATTGCATTACTCATATATGCTAAAAAGTGAAATTGGAAGAGGGGGGGGGGTGTTAATATAATATATAATACATTGATTAAATTAGCTTCAAAGGATAGTTTGTATCAAATGAGCACTGCTGCAGAGTGAAGAATGCAAGATTGCGTTATCAGTTCTTTCCCAGATCATTAATATGTATGAGTTTTAAAAAACATGCAATCTTCCAGAAGTTGCGAAATCACGTTAAACACGTGGCTTTCGGCTCCTACCAGACGCATTCCGTTGTTTCCCTCTAAGGAAAGAGCGAAATGCGATCATATTAAATTTTAAAATTAATAGATGTTAAATTAGTATCTGAAAATATTATTTAAGCATTTTAACAAGAAGAAAGAAACACATACGCACCTTTCGGGGGCATTTCGCATACGGCACGGGCTTTCACTTGCTCCTATAAAAACCAAACACTGATGGGCTCTTCTCACAGCTCGACGACATGAAAGCGAATTCCAATCTCGGAAGTCATGTGATCATATTTTGGCATTGATAGTGGGAGGGGCTCAGCCATGCAGCTACAGATAGAGTTGAGTTCCAATCTAAGTCCATGGGCTTAGCTCTCCCAACGGAATCAGGTGCAGCTGGTGGGTTTGCCGTAACTAACGATGACGGGGTTGCTTTCGTGCACATCGTTGCCGACTTTTCGCAACTTCTTCCCAATTCTGACACTTTCCAACTTTCTATTATACTGCTTTTAAGAGTTTTTATTTTGAGGGAGGTGACAAAAATGTAAAACTCGTAGTTTTGGCGCAAAATTCGAAATTTTTGCAATTTTGTAGCAGGATGGCGCTTAATGTGGAAATTGGCGCAATTGGCGCAGATTTTCCATCCCTGCTATTTTTACGGTACTGATGCAGAATCGCAATAAAAATATTACGTTCAAAATAATTATACAAAATGAGCGTCCCATTTTAAAATAAAAATAGGGAGTGGAGGTGTACGACATGCTTCCTCAAATACAGCACTTCTATTCTGATTGAAAAGTAATTCATATGGTGAATTTATGCGAGACAAGAAATTCTTGTGAGAAATCTCATGCAAGACAAGGCTCTGTTTCGCCTCGCAAAATATTTGACTGTCTCGCCTGCGAAACGATAACGCGAGATTTCTCGTGTCTCGCGTTCATCTCTAATTGAAACGGCTAGAAACTGAAGAGAATATTAAATTTTAAAGTAAATGATAGTTTATTACATTTGCAAGTATAACATAACTATGTTTTGGTAACTAATGCTATATGTGCTAGACACTAAAATTATTTAGATACACAAATATACTTTGATTCTAACCATTAATTTTATTATTTATATAAACCTTATGATTTTATTTATCAGAAACAATCAGAAAATATAATTTAAAAGTTTACAAAATTACAAAAACAACATATCTTTATGCCGAAATTTAACTCGGCATTGAACAAAATCTTCTGATGTCTGAGTTTGAAGAGTTGCCATTCTGATTAAAAGAAACTTTTATATAAAATAAAGTGTTGCCAAGACAGCTACAACAATTCGGAATAATTTCTCCCACAATTTATGAAAAAAATAAAAATAAATTTTTAAACGGCCATGTCCATCTTCGTATGGAATTGCCCTTATAGAGAAATGAAATCGAAGTTTTGAATTACCCTGTGGATAGTCTCATTTGCACCGAGCTGGTTCTTAGCAGGTAATTTTAAATCTATATCTAATTCTATTCGGAATAATATAATGGCGCGCATGTGCCACTATAATGATTGAAATCAGAATATGCTTCTAACCGGGCGTTCATGAAACGTAAATTTCGGTCATTTAAATGTCAATTTGTATATCACGAGCGTAGCAGTCTAATTTCATCGCATTTCAGAATTTCGCTGCCAACTGAACCAGCGATTAGTAGAGTTTAGTTGTAAGCCATAGAGCTTCAACTAACTGAAGCAGAGTTTATTTTAATAAAGTTAGGAAAATCATCGTGCACTTAGATATTTGTATAGGAGTTATGGAGGAAAATCGTATGCAAATTAGATCAAGCCTGTTTATGAGATGACCCAAAAAATAATCTATAGCCATTCTTTCTCAGAAACCTGCCGTAAGTGCTATAATCAGGGTCGGATCTAGGGAGGGTGAAGCCGAGGCCGGGCGGCATCCCAAGGACAGCTAAAAAAATAAATGGATAAACGGAAAAGGCGAACACACGCAATGAAAGAAAAGTAACCAATGAGGAGCAGGTGGGTATGGGCGAGGCTATGAGCGAGAAGTGCGGGGAACGGCAACGGCAGGTGTCGGCGAGGCGGCAGAAGTGGCACAGCGTCAAAGTGCGCGGAAGTCCAAGCGCAAGAAGTGGAATCCATCAATCACTAGAGTCTATCGGTAGCGCAATGTTCACTCGGAGAAGGGTGCATTTGACGCCGAGGATCTTGCCACCAATAAGCAATAAAGACCTTCTTAAAAAAAGCCACAAACCTAAAAATTATAACTTTATATACTGCACGAAGGTGACCAGCAGGAAGGCGAAATATTGGCAACTTTTTATTTAACAGACCCAGGCAGTTGGCCAATGACAGATCAGCAACGATCTTTTTTAAGCTGTGAAGCTGTATTAGCCGAAAAACATCCAGACAACATTGAACGTAGGTCCGCTCAACGCGAAGGCAAGGCATTTGACATTGTATCTGTGATTCAGAACATTGACAAACAATGAAAAACTTAAAAGATCTTGGATTACATATTGTAAGACCAAGAGCGCTATGTTTTGTACACCCTGCAAGATTTACCAGAACTCTGCCGCTGCCGCTACGTCAGCCTTGAGAGGATTTATTAACTGGAAAAAAAGCTTCAGAAAGATTAACTGAGCAAGAAACATCTCAAATGTACAGAGAGTGTATGATTAAGTGGAAAACTCGAGTACAACAAATGAAATCGTGCCAGGGTATTGATCAAGACATTGAACAATTATTTCACACAAGAAAGAAAATCTGATGTGTCCAACACATGACTTCCTTGCACGTCTATTAATTCAAAAATGTTTTTTACGCACTTCCTCTGAACTTATTTGTTTGAAAGAGATAAAATATCAATAATAGTAAGGTATAGCGATTTCTAGCCAAATATTTCGATATCGCCAAGTTGAGTTCAATTTGAAAGATTTCCTTCTAACACTTTATTTGACGATATTTCACCAAAAGCCGACAAACTTGAGATAGTTTGCGAGATTTTGGGGATAGCCAAAGTAATCATTGACCACTGACTTTCAATGAATTGAATGCATCCATACACCTTAATGTATTTAAAGTCATTTGGCTCACCCTGTAAATAAATTCCTAGTCGATTGCTGTCAAAAAAGATATTGAAAGCAGTTAGATATTATAATATAGTTCTAAATACAAAAGTTCAAAATTCTACGGGTTAAAGTTTTAGAGTTATACAAGGTACGAAATAATTTTTGGCGCCAAATTTGGCGATATTTCGGCGAAACTCGTCAATGTCGACGACATTTGGCGAGATTTTAAGTATGGACCACCAATGACAGATTATAGCCAAATTTGGCGATATTTCGCCAAAACTCGCCAAGAACGATGACAAATGGCGATACTTTGGGCATGGACCAAATGACGACTATCGCCAAATTTGGCGACATTTCGAAAAACTCGTCAAGGTCGAGGTCAGACGGCGAGATTTTGGGCATGTACCAAACAATGACTGACTACAATTGTATTATATTGAAGATTTCCATAGACATTAAAGTACTGAAATTCTTTTTGGTGGTCCTGTAAAGAAACTCCAGTAGATTGGAACCAAAAATCGAGATGCACAACTAGATGTTACAACAATCTTACATATGAAATTTCATAATAGTTTTTGAGATTTGAGAGTTAAATATGCACACACGTACACCAAAAGTTGCCAATCTTGGCGACTTTTGGCATAGTTCTCGAGGGAGGCACGTGACCGTGGTCGGACCATTACCTAACTTATGTGGTAGGACGGTATTGTGCTTGAAATGGATGAATGCCCCTAAAATTGCCATTGACCGTAATGTATTGGAAATCTTTTGAGTGTTCCTGTAGCAGAACTGTAAATGATAAAGACACTTTTTTTAATGGAGAAATTCATTTTCTAACTCTTTACAGCATATATCACTCCTGAGTCGTTTGAAATAGCCCAAAACCTCTAAAAAACGCTTTGATGAATGTCGGCCCATAGAGCGTAATGTATTTCGAATGTTTTGGGCGGTTCTGTAGATAAACTGTCCAGTCGAATGGAACCGAAAGGGCAGGTGCACAACTAGATGTTACAACAATCCTAAATATAAAGTTTCAACATTCTACGCCTAATAGTTTTTGAGATATGCGAGTTTAACGAATTTCGGCCCATTGAGCGTAATGTATTTCGAATGTTTTGGGCGGTCTTGTAGATAAACTATCCAGTCGAATGGAACCAATAGGGGAGGTGCACAACAAGATGTTACAACTATCCAAAATATGAAGTTTCGACATTCTACGCCTAATAGTTTTTGAGTTAGGCGAGTTTAATGAATTTCGGCCCATAGAGCGTAATGTATTTCGAATCTTTTGGGCGGTCCTGTACATAAACTATACATTCGATTGCGACCAAAAGGGGAGGTGCACAACTAGATCATAGAACAATCCTAAATATCAAATCTCAACATTCTACGACCAATAGTTTTTGAGATATGCGAGTTACATACATACGTACGTACGTACGTACGAACATACGTACGTACGTACAGACGGCATGGAAAAACTGACCACAATAGACTCGCCGCTGGTCAAAATGAGTTGCAGACGCGTTAATATGATCGTACATGCTAGCCTACGATGAGATGCATCGAAAAAATTCTTAAAATTAAATTTAGGGGTACTCAAAATCGGTTTTTTTGTCGAAATTTGGCCCCCAAAATTTTTCGGGATCACATTACTTCCTTATACTACGTACAAGGAAGTAAAACATGGAGACAAATGCCGCATAAGTCCTGCATAGTTATAGACGCTGTACTATGTCTATTAACAATTGCCTTTCTTTTCGTGGGGGGGGGGTCTGCCATGGAAACCCTAGCTACCTAATTACAGAATATCCTCAGCTTAGCTAAGGAAACCTTTTGAATTTGATTTCTCTTCTCGCAAAATATAATTCAACTCTTCAATACCAATTAGAGCACTTAAAAAAAGGACATGTATCATATTTATCAAAAACAATATAAAATGAAATTATTGACATTATGTCGAAAGGAGTTCAAAGTAGGATTTTAAACAATGCTAAAGAAGCCAAATACTACACAATAATGTTCGACTGCACTCCAGATATTTCGCATACCGAACAAATGGGTCAGGTGATTCGATACGTAAAAATAATGTGCTGGTGCGCGCAAAATAAAGGAAAGTTTTATAGAATTCATAAAACTTGAAGAAAAGACAGGAGAATATATTTCTCAACTAATTGGGGAAAAATTGAAACTTGATGGTTTGGATATTGGACAACGTCGTGGTCAATCTTACGATAATGGGTCCAATATGGCCGTATATATAGAAGAGTTCAAGCCAGGATTACAGAAGAAAATGAGCTGGCCGAGTTCGTCCCATGTTTGGCCCACTCCTCGTGCTCGTGTGCATTCTGCGTCATTGTTGTATTTTAGATTTAGTAAACACTAACTTTATGACAATTTAACATTTTCATCAAAACTTAACATTACTAGCTGCGTGCCCGTTCTCCGCACGGTAGGCAACGAAACTTTTTCTTACATGTATAGTTCAAATTGATTCCAGAGATTTGGAATCTAAAAATAAGCAAAATGATTTGACTCTTCGCGTAAAGTTACTCATTACTTATTCGTAAAGTTAGTATAAGTACTGACCTATGACCCTTGTTAATATTATGACGCAAAAAATTATGTCGGTGTCATTCACGATCAGAAAAGAAAAGCGTGACGGTTTTCAGTGAAAATTCCTAATTTTCAAAATGTCTCATTTCTGCATCATACTCTTTTTACTTCCTTGTACGTAGTATAAGGAAGTAATGTGATCCCGAAAAATTTTGGGGGCCAAATTTCGACATAAAAACCGATTTTGACTACCTCTAAATTGAATTTTGAAAATTTTTTCGATGCATCTCATCGTAGGCTAGCATGCACGATCATATTAACGCGTCTGCAACTCATTTTGACCAGTGGCGAGTCTACTGTGGCCAGTTTTTCCATGCCGTCTGTACGTACGTACGTATGTATGTAACTCGCATATCTCAAAAACTATCGGTCGTAGAATGTTGAGATTTGATATTTAGGATTGTTCTATGATCTAGTTGTGCACCTCCCCTTTTGGTGGCAATCGAATGGATAGTTTATGTACAGGACCGCCCAAAAGATTCGAAATACATTACGCTCTATGGGCCGAAATTCATTAAACTCGCCTAACTCAAAAGCTATTATGCGTAGAATGTCGAAACTTCATATTTTGGATAGTTGTAACATCTAGTTGTGCACCTCCCCTTTTGGTTCCATTCGACTGGATAGTTTATCTACAGGACTGCCCAAAACATTCGAAATACATTACACTCAATGGGCCGAAATTCATTAAACTCGCATATCTCAAAAACTGTTAGGCGTTGAATGTTGAAACTTTATATTTAGGATTGTTGTAACATCTAGTTGTGCACCTCCCCTTTCGGTTCCATTCGACTGAATAGTTTATCTACAGGACCGCCCAAAAGATTCGAAATACATTACGCTCTATGGGCCGAAATTCATTACAGCGCATTTTAGTGGTATTGGGCTATTTCAAACGACTCAGAAGTGATATATGCTGTAAAGAGTTAGAAAATGAATTTCTCCATTAAAAAAAGTGTCTTTATCATTTATAGTTCTGCTACAGGAACACTCAAAAGATTTCCAATACATTACGGTCTATAGCAATTTTAGGGGCATTCATCCATTTCAAGCACAATACCGTCCTACCACATAAGTTAGGTAATGGTCCGGCCACGGTCACGTGCCTCCCTCAAGAACTATGCCAAAAGTCGCCAAGCTTGGCGACTTTTGGTGTACGTGTGTGCATATTTAACTCTCAAATCTCAAAAACTATTATGAAATTTCATATATAAGAATGTTGTAACATCTAGTTGTGCATCTCGATTTTTGGTTCCAATCTACTGGAGAGTTTATTTACAGGACCACCGAAAAGAATTTCAGTACCTTAATGTCTATGTACATCTTCATTATAATACAACTGTAGACAGTCATTGTTTCGTACATGCCCAAAATCTTGCCGTCTGTCCTCGACCTTGGCGAGTTTTGGCGAAATATCGCCAAATTTGGCGATAGTCAGTCATTTGGTCCATGCCCAAAGTATCGCCATTTGTCATCGTTCTTGGCGAGTTTTGGCGAAATATCGCCAAATTTGGCGATAATCTGTCATTGTTTGGTTTATGCTTAAAATCTCGCCAAATGTCGTCGACATTGACGAGTTTCGCCGAAATATCGCCAAATTTGGCGCCAAAAATTATTCCCTATTTTGTATAACTCTAAAACTTTAACCAGTAGATTTTTTAACTTTGTATTTAGAACTATTGTAATATCTAACTGTTTTCAATATCTTTTTTGACAGCAATCGACTGAGAATTTATTTACATGGTGAGCCAAATGACTTTGAATACATTGAGGTGTATAGATGCATTCAATTCATTGAAAGTCTGTGGTCAATGACTACTTTGGCTATCCCCAAAATCTCGCTATCTCAAATTTGTCGGCTTTTGGTGAAATATCGCCAAATAAAGTGTCAGAAGGAAATCTTTCAAATTGAACTCAGCTTGGCGATATCGAAATATTTGGCTAGAAATCGCTAAACGTTACTATTATTGATATTTTATCTCTTTCAAAGAAATAAATTTAGAGGAAGTTCGTCGAAAATATTTTTGATCTCTTGGACGTGCAAGGAAGTCATGTGTTGGACACATCAGATTTTTTAGATTTAAGTTATGCCATTAATACTTTAGATACTACATGAAGTGGAGAACCGTTTTATTTTATAATTAAATAGTTGTGTACCCGCTCTTTGCAAGGCAAGAGAAGAACATTTTCCTAAAATGTGATCTTAACTACTTGTGACAAAACAGAATCTCCAAGAAAAAAGAAAGTTCTGTTACAGTCTTTTCTGTTGAAACTACCGCGTGATATATTAATACGACGTGGAATTACTTAATGTTTTGTTAGCTGTGATGTAATACGGCTGTTAAAAATGAATAGAAGACTTAGTTTCACAAAATATTTATTAATGCGGTATATTGTAGTTTGATCAATACTGCCTCATCATATCTACTTACTATTAATTATACTATCTTTTACTGATACCAATACAATATACCGTCGTTTTGCAGCCGTTAATGCTTAATTTAAAGAAACGGTTTAGATATTTGCCACGAATGTAGGCTTTTACTCTTTGGTGATTCTTTGCAATTTACACATTAGCATCACGGAGATATACTATAGGAGTGGACACTCTCCATAGCTGTAGTGTTAAACTTTTGGTACCCCAAATAAGTTTCAATTATGTAAACCATGGCTCACTTGGATAAATACAGGCTGTCCGGAAACCAGTTTCTCCTATGGGATTTTCCGTACGAGTAAATTTTCGCTTCTTCGCCGATTTGTCGGTTTTATCCAACGAATCACTGTTTGCCAATTCAATGTGCCTAAAATCAAAACTAAAAGTACCCAGGAATGGATAACAATGACACATTCAAATATAACAATCGTGTCTACACAAAAACCGTGCTCGAGCGAAATAGCACTCAAGTGCTAAAAAAGGCGCCAAACGCGGCTTTTTTTTTTTTTTTCTCGGCTTGAAAACATTGGCTGCATTCGTAAACGAAAAACTCTTTACACGAGTGCAACTCGTTTGGCGTTTACGAATGCGGCCATTGTTATCCATTACTGGATACTTTTAGCTTTGATTTTAGGCATATTTTCTCCGGCAGAGTTGGCAACAGTGATTCGTTGGATAAAAGCGACAAATCGGCGAAGAAGCGAAAATTTACTCGTACGGAAAAACGGAGCTTTCTGGAAAGCCTGTATTTATCCAAGTGAACCATGTGTAAACATTGGAAATCTAGTGACGTGCAGCGATCCTAGCGGCAAAAGAATAAAGCATTTCCCGTGCTGATTGATAGCTAATTTTACTTGTTTTTAATTTCCCGACCTAGGATGTGAACGAGATTATTAACGCGAGCTCTAAATTTAAAATATTTCTTTCGCTTTTGCTTACATGGTTGCCTTAGTAACAAATGAATAAAAAAAGATAAAAAAATGTTCTATCTTAAGATTATTAAAATATTGAGTTTATATTTGTGAACGAGTGTGTATATCGTGGCCACGAAGGTAAATGTATAGGAGGGGACACTTCTCTTAGAAAGTTGGATAACGCTGTTGTTGCAAACAGATGGCGCTACGCACACTGGGTAACTGCGCATCCAGGTTGTTTATAGTATTTCCATCGAGGCGAAGTAAATGGAGATCGTTGAATTAGCGGAACTTCAAAAAAATATGAAATACATAGACTTATGAACGTGATATATAATAATTTCTGGCTTCAGGTGTGTTTTAATTACCTAATTGTCTTAGAATACTAATTCGTAATTAATATAGGCAATAATTTCGAAGCAAAGTAATATTATGTATGTAATGTCGTGTTATTATTTTGCCCAAAAGCTGTATTTTATGAAATAGTAGTAAATTTAGAATAATGTTGTATGTGTGAATGCAATATTTAAAAAGTGTTTATTTATAATGACGATCACACTCAAATAAGCAGTATTTACATTTATTTCATGCTGCGACAAATTTTAACATAGCTTTAAATTGCCGCTAAAAACTCATGTTAAAATGTTAAATTCATGTTACATTAAGAACTCGAACCATTCCTAATGTAAATATATACCGCGGCAGACGAAAACTTCTTTTTTGTGAGCCACGATATACACACTCGTTCACATATTTTAAAAATCTTAAGATAGAACATTTTAAAAAAATCTTTTTTTATTCATTTGTTACTAAGGCAACCATTTAAGCAAAAGCGAAAGAAATATTTTAAATTTAGTTCTCCCGTTAATAATCTCGTTCACATGCTAGGTCGGAAAATTAAAATCAAGTAAAATTAGTTAAGGTGGATTCATATCTGCCGCGCCGCACCGCAACCATGCCGTACTGTTTCGCCGTTTTGGACCGTTGGCTGTCCTCACGGCGAGCCATACACCAATGCTCTTCTGTAATTGGCTGTAGATTTGCGGTCGCTGCGGAATATCTGTTCTCGCCAGATAATGCGCAAACCCTCGGCGCTCGCCGCGCGGGGATCGTGTTGCTCCGCCACGTGACGTCATTGCGGAGTCTTAGCAAAGCGGTACGGCCAGCATGAATCCGGCTTTATGAATCAGCACGGGAAATGCTTTATTCGTTTGCCGCTAGGATCGCTGCACGTCACTAGATTTCCAATGTTTACATAATTGAAACTTATTTGGGGTACCAAAAGTTTAACATTACAGCTATGGAGAGTGTCCACTCCTATAGTATATCTCCGTGATCGTGGCACACAGAAAAGAAGTTTTCGTCTGCCGCGGTATATATTTACATTAGAAAATAGGACGAGTTCTTAATGTAACATGAATTTAACTTTTTAGCGGTTAAAATTTGTCACAGCATGAAATAAATGTAAATACTGCTTGTTTGAGTTTGATCGTCATTATAAATAAACACTTTTTAAATACTGCCCAGATAACCAGTTACATCCGTTGGATATCCTACAGATATCATTTATATCCTGCAGCCGTCATATCATACAGTGGGCGTCTATAGAAATCCGCTGGCTACTTTGTATCTGACAGATGCTAGAGATCCAGTCAGAGAATCCGACGGATGCCTGCCGATGTCACTTTTAGACGAGCATGCGCAGTTATCAGAACTTTCGGAATCGGAAGTGATCGGAAGACAGTAGCCATTTTGTTGAGGGCGAAGCAAGTGTGGAGAGTTGTGCAAGTGTGGCGAGTGGCTTGCGAAGTTAACAAACTACAATACCTGTATTTGAACTTCATACCTTCATGTAGATAAAGTAAGTTTTTAAATGCATACGTACGTGTATTACTTATTATAAAAGAATTATTAAGAAAAACTTCTTTTAAGAGTTGAAAAACTTATGATTGTTTGGTTTCCTTCACGTGGTATGTGTGTGTGCTTGCAAACGTTGCTTTATTCAATGCCTTGTAATTAGTATTTTCAGCCGGAAAGGAGTAAATAAATAGTAAAAAATCTACAGTATTTTCGCTGGATCTGCTTATCTTGAATTGATCCATCATTGAGAATGAGAAACCACAACAGATTGTAACCTTTTGTTGTTACCAGAAAGAACCCAAACTTGTAAAATTTTCAGCGTGAAAATGAACCACATTTTTTTTGGGGGGGGGGGATTTAGAGTGTATAAAAAAATCTGTTTACAAAATTAGATTAATAATATTTATGAATAATTAGTGTTGTTAAATTCCAGTAATCTTTTGAAGAATATTCTTGACAAGGAGAATTTTCTCTTGAAAGTTATGAAAGAGAGTTTTTCATATGGAAACTTGTAATTGGATATCCTTAAATTTGAACAAATCATAAAAAAGAAAGCTAAATTTTATTTTTTATCATTTCCCTAAAACTCGTATCTTCAAATAAAATCTAATCATTTTTCATTTTCAAAAGACAAAATGCTTTATTAGAAACATGTTCCATTTCGTGAACCTTTTGAAATTGTACTAACTTTTATTTTTATCCTTTAAGAGTTTAAAATTGTGGACCCAAATGTGCTGATTTCCCACATTTTTTTTCTTTTATTGATCAATTAGCAGTTTTTTTCCCTTGGGGATGAGGAGCTTTTTGCAAATTTCCATAGGAACTTTAGCTGCAGTTGTTACAGGCATACTTGCTATTTTTAATGCACTTTTTGTCGAATTCATGTCTTTCCCCCATAATGCAGTACATCCAGCAGACTTCATTACACAAAATTTCCTAAAAAGCCTTTCATGCACAATATTGTGCTAATTCTGATGGAATTTCTTTCACTGAGGCATTCTTAGAATCAAATGTTTATTTTAACCTTTGTCATTTAAAGGTTATCCTAGGGAAAATACTAAGTGGATAGGTCTAGTATTAGGAATTGTGCAGGAAAGGGCGGTATGTGTACCAAAGATGGTAGATGCATGTCATGCATGTTCAAAGTTAGCTTTATAGTTTGGAACATACTTTTTAAAGATCTGCAATTAAAAAGCAAGTATATATTTAGGACTCACACTCACCTTTCAGTTATTTAAAAATTATCTTTCATAAGAGCTATTTATTTTTAGAAGTTAATTGTCTCAAAAAAAAAAAAAAAAAAAAAAAACTTTTCTCTTAAATAATCTTTTCTTCTCTTCGAAAAATAAAGACTTCCTCATAAAATCGCAGCAAATGTGTGTTTTACCAAACTGTTGAATTGATTATTCTTGATGAGATCTGGCTGTAAGCATAATAAAATGCAAAATAAAATACCTGTTTCAAATCATTCAGCCAAAAGCATATGTGCATTAAATGCTAGTTGTTTATTTATAGATATATTAACAGCACTTTTTAACTATTTTTTCAGGTGCTGTGTGTGATGACTGACTGAATAGGTGTGTTAAACCTAGTTGGAGAAGAATTCCATACTCTGCCATGGTGTCATGACTTATTTTGTAAAGAATACCCATCACAAACATGTTCAAATATTAAATATGTAAAAACGTCATTGTGTCATGCCAAATAGAGAATAATATATATATGTAAAAATAAATGACGAACAATAAATAAATTGAGTTTCAAAAAATTTCGTTGTTCTTATGCTAATTATTTTCAGGCATTTCTATTAACTTGAGCAAAAGGTACGTCTGATTTTTCTTTTCTTTAAAGCCATTCTTGATTTTTTTTTTTCATAAATTGTCTGATTTATTTTAATGCCCAATTCTCTTAGAATTCAGAGTAGGAAAAGGAGTATATTTCAGTTGTTCTTCCTCTGTCGTACAAAATTGCAACTTGACTCTTTTTCAAATTTAACCTTTCTATAATCTTGTAATTTCTAATTCACAAGGACTGTTTTTAATTGAAATATTGTTTTATTTTTACAACGTTAATTAGTCATCTAGATTTGTTTATTCTAGTAATTAACTTATTAGCCTTTATGAAAAATTTTATACAGCAGCTGAAATCACTGATTAGTATTTAAATTATATTGTTTACAAAATTTTGCATTAAGCTTTTTTTATGTGTAATTTATATAAATTAACCTCTCCTAAAGTAATTAAATTTGCTTTAGGTCAGCATTTTGCTTTATTTTAAATTTTGTGTAAGTTACACAAGCATTTCTTAAATTAGCCCTACCAAAGAAAAAACAATTTAAGCTTTATTTTTAATAACATGAAAAGCAAGGAACTAGTGAATTTGAAGGTTATTAATTTCAAACTGAAATTCACAACTAAACATTTATGTACTAAGAAAGTGTGTGCTTTTTTTAGACTACAAAAATTTTCTCATTTCTTCAGTAAGCTGTAGTATTTCAAAGTAAAGTATACTTAAACAAATTTTTAGTAACTAAATACCAATAGTTGAGCTACAAATATCCTGCTGGGAAATTGGACTTTTATAGAGCGTTGCCAAAAATAATTATTGGATGTTTAAAACTTTACACTGTTGATATCCCATTGGACATTAAAAAATCAATTTACAGCATTTATAAGATATTTAATTATGCTGCTAATGTGGCAGTATTTTACTTACCACATTAATAGCAAAATTAAATGTAATAAATGCAGTAAATTGATTCTATAAATTTCTAATGGGATATCTACAGTGTAAAGGTTATAAACACCCAATAGTTATTTTTGAGAGTTAAATAAGGGCCCTGCAAATATCCAGAGGGATATTTGTAGATCATCTGTTAAATCAAATTGTAGGCCTGTAAACATTCAGTGATTAAACTGGTGATGTTCTATAAAGGTCCTGCGATAGTCCTATCGGACATTTGCAAGCCGTCTATCGTATCAAACTGGACCTGTAAACATCCAGTGATTAAACTGGCAATGTTCTGTAAAGGTCCTGCGATAGTCCTATCGGACATTTGCAAGCCGTCTATCGCATCAAACTGGACCTATAAACATCCAGTGATTAAACTGGCAATGTTCTATAAAGGTCCTGCGATAGTCCTATCGGACATTTGCAAGCCGTCTATCGTATCAAACTGGACCTGTAAACATCCAGTGATTAAACTGGCAATGTTCTATAAAGGTCCTGCGATAGTCCTATCGGACATTTGCAAGCCGTCTATCGTATCAAACTGGGCCTGTAAACATCCAGTGATTAAACTGGCAATGTTCTATAAAGGTCCTGCGATAGTCCTATCGGACATTTGCAGGCCGTCTATCGTATCAAATTGACCTGTAAACATCCGGTGTAAGGTCCTGTCAGCGTCCCATCGGACATCCTGTAGACATAAATAAGTGTGACATTGTGATACCCACTGGACATCCTACGTCCAGCTACGTAGCAGACGGCATCATCCAGTGGATGCATGAATATCCTGAATGAGGAAACCAGCGGATTTCGTTGTTTGTCTTTGTGTTATCGGGGTGCATTCACACATACAACACTCATCTAAATTTACTACTATTTCTTAAAATACAGCTTTTGGGCAAAATAATAACACGACATTACATACATAATATTACTTCGCTTCGAAATTATTGCCTATATTAATTACGAAATAGTATTGTAAGACAATTAGGTAATTAAAACACACCTGAGCCAGAAATTATTATATATCACGTTCATAAGTCTATGTATTTCATATATTTTTGAAGTTCCGCTAATTCAACGATCTCCATTTACTTCGCCTCGATGCGCAGAAGCAGGAGATGCGCAGTTACCAAGTGTGCGTAGCGCCATCTGTTTGCAACAACAGCGTTATCCAACTTTCTAAGAGAAGTGTCCCCTCCTATACATTTACTTTCGTGATTAGCATAAACGATAATCATTTCAATTTATGGTTGCCACTAAATCAGCTCTCCATACATTTTTACGCATACTTCTTGTCAGAAGTGGAGAACCGTTTTATTTTATAGTTAAATAGTTGTGTACCCGCTCTTTGCAAGGCAAGAGAAGAACATTTTCCTAAAATGTGATCTTAACTACTTGTGACAAAACAGAATCTCCAAGAAAAAAGAAAGTTCTGTTACAGTCTTGGTGTATTTAACACTAGGGCCCCATTATCGCATGGGCAAATCGGGACTTTACCCAGGGGCCTCCGGCTCGAAATGGCCCCTAATTTCAAATGTTGTCCTTTTTTTACAAAATATTTATGAAAAATAAAACAAATTTCATACATGGGGGGGGGGGCCAAAATTCATCAATGCCCGGGGCCCCCTGTTGGTCATATTCAGGCCCTGTTTAATACCGCAATATATTTCCTGCTATTCGGAAACGCGACCCGTTTAAAATCTCAATCAAAAATAATGCTGGATAATTAATTCACTGGTGAAAAAACAGCATTCAATTATTTATCTGGCAACGTAAAGTAAAATATAGAATTATTTCATGCGTGGCGTATGTTTTGCTTGTGAGTCCGTTATTCTGATTGAGTTTCGATAGAGGTTTTAAACTTATGACATCAAAATCACGCACTTTTCGCATGCGAAAACTCTGTTATTTTAAAGCAATTTTTTTTTCAACTGGCAATTTTAATAATTGTTACTGTCTCTAAGACAACCAAAACGCAAGATATCATACCGAAAATTTTAAGTTGCTACTATTGAAATGAAAATAATTCTTTACTTAAAAATTCGTAAAAAATCTCCTAATTTATATTTTCCTCTGGTTTCTCTTTTAAAAGAGGGCGAAATGTATGCTCCGTCATTTGACAAAATATAAAAAAATTATGACGGATAGAATTCAAGATGCAGCAATTTTAAAAATATTTTTCGAAAGTCAGCGTCAAATTTAATTTTATTTGAAAAATTCCCCAAAATCTGAAAATTATGTTACACAGTCCGAACAAATAATTTTTAAAAGAAAATTGTCTCCTCTATCCGATGATGTAAATTTCGTTTACTTGCGAGTGTAATTACCGGCGTTATTACGTATTAAGCGAGAAAAATCGTTAAAAATCGGACAAAACATAAAATAAAACATTTTCTAATTCGAATTTCGAAAAAATCGCTCCGAGGCGTGTTAGGATATGTCCTAGTGAAGCCGTATGCAAAATTCGGTAGGTCTGTTGTATTGTTTTTGGGGGATAATGTTTTTTACAAATCGAAAGCAGTAATTTTTATTTTAATTGTTTTAACCATTAATTATTTATTTTCTTAATACTTGTAATTAACTTGGAAGTTTAATTTAAATACCTTTTGTCAGGAGATATAATGGTCTGGATGACTCTTCTTCTATAACTCAATAGCTAACTTCTTTTAAATTACTACTAATTACCCTTTTTTGTTGGGACCTTTTTTTTAAATAATTACCTTTTCTTTAAATTAATTCTGCCTTTGTTTGCCCGGTCTCCGGAGGTGTAATTTTAATTATCAGGTAAATTCTGTCGATTTTCTGCTGACTATTAAGTTTCCCTCTCTCTTCAATAGCCTAACTCATTTCTTGCAATATCTCTTGTTCATGTCCGGTTTTTAATTAGTTTTACTCTCTTCTAATTTAATTTTTATTCCAAATTTTACCCAGGGTTGTCTCGGACGATTAGCTATCTCCCGCTAAAATTTTAGGAAATTTAATAACGTTTTTTTAATGCCCTTTTGATCAATTAAGTTTTTTTTTTCCCATTTCAAGATGGCCGTTCTTGCCTGTGTTTCTTCTCGGCCAAGTTCGTTTCTTTCCCGCGTGCAGTAGTTGCTGGCCGCCATTTTCTTATTTTCTCGCTTCCTTCCCCCGTCGATCGAATGTTCTCGAAGTTTCCCGGCTGAGATGGCGCGCTCTGATTGGTCCCCGCGGCCGGCGTCTCTTCAAAGCTCCCCAAGCGTGGGGCGAAAAGCGTCATTCTGAGTGCTGGTGTGGCGTGGCTAGGACGTGTTCTGGTCCGTTTTTTTTTCTTCGGCATTTTTAGGGGGCCAGCTCGGCATAACAGTCGTCACTTCATCAAGAATCACGATGTGAAGAGTTTACACGAAGGCCAGAGGGCCAACATCCTTTTAAATTTCGATGATCACCATGTAATTTTTTTCCCCTTTTTGTTTTTTCGGCCGACTGCCTCGATTCGGCCATCATGCCGATGCGACACCAACTGCCACCATTGGATGTGAATTGGGCGTAAGGCCCCCACCCCCCTGTGTTTTTCATTAGCGGCGATGAAAATCAGCTACCGGATTTGACGTCTCGCACTACGATCACCATTTGCCCAGACCGGGAGCCGCTAGTGTTGTCTGGAACGCGAAGTCCCCGACACCTGATTGAGCCGGCCGGAATTCCCTGACCAGTGGAGAGACCAAGATGCCGCCTCCGGGTGCCATCAGCGACCGACCGTTGGTTCCCTGAAACGCCGAGACCAGGCCTGCCATTGGATCCGTGGGTGAGATCTAACCATTACCCTTTTTCTATCTTCCATTTCTCCACCACGAGCTGGATCAGCGACTTCATGCTTCAAGCTGTGCTAGAACTATCCCTTTTGTTCTTATAATGTTTAATGGGGGGGGATTAAATATCAAATGCTAAATTTTCTTTTTCTACTTGGTGTGCTATTCTGGTGTATAACTTCCAGTGACAATGTTTAATTTTCTTTTGTTAGCATGATAAATGTAAATGCTATGTTAAATGCTGGTTTGGCCTATGCTACTCTCTGTGATTCTTTGCGTTGATCTGCACATCATTGTATTTTGCTGCACCCTTTGGTGTAAAAATTGCAAAGTTCCCTTTTTTGTTTTGTATTTCTTTATTTTGGCAATTGTTTAAACTAACCTGTTGGATATAAAAGGTGGGGTTTCAAGTAACAGATAGGGATTTAATGCGGGATTTTCATCAGATGCCTTGTGAGGCTAGGGAAAGGTGGGGACTTGTTTGCCCAATTTTCTTTTTTTTACCTTTTTGGTAGGATAAATTTTTTTTATGCTGCAGCAGAGCCTTTAACTTAAATTTTGGATCCAATCGAGCAACTTTTGTCATGACAACTTTATTATGCATTTTCTTTTATTTTTATATTTTTTTTTTGGTTTTGTTAAATCTACAAGGGCTAATAATTGGGTAATTAAAGCATTCTAGTATTTTTTTGTCCTTGAGCAATTTTACCACGCGCTGTAATACCCCTGCGCTGTGTTTACTTACTTTTCATTTCCTTTTCTGATGTCGCGAGGCCACAAATTGATTTCCTCTGTTATTGTTGAATAAAATATTTCTTTTTGGTGATCAAATGCAATGTCTCTGTGTTTATTTTACCACTTTTCTAACACACACTTCAGGCAAGGCTGAGATCATTGGGTTATTTTCTACACTATCGGTCACAACGCAATGGACAAAAATCTAAATTTTTTTTTTTAACTAAACTAAATTTTCACGGCAGTAGTAAGTAGAATACTACAAAATGGTGCCGTGACCTCTCCTTGCCAATCTTGTGTGTGTTGAATAAGGTGAAATGGATACAGAAAACTTTCATTTTTTTTTATGCATTTACATATCTCTTTGTAACTGGGAACGGTCTTGAGAAGCTTATTGGGTGGTAAACTTTTATTTTGGGAGTTTCAAAATTTTCTTTTTCCTAAGTCCCAGTATGGCTCTAGATGAAGGTGCCAGGGCGGCGGCATTGCCAGGTCCGGCTTTTATCGGCATGCTCCCACCACTGTCTGGTAGAAACTGCTCAAATTTTTTTCACTCCCTTTCCCTAATTCAGCCCTTGGCGGCCTGGACGGATGACCAGGCCTTGGCAGTCGCAAAATTGAAAATGGAGGGTGCTGCTCTCCAATTCTACACATCTACCTTAGAGTCAATTGAGGGTCTTACGTTGAAAGAATACAAAGACCGCTTCATGGCACACTTTGCAGAAGCGGGATCCTTGGCCCAGGACATTGAAAAATTAACGTCCTGTAAGCAAAATTTTGGGGAGACAGTGCGTGATTACGCCACTAGACTGGAAGGAATTGCCCATAAGGCCCTCAAAAATCCCATAAATTCCTCGGACACGATACCTCAGAGCTTCTCACAGGAGATGCTCCTTTCACAATTCAAAGCGGGTCTTCTTCCAAACATTAAGGCCCAGGTCGTTGTTGTAGACCCTAAAACTTTTGTCGAGGCGGTACAGGTCGCGAAACGTGTGGAAGTGGCACTCCAATGCCACCTGTCAGACATAAATGCCGTAACGGCACGTTCCCAGATGGTGGAAAGCGACTTTGAGAGGCTCCTTAAGGCCACTACGGACTCGTATGCAAAAAGCCTTGAATTGCTCCCCAGCCAGATGGCTGCGATGCAGGCTCAGCTATCACAAATGCAGTCGCAGAGTTTTATCCCACAATCTTTTCCTCCGCAGCGACATTCCCAACCTGCCCGAACTCAACGTAACATAACTTGTTTTTATTGTGACCGCCCAGGACATTACGCGAGAGATTGTCGGAAAAAACAACGTGACCAGGCTGCTAGATCCCAACACAGGCCTCGTCAGGAAAATCAGACTCCTGCCAATGCTTCAGGCTCTGATCAGAGTGGAGTTAATGATGGAAATTTAAACTAAGTTTGGGGGGAGGTTGGTCTGGATCGCAACACTCCATTAATTCCCCGTTTGATCCCGCTGTGCAACCTGTAGTAAGTGTGTCGAGTTCTTTACCCATAATTTCAGTTAATTTTGCCAATTTTAAGTTTCGTGCACTCATAGATTCTGGTGCCTGTGTTAATTTAATTTCTTCTAATGTTTTTAATATTCTAATTAACTTTAAGGAATTTGATAGTTCTCACCTCTCTTTAAAGGCTCTCACGGGTTTTGACATAGTCACCCCTAAATTAATTCAAACTGAGTTGCACATTTGTAACACCCCGTTTTCATGTAATTTTTTGGTTGCTCAGAGTTGTCTTTCTCCTAACTTTGATGTCATTTTGGGACTTGATTTTCTAAAGACTTACAAATTTCATATCGATTGTGACAACTGTATTTTATTTAATGATGATATTAGAGTGGTCTGGACGCATGAACATCCCCCGTTTTCTCTGAATGCTGTCGTGCCAAGTGCACATGATGATGTTGATCCCGATGTTGACTTTTCTCTTTTTGGCAAGTTACCCGCTAAGATCATTTTACCCGCTTATTCTCAAAAGAGATTTTTTGTGACTATTCCAAACTGCGATCCCTCTTTCATTAATTCTACTGTAATAATTGAACCTAATCCTGATACAAATTTAACTTCCTTTCTTGTTGCCAATGCTATTTCCACCATCAATGATAATTGTCAGTGTTTAATTCAAGTTATTAATCTTACCCATGATTCCATTACCTTAAATAAGAATATGAAAATTGTTAATATTACCCCTATCCATTTAAATAAAGTTTCTAACGAAGTCAACTCGGTAGAACAACAAGCTGGTTCAGATGATTTTAGCCAGTGGGCTAAGGACATAGATTTATCCCATCTTGACGAATCTCAACGCAATGACATGATTGCTCTTCTGTCCAAATATAAGTCTGTTTTTTCATTAAACTCCTCCGACTTGGGCGCCTGCCCCATCATTCAACACCGTATACACCTTACAGATGACATTCCGGTTCGTTCTAAGCCCTATCGTGTCCCTTACCACCTCAAGCCTGAAATGAAGAGGCAGATTCAAACTCTCTTGGAGGCTGGCATTATCGAACCATCGACCAGCAGTTATGCTGCGCCAGTCCTTCTGGTCAAAAAAGCGGATGGATCATTTCGCCTGGTGGCCGATCTCCGTAAGCTTAATGCCAAGACCATACCAGATAAATTCCCCCTTCCGAATTTGCAAGAGATGATTGATTTTCTTTCTGGGGCTAAATTTTTCTCTTCCTTGGATTTGACGTCAGGTTTTCATCAAATGTTTATGCATCCAGACGATGCTCATCTCACGGGTATTACTACAGAGGAGGGCCTCTTTCACTTCAAACGGATGCCATTTGGCTTGCGAAACGCGAGTGCTACTTTCCAACGATTAATGGGCGTGGTGCTGTCCGGACTATCCAACTTCCAAATCGGGGTTTATATTGACGATGTGGTTGTGGCATCAACTAGCTTTGAAGATCATCTGTCTAGGCTCGAGCTCGTTTTTCAGCGTCTAACTGATGCAAACCTAAAACTTAAACCCAAAAAGTGTGCTTTGGCAAAAAATGAAATTACGTATTTAGGACATAGAGTAACAGAGGGTAAGGTAATGTCAGATCCTAATAACATCAAATCTATTCTCAATGCTGCTGTTCCAAAAACCCGAAAACAAGTTCGCTCATTTTTAGGCCTGACTGGTTTTTATAGAAAGTTTATCAATAATTATTCCTTAAAAGCTCTCCCTTTAACTAATTTAACTAAAGACTCTGTAAAATTTTCCTGGGGGGATCTCGAACAAGATGCCTTTGACCAACTTAAGTCGGATTTAACGAAAGAGCCTTGCTTAAAATTACCAGATTTCAATAAGCCCTTTTCTATCTGTACTGACGCGAGCAAGTTCGCCATGGGCGCTGTGCTCACACAAGAGGATGAAGCCGGTTTTCCGCACCCAGTCTGTTTTGCTTCCAAAAAATTTTCGGCCGCTGAAATAAATTATTCTGTTGTGGAGAAGGAAGCCCTTGCCGTGGTTTTTGGTATTAATCAATTTAAACAGTATATTTATGGCACTCATGTAACTATTTTTTCTGACCAACAGTCACTTTCACAACTTTTTAAATTGAAGGATCCCACCTCTCGCATAGCTCGTTGGATTATGACGTTACAACAATATGACTATACTATTGTACACAAACCTGGACGGTTAAATTTAATGGCAGACTTTCTTTCTAGAGAAGTTAACGTTGTTGATAATGTTCCATTTAAGTGTGAAATTTTACCTTTGCCTAACCAGGACTTAATTAAATTACAACAGGAAGACTCTTTTTGCCAAAAGATGGCGAGTAATATTTCGCAAGATCCTTTTTTCATTCATAAGTCAAATAAATTTTTTTTTCAACAAAATATTCTTGTTTGCCAATCTACTGATGCAAATTTTTCCAATATTCAACTTGTTGTCCCTCACTCTCTTGTTCAGAAAGTTCTTCAAGCCTGCCATGACAACAGAACAGTTGCACATCCAGGTCTTTCTCGAACTTTGCATCGGGTTAGGCAAAAATTTTTTTGGGTAGGTCTGTACCGTAATGTAAAAAATTATGTAATGTCTTGCCATTCTTGTTTACAAAGACGTGGTTTCAAAAAAGGTCAAAAGGCACCCATCCAGGAGATCCCCACTGTTGATAGACCTTTCCAGAAGTGTGCGATTGATGCGGTTGGTCCCTTCATTACCTCTAAACATGGAAACAAATTTTTAATTGTAATTACAGATTATTTTACTAGATTTCCAGAAGCTTACCCTGTTAAAGACATACAAAGTGCCACTGTAGCTAGGGTTTTGGTGGACTTTATTTCCAGACATGGCATTATGGAGGTGCTGTACTCAGACAGGGGGTCCAATTTTCTGTCGCAGGCAATGGAGGAAGTCTATAAGGTCTTAGGAATCAAGAAAATGCACACGGTGGCCTATAATCCGCAAGGCAACGGGGTCGTTGAACGGTTGAACAAGGTTTTAGTAGACTCTTTAAGTCATTTGGTTAGTGAAACTCAGGAGGATTGGTGCGAATAGGTTCCTTTTGCTTTGCTGGCCTTTCGCACTGCCTACCACAGAACTATTCAAAACACTCCTGCTTTTCTCACCTATGGTAGAGATCTGGTGTTGCCTTATGACCTGATTTTTTCATCAAAATTCAGGACATATGCCGACACTAGATCCTATGCTCAGGAAATTGTCACCAATCTCCAGAACACTTTTCCAATAATTAAAGATCGCCTTGAAGTTGCCTCTCATAACCAAGCTAACTCTGCTCCTACAAAATTTAACTTAAAAGACATTAAAGTTGGTGACACTGTCTTCTTACACACACCTGCACATAAACCTAATTTGTCGAAAAAGCTTTGTAAATTTAATAAGGGTCCCTATCGCGTTTTAAAGCAATGTTCTCCTGTTTTATTTTTGATTTCTCTTTTAACTAACCCTTCAGATGTTCAAAAGATACATGTCAATAGAATTTTTAAAGTTGTTGATAGAGATGTTTTTCCTACTAGTAATAACAACTTGCCACACACTCCTGAGTCTGTTTTACCTGAGTCTACCCCTTCGTCTTCAACTGAGGATTGGGAAGTGAAGATGTTGAAAGAGTACCCAAACCCCTTTCTTCCTTATGATCCCACTTGGGATGACAGTTTTGGTAGTTTTCAAGCTTCTCCTATGCCGCCTGTTGTAGCCCTGTCTGATGCAGAACCTGTTACTGATTTTTTTAGAGATACTGTTGTGTCCCCTGTTTCCTTTTTAAGTTCAAATGGTGATGATATTGATGCCGCAACCCCATCTTCGATTTCTCCAGGCCTGTCTAGCTCCACTAGTAGTCATGGGTATAATCTTAGGCCACGTGATCAATTTGGCTTTGTAATTAAAAGTAGTGCTGGGTCTTTTATTTTCGAATCATTTTTTCCTTTTTGAATTTGGTGTCATTTTAGTATTGTATTTTTTTTTTTTTAGTGTTTGCATTTGTGTTTACCTTTTTCGTTTACTTTTAGTTTCTTGTGGGTGGGTTGTTTTGTTTACTTGTTTGTTGGTATCAATCAAATTTTACCTGCACAATCTGTGTTATATGTTGTTACATTTTTATACAAGTTCCTATTGAAGTAAATATTTTGTTTTGGTTTGATGATTTTGTGTAAGTGTTATAATCTGATGTAGTACCCTTTTGGTAGTACAAATTGTGTATGGCTAAGGGCCATTGCAATAATTCATGTGATATATATATTTTTTTTACCTTTTATTACTGTCTAACCACATGAAAGTTTTCTTAAAATACTTTTACCTGATTATGTCAAACAAAAACTTGTACTGGAATTGTCAAATCAGTGCAGAGATTTCTGGGTTCAAACTTTTGTTCTCTCTGTAATGGCTTGAGGAAAATTTTAAAGTTGTTAACTTTGCTGGTGTAGACAATCCCAGGGCCTTTGTCTAAGAAACTTAGGGTTCAAAATTTTTTTTTCTCACTTTGTTTACAATAAGTAATTCCTTTTGTTACTACCAACCTTCTGGTTACCTTTTGTTATATGGGGGGGGGTGTTTGCTTTAAGTTATTCATGCTGGTTTGGGCTGTTTTCTTAAAATTACCTTGTTTTGTTTTGTTTTCCTCTTTGAAGAAAATGATTAGTGTCCAGATGTGTTTCTAGAGCCTTCTTGGTCACTTGAATTAACCCCCATGTTTGGTGGTGATTGATCTTGGGTCACAATTGGGCTGGTGTTTAGCCTGTTGTACTCAGACCAATTGCTGCTGGATGTGAGGTTATTCAGGGATCATTTCTCTCCTGTCTCCTAATGTTTTTACCAACTTAACCTCTAAATTAATGCATTAATTGGGTTTTTTTCATTCTCTACAAATTTGGGATTGTCATGCCCCTGTCAAATTTTTTTTTCTCAGCTTTCTTTGAAAGGGGGGTGGTTCAACATCCTAGGTACTTGTCCGCCCTTGCCTGCTAGTGGTCTTGTATTCAACACATGACACTGACTAGCCTTTTATTTACTTTTGGAAATCTCTGAACTGATTTTTACCCACGCTTGTGACAACAAACTCCACGTAGTGACTACTTATACGAGGACTTTACAAAATTTTGCTACTGACCACTTCCTTGGACTCTAAATCATCATGGTCAGTATTGCGTATTACCCTTTTGTACCAAAGATTTTTTACCCTTTTTGTCTTCGTTTAATGTTGTTCTGTCATGTTTTATGTCGTACTACATATATACTGTATGTTTTTGTTGTGAAGGAATGTGCAGGTAAAACTTTGCCTTTTGATTGATTTTTTCTTTATGGAATATGTAGGTATAGGGTTGAAATTTTTTTTATGTGTCCTGACTTGGGACACGGGTTCTTGATGTTTATTTGAGGTATTTTGCATTATGCAAATTTTTTTTTCTGGCTGCCATGGCTGGTCTTCCCCAGGTTTAGTTGTCAAAATGGTAGTATATGCTGCTTCTCAAGACATTTCACCAGTGTGTTCCTGGCTTCTCAACGAAAAATTTTTTACTTCGTAAAAAATTTTTTGGGGGAGAAGGAAGGATAATATGTTGTATTGTTTTTGGGGGATAATGTTTTTTACAAATCGAAAGCAGTAATTTTTATTTTAATTGTTTTAACCATTAATTATTTATTTTCTTAATACTTGTAATTAACTTGGAAGTTTAATTTAAATACCTTTTGTCAGGAGATATAATGGTCTGGATGACTCTTCTTCTATAACTCAATAGCTAACTTCTTTTAAATTACTACTAATTACCCTTTTTTGTTGGGACCTTTTTTTTAAATAATTACCTTTTCTTTAAATTAATTCTGCCTTTGTTTGCCCGGTCTCCGGAGGTGTAATTTTAATTATCAGGTAAATTCTGTCGATTTTCTGCTGACTATTAAGTTTCCCTCTCTCTTCAATAGCCTAACTCATTTCTTGCAATATCTCTTGTTCATGTCCGGTTTTTAATTAGTTTTACTCTCTTCTAATTTAATTTTTATTCCAAATTTTACCCAGGGTTGTCTCGGACGATTAGCTATCTCCCGCTAAAATTTTAGGAAATTTAATAACGTTTTTTTAATGCCCTTTTGATCAATTAAGTTTTTTTTTTCCCATTTCAAGATGGCCGTTCTTGCCTGTGTTTCTTCTCGGCCAAGTTCGTTTCTTTCCCGCGTGCAGTAGTTGCTGGCCGCCATTTTCTTATTTTCTCGCTTCCTTCCCCCGTCGATCGAATGTTCTCGAAGTTTCCCGGCTGAGATGGCGCGCTCTGATTGGTCCCCGCGGCCGGCGTCTCTTCGAAGCTCCCCAAGCGTGGGGCGAAAAGCGTCATTCTGAGTGCTGGTGTGGCGTGGCTAGGACGTGTTCTGGTCCGTTTTTTTTCTTCGGCATTTTTAGGGGGCCAGCTCGGCATAACAGACGTGACTTCATCAAGAATCACGATGTGAAGAGTTTACACGAAGGCCAGAGGGCCAACATCCTTTTAAATTTCGATGATCACCATGTAATTTTTTCCCCTTTTTGTTTTTTCGGCCGACTGCCTCGATTCGGCCATCATGCCGATGCGACACCAACTGCCACCATTGGATGTGAATTGGGCGTAAGGCCCCCACCCCCCTGTGTTTTTCATTAGCGGCGATGAAAATCAGCTACCGGATTTGACGTCTCGCACTACGATCACCATTTGCCCAGACCGGGAGCCGCTAGTGTTGTCTGGAACGCGAAGTCCCCGACACCTGATTGAGCCGGCCGGAATTCCCTGACCAGTGGAGAGACCAAGATGCCGCCTCCGGTTTGCCATCAGCGACCGACCGTTGGTTCCCTGAAACGCCGAGACCAGGCCTGCCATTGGATCCGTGGGTGAGATCTAACCATTACCCTTTTTCTATCTTCCATTTCTCCACCACGAGCTGGATCAGCGACTTCATGCTTCAAGCTGTGCTAGAACTATCCCTTTTGTTCTTATAATGTTTAATGGGGGGGGATTAAATATCAAATGCTAAATTTTCTTTTTCTACTTGGTGTGCTATTCTGGTGTATAACTTCCAGTGACAATGTTTAATTTTCTTTTGTTAGCATGATAAATGTAAATGCTATGTTAAATGCTGGTTTGGCCTATGCTACTCTCTGTGATTCTTTGCGTTGATCTGCACATCATTGTATTTTGCTGCACCCTTTGGTGTAAAAATTGCAAAGTTCCCTTTTTTGTTTTGTATTTCTTTATTTTGGCAATTGTTTAAACTAACCTGTTGGATATAAAAGGTGGGGTTTCAAGTAACTGATAGGGATTTAATGCGGGATTTTCATCAGATGCCTTGTGAGGCTAGGGAAAGGTGGGGACTTGTTTGCCCAATTTTCTTTTTTTTACCTTTTTGGTAGGATAAATTTTTTTTATGCTGCAGCAGAGCCTTTAACTTAAATTTTGGATCCAATCGAGCAACTTTTGTCATGACAACTTTATTATGCATTTTCTTTTATTTTTATATTTTTTTTTTGTTTTGTTAAATCTACAAGGGCTAATAATTGGGTAATTAAAGCATTCTAGTATTTTTTTGTCCTTGAGCAATTTTACCACGCGCTGTAATACCCCTGCGCTGTGTTTACTTACTTTTCATTTCCTTTTCTGATTTCGCGAGGCCACAAATTGATTTCCTCTGTTATTGTTGAATAAAATATTTCTTTTTGGTGATCAAATGCAATGTCTCTGTGTTTATTTTACCACTTTTCTAACACACACTTCAGGCAAGGCTGAGATCATTGGGTTATTTTCTACACTATCGGTCACAACGCAATGGACAAAAATCTAAATTTTTTTTTTAACTAAACTAAATTTTCACGGCAGTAGTAAGTAGAATACTACAGGTGTGCGACAAACTGTCTCGGCGCAATGCGATCCGCGCGCAAGAAGATCGGTGGTCACAAACTTACCTACCTACCTACATACATAGCTACAATGTTTACTCTCGGATTTTATTATATAAGACTAGCTGCTTACCCGTTCTCCGCACGGTAGGAGACGAATATTTTCCTTACACATATAATTCGAATTAAACCCTGTGATAGGAATCTCTAATAGTGAAAAATTGCTGGAATTCTGACGAAAAGCTGACTCCATGAGTGGAAATTTGAGACGATTGTAACATGATGACACAAAAACTACGCCATTGTCACTGGCGATCAGAAAAGTAAGAACTTTACGGTATGCAGACGAAACTTTTCTCTTTCGAAAAATGCCTTATTTCTACATCATATAATTCTCTTTTTTTAGATTTAATTTATAGCATTCATACATACCATATGAATAACATTACATGATGTTGAATACTATTTTATCTTATCTTGCATTTCGTAAAGCGTGGACAATGCATTAGCACAGTTATGTTGCAGATGACTTTGAAGTTGAAAAATTAAATTTAAATCTTATTAAATTTTACCTAAATTAAAAAAACCTACTCGAAACAATCGATGCACATTGTACGTTCAGAAACCAAAATGCATCCAGTTTCCGTGAAGATCTTGTCGCTTTCGTAAATGAAAACATTTGTGACGTAACTTAAGAGGAAAAGCTTATTACCCTTACTGAACTCTTAATACAGTAGCACACTTGTTACATAAAACTAACGTTGATCTCACTGCCAATTCACACTAAATAAATAACTAATTTCATATGTTATTTTTAACATAGATTAATTGCATAGTGTCAAATTCCATATTAAACAAAATCTGAAGTCGTTTCTAGAGCTCTTGGTCTTGTAACTGGAGTAACTGAAATATATATGAAAAAATAAATAGAACTTTAACATATAAGTAATTTATATGAAATATTCTAAGCACATCGGATCCCGTTATTCGGAAAGATTCCCCAAACGCCATGGGATGAAAGAGCAATTAATTTCATATTATATTTTGTATTCCTTGCAAGCGCCTTTGTTATGTACATGATTGCAGTATCATTCTCGTACACGATGCTTATTCTATAGTCTCTGGTGATTTATTTTGGATTTTCATTTCATATTCCTGACTTTTCATACTTTCGAAATTTTGGTGCTTTGCGCATGTGAATAATCGATTATCATTTCGCATTACGGCTACCAATTAAATAGTTTTCCATATCGCTTCCTCCACGTTAACGACGTTAATCTGCCTTTTTCTAGTTTAAAAAAAAACGCCTTCAAAGTTTCATTGCTTCAATTTATACACACAGAGGGTTTACGCAAATACGCACCCGACAAAAGCGCTTCCTTATGTCCGCCGAAGCAGCACATACGTTAGCGCAGGGGTTCCCAAACTTTTTTTACCCGCTGCACCCTTGACAGGCTAAAAGCATTTCGCGGCACCCTTGTCAGTCTAAAAACATTTCGCGGCACCCTTTTCAGGCTAAAAACTTCCGCGGAAGATTTCCTTTAAAGCAACATGAATATGAAGGTTAGAATGAAGCAGTTTGGATGCATTTTACGTTATTTCTTGTTTGTTTGTTTATAGGGATAATTATCAAGAAAGTACTCTCTTGGGAAAGGGATATAGAATTTTGACAATACCCCCATTTCAGGGAGTTCCTATAAAAGAGAGGCTACAGGACAGTCTTGAACTTGACTGAAATATTTTTGTTTGAGCCCACTGAGTGATCGGCTTGGCTCACTTTCTTGGGGATACCAGTTCAGAGGAAATTATTTGATTATATATACTCCACCAAAACACTTTTCTTTATTATCTCCACGGCACCCCTGACATACGCTCGTGGCACCCTAGGGTGCGCGCCGCACCCAGTTTGGGAACCTCTGCGTTAGCGCGTAATGTGCTTCTCTGCATAATCTGAGAGCAAAACAGAAGACAATGACGTGAAAATGACGTCACACGCGAAGGAAATAAAATGAAAAATATGCAGAATTGTCAGAAAAAACTTCGGTTATTTTTAATGCGCAAATATGTTAAAATTCTATTTGTCTCATATTTAATGCGCTTTCACTTTTTTGGGTCTTAAGAGCTGTAGAAATAAATGGTTTCACTTAATTATTAAATTGAACAACTTTAGTGGCAACAATGGATTTCGTTGCTACGGGAACTGTAGCAGTGTTAAAAATAGAATATGATATGATTTATTTATGTTTACTTTGCTAGAACTGCCATTTTTGCGTAATTAACGTCGGCAGTCGATGGCAAATAGCGAAAATGAATGACACATTAAAATTGACAATAAATGCAATAATTTAAAGGCATTATCAGCTAGTCATACTGGGTTTAAAAAATATTCTCATTCATCTCAAACAGCATTCGTATTTATAAAGACTTCCTTCCTATTTTATTACACCTTGTTTGGCGGGATTAAAAAATATTATCTATTCATACACTCGTAACACCAACTCATATCAATCGGGGCATAGAATTAGCAATACAAATGAAAAAATTTAATTTTCTGAAATTTGGCGGGGTTTCCCTAACTTAAATCAATTTATTTAACTTGATAAAAATTATGTAGATCATTTAAAATCGCCTTAATAACTGTATTGTTGCTGAACAGAAAATTAAAATTTCTTTACGCTCTCAATAAATTGCGCCAAGCCCTAAAACTGTGCAAACCGCTGCAAACTATTTTCTCAAAATCGGCATTTAAGCCATTTTATTTGCCGCCAAATTATAAAGTTATACACTTTAGTCTCGGAAATTTACAAATCCTTTTTCTTGTCGTACGAAAAATATTGAATTCCTGGTCTGATTTCCCACGCAGACGATATTTTAATTAAAAAATAACCTAGCAAATATTCGAAACAGAAAAAAATTATTATTCCTTTATTTTTAATGCAAGAGTGTAAATCATTTAATAAATTCGCCAAACATTGCAACCTCGATGCTTATTTCTCCCTTTTTTGACTACAGGGGTTACAATCGTGGAATTGCGGGGAGCAAAAATTGGCGATTTTGACGGGTTTTTTTATCAATTAATATCTCCTAAACTAAATCGAATTTCGAAATTTAATTCAGCGGAAGACCTTCCTCGGAATTTTTCGAATCCGGGGACACCTCGATCGAAATTTAACTCCCAGCCGTTTCGGAGGACATGATGTTACAGACAGACGCGCACAGATTTTAGTAGTATAGAGATTAACATACACCATGAATACCTCGCTTCAGCTCAGCATGTTCTGAGTACTACAACAACTAGCGTTGCCACCAATTCACACATAATATGTTGTTATTAATTTTATAATGTTATAAAATACACAACACAATACATCGCCCACCTTTTTCCTCACAAGACAAAATCCCTAAGTCGAGCAGGTTATCTTATAGGACGACCCCTTATCGTTACATATCCACTTTGATTAACTGTATCCTGGCTTTGCCTGTTTAACTCTACATCATTCTCCTCCTCTTGAACATTAGTTGTCTCTGAATTATTAATATCATCATCAATTTCATTAAATAAATTTTTCCGCTTCCTTAAATGGAAAAAAAGAATTTCGCCTTAATATACTACCTCTTCGTGTTTATACCAAATAGGATTTAGGAGTCTTAAGTTTTTTAAAGATTTTGGCGGGTTCCCAATAATTATTTACTCTAAACAAAACACTTTCCCCTTCGGTAAAATCTACCCTTTCTCTCACCCTTGCTTATGATAATAAAATTTACTTCTATCCTTTTTTACTTCATTGTACGTAGTATAAGGAAGTAATGTGATTCCGAAAAATTTTGGGGGCCAAATTTCGACAAAAAAACCCGATTTTGACTACCTCTAAATTTAATTTTAAGAACTTTTTCGATGCATCTCATCGTAGGCTAGCATGCACGATCATATTAACGCGTCTGCAACTCATTTTGAGCAGCGGCAAGTCTATTGTGGCCAGTTTTTCCATGCCGTCTGTACGTACGTACGTATGTATGTAACTCGCATATCTCAAAAACTATTGGTCGTAGAATGTTGAGATTTCATACTTAGGATTGTTCTATGATCTAGTTGTGCACCTCCCCTTTTGGTCGCAATCGAATGGACAGTTTATGTACAGGACCGCCCAAAGGATTCGAAATACATTACGCTCTATGGGCCGAAATTCATTAAACTCGCCTAACTCAAAAACTATTAGGCGTAGAATGTCGAAACTTCATATTTTGGATAGTTGTAACATCTAGTTGTGCACCTCCCCTTTTGGTTCCATTCGACTGGATAGTTTATCAACAGAACCGCCCAAAAGATTCGAAATACATTACGCTCATTGGGCCGAAATTCATCTAAGCGTTTTTTAGAGGTATTGGGCTATTTCAAACGACTCAGAAGTGATATATGCTGTAAAGAGTTAGAAAATGAATTTCTCCATTAAAAAAAGTGTCTTTATCATTTATAGTTCTGCTACAGGAACACTTAAAAGATTTCCAATACATTACGGTCAATGGCAATTTTAGGGGCATTTATCCATTTCAAGCACAATACCTTCCTACCACATAAGTTAGGTAATGGTCCGACCACGGTCACGTGCCTCCCTCAAGAACTATGCCAAAAGTCGCCAAGCTTGGCGACTTTTGGTGTACGAGTGTGCATATTTAACTCTCAAATCTCAAAAACTATTATGAAAATTCATATATAAGATTGTTGTAACATCTAGTTGTGCATCTCGATTTTTGGTTCCAATCTACTTGAGAGTTTATTTACAGGACCACCGAAAAGAATTTCAGTACTTTAATGTCTATGGACATCTTCAATATAATATAATACAACTGTAGACAGTCATTGTTTGGTATATGCCCAAAATCTCGCCGTCTGTCCTCGACCTTGGCGAGTTTTGCCGAAATGTCGCCAAATTTGGCGATAGTCAGTCATTTGGTCCATGCCCAAAGTATCGCCATTTGTCATCGTTCTTGGCGAGTTTTGGCGAAATATCGCCAAATTTGGCGTTAATCTGTCGTTGTTTGGTCCATGCTTAAAATCTCGCCAAATGTCGTCGACACTGACGAGTTTCGCCGAAATGTCGCCAAATTTGGCGCCAAAAATTATTTTGTATTTTGTATAACTCTAAAACTTTAACCCGTAGAATTTTGAACTTTTGTTTTTAGAACTATTGTAATATCTAACTGTTTTCAATATCTTTTTTGACAACAATCGACTGGGAATTTATTTACAGGGTGAGCCAAATGACTTTAAATACATTGAGGTGTATGGATGCATTCAATTCATTGAAAGTCTGTAGTCAATGACTACTTTGGCTATCCCCAAAATCTCGCCAACTATCTCAAGTTTGTCGGCTTTTGGTGAAATATCGCCAAATAAAGTGTCAGAAGGAAATCTTTCAAATTGAACTCAGCTTGGCGATATCGAAATATTTGGCTAGAAATCGCTAAACCTTACTATTATTGATATTTTATCTCTTTCAAACAAATAAATTGAGTGGAAGTGCGTCGAAAATACTTTCGATTTACTAGACGTGCAAGGAAGTCATGTGTTGGACACATCAGATTTTTATCTTTAAATTTTCCTTAAATTTTCTTATTATTTTTGGTTTTAATACAGATATACAGATTGCAGGAAGTTTGATGCGAAGACATCTGCTCATAAGTACCCGAGCAGGAGAGACATTCATTCCACTAATAGGTGTGTTTCTATGTTTAAGTAATGCTTCATTAATTTTATTCATTTCAGTGCCAGATTTACGGAGAATACCCTTTGCAATTCCTACCATTTTCTCGGCAAATCCATTTAATCTTGGATATCTGGGACTACTGTTTATGATTTCGATTCCCCACTCTAGAAAATTTGTTCCTTTTAACACTGGCAAATGGCATGCTATCACAGACCATTACTTTAGGTATGCCATGATTGAAAAAAAAAATGATTTTAATTTTGATATTATTTCATGTGATGTTTTGTTGGATAGCTTTATAATGTCTAACCAATTTGATAAATAGCAACCAATAATTAGATAATTAGAACCCTCATACTCACATATATCTATCCCAATTTTTTCATATGGTAAATTTGGAAGCTCATGATGAATGAAAGGTTCTTTTATACTGCTGGGTCTGTATTTCTCACAGAGATTACATTTAGAGACCATATTTTCAATATCCTTTGTCATCCCTGGGGTCATTCCACGTCAAATCAAACACAAAACTGGAGAAAGTTCACCACACCAACTTAGATTTTCGTCAAATTTTATACAGAGGATTTATAGGCTAAGAAATCAACAAATCTCAATTTTGTAGGTTCTACGATAATTAATTACCGAGAAATTAACTATGCAAATTTTTTAAGTTTTCTGCAAGATGCGCCAACTTTTTTCTCGATTCTTTAAATAACTCCTTACCTGTAAAAGTTACTGAAGTGAAAATTTGTTTCTAGGAGTAACTTTTTACGCTGATTCCAAAAATGTTATCGAAATTTGCGTATCTTCAATAGTTTATGCATGAGCACTGCATTTGCTAAAAAACATCATGAATTTTTTTCGGCATGTCTGATCACAGACACATGTTTTAAATTTTTATATGTTGTTAAGGTGGAATAATCCTACATCCCAAAATAATTTCATCTTGGCTTTTTGCTCAGGAGCAGAGAAAAAAAAATTGTATGTATGTACCTATATATGAGGATTTTCATATGCAACATTTATACTGAAGATGAGAAAATTCAGAAGCATTAGTCAATTTTCTTAGGTCTTTTAAATTGATATCTGAAGTTTAACTACTACTCCAGGCATTTTCAAAAACTAGAAAATATATCAAAGGGCTTGCATCGGAAAACGTAAAACAAACAAACAGCAAAAAATGCATGTAAAACAATGTTAAATTAAAAAGAATTCTAAAGTTAAAATTTTGAATTATTTTAATTTAACCCTGTTGTTTTTGGCAATCATCCACCAGCCAATAAAGCTTTGTAATTCTGTATGACATTCAAGTCAATAGAAGGAACAAAGTTTATTGAAAGAATTGAATTCCTGTAAGTAACAGTACTTATTTACCTTTAACAGAATGCGAAGAAAATTGTGCTTTGGCTAGTTTTGTGGATACAGCAATTTGAAATAGGTTTTACTGTATACTGTATTAATTTTTTAATTTTACAACAACTAGCATAGCAATGTCAGACACATTGTCAAATTGCACATTTGGTGATATATTGCAGATTAAATGTCATGTAACCAGTTATTCACGGCAAACTTTTACGTCTACCCTCCTAGGAGGATTATATTCGAAATGTTCTGAAATCGATTTTTAGGCATTCTTGAGTGTTGTGTATTTTACAGCAAGAATTTTATCGATATCTCTTTTCCTCTTTGAGATCCCGCAGAATATGTGAAAAGAACATTTTGGGCCTTTATCCTCCATAAATTAAGAATTTTGGAAAATACTCTCTAATCTAGCACCTACGCTATAAAATCCCACTCGTGCTAAATTTCGTGTTATTAGCTTCAGTAGTTTTGGCTAGGCAAAATATTGACATACGGAAAACGGATAGAACGACTTTCTGGTAGACCTAATATATATATATATATATATATATATATATATACATATATATGTTTTATTAAACATTGTTCTTTCTTTTGAGTTCAATATCATACAGAATTCCAAAGATTTATTGGCTGATGGATGATTGCAAAAAACAACAGGGTTAAATTAAAAATAATTCTAAATTTTAACTTTAGAATTCTTTTGAATTTAACATTGTTTTACATGCATTTTTTGTTGTTTGTTTGTTTTACGTTTTTCGATGCAAGCACTTTGATATATTTTCTAGTTTTTGAAAATGCCTGTAGTAGTAGTTAAACTTCAGATATAAATTTAAAAGACATAGGAAAATTGACTAACGCTTCTGAATTTTCTCATCTTCAGTATAAACGTTGCATATGAAAATCCTCATATATAGGTATATACATACAATTTTCTTTCTCTGCTCCTGAGCAGAAAGCCAAGATGAAATTATTTTGGGATGTAGGATTATTCCATCTTAACAACATATAAAATTTTAAACATGTGTCTGTGATCAGACATGCCGAAAAAAATTCATGATGTTTTTTTAGCAAATGCAGTGCTCATGCATAAACTATAGAAGATACGCAAATTTCGATAACATTTTTGGAATCAGCGTAAAAAGTTACTCCTACTAGAAACAAATTTTCACTTCAGTAACTTTTACAGGTAAGGAGTTATTTAAAGAATCGAGAAAAAAGTTGGCGCATCTTGCAGAAAACTTAAAAATTTGCATAGTTAATTTCTCGGTAATTAATTATCGTAGAACCTTCAAAATTGAGATTTGTTGATGTCTTAGCCTATAAATCATCTATATAAAATTTGAGAAAAATCCGAGTTGGTGTGGTGAACTGCACTGTTTGATCTGACGTGGAATGACTCCCTGGCCAAAATAAAACCTGTCTAGCCCTCGCTTTTGTCTTCTCCATTCCATCCCACAATGAGCTTCATGAAGCAACTTAACATTTCTTCTCTAAACTTAATGGTATTATGACTTTGTCATTTAAAAATACCAGTCCCTCCAGAGTGCCCCTTTTCTGTCTCAGTTAAACTGCGAGAAGCAAAGGCAACTGGTTTTCCACCTAGCGACATGCAGCACCCTAGCCCATCTTTTGATGTATCCGCCTGTATCTCATATTGATTCAGAACTGTCAAATACTCCCAACACAGCAGCATTTGCAACATTATTTTTAAGGATTTTAAGAGTATTTCTATGGACAGGCATCCAATGCCCAGTTATGCTTTTCTTAAGAAGATCTCGAAAGATCGAAGGTGCAGACGTAGTTGACGCTTGCGATATAAATTGTCTTAGATAATTAATCATACCCAATATCCGTTGAAGTTCTGTTTTGTTTGTAGGTTCAGGCATATCAATAATAGCTTGGACATAGTCAGGGTAAGGTTTCATACCTTTACAATTAAATACAAATCATAAATATTTAACTTCTGGTACTTTAAATTGTATTTTCCCTTCATTGAATTTTACATTTAATTCCTTAGCCCTTTTAACTACTTTAGCCAGGATTTCATCGTGATGTTTTGGAGTTTCTGCTGTAACAAGGAGATCATCAAAACAAATTAAAACCCCTTCAATAGCACTAAAATTTGCCTAATTTCTTTTTTGAAAAATTTCCGGATCACATGATAATTCCATTGGCAGACGCAAAAATTTATAACAGCCAAATAGTATACTAAAAGTACACAAATCTGTGCTTTTCTCATCTAATTCAATTTGATAAAAAATACCAACTTTAAGATCAAGCACTGTCAATACTGTTTTGTTACATAATTCAGAGACAAGTTCTTCAACTTTAGGTATTAAAACATGATCTCTCCTAATTGCTTTATTTAGGTCTTGAGGATACAGGCAGAACCTGATTGAACCATCAGGTTTCTCAACTACAACTAAATTACTCACCCAACCCTGTGGACTATCAACTTTGGCAATAATTCCTTGATTTTAAAACTGTTTTAACTTTACTTGTAATTTAGGGCGTAAGCTAAGTGGAATGCGCCTAGGAGGACGAGCAAAGGGAACAGAATTTTCTTCTACTTTAACAGTATATTTCCCTACAAATTTCCCAACACCAGTAAATATTTCCCGGTTATTTTCAATAAACTGACTTACATTAATATTTACAGATACATCATCAATACATTTTACTAAATTTAATTTAACACATCCTTCTAAATCAAGTAAAGGTCTGGATTTACTGTTATCAACAATAACAAAACTCGCATTAGTCTGGTTATTACCAACATTGCACATTACATTAATCGTACCTTTAGGTTTAATTTTAGAACCACCATAAGCTTCCAGTACTATGTTAGTATCTTCTAGTGTTAATTCATCATTATTTAGAAGTGAAAACACATGTAAAGGTATAACACTAATTTGTGCACCAGTATCTAATTTGAAATTAATTGTTTGACCACAATTGTACATTTTTAGTCCATTCATTTGCCACAGACTCTTTACCTACCTGAAGAATACTTAGATTGAATAAAAAAATCATTATGCAATTCAGAACGTGTTACATTTGAAACACTGCTTGCCATAGGCTGGACACTCCGATCTTTTTTGTTTATGGTTACATTTTTTGCAAAGATAAACACTGTTCTGTTGTGATGTACCTCTCAGAGTTCTGGAAAGATGAAGCACTGTTCTGTTGTGATGTACCCCTACTTGCATAGTTCTGGAAGGACGACACTGATTGTTTTCTGACTGCATCAACATTTCTGGTTTGTACAGTCTGGGCTTGTTTTCTGCTAACTACAGTCATTTATTTTTACAGCACGATTAAAAAAAAGCAAATTACAATGCTTGATAAACGATTAAATGTAGTTTTGAAAGAAAAGGAAGTTGACAAAAACTGAAAAGGGTGCCCACCAAAATTGCTAGTAAAAATTCAAGCACATTTCAAGGCTCATCTCTAAAATTTTCAAGGACTATTGCATAAAAAATGACCACCATATATTCATAAAGCCCTTACCCCTAGCTAAGAAAAATAGTTATCCTTTCAGGCAGAAAAAGAAGATATGTGGGTTTTAAATTTTACCATACATATTTAAGTTGACATATAAAGTCGCATTCGCCGTTTTTGGAGAGAAAACACTAAAAGACATCTGCTACAGATTAAAACCCACCTACCTTATGCCATAGGAGCAAAAAGCTAAAATTTTAACTTTACATGCAATTCATGGTTTGAAAGTAATTATTATTTCGATATTTCTGTAATTTCCAAAAATTCTAAATTTTCAAGCATAATTCCGACGTGAAAAAATTAAAGCGCATTTTCCGACTTCTGGACACCCTGCAAAATCTGATTTTCAAATTAGTCGCCTGGAGTGAGGTACAAGTAGCCAAAAACTTGAAAATAGTATAAAAATGACGTTTTTCTTTCAAAAAAGTCGTCCAAGTCGCCTTATCTTTAAATTAGTAACAAAAGTCGCCTTTTTAGTTGCCGGTGGACACCTTGTCCATTTAAGAGTTGGTTTTTCTTATTACTTTTAAATCTGACGTATGTAGCAACTATTCTGATTCTGACACTGAAGTATAATTGTATGAACCTTGTTTAACTGTGAAAAACAATTTCCAACACTGTTGGACTGTTGCAACTTTTTTTTGTGATCTAAAACAGAAGTGGAGACACACAGCGTTACTTAATCCTGTGATAATTTCATTTTTGAAAAACATAATTTAATTCAAATTTTTTACATTATAATTTTACTTTCAGCAAATGGCCGCCACCATTTTGAATGCAAACATGAACACTTCAAACCAAGTGTCTTGACACACTTCGTAACGTTGTTATTAGCACTTGAGTGCTATTTCGCTCGATCACGGTTTTTGGTAGACACGATTTGCCTACGCGCCGTATCACTTTTCAATTTTTATAAATATATTCTGAGTATAGTTAGAAAACAGCGAATATTGTAAAATAGTTTTAGTAGGCGATTTAAATATAGATTTTAATTCCGAAGAAGTGTTTTATAGAACAAAGAAGACAAATACGGCACACTCATAGATTACGATACACTTTCCAGATGTATCGTAAATGGTATTTATAAAAGTGAAGTATAGCTTGACTATGCCTGGTGAAAATTTGTAAAGAGTTTTGGTAAATTATGAGATTTTAATATAGATTTATATTCCGAAGAAGTGTTTTATGGAACAAAGAAGGAAAACACGGTACACTCATGGATTATGAAACCCATTCCAAACTGTATTTAAAATATGTCTACGTGATATAGTTGGAATATGCCTATAGTTCGAATATGCCTGGCGAAGATTGTAAAACAGTTTCAGTAGGCGATTTTAAGATAGATTTCGATTCCAAAGATGTGTTTTATGGTTCAAGAAAGAGTTGATTCTTATTTTAACGCCCCTACTCTCGACAACCTAAAAATTCCCCGCACTTTGGCGAGCTTTGCAGTCATGGGTCTCTAGGAGTTATGCACAAATTTCAATGCTCCCAAAAGAACCAGATGAAAAGTAAAGTGAAAAAATTACAGATAAAGGCACCAGTTAAGGAATTTGAAGACACTTTTTATTAAAACTACATTAATTGGCAACCCAAAATAAATAAAAATGTAACGGAATGCTGTACTTACAGGTTATTCCAAATCGCTATTTTAATTCTAAATTACGATTGCCACATAAATACACAAAATCGTCATGGTTACTGCATTTGTTTAAGGATCCTCACCTTGGCGAGAGTCGGGGTACTAAAGTAGGGATCAACCCAAGAAAGACAAACACGGCACACTCATGGATAATGATGCACGTTCGAACTAATATTTAAAACGGTGAATTATAGTTGTAATATACTTAGCGAGGATTGTAAAATAGTTTAAGCAGGCGATTTCAAGATAGATTTCGATTCCAAAGATGGGTTTTATGAAACAAGGAAGCAAAATACGGCACATTCATGAATAATGATACACTTTCCAACTTAATGGAATAACGAAGAAAAATAGGGACGACGCCGACGCATAAATTATGATGGGTTTTTAATATGTATCCCTATAATGCGTATTTAAAATCTGAAAGTGTTTCAGATTTTTTAAATTTTTCTTTCCAAACATAATGTTAAAAAATGTAATTGCTTTAGCTCCGAAACAGTTATTGACAAGATTTCTTCAGTTGTGATTTGTTTTAATGCATCGTTGCTTGAAAGAATTCTCTGGAAAACCTTGTCTGCGAGCGAACATTTACAATATTTGCTGTAAGGAATGATAAAGTAAAAAATTTGAATGAAATTATGCCTTTACAAATAAAATTATCACAGGATTAATTAACATTGTGCGTCTCCATTTCTGTTTTACCTTATGAATAAAGTTGTAACAGTCCAACAGTCTTGGAAATTGCCTCCCACCCTTAAAAAAGGCTCAAAGAATTATATTTCAGTTTTAGAATAGTTGTCACATCCATCAGATTTAAGGTTAATAAGAAAAATCAACCGTTACTCTTTTTAACTGGCCCCCCTGTATTAAAAATACGCGCACTTATGAAAAACAAAAACGGATCAGTGCATTAGAGATTGGCATCAGATGACAATAGCTGTTTCGGTAAATTCAGACAGAAAAACGAACCTAAACTATAAACATGAACTTTGCAGCTCTTAAAAAAATTATTCATGTTTTTGTAACCATTTTCTGTGATGGAGATAATATGTACACGTCAATGGTTATAAGAAAAAGTCACTCTTGGCCATTACAATATTTACTGCGTTAAAAAAAAATGCGAATTTTAAACTCTCTCATTTCTGACGTTTATATCGGCTTTGTTTGAATTTTATTGACTGTAAACTGTAGTGCGCAAAATAATAAATTACTGTCAAAACTTTTAAAACCCTGTTGGAAGTTTTTTTCACCGTCAAAATGTTATTTTTACATCTTCGAAACTAATCAAAAATTTTCCTTTTATGCTTCCAGTCATGGATGCATCTCTCCCCGAACTTCGGCTCTTTAAACGGAGCAAACCGTCGGCCCCATACAAATGAACTAATTAACGATTTTTCTCATAATTAACACTGCTTCGATCATAATTTATTTGATTAAAACATTTTATATCCGCTCATGTGTACGTTATGGAAACTGAGGTCGGTGGTATTCACAAAAGGAGTCGTGTTTTATTTTGCTTCTCTAATTACATCTGCCTCAGAGTGATTATTTTTCAAGCCTCCACAAAATAATTAATTTGGATGCAATTTAATTTGCGAAGTTTGACAAATTCTGAAAAATAAATCTATTCAGTAACTTGGAAAATATATATTTATGAAGTATCAGCTTTGGTACGGTTGTTATTTGTACCTTGATTGGCTCTCGAAATCTCGAACTCATATCAGAGCAGGGTGGCAAACATGTTAATTTCAGGAGTTAATGAAGAGGTGACACAGCTTTCAATTTTAATTTTCCGAGCGTTGAATAAGGTCAGATATTAATAGGTTTGAACATTTTCAAGGGCTTTCGATCAGACGAGGGTAAATGCATTTTTCATGAGGTCTTTAGAAAATAACTTCAACGTGACGGATGAATGGCTAATTAGTCCAGTCAAATTAGGAAAAATGAGGGAAAAATTTTATATATTTTTGAAACTTGTAGAAAACAATAATTGGGTATGTAGTTGTATGAAACAGAAAAGTTCCCCCCTCTCGGGGTGCCGCGTCCCCCCTTTGGTCTCCCAAAAGGTCAACTTTTTAGATTTTCACTTCTATCTCAAAAACCGTTCGTCTTAGTAAAAAAAAAAAAAAAATGTCAGTTACAAAATGAAAGCTGATAAAATTTCCTACAAGATTGTAATTGGTTATTTTTTTCTATACGCAATAGCTTTCGAGATATATTTTAGACAAAATCGCAAATTTTTAGAAAACGCTTCTTTTTATCTCGATTTTTAAACAATTTTGTCTTTTAACCCTTCAACCCTCAGTTTTACAGCAATTGTTTTCGTAACAAAGTTGTAGAGTATTCAATTACCTTTAAAGTGAGTTATTATTTGTAACTTTATTTTTAAATGATCAAAAGTTATTGCAATTTGAAATTTTCAATAAATTTAGCAAATTTGAATGAAAACTACATTGCGCGTCAAAGTATGACAAAATCTAGGAAAAAAATTAAAAAGTTTTGAAACTTTGGGAAAACATTGGTTGGGGATGTAGTTGTATGAAACAGAAAAGTTCCCCCCTCTCGAGGGGAGGGCATGTCCCCCCTTTAGCCCCCCTAAAAAAGGTCCTTCTTTGGGATTTTCACTTTTATCTCAAAAACCGTACGTCTTAGCAAAAAATTGTCAGTTACAAAATGAAAGCTGAGGAAGTTTCCTACAAGATTGTTGCGGGTTATTTTTTTCTAGATACAAAAGCTTTCGAGATATAACTTTTAGAAAAAATCGCAAGGTTTTGGAAAACACTTCTTTTAATCACAATTTTCCACTATGCGTCATATTAGCTCTTCAACCCTCACTTTTGCAGGAGTATTCAATTCCTTTAAAATAAATTATTATTTGTAATTTTATCTTTAAAGGATAAAAAATTATAGCAATTAGAAATTTTCAATAAATTTTAGAGAATTCGAATGAAAACTACATTGCTCGACGAAGTACGACAAAATCTAGAAAATAATTTATAAAGTTTTGAAACCTGGGGAAAACACTTGTAGGGGGTGCAATATTAAGAAACAGGAAAGTTCCTCTACCTTGGGGGGGGGGCGTCCCCCTTTCCTCCAAAATTTTTTTAATGCAAAACGGCTCTTTTTTTCAATAATAATTTATATTACATAAGCGTACGATTTGGTTTTATTTCGTTTTTTTTTTTTCTTCCTTCTATTGTTTCTGCTGAACTAGTTACATTTTATTCGTATATAAACACATATTTAACACATAAATGTTAGTACTAAAATCTAAATTAACCCCCTCTCCCAACCCCCAAAAAGTGTTTTGAAAGTGACATTTTTTACATCAATAGAATTCTGTAATGCAATACATCTGTTCAATATTATGTACTTTGACATTTGCATTTCAGTGATCATTCATCATCATAATTAATAATGTCAGCAAAATTAATAAAAAAATTACTGCATAATTATAGCACACTTACTTTCTCTTGTGTGCAACATCTGTACAATAATAGTGCAACAAACCTATGGAACAATTTTATTTTTATAAAAATGTATCTTCATAGTCTTCCTGCACATTGCTGTACAGCGCAAATTGACCTTCACACACGTGCATTTCTTTCCGCAAGTTTGAATGCAGCCTCATGAAATTAGTAATAATATTGTTTCTGGAGCTGGTTTTCGTTTCATATAAACTAGAGAGAGCGATGAGTTCAGTTCTCTCCACCCCCAGTTTCTGGGTTCCAAATTGTTCTTTGTTATCCCCGCTCATTTCACTTGGCCGTCTTTTGAAGAATTTTCCAGACTTTCGGACAATGATTTAAAGATAAGGAAAATGTAACAGAAGAGAGGGGAATTTCTTGAAAAAAGGAGATTACAAATTTTGATAATTCGACTGTTCGATTCTCTGAATTAAGAATCAACAGCTAGAAGGAAAGTTAGTCGAAATATGGGATGAAAAAAAGCGTTTTCCATAAATTTGCGAGGTTTTCTAACTCGGAGCTATTCGATATAGAAAGAAAACCTACGAATAATAAAGATATCGAATAATAAATAATTAGACACATAAAAAAATAAAAATTATAATCTTGTAGGAAATTTTATCAGCTTTCATTTTGTAATTGGCATGCTTTTGCTAAGAAGCACCAATTTTGAGATAAAAATGAAAATCTAAAAAGGGAACTTTGAGGGGGAGTGGGCTAAGAGGGGGGACGCGGCACCCCTAGAGACTGCTTCATACAACTACATACCCAACCAGTGTTTTCCCCAAGTTTCAAACGTTTATAAGCTTTTTCCTAGTTTTTTTCTTGCATTCTGACGCACAATGCATTTTTCATTCGAATTCCCTAAAATGTATTGAAAATTTCAAATTGCTGTAACTTTTGATCATTTAAAAATACAATTACATATAAAAATTAAATTTAAAGGTAATTGAATACTTTAAAACTTTGCTTTAAACCCATTCCTGTCAAACTGATGGCTGAAGAGCTGTAAGACAAAGTTAGTGGGAAATACTGATAAAAAGAAGCGTTTTCCAAAAATTTGCGATTTTTTCTAAGATGTATATCTTGAAAGCTTTTGCATCTAGAAAAAATAACCCATAACAATCATGTAGGAAATTTCATCAGATTTCACTTTGTATCTGACATTTTTTTGCTAACATGCACGGTTTTTGAGATATGGGAAAATCCAAAAAAAGGTCTTTTTTTTGGGGGGGGGGAGCTAAAGGGAGGAAGCTGTACCCCGAAATGTGGGAACTTTTCTGTTTCATCCTCAATCAATGTTTTCCTCGACTTTCAAATCTGTATAATTTTTTTCCTAGATTTTGCCGTACTTTGACGCGCAATGTAGTTTTCATTCGAATTTGCTAAATTTATTGAAAATTTCAAATTGCAATCTAAAGTTTGTATTGTATGCATCAAGTTTTAAAATATTAATCCAAAAGTTTATGTCCCTTTTGATGATAAAATTGTAAAACATTTTATACAGAAGTTGAACTTGTTATAAAATACGTAAAATAAATAACTTTTTGTATGAATATTAAAAGTTGTATACCTCAAAATTGCCCTATATGATAACTAGTAGAATTATAACAGTATCAATATGTTTATTGCAAGAATAACAGAATCAATTAAAGATACTTTTAAACTATCATGAACATTTTATACCTTCTTTCATTAAAAAATTGTCTTCATCAACCAGACACGTTTTCATGAAATATTGAAATAAATATATGTTAAGAAAAATTTACCACTTATGATATACTACTCCGTTTCTCCTTCTGTTCCATTTTCCTTCATTACATCTCCAGTGAAATTCTCAAAAACACTTTTATTAAAATTTCTTTTTCGTGCTTATGTTTTTGAAAAGGTATTTTCTTGAACATACCAGGATTAAATATTTCAATGTCACATCTTTTTTTCTTTTTGACATTTTTAAAAGTACATAAAGTTGAACGAAAACTTTAGCAGAAAAAGCTTCCAGAAAAACTTTAGAACAAACTACTTTAAGCCTGTCAAAGTTTCAAGTGGATAAAAGTAATTTCAAAAGCCACGAGTAAGTTCAGGGGATTAAAATATATATATATATATATATATATAATCGCAATGACGATTTTCAATTAAATTGTTGTGTTACTTCAATTGAATTTAAATGGTAATTTTTCAAATTTTGATAAGTATTTTATTAAAACTTCCTCTAAAGTGCTTATCTTATTTTATTTTTACTATTCCTTGAACATATAGCAGCTTGGAGAAAACACTTTCTTAAACGTGGATGGTTCCAAAAGTAAGTTATCAAGAGCTCTCAAGGGTGCACGCATTCGCCATGAATGAAATTCCATGTCTAGGTACAATAGACGATCACAGCAATCAAATACCATTAGATGGAACTAGTAGTGCCGTAAAACTCCGAAATTCGGGATTGAAAATATGGAGGCGTTGACTGAAACATGGTCAGCAATTGGAACAAGAAGTGTAATACGATTTTTGGTGGTTAAAGGAAACCTCTCCAGTAGAAATTCATCGTAAACTAGTAGAAGTGTCATCTTGTTGCATGAAAACACCCGCCTGTATACGGTCTCGGTTACACGTGGTTGGCTATAGCGCTGGAACGTATTGGAATATTCTTCCTACAACCTGGATCTGGAACCAAGGTATTTTTATCTATTCGGGTCGTTGCAGAAGCACCTGAAAGGTCGTCATTTCCAAACCAATGGCGCAGTTCAGGACGCCGTCATCAATTAGCTTTGTGAATAGGGCCCTGATTTCTTTAACATCGGTTCCGATAGAATGGTATAAGATGGAAAAAGGCTTGGATATCTACGGAGACTATGTAAAAATATTATCCGTACCAAATGTCTTGTCATATCTTTGTATCTCTTGGCTTTTGTGAATAAACTTTTTTAATTAAAGGACTTGTTATCTTATAATTTGAGCCAACCTCGTATTTTGAATAGTATAGATCTATCTCTAACAGGGCTAAAATTTCATAATTCTAATATTAGTCACCGATAAACGTTAAAGTGCCCTTACAGCTGCTCTACCAGTGATGTAGCTTGAAGACTACGAAAATGTATATTAAATAAATAAATATTAGACACAATTTGTAAAATTAATCTGCTTGAATTTGTCTTGTTTTAATTACGCAAAAACAACCATGTTTCTTGCTAACCCTTTTTAATAAACTTGAAGAGTTTATGATTTCGGCTTGTCTCTCCGTGCCTGCTCTAACTGCCAACTCATTTCAATGCATTAAGATCTATGGACAGTTGTTACTGTGAGCACTGTTAAAACATATTTGAAAGGCGATAATCTGCGTTTAAACGAAACATAATTACATCTACATAGTTCACAGAATAATGCTCTGCGTCGAAAACAGTTTGTTACACTTTAGGGGCTTTTTTAAAGACGCAGACAGAGAATTTTCATTGATTTAGTTATATATGGAGCAGTGATATAGATTCAAATGCGTTCGTGTCTTATTTGCTTTTAACCCACTTGCACACTGCCATCGCAAAGACATCAGACAAAGGCAGTGATTACCCTTCTGTATTCTGTGCCCATCATTGCTTCTGGGCATGGGTTCGTCAATGATCCTGATGCGGCAGAGCGTTCGGGGAGGGGGGGAAGTAGTAAGTGGGAGTTTTTGAACGATCCGGCTGTGACGCAACGGCGGACACAGAAGGGAAACGAAAACAAAATTCTTTATTAATCTTTAGTTTTAAGCATCGGATTTTGTTTTTTTTTTTGCAAAGTGTGTGTGTGTGTGTGTGGGGGGGGTGTTCTTGTTAAATTAACCACTGAACAGAGAGAGAGTAGTGAAAGCGCCACTAAAATTGCACCGGAATCACTGGTCACGGGGTGACATTCTTTTTAAAAAGATGAGAGGGGGGAGTGAGGATTTATTTAAGAGGACACTTTCTGTTGACAAGAAGGGTAATTTTCCCGACACTGTTTTTTTTTTTTTTTTTTCTCTGTAGTACAGCTAGTGTTCTTTTAAAAGAACATTTTCCTTACCTACTGTAACTTGTTTCTCCCTGCATTGCACATTTTGCACAGAATTGTTGAACAAACGTATCGTAACATGACGATTTTAGAGTAATGTAGTTCAAGAAATCGTTGTTCTTAAATATGTGTGCTATCGGTAGTAACTAGTATTAAATAACTTAAAATAGCCTGTCACAGAAGTAACAAAAACACCTAAAAGAAACTGCCATTTAAATAATGAAATAATTAAAGCTTTGTAAAATAACACACATAAAAGGTATTTATCGTTCTTTACGCAGGTTTCGGATAAGAAAATTTCGTCCTTCTTCAGCAGTTGTCCATACACAGACAGGGGCTGATAAAAGTAAATAGAAAGCGAAAGCGAAAAGCCGAGTTTCCAGTCAAAAGAGGGAAAACCAGCAAGAAACCAGGGAAAACAAGAGAAGGGGCAAGGGAAGAGGGTGGATAAAAATAAATTATAGATAAAATAAATAACACAAAATATAAAAATAAAAACAAATAAAATATAGAGAACAGAAAGAAAAATGCATAAAATAGAAACGTAAAAAAACAATGGAAAATAGAACAACAAAAGAACAGCAGCAACAAGAACAACAAACGTAATTTTTTTTTAAACAGATCGATAAGTGCATTTTATGTGGGTTATTTTAAAAAGTTTTAATTATTTCGTGTCACACAAATAATTAAAACTTTTTAACAATCAGCAACTGCGTTCATGTGACAGAAAATATTTCATGATAAAAAGAGCCACCCCCGCCCTCCCTCCCCATTTTCTGTACGATATCGTCCATCTTCTGCCTCCCACCCCCCACTTCCTGAATCGACACTGATTTAAAATATCTATATTAACAATTTTCTCTCTGCCTATAAAGGAACATATATATATATATATATATATATATATATATATATAAATCGGTTGGGTGCACGTAGGTGTTGAGATTGCCCACCTTAAATAACTCTTAGAATTATGTTTATCCTTTAAAAAAAGAGCGATGCAATTTTGAAAAGTTAACCAATTGAACAGTAAATGCTTGAAAAAGATGAAAGGCTTATTAATACATACTTTCTTCTTTCTATAAAGGGCAGGGGGTATTGAAAGGGCAGGTGGAAAAACGTGAAACCACCTTAGTTTAGCGCCTTCACTGCTCGTCGCAAATCATGCCATTCAACTCCACAAGAAGATTTGGATTTATCTAAGTTTACGCTTTAAAATTATTGGAGTAATAAATATTCGCAGAAACAAATATAGGACAGAATACTCAAATAGACACGAACTCTCTCTTTTTAGAATCTTTTACTTTCCTTCGGTAGCATCCGTTTCGTTTCTTTTTTAGTGAAAAAACGATTTCCTGAACGGATAACTCTCCGGTCCCCTTTTTAAGGTGATTTTTGACCTTAAGAATTTTTTGTGAAAGTTGCGTGAAACACGTAGGCTGATTTCCATACAAGGTGATCAGTTTAAAAGAGTACCCGTCGGTTTTTCTTATTACTCTTACCGGGTGTCCCAAAAATGACTGATGGATTTCGGAAAAAAAAAAAAAAAAAAAAAAAGACGGAATGCGATAGATATGTATCGTTTGCGGCGTTATGCTTAGGAAATCAGGGAATTTTATCCAAAATTTCACATTTCACTACCAAATTTCAAATTTTGTTAACATTTTCATAAACAGGTGGCGCTGAAAACTATGAAAAAATAAAAACCATGGCCAAGTGGCATGGCATGGCCTCCTTATTCACCAGACTTGACGCCCAGCGACTTTTTTCTTTTGGGGGTACCTGAAAGATATGGTATACCACCAAACTCTACAAACAATTGCTGAGCTGAAGCAGCACATCTGTACTGCATGTGAGACAATTCCAAGTGACATGTTTGAACGGATGTCTGGTAATTTTTGCCTCAGATTGCGCCACGTTGTTGCAGCAAATAGGGGTTACATTGAAAATGTCATTATTTAGTTTTTTGCAACAGTCCTTGCAAAAATTTCATACCGGTTTTTATTTTTTCATAGTTTTCAGCGCCACCTGTGGGTGAAAATGTTAACTATATTTGAAATTTGGTGGGATAAAATTCCCTGATTTCCTAAGCATAGGGCCGCAAAGATACATATTTATCGCATTCAGTCTTTTCTTTTTAAATTGACTTTCAAAATCCATCAGTCATTTTTGAGACACCCGGTAAATCTGACGGATGTGGCAACTGTTCTAATATTGAAATACAGTTGTTTGAACTTTATTTTGGGAGGTCATTTCCAACACTGTTGGAATGTTACAACTTTATTTTGTGAGGTAAAACAGATATGAAGACGCACGATGCTACTAAATCCTGTGATAATTTTATTTTTGAAAAACATAATTTAATTTAACCCATTTATGCCTAGTGTCCCTTTTTTGGGACGGCATTTTCGCTATCAGTCGAAAACGTTATTTCTTTTTTCCTAGCCTTTGTTCATGAGTATTGAGCCTCAACTCTACAAACTTTTTTAACACGACCCAGTAGTTTGTTGATATTTCGATTTTTATGCATAATGATTTTAAAAGAAATCATCCCTTGTTCAAGAACTTAAGATCAGAAATTTTTCTATTATTTCTGTTATCAGTAAAAATCGAAGAAAGTCGCAAAAATATCCAGGCACAAATGGGTTAAACTGACGAGGATGTGTACCAACAATGAGTACAAAAAAATTAATGTCTTTTGATTTCTTCCCGACTCCACAAAAGGATGACAATTTTTTTTGCAAACACAACTAAATTTTTACTGTCAACATTTTAACACGAAACACTTAACAAAAAGTTGAACTTGAAGAACTTTTCATAAGATACTCATGAAGATGGATGAATTTTCCTTGATGCTGGGCAGTGACGCAGTTTCCTTTCTCCTTGGTCTGAAGAAACTAGAGAAACTTCTACTGGCTGCTGCATGCTCTGCTTGATTATACTGATGCTTGCACCAAGTGCGCATGCACGGGATGGGGCATCAGCATACGGCGAAGGAACTCGGCAAAAACTTTTAATTTTGTTTCACGTATTCAGTGATAACATTTGCGATGGCAAGATCAAGGACTCCCAGGCACAGGTCGTCCCTCAGATGGTGCACAAACAACGGTTTTTGGTGAACATAAAAAAGAAGTGGCATAGCCGCCACAAAACTTTTTACCATTTCTTACAGCAAATGTTGAAAATGTTCCTCACGATTTTGGATGCATATTTCAACACGTCCAACCTAGTTTCCAGAAAAGTCCTGCAAGGTCGATGAATTAAAATAAATCATAACTGAAAAAATCTCCTCAATAACACCAACAATCTTGTGAAGTGTGTCAAAAAAACTTCGTCAGACGTCTTCATGTTGGCGAACATTTTCAACATTTGCTGTAAGGAATGATAATGTAAAACATTTGAACTAAATTTTGTTTTTCAAAAAAAAAAAAAAAAAAATCACAGGATTAAGTAACATTGTGCTTCTCAATTTCTGTTTTACCTCACAAATAAAGTTGTAACAGTCCAACAGTGTCGGCAGTTGTCTCCCACCCTTAAAGAAGGTTCAGACAATTATAATTCAAAGTTAGAATAATTGTCACATACGTCAGATTTAAGGGTAATAAGAAAACCCAACGGGTACTCTTTTAACCCTTTGAGGCGCAACCCTTTCCCAATGCTGGAAAAGGGCAGCCGTTGCCATCGCTCGACTTAACTACCAGCAAGATGGCGGACGATCGAAACGTTCATCGCGTGCCACAGATCTAGAGACCCTTTTTTGACGCAGCTGGCTGTGCCGATCGAAACTTTCATCTGCTGGCTGTGCCGCACAGCCAGCTACGTCAAAAAAGGGATCTCTAGATCTGTGGCACGCGATGAACGTTTCGATCGTCCGCCATCTTGCTGGTAGTTAAGTCGAGCGATAGCAATGGCTGCTCTTTTTCCAGCATTGGGCAATCTATCCAGCTGTTCTCGCATTTTTCCATTTTTCAGCAGATGTCAGTGCTGTTAAAAATAATCGTGACCATTTTTTTACGGGAAATGACGTGCTGAAAAGTAAAGGATTCGAGTGGAGCTATGTCACCCGCAACTATTTTTATAGAAATCAAACCTATTCTTCGTGACTGGCAACAGTCAAAACGTCAGAGTTTGGTGTTCCCAGAGCGGGAACATTGCGCGTTAAAGGGTTAAACTGACCACTCTGTATAAGGGCATTGTGCATTTGGGAAAGAAGCATTATTAATATTTTGTATCGTTTAACATTTTGCGCTTGTTTTTAAAGCTGTTCAAAAGTCCTGTGACGACTATAGTTTATACTTCGTCTAGAAAGCAACTTTAAATGTTTTAAGCTTGCTCTTTTTTGGAAAACGATAGGCTTCAGAATGACTTTTTGAACAGCTTCAAGAGCAAGGCAATATGCGTTAAACACTCGAAAAAACTTAGCAATGCTCCTTCATCTAATGCACTATATTAACAGCAAACCTATTGCCTCGTGTAACTTACAAAAATGATTCTTAAAGCACGAAGTTCACCTTCTAAAATGGGCCTAAGCGTTATGCGGTTCGGGAAACATTTCGAAATTCAGTACGTTCGAAATTTTTACTTGAATGTTTGATAACTCTTATGGGTTCACTGTTTGCAATCATGCATAATCTAGGTTGTAAAGAGACATTCTAATTTTTTTTCGAGTCTCTAGCACAATCGAATACTTTAAAAACTTGCACGAATTCTAAGAAGAACAACCTTAACATACTTTATTCTGAAACAGAAGAAATGACGCTCAGCAGATCAATAATCGAGTTGAGCGGTCGTGACGTTCAACCTGATAGTTCAAGAATGCTCCGCTGGACTGATATGCAAATTTTAAATCACTGTCCAGCAGGAGGTGGTCTTGTTAATTTTCCGCCAAAAGGAAAAAAAAAAAAACATCGGCGACGGAAAATGGAGTTTTCACCTTTTCTCTAGCCAAAAGTCGACAGGTTATATTAAAGCGGAAAAAATGAAAGAATATTTTGTGTTAGGGATTGCATGCAGTTTTTTTCTCTTAGGCAAAGAATATGCTTTTGTCGTTTCAGTTCACGGATTTTAATAACTGAGATGAGTTGAACTGACTTAAAATAAAGTTATGTTGCATTACTAATACAAATTCCCTGTTTGTAGATATATTACTTGCTGCGAAGCGAGAGCGAATGAACAAAAATCAAAGAAACAAACCAAAACACACACACACACGCACACACACATACGGAGAAGAAGGGAAAAAAAAAGGATTCCAAGATTTAAGTATTGTAATCAGTCGTACTAAGAGGTTACGCGGAAGGATTTACAGAGTGTCTTAAAAATATAGTTACAAACTTTTAGGGTTGGTAGCGAACATAAAAAAGATTGAGAATCAGTAAGAAATGTGGGGTCAAAAACATTGTTTTCATACACCGGTTCTGAAGGTTTTGATTTGCAACTGTGTTATGCAGGGGCGGCCCAAGGGTACGTGGCATCCCTCTGCAAACGTAAAAAAAAGGCGCCACCTTTTGTGCACTAGATCATTTTTTTCTCCGTTTGGGAGTTCGGAATGGCGCCCAATGCGATGTTTACCTTGCTTACCGTGTCGGGCTGCCCCTGGTGTTGTGTATAAACTTTAATTTCCATGAATATAATGTGAATGTGATTTCAATGAAATTTCAATACGCTATCAAGCGTTACAAACCATATTTTCATATAGGAGTTCAACAGTAGGGGGTACTTACATATTGTTACGAATTTTTGGGGCAACCCGCTGCTCTGGTGCTTAAAATGGTTTAAAATTCGTATTCTACGCTTCAAATAGATAAATTTTGCTTTTTGTCGCATCAAAATCGGTCAATTAGAACCGGAGATATGGAAGTTTCGGTTTGCCATTATTTTCAATGGAGGTTCTAGAAATCTCGAGAAATATTAGTCCTAGGGCTTCGATCTCTTCACTTTTGGGGACTTATTTTTGGCGCCAAATTTGGCTATATTTCGCCAAAAGTCGCCAAGCTTGGCGACTTTTTGGTCATTTGGCGCGATTTTCCCAATGGGGCCTGGAAGTTGTTTTTCCTGCATTAAAAACGCATAATAACCTAACATTTCTCTTCTATGACGTAATCAGAAGTCCCGCTTTATCTGGAATCTTCGAGGAATATACTTTTCTCGAAACTGCTCGCAGCTTCTGCCTACTCTATAAATTCCACCAGCGCGCTGTCCCGACAGTTCAGTGCGAGTTGAACGCTCAATGTGTGAAGAGCTCTCAGTACGCTTGCTTTGTGAATTGATAGTGCTATAGAAGCTGTGTTTTAGCTTGCTTTGTGAAGCTGTTTTTAAAGTGCTGTGTGTAAATTCTTCATTGCTGTGTCTTAAAGGATTGTGTACGATATCCCTTGAATATTTCCACTGAATTTTTGCCTGTGAAAGTGACTTATTTTGTGTGAAAAATACAGCATTTGTGAGAGCTTCTGATCTAAGTGGATTGTTAAAAGCACGCTACTGCTAGATTGTGCTTGTGAATTGTGTACACCTGATTGTTCTACGAAGTTCTAGAAGCAATAAAGTTTGTGTTCCATCCTGACAAGTGACTTTTTACTTGAACATTTTATACTAACTGGACTTTAGAACGACGAACCCCAGGAGTAGCAGAGTAATTCCGCAACAATATTATCCAGGCGGTCTTTCCCGCCAAACTATTTCTCGTCAAATGTGCTGGTAAACTGTTGCCAATCGTATTTCAAGCTATCAATAATATCATGTGTCCGATATTTATCTTCTTGGTGAAAAATCGCTCGTCCTGGCGGACCGCCTGTACGTAAGTACCAAAAAAAGATTATCTAGGCATACGCTCGTAATATCGGCTCATCTCAATCGTGGAATGGAATTAGCAGTACGTAAACGCAAAAACACACGCAATTAAACACAAAATTGCATTACATTTGAATATTTATCGTTCACTTTGCTAAGAAAGGTACTAAAGTAGGAATCTGCATGCATTTTAATTTCTAAAACAAAAACTATATTGGACAGTATATTAATTACGCCATTATAACAGTTTCCTGTAAAAGAAACTTCCATACTGCTGCTTTAACAAATAAGAATCAATCAATTACTATTACAGGTACTTGCAGGTGTACAGGTAAAAATAACCTTGCAAATAATCTAAGTACAAAAAAAAAAAAAAAAAATCATAATTATTTTACTTCGTACTTCAAGAGACCAAATCATTTAATAAAATCGCCAAACATGGCAAACACGATGCTTATTCCTCACTTTTTTGACTACAGGGGTTACAATTGCGGAATTACGGAGAGCAAACTTTGCTAAGAAAGGTACTAAAGTAGTAATTCGCATACATTTTAATTCGTAAAACAGAAAGTTTATTAGACAGCATTAATTACGCCATTCTAACAGTTTCCAATAAAAGAAACTCCCGTATTGCTGCTTTAACAAAGAATAATCGATTATTTATTGCACGTATAGTACTTCGATTGTCAAAATGCCAACATACGCCATTTTGCGAGATTTTTTTTTTTTTTTTTTCAGAGAATCATTCGAAGCACTGATTTAACAGCCCATTTGAGTACAATTAACCATTTGACTACAAAATGGAAAATAGTTATTTGTATATGGTTCGATCGCCAAAAATTAATGCAGGCATCTAATTGAAAAGTAGCATAGCAGTTATTTAAATTATTAACTATAATGCGTTTTAATCACCGTTAACTACGATGTACAAAATGCGAGAATTTCAATTTTCTGAAATTTGGCGGAATTCCTCTAACTTAAATCAGCTTATTTAATTTGGAGAAAATACTGAAGATAGATCGTTTAAAATCGCCTTAATAACTGCATTATTTCTCTATGAAAAATTGAAGTATAATGCCGTATTCTAATAAAACCTATACTTGTTATTAAAAATACTATTTCGTTACGCTCTCAGTAATTTGCGCCAAGCCCAAAACTGTGCAAATCGGTAGAACCCACTACTTTCTCAAAATCGTCATATCAGCCATTTTATTTTTCGCCAAACTAAAAAAAATGATACATATTAGTCTCAGATATCTCCAAGTCCTTATTCTTTTGCGTATAAAACATTTCATTCCTGCTCTGATTTCATATGCACGAGATAATTAAAAAATAACCTTGCAAATAATCTAAGTACAAAAAAAAAAAAAAATCATAATTATTTTACTTTGTACTTCAGGAGACCAAATCATTTAATAAAATCGCCAAACATGGCAAACACGATGCTTATTCCTCACTTTTTTGACTACAGGGGTTACAATGAGGAATTTGCACGCTTTTCAGTTTTACATTAATGATATAGAAAATGAAAAATTATGATCGAAAGCCTATATTTTTTTTAGTTTTAAAGCTGTAAAAGCTAATATAATTTGTTTTCCAACGCGCACTATTTACTTTGTCTCAAAAACGCTGCTTTTCCTACGCGGATACATATGACGTCACAGTGCACCATCGTACGTTTGTTTACAATTCGTGTTCTAACTCGCAGCGTAGTTTCATTTTGATTTGGAAAGTTTGGAATGTAAATAATTCAAGCATAATAATACATATACGTAGAACAATAAACTGTCCATGTTTATTTAAAAAATGTAAAATACCAGATTTTTAAAAATAAACATTGATGTAAAAGTGGTTTGTTTTAAATTTTAACATTTGTTCTCAGAAGTTTCAGTCTGAAAATTGTGTTAAAAATGCTATTTCTGGTTCACAAATAAGACTGTTTCGAAATAAAATTAATGTAATTCTCGCTAATTAAAAACCCTTTGACAAGGAATATTTTTTCTTTGGTTTATTCTGTATGACGGTTTCAGAATCATTTTGGGATGGGTTGTACCAATATTAAATACTCCTGAATTTTCAACAAATAGTTATAAAGTAGCTGATAACATTACAGAGATAGTCTTATTCTGGTATCAGTATTTCAGTCCATGTAGAAATATTCCAATGTAAAGTTTTTCATTTACACCTGAAATGCATGGTGGATTATAAGGATTTGGAGATTAGAGGGAGTGTCTGTAAATATATTTCTTATAGCATCAGTAAAAGTTTAACTGTCATGCCTGGACAATATTTGTTTTGATTCTTTTACAGTTTAAAATACACAATGCACAATATAAGTGCATTATATAAATACAAATCACTAAAAAAAATCGTAATTTTGGCAGTGTTTTTAATACACAATTAAATATGCTTAATATCTTATAACAGACATTATTTGCAGTCATGGGCGCCAGAAAGGGGGTGCAAGTGCACCCGCTGGAGTTCGAAAAAATATAATTAACGTGAAAATATCAGTAACTTTTGTTAATTTAGGACAGTAAAAACATTGGGTGCACCCCACTACAAAAGATCCCACCGGCGCCCTTGCTTGCAATGTTACACTCAAAATTAGTTCTACAAAATTAAACATAATATGAATGAAAAATAAGAAAAGCTGTTTATTAAACTGTGACTACGTGATTAATTTAATATGCATTGACAATGTCTAATTTTAAGGTTAGTGTAAAGAACAACGCACGTCAGCGTTCTACAATCTATATACTATAAATTAAAACAAATGTATACATACCTCTGAGCTTTAAATCCTCGAATTTCTGCTCCAATAAAACTGGGATTGTTATCCAAAAAGGAAAACACTGTAAATGAATCGATTTTAGGCAGGTTGTCGGATTGTCCTCTTACAAAACCGGGTAATAAAGCCATGGTAAACAAAACAGGAATGAAATAAATAAAACTAACAATAAAAGCGACGATAGAATATAATTTCTTAAGTAAAGGAATAAATAAACAACAACGGGAAACTTAACAGCACTAAATTAGACAAATTAAATTATTTTAAAACGATATTATAAGAATGAAGTGCAACGCTTTACGCAAATTCTCAGGCTGGAAAAATGTAAACATAGAAACGATCGTGCATAGTGACGTCAGACCAATCACGTACCGTTTTGAGGTCACATGATTTTTCAACCCTTTTCACTTATTTTAAATTTATAATTATAATTATTTAGATCTATATATGCTTTTAAATTAATGTTTTCGAACAGTTTGATAACCAATCTGTTAATAAAAATCACAATTGACCATTTTCCCCTCATGTGCAAATTCCTCATTGCGGAATTACGGAGTGCAAAATTAACGTTTTTGACTTTTTTTTTTTTTTTTTTTTTTTAATCAATATCTCCTAAACTAATTCGAATTTCGAAATTCAAGTTAACCGAGGTCCTTTCTCGAAATTTTCCGAATTCGTGGATACCTTGGTCGAATCTCAACTCCCCGTCGTTTCGGAGGAGATGATTCTACACACACAGAGACAGACAGACAGACGCGCACAGGTTTTAATAGTATAGATTCTTCGATTGCCTAAAAATTTATACATGTTTTTTTTTTAAACAATCTCCCAGCCGTTTTGGAGGAGATTATTTCATAGTCTATGATTTTATCATGAATCAGGTTTCTTTAAAAGCGACATGATATTGTTAGGAATTTTAGAGGTGATCCACTCTTCTCGTGTTCAATTTTGCCTAAAATCTGTGTTCTAAGCGTCAAATAATTAAATCTGTGTTTTGGAGTATGTAGAAGATGGACATTTAACTTTTGCCAATGGATAAGATTAAGGTTGGCGGTTTCTCACCAAATATCGGGTTAAAAGAAAATGAAGGTTAAAAGATGGTTCGGGTTAAAAGATGCCCGAAGCGCTGTCGCTTCGCTTGTTTTGCGAAGTCTTACTGTAAATCCTGGTTATGAACTGTGTAATATTTTACGCTATGGAGCAGTTAAGGATTCTGTTCCAGTATTCTACTGAGTTTTAGTTTGTAGAATGATCTTTTTTTGTGTGCGAGTTGCAGTTTCACTTTGAGTGTTATCAATCGAATTATCGCTTCTGAATTCCTGTGAACTTTGCACTGGAGCTTAATCCACGAGTTTCTAGAAGCAATAACCTCTTTTCCAGAAGTTCGCATATGTGGACCTTTTTCTTTCAGCTGTTAAAAAATTCCTCAAAATTTTTTGTAGTTTTGAATGGACGAACAAATGCGTCGATGCTTTTATTTTGAATAAATTATTTTAACGCCTTTGAATGTGTAAATCCTACACACTGATGCACAGATTTTATTTTCGTTTGCCGTAATTTTATCTTGGTTACCTTTACACAAAAGAATATTTGAATGTTATTGAAATTTCCGAAATTGAATTTGTTGATTTAAAAAAAAATTCATATAGCTGAAAAGAACTTGTAGGACATCATTTACCTCCAAAAGTGTCTTGTCCGTCTTCCTTTATAGGTGATAACTTTTTACTACTGAAGCAGAGATGGAGAATGAGACTTTAATTCGAAAAATTATTTGAAAATGCTCTTTCTACTTGTCGTTTTTAAGTGTAATAGGTTTTTCAAAAGTAATTATGAGATTGCTCTTTAATTTGAGTTGTGAAATTTTTGTCAGGTGTGCAGAGGTTTAAGTTCCGGTTCCATTCTGAAAACTAGATAAGTTTCCTAGAACTTTCTAAGCACTTCGAACGCTCAGGCATTTACTCAGAAGAGTTAATGCAACATTCTATATCATACTAGTCAAGGCCTTATTTCTGAACAGGGCAACTAGGCTTCGGCTTATTCCCGCAAAATGATTAAAATAGTTTAAGTTGTTTGTGAGAGTTTCATCGAGATATATGGTTGCTATGTAAAAGGCCTTTCATCACTGTTGTTCCTTGGTTGTAAATGCATTTTTATTTCACAGACTGCCAATAACAATTACAGTATAACACAACACAAATACAAACACAGGAGAAGAAGATGAACACAATGTTTGAACGAATACAAACAGTCAAGGGAGAGAGTGGGAATCGGACCTACGACCATACGCTTAGGCGACTGCTATGGAGTAGGACAGTCCTTTAACCTCCAAGCAGCTGTCCCCCTAGTTTAAGTTAAATATTCTTTAAATAAATAGCATAGAAAACACTAGTGAATAAAGAGACGCATTTTTACAACACATACAGTTGTGCAAAAGTGTTTGTTTATATTGTGTTTAAGGATCATAGAACAAATGTCGCATGTTAAAGTCCAAAGTCTTCCACCATGCTGCATTGAACGACATGACGTCATTTGAAGCATAGCCTGTGTGCATTAGAGGGGCTTGAACTCCAACCACCCCCACTGCGAACAAGTATTTGCGCGCTGTGACAATATGTGTCAACGAGTTAGGATCGTACAGCCCTCCCCCCCCCAAAAAAAGTGCCAAGCTTAGGACCTCCGAATGTCTTAACAAGGCCCTTCTACTAGTTAGTTACCCTAACAGCACGGCCGTCCCCTATTACTGAAATGCGACCAGTCACAATAGAACAAACAGTAGCAGGGATGTTGTAGTGAGGTCGCGTTATGGTCCCTATATCCGCCTTCTGTGACTGCACAATGCTATTCCTCAGTGCTGTCACAATCCGACTCTGATGCGACTTCGGAAAAATTGGAGGGGAAAAATAATTTTCTGACATTCTCGGTAGATGGCAGCACCAAATCTCTTCCAGAGGATATGGGAGCCTCCCGGCACCAAATTCCAGAATACCGGTTAATAACCAAATACGCATAGTAATATTTACTAATAAGTCCAATTTTTTCAAACTGTAGTTATGCAGATAATCCACAAAAATATAGCTTTTCTTGGTAGATCCGTGTATGCTGATTTAGACATGAATACGGATTTTTCTTTTGTCTTGATACGCTAATAGGGATGCGGATCTTGATGTTAGTGTGCTATTTCCTAGGGGGTGTTTTGGTTGTTCAAAATTCCCCCGAAACTTTCAGGAACACATATTACTATATGTAAAAGGATAATACAAACCTGCAGCATTGAAACATAAAACTTGACCCCCTCCCTCCGAAATTTTCCCCGGCTCCGGAATTGGAAATTTCGAAGCACACGTTATCTGGAACTATGTGTTGTTGTGGGATTAAGGCCGATTAGCTACACGAGGGCTCTAGGCCTATTGGTGGAGTGCCCTCCGTGGGGGTCTTTCTAAGGGGTCCTAACCCGTAAATATCTGGAACTAATAGTCGTGCGCATTTTATACGAGGATGTTATGTTCAGTCACAATAAAATTTTACCAGGGTAAGTAATAAATACAAGCAAGAATCTAGAAAATTTTCATTTAACTTTTTCTTTAAACTTAATATTTTTACATACATATAGATTTTCCTTTTAATTCGTATTTTTTCTTTCCGAACATGTACCATGTAAGGAAAGTATTGTAATCATGAAAAAAATCGAAATCGAGATTTTGGTGTATTTACACGTTTTGAGGTCTTCTGAATTCATTTATGCTATTTTTACGAGATGTATGTATGTATGTGTGTATGTGTGTGTGTGTGTATGTGTATGTGTGTGTATGTGTGTGTGTGTGTATGTGTGTTTGTGTGTATGTGAGTGAACACGATAGCTCCTGAACGGGGCATGCGATTGAGCTCAAATTGGGTATATATGTTATAAACCACCGTCGCAAGACCGGTATTGATTTTGGTGTGTATAGGACTTATAGCTTTTCTACAGGGCTACGACAAAGATTTCTTTTACATTATGGCTTATGGGGGGAAATTCTGGAAAGTGCGCTAGCGTTTAAACAGTGCATTCGATTGAGCTCAAATTAGGTATAGATGTTATAAACCACCATCGGAAGACCAGTATTGATTTTGATGTGTATAGGCTTACATTTTTACAGGTACGACAGATTCTTTCATTACGCTAGGGGAATTCGGGCTAGCGTTTAAACGAGGCAAGGATAATGTAAGATTTCTTTTACATTATGGCCTATGGAGGAAAATTCTGGAAAGTGCGCTAGCGTTTAAACGGTACATTCGATTGAGCTCAAATTGGGTATACATGTTATAAACCACCGTCCCAAGACCTGTATTGATTTTGATGTGTATAGGACTTACAGTTTTTCTACAGGGCTACGACAAAGATTTCTTTTGCATTATGGCCTATGGGGGAAAATTCTTGAAAGTGCGCTAGCGATTAAACGGTACATTCGATTGAGCTCAAATTAGGTATACATGTTATAAACCACCATTGTAAAACCGGTATTGATTTTGATGTTTATAGGACTTAGTACAGGGCTACGACAAAGATTTCTTTTGCATTATGTAATATGGGGAGAAATTCTTGAAAGTGCGCTAGCGTTTAAACGGCACATTCGATTGAGCTTCAATTTGGTATATTATGTTTGAATTATTCATCGATTAAAATTTATTTAAATGCTTGGTAATGATCTTAATCGTAATTGTTCGGAAAGTCGATTGGAGTCACTCCAGATTTTTTTTATTAAAGATAAAATTATTGAATGGTAGCAAAACAGGAAATGAAAAATCTTTAATTATTTTCCAGTAAGTTAAAAAACTCAGCAATCAACGCATGTCCTGTTCCAGATAGAAAGGGCTTCTCGTGCATTAAATAAATAACTCTTTATTTTTATTTGCAATTTTCATAATTTGAATAATATTAAAAAAAATAATTTAGGTTGTGCCGATAATCGAAAAATTTAATTTCCAGCTATTATATCTTCTCGATTAAACGTATCGATTTATTTGATTATATATATAACACACACACACATACATAGATATAAGTTTTAATCGAAACAATAAAATTCTGTACTTTTTTTACGATTTTAATGCGTAATTTATTGTATATGTCAACTATCAACATTTAAGAAATAAAAGTCTAGGTCAATGATCTTGGCATACCTTGAATATCTGTATTATAGTATATTTTATCATATACATACAAGGATACACACACGCGCATATATATATATATATATATATATATATATATATATATATATATATATATATATTTATATTTTATATATAATTGTATTTCTTCCGTTAATAAATAAATAAATTTCTTGTTTCTAAGTAGTATTCTAATGCAATTATCTTCACCTTTAATACAGACTTCTTTCACATTCCTTAAATGTCACTAAAAGATCCGCGTAGTATCCCCTGTCAAAGACGTGAATGCGGATCTTTTTTCGAAGCACTACGAAGCAGTTATCCGGATTTGTTCTATATGACCTACAATGATAACAGCATCAGTATAACAGACAGAGCATTATAGTGCCAGCCAATGTTGAGTTCGTGAGGCTGGTGATAACGATAATATTCCTCAACAAATGAGAGTCCATGATGAAAATTTACATGCCTGTCAGAGGATGAAATGACAAATGTAATTCAGATCGAATAAGTGCCAACATACTTCGCTGATATCCCGATTTCCTCGCTCAATATGTCATATGTTCCGAAAATCAATCAGCGCTCTAGCACTGGAATAAATTGTGACGCAAGTAACATCAGGAAATTTGGATTTTAATATCGCTCCTTCTGAGTGACGTGCAGCTTTAGTGGGTTCATAAGCCAATAACATTTGCCCGTTGATCTTATTTTTAGGATTACTTACTCATTCCTTTTTTTGTGTGTCAAGCTTACACTCGGTTATGCCAGGGCTGTTTTTTAAGATACAGCAGAACCGCTCTAGTCCGTCACATTTGGAAAGAGGATTAACCCTTTGAGGCGCAACCCTTTCCACGTGCTGTAAAAAGGGCAACCGTTGCCATCGCTCGACTTAACTACCAGCAAGATGGCAGACGATCGAAACGTTCATCGCGTGCCACAGATCTAGAGACCCTTTTTTGACGCAGCTGGCTGTGCCCGGCACAGCTGCCCGACTTACTGGTAGTTAAGTCGAGCGATGGCAACGGCTGCCCTTTTTTCAGCAATTGGGCAATCTATCCAGCTGTTCTCGCATTCTTCCATTTTTCAGCAGATGCCAGTGCTGCTAAAAATAATCGTGATAATTTTTTTACGGGAAATGACAAGTAAAGGATTCCCGTGGAGCTATGTCACTCGCAACTATTTTTATAGAAATCCAATCTATTCTTCGTGACTGGCAACAGTCAAAACGTCAAGTTGAGTTTGCTTTCCCAGAGCGGGAACACTGCGCGTTAAAGGGTTAAGGTCGGAACCACAAAAAGGTCAGATTATTAGGAAATACAAATAAATACCAATTTACAGTAAAATAAACAATATCTCACCTGTAAAATGACTGCATGTATTCTCTACAGCAACGGTTCCCAACTGGTGGGGAGCCCGCCCCCTTGGAGAGTGCCGAGTGTTTGGAGGGGGAGGGGAGGAGAAAAACAGGCAAAGACCAAGTTGTAATGCATGTTTTAAAATTCATCATATTTATAATTTTTTTTAAAATTACAAATCATATCTATTTTCGCATAAAATGTTTATTCAATCTTTACAGATAACAGTATTTTGTAGAAAAGGGCGATTCAATGTTCTTTCTTGAAGAACAATAACAACAACAACAAAAAAAAAAAAACACCCTGTATGTATGCTGAGGAATGTAAGGGGGAGGGGTACCGTCAGTTATCCTTCGTTGAGGGGGGGGGGTACAGTGTTAAAAGGTTCGGAACCACTGCTCAATAGTAACATTGCAATAAACTGCAAAAAATGCTGCTAATATTGAAAAAGAGCAATACTGTATAATTAATTGTACATATGTATGTAATGTTAAAATTTAAAGTAGCCTATAGTAAAAAAATCTGGAGTGACTCCACTCGACTTTCCGAACACTTACGATTAAGATCATTACCAAGCATTTAAATAAATTTTAATCGATGAATAATTCAAACATATATACCAAATTGAAACTCAATCGAATGCACCATTTAAACGCTTGCGCACTTTCAAGAATTTCTCCCCATATGCCATTATTCCATAATATAAAAGAAATTTTTGTCGTAGTCCTGTAGAAAAACTATAAGTCTTATGCACACCAAAATCAATACCGGTCTTAAGATGGTGATTCATAACATATATACCCAATTTCAGCTCAATCGAAGGTACCGTTTAAACGCTAGCGCACTTTCAAGAATTTCCCCCCATAGCCCAGCATGTAAAAGAAATCTTTGTCGTAGCCCTGTAGAAAAACTATAAGTGCGATACACCAAAATCAATACCGGTCTTGCAACGGTGGTTTATAACATATATACCCAATTTGAGCTCAATCGAATCTACCGTTTAAACGCTAGCGCACTTTCAAGAAATTCCCCCATAGGCCATAATGTAAAAGAAATCTTTGTCGTAGCCCTGTAGAAAAACTATAAGTCCTATACACATCCAAATTAATATGGGTCTTAAGATAGTGGTTTATAACATATATACCCAATTTGAGCTCAATCGAATATACCGTTTAAACGCTAGCGCACTTTCAAGAATTTCCCCCCATAGGCCATAATGTAAGAGAAATCTTTGTCGTAGCCCTGTAGAAAAACTATAAGTCCTATACACATCCAAATCAATATGGGTCTTAAGATAGTGGTTTATAACATATATGCCCAATTTGAGCTCAATCGAATATACCGTTTAAACGCTAGCGTACTTTCAAGAATTTCCCCCCAAAGGCCATAATGTAAGAGAAATCTTTGTCGTAGCCCTGTAGAAAAACTATAAGTCCTATACACATCCAAATTAATATGGGTCTTAAGATAGTGGTTTATAACATATATACCCAATTTGAGCTCAATCGAATATACCGTTTAAACGCTAGCGCACTTTCAGGAATTTCCCCCCATAGGCCATAATGTAAGAGAAATCTTTGTCGTAGCCCTGTAGAAAAACTATAAGAACTATACACATCCAAATTAATACGGGTCTTAAGATAGTGGTTTATAACATATATACCCAATTTGAGCTCAATCGAATATACCGTTTAAACGCTAGCGCACTTTCAGGAATTTCCCCCCATAGGCCATAATGTAAGAGAAATCTTTGTCGTAGCCCTGTAGAAAAACTGTAAGTCCTATACACACTCAAATCAATACCGGTCTTGCGACGGTGGTTTATGACATATATATCCAATTTGAGCTCAATCGAATGCTCCGTTCAGGAGCTATCGTGTTCACTCACATACACACAAACACACATACACACACACACACATACACACACACATACATACATCTCGTAAAAATCTGGAGTGACTCCACTCGACTTTCCGAACACTTACGATTAAGATCATTACCAAGCACTTAAATAAATTTTAATCGATGAATAATTCAAACGTATACCAAATTGAAACTCAATCGAATGCACCGTTTAAACGCTTGCGCACTTTCAAGAATTTCTCCCCATATGCCATTATGCCATAACATAAAAGAAAGTTTTGTCGTAGCCCTGTAGGAGAACTATAAGTCCTATACACACCAAAATCAATACCGGTCTTAGGATGGTGGTTTATAACATGTATACCGAATTTAAGCTCAATCGAATGTATCGTTTAAACGCTAGCGCACTTTCAAGAAATTCCCCCCATAGGCCATAATGTAAAAGAAATCTTTGTCGTAGCCCTGTAGAAAAACTATAAGTCCTATACACACCAAAATCAATACCGGTCTTGTAACGGTGGTTTATAACATATATACCCAATTTGAGCTCAATCGAATCTACCGTTTAAACGCTAGCGCACTTTCAAGAAATTATCCCCATAGGCCATAATGTAAAAGAAATCTTTGTCGTAGCCCTGTAGAAAAACTATAAGTCCTATACACCAAATCATACGCTGCAACGTGTTAAACATTAACCAATTGAGCTCATCGAGCTACGTGTAGCGCACTTTTAAGAAATTCCCCCATAGGCTAATGTAAAAGAATCTTTGTCGTAGCCCTGTAGAAAAACTATAAGTCCTATACACACCAAATCAATACCGATCTTGCGACGGTGGTTTATGACATATATATCCAATTTGAGCTCAATCGAATGCTCCGTTCAGGAGCTATCGTGTTCACTCACATACACACAAACACACATACACACACATACATACATACACACACACACATACACACATACATACATACATCTCGTAAAAATAGCATAAGTGGATTCAGAAGCCCTCAAAACGTGTAAAAACACCAAAATCTCGAAGTCGAATTTTTTCATGATTACAATACTTTCCTTACATGGTACATGTTCGGAAAGTAAAAATAGCATAAATGGATTCAGAAGACCTCAAAACGTGTAAAAACACCAAAATTTCGAAGTCGAATTTTTTCATGATTACAATACTTTCCTTACATGGTACATGTTCGGAAAGTAAAAATACTTAAAAAAAAGTCATCTCGAGCATGGTCAGGCAAACTGGAGTGGCGGACCAGCCGAGGGCGGACAAGAGGACTTCTACTGTAAAAATAAGTTTTTTGGCGATTCGTTGCTCTTGCTGTGCAGTGGCCTAAGAAACATTCTGCTGTAACAAAGGGGCCCGGGTTTCAATTTCCAGTAGTGGCTTTGAGTATCATTTCGTCCGGAAACGTTAGTCTACCAACCCATCAAACACACAACTGTTCGCAAAATGACAGCCGGGTACCCGTCGTGCTGGCAAAGTGCCGTATACGGGAAGCAAGGTAGATTGCCATCGTCTGGAAGTGACTGGAGTACCAGTGTCTGAAAAAGTGCATATGCGCCGGTACATAACTAGTAACGGCGAACTGCCATGTATCTATGACATGCACAGAAACGTTAACGGCGTGGTACTGTTTAAAATGTACCGGACCAGCACTATTTGGCGGCAATGGGCCTGTATATATTTCGTAGTGTTAGCATAACATTTCGTTAATTTAATTAAATAATATTATTTTACTTTCATACTGTGTAGAAGTGTTTTCCGTACACCCAAAGGCAGGGTCACAGTTAAGATTATTTTTGGAGGGAGGGAGTTCATATTGTGCTTTCAAATATTTTCGTACTAAAAATTAAAATAAAACTAATGAGTTCAGTATGCAATAAAAAATGTTCGCTACATCCATAGTGAAACCCCCACCCTGTATATGAGTGCCTATGTACAGAATATGAATTTTATATTCTTAAAATTTTTAGAGTTTATATTAATTTTTCACAATTTTGCTAAAATCTTCCTGAAAAAAAAATACTTGAAGACTTTTTCTACGTTAAGCCCCTTTTAAAATCTACCGTCATGTAATAGTCAAAATAGAAAGTACGCAATATGTTCACTTAGGAATTTTATTTTCTTTACGCTGTTTCGTTCTCTTGAACTAAATGTTTGATTAAACCGCGGGGCCTCACACGTAAAACTATATACCCAAACAGACCAAACGGCTAGCCAGATAAATTCTACTTCTCACGGCCAGATAAAATCTAACTTCTCACGGTCAAGTTTGCAAGCTTCGAACTAGAGCTGAAGCAAACCGCATGTATTCGGTACTAAGATACGGATAATCACTCAGACTCGAAGTCACGAATTGTTACTTTTCGGTTGATATCGTTACTTGATCCGAAGGTTTCGGATCGAGCAGCTTCGAACTTCGAATACAGACTGCCAGGCGAGGCGAACTAGGGGGGAAACAGGTTCCAGTAATCGAGTACTAATATCTTCTGTTATTTGTTACTGGCAGTTACTGGATATCGGATCGCGGTTTCAAGGGGGAAAATGACTTTCGAGTGTGCATTTCGGATCGACCAGGTTCGAACTTCGAATACAAGACTGCCGGAGGGAGAAAATGAATTTCGGTATTTGAGTAATAGTATGTTCCGTTCCGTTACTAGATACCGGAAGTATTATGGATTCTCGCTGTTTGAAGGGAAAAATCAGTTTCGGTATTTGAGTAGTAGTATGTTCTGGTTGCAATTCGTTTGTGCCGAGCCGAATGGTATCGTTTTGATGAGGTTTGGAAGAATCCGTATGTATCGTTACAGTTATGGAGATGGATATACTATCTGCTGCTCTATTGATATGGGTCGTACAATGGGAGGATAGGATCCGGTGTATAGCATGTTCTTATGCGCAGTTGAACTTTTTTTTGCGGGGGGGGGGGGGAAGGAGGTGTTCTTATAATTGTAGAGGAGCAATACATATAAGAGAAGCATGTTAGTAAGGGGTGCTAATTTCGGGCTTTCTAACATTTTGGTACTAAATAGTGGTGCAATCAGAATTTTTTCTTTCAGGGTGGTTCCGAAGCAGGATTGCGAACTTAACTTTTTCTTTTTTTTTTTAGCTAGAATCGAAATATGAGTAATAAATAACAAATTATTTAAATACACCTTTTAAAAAATATATTTTTATAAAGTAAACGAATTCACACATTTTTATTATTTAAAATATTATTTGGAACTAAAAAAAATATTTAGCATGGAAACCTAAACACATTTTTTAAGTAATTGTTTAAAAAATATGTAAAAAATTGTGAGCGACCCGGGATTTCTATGCCCACTCCTGCGTAAGCCACTGGTATTAAAATAATTCAATGAAGTTCAGTATGTTTCTAAATTGTCGGCGTTTAGGGGGCCATCTGCCCTATTTTATGGTACATTTTATTCCATGAACTCATGGAATACGCATAGCCCGGTGCAACCATTCTTTCTGTATGAAAGGAGTGATAATTTTTGTTTAAAGAATGCTCTCATATATGCACCCACAGAAGGGGCTAACCCCTTTCATCCCAAAAGTGCAGAAATAGAACTGGAAATATCTTAAAAATAGGTAATTCTCATTGAATAAAACAATTTTAATTTAAAATATGGTAATTTTTAATTTACTTCGAAAAATGGTCCAGCAAAAGAATTTTTTGATATGAAATAAGAACTCACAAATAATAAAGATATTATGCTTTTAGAGACGCAAAGTAGTTGATATCATACTGAGATCCCCTGCCCTGTGAATTTTATATATGTGGCCCAATCCCTGGATCTCAGTATTCGAGAACCCGCTCCCAGAAAAAACACGAGTCACAAGCTTTCCTTTACACTTTTTATGATAAGAATGAACAGGTTAAACCAGCGTTCAGAATTAAAAAAAAGGGGGGGTTGAGAAAAAAAAAAGAATGGCGTATTTCTTTGGAAGATTTCTATGTGCACTCAGTAATTCGGATAATTTAGCATTGTATAAAACCATAAATGTGTATAAAAACAATCTGTAAATCAGAGAAAATAAGCTCTAAATACAACTTTGTACAACTTCGCTAAAAAAAATTCTTTTTGGTTATGGGTTTATGTATGGGCGGCATATACCCATAACAACACTGTCCCGGATGTGTTGTTAGGGGCACTATATAACACCCTATTACCGATTCTATTAGTAGTAACGAAAGTAACGAGTAACGAATACTTAGTAACGAATAGCGAACATCTAAGTAACTAATACATACGGATCCTCATTTTGTCGTTACTTTTACAGCACTACTTCGAACTGTTATCGCGGATTTGGCTACATTAATTCAAATTATTTATACGTAGTACAGATGAATTTTTTTTATGCGTTTGAAGACAGAAAATAAAAAATTGCTTGTCTATTTTAATAAGAGGTGTGTATAAGTGTCATTATATATGTTTCTTTGAAAGGATCTTTTAATAGTTTATTGGAAATTTCAGGTGCGGCCCGACACGGTAAATTAAGCATCACATCGGGGCGCTATCTTCGAAGGAGCGCAATATCGAGCTCAAAACGTGGAAAAGGTAGAAAAAGAATGTGGAAAATGTATAAAAGGGGAGCCTTTTTTACGTTTGCAGGGGGGCGCCACGTACCTTAGGGTCGCTCCTGGGAAATTTCACAAAATTGCGTCTACCTGGTACTCCAAGGGATATAAAATAGATCTAATAAACTTTTAAGTTGTGAGTTGCCCTCTTTTCAGTGGAAAAATACACTCATGTCCATAAATTAAGGATAATGAAGTTCAGGCAAAGAAAGAGAAAGAAGCAAAACTAATTTGACTTATTTGTAAAGTCTATTTATTAAACAAAAAGTAAAGAGCAAAAAAGATGCTATATGTTTGACATAATTAATAAAAATTGCAAGTTTTACTCCCTTGACCAAATTTCAAAAAAGAACCTATTTACAAAAAACAGTATAACATGGTTAGTAGGATGGTTAATACGGAGTATGTCTCCCGGACGATGCAATACAGGCCTGACAACGCCTAGGCATGCTGAGTATCAAATGATCAATCTGATCTTGGGGAATATTACACCACTCATCAAGCAATGCACTCCGAAGTTCCGGTAGACAGGTGGGAGGGGGTTGACGGGCTGCAATTCGTCGGCCAAGCATATCCCACACATGCTCTATTGGATTCAAGTCCGGTGAGTATGCTGGCCAATGCATACGGGTGATATCCTCCGATTGAAGGCATTCGTCTACAATGTTTGCACGGTGAGGACGGGCGTTGTCATCCATAAACACAAATTCAGCACCCATGGCGCCCCGAAACAAACGTACATGTTGTTCCAGAATGACATCCCGATAGATGTGGCCTGTCATCGTTACACTCTGAACATGCAGGTCAGTTCTGGAACCAAGAATAATTCCTCCCCAAACGAGCCATCCTGCACCACCGTAACGGTGTCTTTCAATGGTGTTCTCTTGGTGGTAACGGGTACCTGGCGCTCTCCAGATGAATGTCCGGCGAGAATCAGACTCCAAACTAAACCTGGACTCGTCGGAAAACATCACACAAGACCACTGTTGCGGTGTCCGCAATGCATGCTCTCTACTCCAGGTTAATCGCTGGCGACAGTGAGTTGCGGTAAGTGGAACACATCTGACAGGCCTACGAGCATATAGACCAATGTGCCCTAAGCGTCTGTACACGGTCTGCCTTGAAACTGTCGTACCGGTAGCTGAAGAGAGCTGACGAGACAGGTCTGATGCTGTACTCCGTCTGTTTCTTTTGGCAGTAACTGCCAAATAGCGGTCCTCATTCGGCGTTGTAACTCTGGCGCGACCTGTGCTGTAACGTCTACTCACATTACCATCATCTTGGAATCGTTGCCAAAGCCTGGAGATGACACTCTTGTCGATTCCAAGTTCCTCGGATACTTCCAGCTGGGTACGTCCACATTCCAGTAGTCCGATAATTCTGCCACGTAAAACATCATCCAAATGCCTCCTTTGTGCCATAACTATGCGGTTTTTGCACTGAAAGGCTTTCACAGCGCTTGTGAACAATTTTACTTCTTTGCCACCATTCCTTATATACCCCTCTCTTACACTCTCGTCATTGTGACGTACCATCCACGCCATCTGGTGGTTTCCTGTAATTTGCATATTCTTCTTCAAGATGTGTGTGATCATTCCACAGGTGAAATTTTTAATTTAGAGATCAATTTCTGTGTGATTCTGAATTATCCTTAATTTATGGACATTAGTGTAGATAATATAGTATAGCATAATAATACACAGAAAGGAGCAGAGAAAATTTCGAAATACCTAAAAATTCCGAACAATATATATTCTCCCAGAAAAAAGTGATAAATAAAAAAATTCGCAGTATTCAAGTTTCACGGAAGAATAGTACGCACGTTTCGGGTGGTACAAAGGGTCCACCCTTCTTTTCAGGAACGTGGTGAAGGAGGGTCGACCTTTTGTACCACGCGAAACCTGCATACTGTTTATATGATTTTTGTTTAAATGAGTTTATAATAATATTCTATATTCATATGAGTATTTAACGGCGTTTCCATGTTTAACCTTTTCGCTCTCATTATTGAAAAGATGCAGTGAATAATACTATCCTGGGACCTTAGTCGGAGGACTTTTTAAGGGGTTCTAATGGGTATTCACGTTACATCTGGAGAAAACTGACCAAAACTCCAGACAATTAGATCGAGCTCCGCAAATTGACCCGAAACCGGGACGCACATTACCTACCTTTACTTGCATTGGACAATTGGGACGAGAGCTGGGGACTGATGGAAGATAATAACGCTCGCTGATTGGCTGCTGTCTCGGAGCTGATGCTGAAAGCCATTTTGAGCGCGGCGCCTCTTTCGAAAGTTCGCTAGGTATTTTTTTTAATCTGACAGTTGTTGCTTTTTTCAAGATGTCATATTTTACGAAAGATAAGCTGCCATCTTCCTTTATAAATGAGATAGAATCTGCTTCTTCAAGTAGTACAATTATTCGGAGCAATATTCGAAATGTTGAAGAATCATTGTAATGAAATTATAAAAATTGAGATAAGCTCGTGAATTATATATTTAATATTATAATTTATAATTAATTATTTTTTTATTATTATACATTAAAACATGATATAAAATTTTCTACTATGATATTTAATACATATTGACATCACAAACCATCTATCTTAATCCATTATGTATTTCAAAATTGGTGTTTTTTAAAATTTCCTCTGAGGTGTCTGAAAATGCAATATTAAAATTAGTGTTAAGATAAGCATTTTTGCAATACACAAAAATTAATTTTGTGTTATAATAATAAACATTTCAGAATTTGACTAGTGAACACTATTTAACTGCATAAAAACGATGTAATTTAGATTTTCATGCTTTAGAGTAGATTACTATTATGAGTTAGTAATCTCTGCTGCTAATATTTAAAGCATCTAGTAATCATCTCTCTCTCTCTCTCTCTCTATATATATATATATATATATATATTTCATTTCTGTTAGGGTTTAATTCCCATGAATTTTTTTAAGTAAAATTTACTTTATTGATTAAAAAAAAGGATTCCATGTTAAGGGGACAAGGAACTCTAAAATGAAAACTGTCATTTCCTAATTTTTTGTCTCAAAATATATGTAAAGTTGTTTAAAACAAAGGTTCGCATTTACAGTAAATTTCGCATTTACAGTAATTTTTTTATAGTACACTGTAATGCATGTATGAACATAATTGTGCGTTAAATTTTCAAACAAAGGTTATTTAATAGAGATATAGGAATTTAAATGTAATAGGATGGAAATTCGAAAAAAAGCTACATCTCACAGGAATTTATTTTTTCTAAAAGGCTTACCCTTGTCACATATAAAAATGAATGCACATATATGTTCGTACATATATTGCAAGTGTATATTAAAAAAATTATAGCTTTTTATTAATTTGGAATGCGCATTTGATATTTTAAATAAAAAAATAGAAGGCGTATTTTTTTCAAAAAATATCAATTTTTCATTTAAAAAAATATTGATTTTAATTTTATATCCAATATAGATGCAAACTATTATGCTAGACAACTATGATTTTGAGTTTAACAACTTTACGTACGATTACAAGTAAAAATTGAAATTTGAAAATTTTGAATATTGAACGGTCTTGTCCCCTTAAAACAATTTTAAAGAAGGTATGCACAGTAATAAAAGATTCGATTACCAGAGGCGTAGCTAGGGTTACTAGCGCCCGGGGACAACTGAAGATTTTGCGCCCCCCCCCCCACACCTCCCCTCAAAAAGGGGAAGGGGGCAAACCCATAAATGTGCTACAAAAATCTGGAGGAGAGAAGAGAAGAGGAGAGAAGAGGAGAGAAGAGAAGAGAAGAGAGGAGAAGAAAGGAGATACCGATGATCTTAAGATGATGAAATGAGAAGGTGCCGACAATCTTAAGAGAAGAGGAGAGGAGAGGAGGAGAGGAGAGGAGAGGAGAGGAGGAGAGGAGAGGCCGATGATCTTAAGATCATGAAATGAGAAGATGCCGATAATCTTAAGAGAAGAGAAGAGAAGAGAAGAGGAGAGAAGAGGAGAGGAGAGGAGAGGAGATGCCGATGATCTTAAGATGATGAAATGAGAAGATGCCGATAATCTTAAGAGAATAGACGAGAAGAGAAGAGGAGAGAAGAAGAGAGGAGAGGAGAGGAGATGCCGATAAAAGAAGAGGAGAGAAGAGAAGAGAAGAGGAGAGAAGAAGAGAGGAGAGGAGAGTAGATGCCGATGATCTTAAAATGATGAAATGAGAAGATGCCGATAATCTTAAGAGGAGAGGAGAGGAGAGGAGATGCCGATGATCTTAAGATGATGAAATGAGAAGATGCCGATAATCTTAAGAGAAGAGAAGAGAAGAGAAGAGAAGAGAAGAGGAGAGAAGAGGAGAGAAGAGGAGAGGAGAGGCCGATGAGAGCAGAGGAGAGAAGAGGAAAGGAGATACCGATGATCTTAAGATGATGAAATGAGAAGATTTCGATAATCTTAAGAGAAGAGATGAGAAGAGGACAGAGGAGAAGAGGAGAGGAGAGGAGGAGAGGAGAGGAGAGGAGAGGAGAGGAGGAGAGGAATGGCCGATGATCTTAAGATGATGAAATGAGAAGATGCCGATAATCTTAAGAGAAGAGAAGAGAAGAGAGAGAAGAGAAGAGAAGAGGAGAGAAGAGGGGAGGAGGGGAGAGGAGAGAAGAGGAGAGGAGAGGAGAGGAGAAGAGGAGAGGAGAGGAGAGGAGAGGAGAGGAGAGGAGATGCCGATGAGAGAAGAGGAGAGAAGATGCCGATGATCTTAAGATGATGAAATGGGAAGATGCCGATAATCTTAAGAGGAGATGACAGGAGAGGAGAGGAGAGGAGAGGAGAGAAGAGAAGAGGAGAGAAGAGAAGAGGTGAGGAGAGGAGAGGAGAGGAGAGGGGAGGAGAGAAGAGAAGAGAAGAGGAGAAAAGAGAAGAGGAGAGGAGAGGAGAGGAGAAGAGGAAGGAGAGGAGAGGAGACGAGAGGAGAGGGGAGGAGAGGAGAGGAGAGGAGGAGAGGAGAGAAGAGGAAATACCGATGATCTTAAGATGATGAAATGAGAAGATGAGAGAGGAGAGAAGAGAAGAGAAGAAAAGAGGAGACTCTTCTAATCTTAAGAGAAGAGAAGAGAAGGGAAGAGAAGAGAAGGGAAGAGAAGAGAAGAGAAGAGAGGAGAGGAGAGGAGAGGAGATGCCGATGATCTTAAGATGATGAAGTGAGAAGATGCCGATAATCTTAATAGAAGAGAATAGGAGAGGAGAGGAGATGCCGAGGAGAGAAGAGGAGAGAAGAGAAGAGAAGAGGAGAGAAGAGGAGAGGAGAGGAGATGAGATGCCGATGACCTTAAGATGATGAAATGAGAAGATGCCGATAATCTTAAGAGGAGAGAAGATGCCGATGATCTTAAGATGATGAAATGAGAAGATGCCGATAATCTTAAGAGAAGAGAAGAGAATTGAAGAGAAGAGAAGAGAAGAGAAGAGGAGAGAAAAGGAGAGGAGAGGGGAGGAGAGAAGAGAAGAGAAGAGAAGTGAAGAGGAGAGAAGAGGAGAGAAGAGAAGAGAGGAGAGGAGAGGAGAGGCCGATTATCTTAAGATGATGAAATGAGAAGATGCCGATAATCTTAAGAGAAGAGAAGAGAAGAGAAGAGAAGAGGAGAGAAAAGGAGAGGAGAGGGGAGGAGAGAAGAGAAGAGGAGAGGGGAGGAGAGAAGAGAAGAGAAGAGAAGAGAAGAGGATAGAAGAGAAGAGAAGAGAAGAGAAGAGAAGAGAAGAGAAGAGGAGAGAAGAGAAGAGAAGAGAAGAGAAGAGGAGAGAAGAGGAGAGAAGAGAAGAGAAGAGGAGAGAAGAGGAGAGGAGAGGAGAGGGGAGAAGAGAAAAGGAGAGAAGAGGAGAGAAGAGAAGAGAAGAGAAGGAAGAGGAGAGAAGAGAGAGAGAAGAGAAGAGGAGAGAAGAGAAGAGAGGAGAGGAGAGGAGAGGAGAGGAGAGGAGGAGAGGAGAGAAGAGGAGAGGAGAGGAAATGGAGAGAAGATGAGAAATGAGAAGATGAGAGAGGAGAGAAGAGAGAAGCAAGAGAAGAGAAGAGAAGGGAAGAGAAGAGAAGAGGAGAGAAGAGAGGAAAGAGAGGAGATGCAGATGATCTGAAGATGATGAAGTGAGAAGATGCGAGAACTAAGAGAAGAGAAGAGATGAAGAGAAGAGAAGAGAAGAGAAGAGAAGAGGAGAGAAAAGGAGAGGAGAGGGAGGAGAGAAGAGAAGAGAAGAGAAGTGAAGAGGAGAGAAGAGGAGAGAAGAGAAGAGAGGAGAGGAGAGGAGAGGCCGATTATCTTAGATGATGAAATGAGAAGATGCCGATAATCTTAAGAGAAGAGAAGAGAAGAGAAGAGAAGAGGAGAGAAAAGGAGAGGAGAGGGGAGGAGAGAAGAGAAGAGGAGAGGGGAGGAGAGGAGAGAAGAGAAGAGAAGAGAAGAGGATAGAAGAGAAGAGAAGAGAAAAGAAGAGAAGGAAGAGGAGAGAAGAGAAGAGAAGAGAAGAGAAGAGGAGAGAAGAGGAGAGAAGAGAAGAGAAGAGGAGAGAAGAGGAGAGGAGAGGAGAGGGGAGAAGAGAAAAGGAGAGAAGAGGAGAGAAGAGAAGAGAAGAGAAGGGAAGAGGAGAGAAGAGAAGAGAAGAGAAGAGGAGAGAAGAGAAGAGAGGAGAGGAGAGGAGAGGAGAGGAGAGGAGGAGAGGAGAGAAGAGGAGAGGAGAGGAAATGCATGATCTTAAGATGATGAAATGAGAAGATGAGAGAGGAGAGAAAAGACGTCTTCTAATCTTAAGAGAAGAGAAGAGAAGGGAAGAGAAGAGAAGAGGAGAGAAGAGAGGAAAAGAGAGGAGATGCCGATGATCTTAAGATGATGAAGTGAGAAGATGCCGATAATCTTAAGAGAAGAGATGAGAGGAGAAGAGGAGAGAAGAGGAGAGGAGAGGAGATGCCGAGGAGAGAAGAGGAGAGAAGAGAAGAGAATAGGAGAGAAGAGGAGAGGAGAGGAGATGAGATGCCGATGACCGTAAGATGATGAAATGAGAAGATGCCGATAATCTTAAGAGGAGAGGAGTTGCCGATTATCTTAAGATGATGAAATGAGAAGATGCCGATAATCTTAAGAGAAGAGAAGAGAAGGGAAGAGAAGAGAAGAGGAGAGAAGAGAAGAGAAGAGAAGAGGAGAGGAGAGGAGGAGAGGAGAGGAGAGGAGAGGAGAGGAAGACCATTCTAAAAGTCAACTGGGAAAACTTGAGTAATGTTTTGACCTTGATAAAATACTGTAAACAAGAATTCTGGAACATCTCAGGAATTTAGTCAGAGACAAAAATGGCCAAATATAAAAAAACGTAGTTACACGACAAAAATTTTGAATCCCACAATCACACAGGAGCCCGCAAGAGAGAAGGAAAATGGAATGGGGAAGATCAACTTGATTTCAAAAAAAATCTTTTGAAATTATCTAGAAACATTTCCTGTACAACTCATTGTGAAAAGTTTGATTACAACTTTGTTAAAAAATTCATTTGTGATTGTTCTGTTTTTTTTTTTCTATGAACAAATAAAATTACGAATACAATTCATTTTTTCTTCTTCTAAAATTTCGGAACATCGATTTGCCGCCCCTTTGGTGCTGCGCCCGGGGACAGATGTCCCCCCATGCCCTCCCCTAGGTACGCCACTGTCGATTACTGAAATTGTATACTATTGTCAATATTATTTGAGCAAAATGAATTCCACAAGCATTCAATTTTCCATTCATAGATTGCAGCACCAAAAGTACAAAGCGTTTGTAACCAATCCGGGAGCGTTATTATCTTCCATCAGTCCCAATTGTCCCAATGCAAGTAAAGGTAGGTAATGTGCAACCGGGAACTTCACGGACCTTTTCAGTATTCATTATACAATATTCAGACTCTTTTGCTTACATATATTTGATAAATTTTCAGACCCTTATTATCGCATGGGCAAATCGGGACTTTGTCCAGGGTCCCCGGTTCGAAAGGGCCCCCAGTTTCAAATGTTGTTCTGAAATATTCTTTTACATGTAAAAATTTTATGAAAAAGAAAACAAATTGTATAGATGGGGACCCCCAAATTCATCAATGCCCGGGGCCCCTGTTGGTCATAATCGGGCCCTGTAAATTTTTATAAGCTACGTTCGGGCTAAATGAACAGTGTGTAATTATATTCAAACTCCTTACAAACATAAAATAAGCAGCACTTCACTTTGAACAACTAAGAAAAACAAAAACCACAGCTTCACAGCAAAAGGAAAACTATTTTAATATAATAAACTTTAATATAACAGCTATTAAGGTAACTTTTAAGCTGAATAATTACAATATATATGTGTGTATATATATATATATATATATATATATATATATAATGCACATAAAATACGAAACACGAAATTAATATGGTGCGGGGGGTGGGAGAGGGAACCGCTCTAGTTAGATGATTTAAAAATTGGCGAGTTTGGCGCATTTTCGAGTGCAACCATTCTTTTTTTTTTTTTTTTTTTTTTTGTCGTCTTTAATTTCGGTCGAGGACGTTGAGCAACGAGAGAGTTATAATTGATGAATTACGAATCAAGTACACTTTTTAGAATACACATTTTTCCGGTTTCTCATTGAACTTTCGAAAAGTTTAATTGCTTTGGTTAATGTTAAGCTGTTCAAGACAACTAATTTTGTTTGGAGCAATATAAGAATAGCATCGTCGTTTGGAGCAATATAAGAATAGCATTTGCTTCAATGTTGAAACCCTGTTAGTTTTTTATACAACATAGATTCTACAAATTACTTGGATAACACTATTACAGGTAAATTTTTACTTTAACTGTTTTTAATATACATAATCTCATAGCGTATTTTAATGTATAAAATTATTTTCCTCCATAAAAATTGAGTTATTTAGCTATGCAACAGGTATAGATGTAGTAATTTCTGTTTAGAATAGCTAACATAAGAAAAATCATTTGATCTAAACAACTTGTACAATACCAGGGTTGGCAAGGTTTTTCCCTCTCCCGTTAAATACCAGAAACCGGTATTTACCGTCCTGGGAAATACTATGTTTTTCCCACATGGAAAAAACTGATTATTAAAAAAATAAATATAAATTCAAAACAACCTTTAAAAATGTCAAAATTGAGTTCTAAGTAAATAACTTGAAAGGTAAACAAAAAAGAAAGAAAAGGAAGATTTACAAAAACAGACAATGGAGTGCATTTATTTAAATATTTATTTACACACCATACAGATTCCCATACCAAGTGTTATCGTATTCATATTCTTCGTCTTCCACTTCCAAATTATTAGATTTTAGCATCATATAACAAAATACCAATTTAGAGGCTTTTTGTAAACCCAGTCTATTTCTAATCTTGTTTTGAATGAAAGAAAAATTAGAAAAAAATACGCTCCAGAGATGCTGCTGCTGCAGGACACCCCTGAAGATGTTCCATTAATTGTAGAAATTCTGCATTTATTCCAGTTTTACTTTTACTTAAATTCTTCCACCATAGTGCAGGTGAAATAGTGTTTGTAATGTCTTCAGAGAAAAATGTCTTTGGAAAAGGTACATCTTCTGTCTTGAACTGCATCGTGTATTGTAAGTACTTTGGATTTAAAGCCTGCAAATATTTACGAGCAGATTCCTCCTGATCTTGTGATAACTTTTCATCTTTATATTTTGAACTCATCAGATGTGCCAAAAAATGGACAGGGGTCATTGCTTTATCAAAGCTAGCTTTCACTTTGCTGAAATGTGGATTGAGTTCTTTTTTTTGAAGAAGCTCTAGATAAACTTCACAAGCATCAGCAATATTGGCATTATTATCGTGTTGTAACTTTGTAAGGGCTTTTGCAACTGGTTGCAATTGGTTGTACATATTTTTTGCTTCTTTATACGGATGAAGATTATTTACTAAATACTTAATATCGTTATCAATTTCATCTTCGTGATTATCCACAATTTGAAGATAAAAAGGCCTGTTAGTAAGAAAAGTTTTTAAACAAGCAATTTGGGAGTTCCACCTTGTTTCACCTGGAATTTGGGGTTTAACTGAATCGGCATACTCTTTCAATAAACTCCCAGGGATATGGTGATTTCTAAAAATTTTCTGAATTTTGACAACATTACTCATAACAGAATCAATAGTTACATTCTTGCCAAGAAAATTAAGTAATGTGATGCACATCCATATGTAACTGGTATAATATCTTCTGTTTCAAGATTCTGCCGCATTTTAAGCATTTTCTGTTCATTATCTGAAACGAAACTTTTCACAATGCATCCATATGTAGCTTCTGCTACAGTTTTTGTCTCACGAGCAAGGTTTGTACAATACTCACTTGTTTTCTTATTTTTTCCACAATCTATTGCAGAAATAAACACACTTTTTCCATCACAAAAAATTTGGAATTGGCTATAACTGGGTCGTTATGTATGTTACTCCATCAATCTTGCATGAGTGTAATAGTTCTTCCAGCTGTTTTCTTTACAGCAGATTCTTGTACTTCTGCTGTTACCTTTCCCAACAAATCATTATCCAAATTTTTCAGTGAAGGTGGTTTGTAACCTGGTCGTAATGCAGATATCAAATCTACAAAGTATTTGTTTTCAACTATTGCAAACGGCATGTTGCAAGCATAAAAAAGCAGGCTATTTTGACATCAATTTCCTGTTTTTGGAATGATGTTGTCTGCATTACAAAGTTACTGATTGAAGGCTGAATTGTTTTAACTTTTGCAGCTACGTTTGATTTCACAGTTGATGATGATGAAGGTTGAGGGTCATCTGCATCTTCATCACAAGCTAATATAAACTCATTATTAGCATTAGCATCTGTTTTTGTTCTTGAACTACAACTGGTACTGGTGGATGCAGAAAAGTTACTAGTGGTGTGAATATTTAAATATTTCTGTTTTTTTGGATAATTTCTAGCAAGTTTGGGAAATATGCTTTACCATTCTATCAGCTTTGGCACTAACTTCTTGATTACATTGCTTGCACCTCACAATTAATTTGCCAGTCTCATGATGAATTTGGTTAAAATGGCTCCATACAGGATTAAGTGGCCTTCCTCCTTTACCTGATGCACCTTTTCTTGCTTTTGGCATTATGTATTACTAGCTGAAGTACCCGTTCTTCGCACGGGAATGAATGGACTTTTTGATATTATGATTTGTGGTGATTACTATTCATTGCAATAAACAGATATAGCAAAATGTATATCGCGTTATATTGTGTCCAATAATCATGCATACCGAATTTCAACGCAATCGTTTGTATGGTGCAGAAGGCCATGCTGCGTAGCGCAATCTAGTGCCAAGTTTTAGCAAAACGGATACGGCGAAAATATTCTTCGCATTCAGATATCGATGTATACGAATTTTCACGACGATCGGCTGGACAATACTGAAGTTCATGTGTTGAAGCGACATCTAGTGGCAAGTTATAGGAAAATGGATAGCGCCAAACTCTTCCCCGTGTTCAAATATCTATGTATACCTATTTTCATAGCGATCATTTACACAGTCAAGAAGTGATACACTGCAGGGCCATCTAGTGGTTAATTAAAGTAATGATTTGCTACAGCGCCGTCAAGTGGCGAGTTATAGCAAAATGGATAACGCCAAAATATTCTCATTGTTCAAATAGCTATGTATACTGATTTTCATAGCGACCGTTTGAATGGTCAAGAATTTGGCCTGCTACAGCGTCATATAGTGGCGAGTTAAAATAATAATGCATTGCAGTGTCATCTAGTGGTGAGTAACATCAAAAGGAACGCAGTTAGAATATATTCTTCGTGCTGAAATGTGTAAGTATAAAAAATTTTATGCCGATCGGTCGAACGGTATAGAAGTTGATGCGTTGCAGCGCCATTTAGCGGCAAGTTACAGCAAAATGGATAGTGAAACATATTCTCCGTGTTCTAATATCCGCGTGTACCAAATTTCATCGAAATCGGTTGGACAATATTCGCATAGCAAACGGCTAAACGGAATAGAATTCGACGTTGTGCTGCGGCATCTAGTGGCAAGTTAGAGGAAAACGGATAGCGTAAAAACCTTCTCCATGATAAAAGACTTAGATGAACCAAATTTCATGGTGATTGGTCAAACGGTGCTGGAGTTTTTCAACCTCATACACACGTACCAACATTTATTTTTATCTATAACCAGTGTCATTATATATACCAGTCTCAAATAAAATCCAGTTTCAAAAAGCCTCGCCAAAGTGCCAACATACGCCATTTTGCAAGAGTTTTTTCAGGGAATCATTCGAAGCATTGAGTTAGCAGCAATCAATATGGGAAATGGTTTGACCGCCAAAAAGAAAAGCACGCATTTATTTGAAAAGTAGAATCCCTTAATACAGCCGAATTTTTTAAAATTATCAACTATATAACGTGTTTTATTCATCGTTACTCCGATGTACTAAATGAGAAGATTTCAATTTTCTGAAAGTTGGCGGAATTCCCCCAACTTAAATCAATGTACTCAATTGGGGAGAATGCTGAAGCTAGATCGCTTGAAATCCCCTAATAATTGCATTATTACCGCACGTATCATTAAAATTTAACGCTGTATTCTAATAAAACCTTTGCACTTGTTTTCAAAAATCTATTTCCTTAAGCTCTCAATAAATTGCGCCAAGCCGAAAACTGTGCAAACCGCTAGAACTCACTTCTCAAATCGGCATTTGAGCCATTTTATTTTTTCGCCAAACTAAAAAATTTTACACATTAGCCTCGGAAATCTTCAATTCTTATTGTTTTGCGTATAAAACATTTCATTCCTGCTCTGATTTCCCATGCACACGATATTATAATTAAAAAAAAAATAACCTTACGAATATAAACTAACAAAAAAAAAATCATTATTATTCTTTTATTTTTACTTTGAGAATTTAAAACATTTTATTCGGCAAAATCGCCACATATGGCAACCACGATGCTTATTTCACACTTTTTTGACTACAGGGGTTACAATTACGGAAAGCTTTTTGCGTGGAGAACATAAAAATCTCTTAAATTCCGGGAACGGGTGGACTTTCAAAGTTTTAAAGTGGACTATGATTTATTCTATATTATTTTTACATATCTGTGCAAAATTTCAGGCTGATAGGTCCATTTTTGTGGATTTGTATACGAATCAAATCCACAAACAAACAGAATTTCATTTTTATTTATAAGGATATAATATATAAATCTCGGCTGTTCGAGCCTCGTCAGGGGGAGACACCCCCCTAATTCTTTAGTTTCATTATTGCCATATTAAAACGATATTGACTATGTCATTTTATCGCTCATCTTTCGCGTATTTTGCCTGGTAACCCTATGTTGAAATTTTTATGAGTGTAACCTATTTATAGAAAAATACACGTGAAGCATATTCTACAGCTTTCGAAATATTGCAACAATAGATTAAAGCTGTTGCGAACTAATAGTATAAAATTATGTTGCTTTTTTATGTCGCATTTTTGGGACACATTTTTCAATAAAGGGTGTTGAGAGATAAAATGACATAGTCATTAATATATACATAAATTCAAAAAGTGGTGTTATAGGTATATGTATATATACGTACTAGCTGACCCGGTGAACGTTGTTTTGCCATATAAATTATTCCAAGGATTATTTTAGTAGAAAGTAATGACTAACTTATTGTAAGTTTGTGAGGATGTGGTATATGAGTGGAAGAGGCATGGAGCGCTGTGAACGATGCTGGAATATAAAAATAACACAATACCAAACATTTATATTTTTAATTCATTGTAATTTATTCTTTAAATTTATATATATCGCTAATTACAATAATTTTACTAAAAAATAATATCAATCCCTTAACGCAATAGAGTATACAATATTTTTTGTTATCCCATCTTTAGATAACACAAACAGACTGGATGCCCACTGTATGGTTTGCCCACTCGAGAGCATGCCACGTATGACTGTCCGTGTGAAAAACATGGTGTGCTCAAATCTAATCCACAAACAGACATAGTTTGGCTTTGAGGCTTATTGATAGTCATTCCATAAAAATTTTGCCCCCCCCCCCAAAAAAAAGGATGAAAATCTGAAACACTTTCAGATCTTAAATACGCACTATAGTGCTATATATTAAAATCGTATCATAATTTATGCGTCGTCCCTATTTTTCGTCCTTATTCCATTAAGTTGGAAAGGGTTATCATTATTCATGACTGTACTGTATTTTTCTTTCTTATTTCATAAAACCCATCTTTGGAATCGAAATCTATCTTAAAATCGCCTACTAAAACTATTTTACAATCTTCGCCAAGTATTTAACAACTATACTTCACCGTTTTATATATTGTTTCCTACTTTAACGCCTCGACTCTCGCCAAGGAGGCGATGATTAAACATATCATTTGCTGCAACAACGTCATAACTCAAAAATCGTGATTTTTGAGTTAATACTATAGGGACAATTGGAATGATGTGAACTTTTAACAAGTAGAGTATCACATCTGAGATATTAAAAATGACCCGCTAAATGGCAGTAATATCGTTTTAGCGAGTATACGTTTCTTCACTTTCATAGAACTTCGAATTCATTTTCTGAAAAACTGTGATTTTTGAATTATGACGTTGTTGCAGCAAATGAGCGATATGCAGTTACCATGACTATTTTTTGCATTTATGTAGAAATCGTAATTTAGAATTAAAATGGCGATTTGGAACAACATGTAAGTACAGCATGCCGTTACATTTTTATTTATTTTGGATTGCCAATTAATGTAGTTGTAATAATTAAGTGTCTTCAAATTTCTTAACTGGCGCGTTTATTGCTAGTTTGTTTACTTTAGTTATCACCTAGTTCTTTTGGGTGCGTTGAAACGGTACTTACGTATTATCCCGGCGGTCACTTCCGCCAAACTACTTTTTCGTAGATTCTAAATACGTCGCCAATGATATTCCAAACCATCAACAATTTCAAGTGCCCGGCATTTATCTTGGTGAAAAATTGCTTGTCTTGGCGGACCGCCGGGATAATATGTAAGTTTCGTTGAAACTTGTGCATAACTCCCAGAGACCCATGACTGCGAAGCTCGCCAATGTACGGCGATTTTTTAGGTTGGCGAGAGTGGGGGCGTTAAAATAGGAATCTTCGTCCATAGGAACATCTTGATCGACATCTATCGAATAGTGAAACGTTTACATCTTCGCCAGGCATATTCTTCCTGTAGGCATATTCCAACTATACCGCAAAGACATTTTAAATGCTGTTTGGAATGGGCATCATAATCCATGAGTGTACCGTGCTTTCCTTTCTTGTTCCACAGAGCACTTCTTCGGAATAGAAATCTATATTGAAATCGTCTAATAAAACTCTTTTACAATATACGCCAGGCGTTTTCTAACTATACGCGAAATATATTTATAATAAACTAGCAGCGAAACCCGGCGTTGCTCGGGTTAAAATACACCGCATATTTAATGGTATAAAAGATATTTAAGGATCCAATTTTAACGTAGACTAGCTGCTTGCCCGTTCTCCGCACGGTGGGAAACGAATATTTTCCTCACACATATAATTCGAATTAAACCCAGTAATACGGAATCTCAAAACGTGAACAAAATACTTGAATCGTGACGAAAAGTCGACGTCATGAGTGCAAATCTGAGATGATTGCAACCTGATGACACAAAAACTTTGTCAGTGTCACAGGCGATCAAAAAAGAAGATCTTTACGGATGCAAATGAAACTTCTCTCTTTCGAAAAATGCCTGATTTCTACTTCATATAATTTTGTTTTTTAAGCTTAATTATAGCATTTAATATATACCAGATGAATAAATTACATGATGTTGACAACTATTTTATTTTATCTTGCATTTCCTAAAGCGTGGACAAAGTTATTTTGCATTAGCGCAGTTATTTTGCAGATGACTTTATTGAATTTCACCTAAATTAACAAAACCTACATGAAATAATATAAGCACCACGTACGTTATAAGCCAAAATTGCACACAGTTTTCGTGAAAATCGTCCCATTTCAAATGAAAACATTTGTGACGTAACTTCTGCGATAAAGTTTATCACCCTTACTAAACTCTTAATGCAGTATCACACTTGTTACATAAAACTGACGTTGGTCTCACTGTCAACTCGCTCTAAATAAATAACTAATTTCATGTTTTATTTTTAACAATTTACAGTAGACCCCTTCATAACACGGGTCTACAACACGAATTCGTAGAACACGGCGAAAAAATTGTGATCGTTTTCGTGTAACACGTTAAAAGAGACTCGTACAGCACGGTAAAATGAGACATATGTTCTGATATTATGACGCTTTAGCTCCTGTAATTAACATAACTTTTGAATGGCAATACCAAACATCATTGTATTTCTACGGAGTGCAAATAAGTTTTGCCGCGATTATTCCGCGCAATCCGCACTCCAGGTGGAGTATAGCGCAGGACCCGTACAACACGGATTCCTATAACACGGAACGTATCTACCGTGTTATAGGGAATCTACTGTAGTTGCATAGTGTCAAATTCAAAAGAAAATTCTAGGTTGCCGTATTTAGTAATATTTCATCACACCTTGGTGGCAAATATCCGAACTGTATCAAAAGTAAACTTTACAAAATTTTTAATTCTGTATAACCCTCGAAAAAACTTCGGTGTTTACCATCTACGACGGTTTTTCATGACGTGACAACTTATGCTTGCGTGCAGTGGCGTAGCCAAGGAGGGGATAGGGGGTCACAACCCCCCATGTGGAGTTTTTTGCCATACAAAATGTATATTCTTCACTCCCTTATCACACACGCGTATACATACATACATATATGTGAGCTGCAGTAGTCGTAACACCCCCATGAAAAATGTCTGGCTACGTCACTGCTAGCGCATAATTGATCATTTTTCTTTTCATGTATCAGTGATCAATATACTTCAGGATGAGAATCTCCATTGAAAAAAAAATGTTTAAAAAATCTGACCCCAGAAATCTGATTAACACAGTGGGGTTACCATGGTCCCAATCCCCCCCAAAAAAATTTCGGGGTGGGGGGGTATACAGAAATTAAATTTATAAATTCATAAAAGATGAAAAAGTCCCAATTTTTCACAAAAAACGCTTCATTATTATTGTTTTGTTAACAAAATTTTCCCCGGGTACGGCCTGGGGGTTACACAAATACGCGCCGGACATACGCTCTTGTTTATGTCCGGAGGAGCATGTACATTAGTGCTTGTGTACTGCTCCGGATAATCTGCCAGCAAGGCAGCAAAAATTGACATAAAAATGGCACCCACACGCGAAGTAAATAAAATTAAAGGTATATAGAATTACAAGAAAACTTCGATTATTTTTAAAGTGCATGCCTCTTACAGTTCTATTTGTTTCACATTTGATGCGTTTTCACTTTTACGAGTCTTAAAAGCTGTAGAAATGAGTGGTTTCACTTAATTGTTAAATTTAATAACTTAAGTGGCAACAATGGATTCCGTTGCTACGGAAACTATAAAAATGGAACATGAAATGAGTTGTTTTGTTTACTTTGCTAGAACTGCCATATTGGTGTCAATAACGCCACCAGTCGATGCCAAATAGCTCAAATCACAAATTAAACTTGACACTAAAGGCAATTCGCAATACCCTGTTTGGCGGAATTAAAAAAAATATATATCTATGCATACGCTAGTGACATCGGCTCATCTCAATTGTGGAATGGAATTAATAATATGTACAGAGTTGCACTACATTTCAATATTTTTCGCCAACTTTGCTAAGAAATGTACTAAAGTAGGAATCAACATACATTTCAATTCGTAAAATAAAAAATATATTAGACAGTATTAATTACGCCTTTCTAACAGCTTTTAGTAAAAGAAACTTCCGTAGTGCTGCTTTAACAAATAAGAATCAATTATTTTTTACACAGTACTTCGATCGCTAAAATGCCAATATACACCATTTTGCGAGATTTTTTTGTTTTCAGGAATCATTCGAAGCATTGATTTAACAGCAATCAAAATGGGAAATAGTTATCTATCATTTATATGGTTCGATCGCCAAAATTTAATGCAGGCATATTATTGATAAGTAGCAGTTATTTAAATTATTAACTATAGCGGGTTTTAATCACCGTTAACTACCATGTACAAAATGCGAGAATTTCAATTTTCTGAAATTCGGCGGAATTCCTCTAACTTAAATCAGTTTACTTAATTTGGTGAAAATTCTATAGGTCGTTTAAAATCGCCTTAATAACTGCATTATTTCTGTATGAAAAATCGAAGTATAGCGCCGTAAAATTTATACTTGTTATTAAAAATACTATTTCGTTACGCTCTCAGTAATTTGCGCCAAGCCCAAAACTGTACAAATCGGTAGAACCTACTACTTTCTCAAAATCGCCAAATGAGCCAATTTTTTTTTCGGCCAAACTAAAAAATATACATATTAGTCTCGGAAATCTCTCAATCCCTTATTCTTTTATACATAAAACATTGAATTCCAGGTCTGATTTAACATGAACGCAATATTTTAATTAAAAAATAACTTTGTAAATAATCTAAACAGAAAAAAATCATTATTCTTTTATTTTTACTGCAGGAGTCTAAATAATTTAATAAAATAGCCAAACATGGCAACCTCGATGCTTATTTCTCACTTTTTTGACTACAGGGGTTACAATCACGGAATTGCGGAGAGCAAAAATTAGCGTTTTTGATGGGGGTTTTTATAAATATGTCCTAAACTAATTCGAATTTCGAAATTTAAATTAGCGGAGGTTCTTTCTCGAAATTTTCCAAATTCGTGGATACTTCGTTCGAAACTCAACTCCCAGCCGTTTAGGAGGAGATGATGCTACACACACACACACACACACACAGACAGACGCGCACAGATTTTAATAGTATAGACTAGCTGCTTACCCGTTCTCCGCACGGTAGGAGACGAATATTTTCCTTACACATATAATTCGAATTAAACCCAGTGATAGGAATCTCTAATAGTGAAAAATTACTGGAATTCAGACGAACAGCTGACTCCATGAGTGGAAATTTGACACGATTGCAACATGACGACACAAAAACTACGTCATTGTCACTGGCGATCAGAAAAGTAAGAACTTTAGGGTATGCAGACGAAACTTTTCTCTTTCGAAAAATGCCTTATTTCTACATCATATAATTCTCTTTTTTAGGTTTAATTTATAGCATTCATACATACCATATGAATAACATTACATGATATTGAATACTATTTTATCTTATCTTGCATTTCGTAAATCGTGGACAATGCATTAGCACAGTTATGTTGCAGATGACTTGCTGCTTGCTTATGTTGCAGATGAAAAAATTGTGACGTAACTTAAGCGGAAAAGCTTATTACCCTTACTGAACTCTTAATACTGTAGCACACTTGTTACATAAAACTAACGTTGATCTCACTGCCAATTCACACTAAACTCTCTTAATAATCAAGAGTGAAAAACCAGTGCTGAGGAGTGATATATCACCCTACCTTCGTGACAAAAATCAGCCAACCTCCATAGAGTGAGAAATCACTATTCTGAAGAGTGACATTTCTGACTCTGGACTAGGAGTGAGAATTCAAAAACCCACTCCGGGAAAGAATGCCTCACTCTAAGGAAAGGGTGACAGCACGCCATCCCTTAAAGAGTGGAGCGCTCAGATCAAGAGTGAGCTATGACCCTTTTTAAGAGTGACCGTCACTTTTTATAGGGTGATTATTCGAGACCGTATCCAGGGGTCCGGACCCTCCCCCCTCCCAAAAAAATTGATTTTTGTTAATAAAATAATAATAATGACGTCTTTTTGTGAAAAATTCTGCCTTTTCCACGGTTTGGACCCTGCCTGAAATTTTTGTCTGGGTACGGCCCTGGATTTATTCCTTGCATATGCCTTGCTTCTGGCTATCACTATTTTAGGGAAATTAAAATAATTCCTTATAAATATATATATATATATATATATATGACTGTATCTGGTAACAGCATTGATTATTATTATTTTTTAAATATTTGGCAAATATTAAAAGATATTTTCTATATAGCATCAATATTTATCCAATCTTGTGAATTCATTGAAAATAAAATCCAATATTATAAATTTAATATTTTGCCCATTTGAAGTCAAATTTTAATACTATTGAATCTTAAAGTATTTGAAATTTATCAATAATATTGAGTGTATATTAGAAATATTTCCAATATTATTAAGTACTAATTACTTTTAATTATTAAAATTTACATATATGTGAATACTTTGAGAGTAAAGACCACTTCCAGTATTGGTAAAAACTAGAGTTTAGCCCTGATATATGCTCAAAATGTTATTATCATTTGTAAAATTTTAATTAACATATGAAGTGTGTATTGAAATATTAATTATATATTGAGAATATTTCTGAAGTAGTTTCACTACCAATGAACTTTTAAATATTAACTCAATATTGTGAAAACATTGATATCAAAAACCAATAATGGTACAAAGTAGTAAGTGAACACATTGAGAATAAACACAGTTTCCAATATTGGTAAATAAAATTCCAATATTGGTAAAAATTAGCATTTAGGTCTGATAAATTCTCAAAATAACTTTATACTTTCAGTATGACTATACTAATACCTTTTTCCACTGAATTTAACATACAAAAAATATATTCTTAATACAGGGTTGTATTGGAAATATTTTTGAAGTAGTCCTCAATTGATAAATTTTTTAATGTTAACTCAATATTGTTAAAAAAAATTGAAAACAAAGATCAACTGTAACTTCGTCAAATGTATCAAATGTAACTTCGTACAAAGTAGCAAAGTTAATATTTGCCTCAGATATATTTAAAATGCATTTATAGTATTTGATATACATTGGAAATATATTCAATATGGATAAGTAATTACTTTAACATAACTTTATACCATTTTTAATTTTTTTGGTTAATATTTACTCAATATTACACTGGGAATAAAGCTAGTATTGGTAAAAAGTAGAAAGTTGATATTTAACCATTATATTGTAAAAATTATAAAACTTTGCTGCTATTGAATCTAAATTAAATATATTTAAAATGTATCTGCAATATCGAGCGCCTTGAAAATATTCTTCATATCGTACAAGTAAATATTTTTGCCGCATTTACCCCCCCCCCCCAAGTTTGCCCATAGGCAATCTTTAATACATCATAGCTGGATATTGGGTATATCTATTAGAAGTCCAACATAAAATAGATTTCTCTATTAGAAATTTGAGGTGTGATCTCTCTAATGAGTAAATAACATCTATAATATACAGGTCTATAAGAGATCTGTATATATGTAGCATAGTTATAATAATTAAACTTCCAGAAGATCTCAAATATCCCAAAAGTGGCTATCTATTTCATATTCAAAATATCCAATGATCAGAAATTGATACTTATTTCATATCCAGAACTTATTAGATATCTATTTCTGGGCTATCTTGGATTATTGTCATGTTCAGAATGATCAATAACAGCTGGAAAATAAATTTTACGTAGCTCAATGGAACAAGTAATATCTGACCCCATGCATTTTTAAATTCTTGCTTTCATTCCAGTGAGTGAAATGTGGACTGTTGACACAGAACATACAGTATTTAAAATAACAGCCTATTCTGAAATTAAACAGATTAAGAAGGAGTACAGAGTTTCATTTTAATAATCAGATGATGGCATCACTAAAAGGTACCCCCAAGAGTTCCACATGGTTACTAAAACAAACCTCCATAACCTCTAGATCTATTTAGTTACAGAATTCGTTGACAGTTTATGTTTTGTTTGGTTAGTCAAAACTTAACAGGAATATAAGTGAAAGTTTCAAAATGCTTGGAGGTGATCTGTATAGCCATTGAGCTATGTAAAATCCATCAGCAGGAGATTTATAAGAATTTTCTTTGTCTGCAGTACTATAACTTCATTTGAGGTAATCTGTGATCAAACAAGAATAGAAATAAGCATTTCGGACATCCACATGACTCAACAGTGTGCAGAAATATTTGATATGTTCAATGTTACCTTTTCTCCTGCTGAAATAAAAAATCCCTGAAAGCTTATTTTTTACCTATGGTACATTTCAGAACAACTTTCACTTACAACAGTATTAACAAAACAATAAAAAAAGTTCATGATAAGATATTTATATAAAATCAAAAGAATACTAATAATTTTGATTTTTAAATAGATTTTATTTTAAGTATAATTTATTCAAACTTTCTTTTCAACTTTATTACAATTAACAAGTCTTTTTTTAATTTTAAATAAAGAAGAAATGAACATGATTGAATTGTTATCGAAAAGAAATTATTTGAAATTAAATTTCAGTCATTTATACGAACAAATACAAGAATTATGAAACACAAAAATAAATTAAAAGAGTAATAGCTATCCTTTAATTGAAAACCAAAATAAATAAATAAATAAACTAATTGTTGGGTAAATCAAAAATATAAATATATCTGCTGATAACCTCTGTTAATGTACATATCATGTTTGGAAATTTAAGAGAATGCCTATTTTTCTATTCCCCCCCCCTCCCCCCAGAAAAAGGAATAAAATATTTCTAAAATGGAAACTACTTTATATTGATTGATTTCTTTTTTTTTTGTGAAAAGGGGTAAAGAAATATTTTTGTGCAGGCCAATACATAAATAATATAAATCAAAACCAATTATTTCATAATTCCCCAACAATGCCCATTTGGTTGAATCCCCCCCCAACATTTTTGTCTTGTCCAAAAACCATTATTTAAGGTTTAGAGGCATGAGCAAGAATACAGGTTAGAATACCTTAAAAAGTTCACCACCCAAGTCACCCCCCCCAAGAAGACACCCCTCTTGTAGACTTGCCATAACGCAAAGAAATAATTGAAGTTTAGAGCATGAGGGTGAACCATATTAACCTCCATAGATACTGTCTGGGTGAGGAGGGGGGGGGGGGAGGGTGGTGATTCACAGAAACTAAGAAAAATTTTTTTCACCTCTTAAAAAACCAAATTCCTGTTCTGAACATAATTTATACATACTTCAAAATAAAAGCCATTTCTTATTTTTTTAATATATATACACATTCATTTCTTTATTTATTTTTAAGTGTGATTTTATTTCTTTCAATTTCACTTTTACAGCAAAATAGCTACAAATTACTTAATCTTTTAAAAACCTCAAATTGAAAAAAAAGTTCTTTTAATATAGATTTTATGCAAGAATTATTATACTATTGAAAACAGATTTAGAACAATAAATGAAAGTAAAGCCAGAAAAACTCATTAGTATGTTAGAACAAAGTTCAATTAATACGAGGGCCAAAAAAAAAGAAAGAAAAAACAGTTAATAAAAATATATAAGCAAAGTCTTAAATAAAAACATGAGTAATGGAACTTCCAAGTCCAGAGTAGTCTTCAGCCTAGCAAATTTTAGTTTACAATGTGTTCTAAATTTTAAAAAATTCAAACGATTACATAACTGCAGAAGTAAAAAATAGCCTGTGAATTGAAAAAAAGTGGAAGATATCTCTTATTGAGACCCATGCAGGTTTGAATGAATTATAAAAGCAATGGCAGTGAACACACAACACAATTATTACAAATTTGGTTTAATTGTTGCACATTAATTGTTGCATTAATATAAAATACAATCAATGGATTCAATATCAGTACTTCAATACTATTTCACATTCAGGGATTCTTCTAACAGCATCTGGAAGATAAAAATTATGACTTCAACAAGTAATTACAGAATTAATAAAAGTTAAAACATAACTGCTATTCTATCCTAATAATAAAAGGGTACCCTCCCCCTCGCCATAATTTGAATAAGACTGAAGAAAGGCTCAAAATCAGAAAGAGTTGGCAGCTAGAATATACTAGAGCATAAACTAGGTCTATGTTAAATACATACAAAATAAAATTAGTTAAAATTAGTTTTGTGTGTACATGGCTTCGTGTCAAATTTAAATCTCCAACTAAAGCACAACCTAACACTTTCAACTAGGTTATGAATTTACAGAGGAATAAGTCAGCAGATCTTTTCATTTGATTCAGAAAACATTTTGTTTATAGTTTCATTAAAATAGGAGGATAACTTTATAATAAAAAGTCTGCAAATCCACATACATTTTGGAACACCTTTAGGAGCAGGTTAAATACAATTTTGGAACAGCACAAAAGCATACCGAAAAATGGTAATAATAAATACTTTCTTATTACCATTTTTCATATATCTTATTACCATATTTATGTATGGTAATAATAAATACTTTCAAGTAACATTTACATATACTGTAACCTTCTGAGTAAGAGAGGGAAGGGAAACAGGGCTCCTACTGTTAAAATTGTACAAATTATGCAAAAAATGAATGAATTAATAAAATAAAGATGTAGAATTTAAGCTGCCTTTTACATTCTAATTTTGCCACTGAACACAAAAGCAAATGGTAAAAAACTGCAATAAAACCTAAATATAGCAGCTCAAAAAAAAAAAATTCTATTTTTTTACATGCAAAAAATAAAAGGAAAAAAAAACTTTAATTTTACAGATAAGAAATGTTTGTATTGTTTTATAAAATAATCTGTTCTCTATGTTCTATTAATATTAGAATATACTGATATGCAAAGTGATTGAGAGCACGAAATACTTTATTAAAAGTAAAGAACATATTGTAGGATTTACCTCACAAAATTTTATTTTGTGAGGTAACACAAAAAAGAATAATTGGGGACAGTATTGAAGTGAAAATCCCATATCAAAGCAATTTGGAATAAAATTATCCTTGAATCACAGTAACCTGTGGGTAATAACAAACATCAAACTAATAGTGACAAAATAAATATTAAACACATTACTTACTATTGGTGAGTTAAATTTGCAAATTATTACAATCAATTAAAAAATAGAAAATATTCAGGACTTGTAATATATTTTAGGTAAATAAAAATTGGGTAAAAATAAAGTGACAACTTTGCAATAAAAACTTTTCATGCACAGCAAGTAAAATATCATCAAATAACAACATTCTTAGCAAAGATCACATCTATATGTGGAAGATAAACAAATTGAAGAAATAATTAAACGGAAGTTTGAAAATACTTTTCATATCCAGTCTGGTAAATTACAAGGATTCAGTGCTCAGAGGTGTAGCTAGAGGGAGACATTTGTCCCAGGGCACAGGATCCAAAAGGCACCAATTTGTATATAAAACTTTTTCCAGCACATTTTGGTAAAAAGGAAGTGATGCAAATTTGTTCTCGGGCACTGAAAATTCTTGCTACACCTCTGAGTACTGACCCCAATTAATAACCTAGATCTTCTTGAAGTCAGTTAAAAACTAGACTAAAGATATTTTTGAGTAATATTCAAATATACATATGACAACATGTGAACACTGACAAGGTTATTACACTTTGTGAATACTGCAGACTTAAAAAATCTGAATTTACTAAGGAAGTAAAGTTTACATTTACATATTGTATTAGTAAAATTTAAAAAATAATATATTTCATCTGTTTTTACCACTAATGGTGACATGTAATATGGTGTCGAAACTGGTAGGCTAGTTTTCGATTTGGTTTGTACCAAAGTACAGATATGAGATTAACAAAAAAGGAAAAAAAGTCTGAAAGAATGTCCAAACAACTTTTGAGCAATTATACTTATGAATTTCAAGAGCAATAAATATTTTAATTTTTATTGATACTAAATCTATCTTACTTATATACAATTTTGCCTTACTGAAAAATCAGAAAATTTTTGAAAAAAATGAATTCTTTATAAACATTGAAAAAGGTCTGAATATTAAACTAAATTCTTAAATCTCATCTCTGAAAGTAGCATTTTACAGTTTACATTTTAAACAACAACAGCAGTGACAACATTAATAAATAATAATAATAATAATAATATAAGTTACAGGAGTTTCAAGGTTTTACTTACAACATATTTTTAAGAGGTAGTGAGGGTGCAGAGTAAAAAAATTAATCTGAAGGGACTAAAAATTGATTTTTATACTTTATTTCATTGTTACTTCATAAAATGTTGCAAATAAGACTTGATTTTGCAAGCAATTTATTAACTTGGTGTCAAATATGCAACTTGACATAAAAAATTTACATATAATAGAGATTAAATAAATGACAGAATATAGCATAACATAAAATGATATACTAAAGAGTTGCCTGGGTCAAATGCTTTAATAAAGAATACCACATTGAATTTTACTGTATAAATATTTATTGTTTTACTCATTGATGTAACTTTACCAAAAGTTATACTTTTTTTTCTTTTAAGAACAGCCCTAATAATTTTCTCAATTTACATGAAATTTATAAAATTTAATACATAGTCACTAACTGCCCCAAAGTAACATCACTTTAGGGAAAAAAAACTAAAAAAAAAAACATATAAATCAATTTGGAAAATAATAAAAAAATAAACTAAACAAAAAAGTAAACATCTCAAAAAAAAAAAAAAAAAAGTTATTGACAATTATGAAAATTATGCGATACAAGCTTTGAAAAAATTAGACCGCAGAGATCAAAAGTATGCAGACTTTGAACTAGTAATTAAGAACATTTAAAGAATAAATAAACAAATAAAACAAAAATATGAATACCACTTATAATGCCGATAGTTTCTTCTCTTTTACAGCATGCCACTGACAAAAATTCAATGGTTTTCCACAGGACCAGTTCAGAGTACTAGAAAATAAAAAGTTAATAAAGTGATAAACAGCCAAAATCAATCAGTTTTTCTTGTAACATATTTTATTCATCACTTGGCTCTGCAAGCTTTAAAGACAGGCTTCTCAAAAACTCTGTATAATTCAGAATGCTTCTTCATAGACAGCATGATGAACTTTTATAGAACAACAAAACTGCAGGTCTTATCCCATTTTTAGGGAGAAATTCACGAAAGTGGAAACTGTATCTGATGGCTAATTCTCCCTCTATTTTGGACAATACAATATGTTATAAATTTTTCTCTGAGTATTTCACTTCTATAAATTAACCATTTGTATTGCCATAAATACAGCTTGTGAAGAGAAATTCTGAATTTTCAAATTTCTGACATAGTTGAATTCTTTTAAAACCTGTTCAGAAATTGCATTATTTCTTGTAAAAAAAATAATAATAACTTGATTGAAACATTTTGTTTCTACTCAGTGAGACACTTAATGAAACACAATTTTTGTGAGAAATCTACTACCCATCTGATTCAGTGCTTAAGATATACATTCTTCTAAAATGGGATGCTTGCAATGCAAATAATAATAATAATATAAAATTCACACAGAAATGTGTATAAGGAACATTTATAACATATGATATGAAATATAAAATTAACTCCCAAATTTAAAAATACACTGAAACAGTAAGTAATTAAAAATAAATACATACTTATATCTAAAGACATCCAAAGTAGTATTCACCCTTATCAAAGGTTCTTGAAAAATCACCCAGTCATCGCTGTTATTAACTCTCCTATATTTCAAGAAAATGAGTATTCAGTACATAAAAAACATTCTAAAAGTTTCGTTTTCTAAAGCAACCAATTTATATGAATATTCATTTATTATCAATTTATATATATTTAACTAATGACCAACCAAGTTAGGAGTCTTCAGTTAAAATTTACATTTAAACATTATCACAAGAACAAATGATTCGGTGGTAGATCGAGGGGTAATGGGATGAGTGGCTATAGGGCTTCAGTCCCCCCCCCCATCTCAAATCCAGGCAGCAATTATGACATAAAGTCGCTTGAGTCAGAAGTATGGGTCTAAATGGGGGCCCCCCCCCTTACATTTTGTTTCTTCACCGACTCTGACAATTGTCTTTCTGTATTTTCCACAGTATTTACCCGCTTGCCCATGATAATCAGGGAACAATTTCATATTACATTAAATTTTTTCAGTAATATTTGACTTATTTATTAAGATATATTTTTCAGAAATTTGTATATGAATGCATTTAAAATTATTTCAGATTTTAAATGCAAAAATTATGTGTAACAGATAAACAGTGATAATTCGCAAGTAATAATATATTAAGATGCTAACATATCAAAAATATATACTTGTGCAATATATATGAGGAATATTTGAAATATACACCCAATATTATGGATACATTTTAAATAAATTTAATTTAAATTCATGTGACAATATAATGGGTAAATATTAATTTGCTACAATTTACATTAGTATTTATTTCCAATTTAATGATAATATTGAATAATTAAGTATATGAATATGAAAAATAATAATACTATAAAATTAATTACTTGTCAATATTAGGAATACATTAGAAATATTACCAATGTTTACCTAATATTGTGGATACATTTTAAATACATTTGGGCTAAATATTAACTTGCTGCTATGTAAAAAATACTGGTTTGGGTTTTCAATGTTTTACAATCCTGTGAGGTGCTATTTGAAAGTTTATTGGTAATGGAACTACTTCAGAACTACTTCCAAAATATAGGCCAATATTGCAGATACATTTCATTTAAATTCAGTAGAAAAAGGATTAAAAGGTATTTTGAATTCTTAAGTAAATATTTACCATATCATAAATTTATTTACCCTTAATGATACCCAGTAGAAGACCCAAACTCTGAAATCCATTGCCGTCTGCTTTCTCAACAATGTCAATAAATAATGAAATCTGTTCTGCTACCTGCAAGTTCAGAAACCACAGAATAATATTAAAATACTTGAAAAATATAACATTAATGATATGGCACCCATAAGGGGGGGGTGGGGCTCAAGGTAGGGAACTTGCTCCTCTCCCCTACAATTGGAGCAGAGAGGAGAGCAGGGCAGGGACAATACCCCAAAAAAAAATTCTGGAGGGTCCAATAAATTTCGGAGGGTGTCCAAACGATGAAAAAGGCAGAAATTTTCACAAAAAGACTTCACCATTATTGCTTTTGTTAATAAAAACTGAAATTTCGGAGGTGTACAGACCCCCCCCCCTTCCTGGGTACTCTTTGGCCGAGGGTGAACCTGGTGGGGCTTCAGCCACCCTCGAAATAAGTAAACATCAGAGCCTTATTATCGCATGGGCACAATCGGGACTTTGCCCAGGGCCCCCGGCTCGAAAGGGCCCCCAATATCAAATGTTGTTCTGAAATAGTCCTTTTTTATATCAAAATTTTATGAAAATAAAACAAATTTCATAGATAGGGGCCCCCAAATTCATCCATGCCCGGGGCCCTGTTGGTCATAATCAGGCTCTGAATCAAACATAAGAAATGGAGAAAATTACATATTCGGGGTAATTTTGAAAGTTCAGCTTGAAAGTTTTTAAGGTTAGATACGTCCCTAAGCCAAACTCACTCCCCCCCCACACTTAAGTATGTTTTTTCAAGCTGCAAAGATATGTTCTGATTAAATGAATTTTAAAATGAAATATGCTAGATAAATTTTAAGTTTATGAACATTTCCTATGCAATATGTGAAATAACCTTTATTAAAAATGAAGTCTTAAAAAAATGCAACTCAAAGCATGGCTTTTTCCATAACATTACAGAAATAATTCAGCAATCAAAAATTAATTGAATGTCAACAATATTATTTGAATTGTCTTAGACTGAACAAGTGTAAAGTGAGCTTTATTTAAGGGGAATAGATGAAGTGAATATTATCAAATACAATGAAGAACCGTTCTGATTATACCATCTTTAAAATAAAACAAACTACATAAAATCGGTTCATCCCATTTGGGATCTATTTTGCCACACAACACATCCAACTTTTAGAAAAAAAAAACCCAGGCATTTAGTATCTTAGAATGAAAATTTAATAAACCTAAATTCATAATTCTGAAAAAATTTAAGGACCCCCTTAAAATGGGGATGTCTGGGGCATGTGCCCCTCGCTTGCCCCCTGTGATAATCATGGTCCTATCCATCACCAGGATTTTCAGTAGTTATGTTGAACTTAATTATTAAAATATATTTCTTCAGCAATTTGTACATAAATGCACCTCAAAATTATTTATCAGATTTTAAATTTTGAAATAATGTACAGTAGATAAACAGTCCTTAATTCCACCATTACTGTGATATTAAGATGCTGACACATTAAAAAATATTTGTTAGTACAATATGAGGGGAAATTTATAATATACACACAATACTGTGTGGATACATTTTAAATATATTTAATTTAATTCATTAACATAGACAATATAATGGATAAATGTTGCTAATTTTTACCAATATTAGTTTTTATTTCCAATATAATAACAATGTGAAGGATTGAGTATATTAGCATTAGAAAAATAATAAAATGGTATAAAAAATATTTTTAAAAATTACTTGTCAATATTAAGAATACATTATAAATATATATTCGAATTTTTACTTAATATTGTGAACACATTGTAAAGATATTTGGGCTAACTACTAACTTGCTACTATTAAAAACTTTATCAGTAATGGAATTACTTCAAGGAAACATTTCCAGTATATAGCCAATATTGTGGATATATTTCATATGTTTAATTAAATTCAATAGAAAAAAATTAGGCATTATTTTGAATTGGTATCTAGGCTAAAAGGTAAAGTTTTACCAATTTGAGAATTTTATTTACCAATATTGATACACAACAGAAGACATTAAAATCTACACAAACCATAAATGTGCAAGGTCTCTAAAATTAATACTGTATTACTAAATTTTAATATTGTAACTTTTACCTTTATTACCAGTAATATTAAACTTATCACGTTACTCATACTATTGAATTATCCTTAAACAGTATAGGCAGAACTTTTCAATTCACATAAAATCTCGCATTTAACACCAAAAACAATAACTTTTTTTTCCCGCGTTGAATCAGTTTAACTCAGCACAAGTTCAAGTATCCCTTGTGTTTTTCGTACTACTAATGAAAGCTCACACATTCTGAATCACCTGCCTACTTTCAGCTGGTTTCCCTGATTTAAAAGTGGACTTTCCTGAGGCCATCTGGGAAGTGTTCGATCGTAAATTATCCACTATTACCATATGAGAGAGAGTTTGTGTATGTGTAAAGTAAGTGGAGATGGGAAAGACATAACACCACACACAGAGCGGTTATTTTGATCTAATCACGTATATATGTATATTCTAAGCGTGAATCTGGGCTAGAATGTGCAATAAGATAAAATGATGCACATAGACATATTGAAATTTAATCACAAAATATTTTTTTCCCACGTTTATAATTTATTTCAATATAAATTGCATACAATATATAATTGATCATTATTTTCTGCTTTTGATTTAAAATTTTGTTTATGCTATTTGCAACAGGCGCGTATCCTTCCTAAAAATCTGACCCTTTACTTAGTTTAAAATTTGATACTGAGGCTACAGTTGAAACAGCTTGCTTACAATTTGATACACAGGTTAGAGCCCTCTCCACTCCCGAAATAAAATCCTGACTGCACCACCGATTTACAAACACGCATCAAAACATGCTCAAATATTATATACAGAAACAAAAAATGAATGCAAGATTTCAGCTATATAAGCATAAATAACATACTACGATCAAGTATAGAGGCGGATCCAAAGATCAATTTCTCGGAAGGGTATAAAATTAAAAGAAGCAGGCTTGTTTAAGTCTTAAAAACAAAATGTATAGTAAAGTAAAATGTTAAGCCTAACCAAAGCAATGTCTGTCGGAAGAGCTGGAATCCTAATGGATCCGACACTGAATCAATGTATCTTATATGTTGTGAATTATCAAATTTTAAATAACATTTACAATAATTGAAAAGTTACAAGGTTTTACTTACTTGTGTTAGCTAAAAGTATTCCATTACTTGTATGCAGTTGGTACTTCGCAACTGCAGTCCAATTCCACTATGGCGTCGTTTGAGTATGGAAGCAACGCACTCTCTCCTGCTGAAGTGAACGCATCATGGGAAATGTGGTGACTCTCTCGCTAGAGTGAGCAGATAGCGCCTTCACCCTTACTCTAAGAGTGACATCATCTCACTCTTGCAGTTAGGGTGACAGAATCCTATCGATGAAGAGTCATAATGCAGTTTTCTCACTCTTATCTCACTCTATCTGGGATCATTTGCCGGTGACTTTTTGTAAGAGTGACAATGTCACTCTAAATTTTTAAGAGAGAATAAATAACTAATTTCATATATTATTTTTAACATAGATTAATTGCATAGTGTCAAATTCAATATTAAACAAAATCTGAAATCGTTTCTAGAGCTCTAGGTCTTGTAACTGGAGTAACTGGAATATATATGAAAAAATAAATAGAACTTTAACATATAAGTAATTTATATTAAATATTCTAAGCACATAGTATCCTGTTATTCGGAAAGATTCCACAAACGCCATGGAAAGAAAGAGCAATTAATTTCATATTATATTTTGTATTCCTTGCAAGCGCCTTTGTTATGTACATAATTGCAATATCATTCTCGTACACGATGCTTATCCTATAATCTCTGGCGATTTATTTTGGATTTTCATTTCATATTCTTGACTTTTCATACTTTCGAAATTTTGTTGCTTTGCGCATGTGAATAATCGATTATCATTTCGCATTACGGCTACCAATTAAATAGTTTTCCATATCGCTTCTTCCACGTTAACGACGTTAATCTGCCTTTTTCTAGTTTAAAAAAAAAAAAAACGCCTACAAAGTTTCATTGCTTCAATTAAGACACACAGAGGGGTTAGGCAAATACGCACCCGACAAATTGCTTCCTTATGTCCGCCGAAGCAGCACATGCGTTAGCGTGTAATGTGCTTCTCCGGATAATCTGACAGGAAAACAGAAGACAATGACGTGAAAATGACGTCACACGCAAGGGAAATAAAATGAAAAATATGCAGAATTGACTGGAAAAACTTCGATTATTTTTAATGCGCAAATATGTTAAAATTCGATTTGTTTCATATTTAATGCGTTTTCACTTTTTTGGGTCTTAAGAGATGTAGAAATGAGTGGTTTCACTTAATTATTAAATTGAACAACTTAAGTGGCAACAATGGATTCCGTTGCTGCGGAAACTGTAGCAGTGTTAAAAATAGAATATGAAATGATTTATTTATGTTTACTTTGCTAGAACTGCCATTTTGGCGTAATTTACGTCGGCAGTCGATGGCAAATAGCCAAAATGAATCACACATTAAACTTCACAATAAATGCAATAATTTAAAGGCATTACCAGCTAGTCTAACTGGGTTTAAAAAATATTCTCATTCATCTCAAACAGCATTCGTATTTATAAAGACTTCCTATTTTATTACACCTTGTTTGGCGGGATTAAAAAATATTATCTATTCATACGCTCGTAACACCAACTCATATCAATCGGGGCATAGAATTAGCAATACAAATGAAAAAGTTTAATTTTCTGAAATTTGGCGGGGTTTCCCTAACTTAAATCAATTTATTTAACTTGATGAAAATCATTTAAAATCGCCTTAATAACTGCATTATTTCTGAACAGAAAATTAAAATTCCAGGCTAAATTCTAGTAAAACGTGCACTTGTTTTTAAAAATACTATTTCTTTACGCTCTCAGTAAATTGCGCCAAGCCTAAAATTGTGTGCAATCCACTAGAATCCACTTTCCCAAATCGCCATATAAGCCATTTTTTTTTCGCCAAATTATAAGGTTATGCACTTTAGTCTCTGAAATTTACAAATCCTTTTTCTCTTGCGTATAAAAAATATTGAATTCCTGCTCTGATTTCCCACGCAGACGATATTTTAATTAAAAAATAACCTAGCAAATATTCGAAACAGAAAAAAAGTATTATTCCTTTATTTTTAATGCAAGAGTGTAAATCATTTAATAAATTCGCCAAACATGGCAACCTCGATGCTTATTTCTCACATTTTCAATACAGGGGTTACAATCGCGGAGTTGCGGAGAGCAAAAATTAGTGTTTTTGACAGGTTTTTTTATCAATATCTCCTAAACTAATTCGAATTTCGAAATTTAAATTGGCGGAAGACCTTCCTCGGAATTTTTCGAATAAGTGGACACCTCGATTGAAACTCAACTCCCAGCGGTTTCGGAGGAGATGATGCTACACACAGACAGACAGACAGACAGACAGACAGACGCGCACAGATTTTAATAGTATAGACTAGCTGCGTGCCCGTTCTTCGCACGGTAGGAAACAAATATTTTACTAAAATCTAATCGTAAACTATCTATGCAAAAGCAAAATGTCAAAAAGTTCAAGTAGTCCTTTTGTTGAAACTACCGTGGAATATATTACGCAACGTAGGATTATGGTTTAGTTAGTTATAAGACGATCGTTGAAAAATAATGAATATAACACTTTTAATTTCACGAAATAGTTATTAACGTGGTATACTGTTCTTTAATCCATATTATCCAAACAAATCTACTATTACTACCAAAGATAAAAATGAGAATACTATCTATTACTTATATTAATATTATCTATCTTCGTTTCTCAGTCTTTAATGCTCAATTTAAAGAAACAGATTAGATATTTTAAACCAATGATGCTTTTCTACTTTTTGGTGATTCTGTGAAATTTATGCATTGCCATTAAAACAGATCTCCATATATTTTTAAGCATAATTCTTGTCTGATTGGCGTATTTAGCACAGCAAAATATTTCATCTCGCAGTGGTGGAAAACATCCAAGCTGTACCAATTTAAATATTATTTAAATCCACCATGGTTCAGACTCGTGAAAACATCAAACTGTGTAATCTCGAGGAACTATTTGGAATCGCTCAAATTGCGAATAGGGCATTAAATTGTGTTGCAGAGTTTACGAATTAAAGACAACTTTTAATTTATGACGTCACGTTCTGACCAGGGCAGTCGAATTTTTTGTCATTTCGCGCAGTAGTTTTCAAACGGAGTAATATTGAAACATACGACGTTGAAAAACTCTCGCTTGCAACAGAACTTTATTAAAGTTAATTTGAGAGATATTGGGGTTATTCCTAGCTAATTGCTATTTCAAATATTTTCCGTATCCATATTGCTAATGATGTAACTTTTCTGCATGAGCTTGTTAAGTTGCTTAAATTTAACAAAAAAAAAAAAAAAGAGTATATCTTATATAGATAATATACCGCCAAAAGTCGTCCAAATTTGGCGACATTTTGCACGATTTTTGGGAATACATACAACGACCGTCGTCAAACCGATAGCGAATACTATGAATTATGTTAATTAGTATTTTGCATCTAGTGCCGACATTTGAATTTCCCACGATTTAAAAAAATGCAAGATTCCTTTCGTTATTATGGTTTCTGAAAAATCACAAAGCTCAAAAATCGCTAAGGGTAACACGCGCATTAAACAAAATACTTTGAATTTTTATAATAGTAATTTTTGCGTCCAAACCTTTTAATGTAATTAGATTTCTAACTCATTTTTCTGAGGTCAAAATGACATAATTCTCAGTTGCGATATCTAACATGAATTAGTGAAAGAAGAAAAAGAAAGAAAAAACACGTTATTTTATTTTCTACAAAATCTGATAATCTGGGTGGAAGTTTATTATTTCGCTCGTGGTGTAATTTTTTGTCAAAACTTGTTAACCAGTATTTTTAATGCATTTTTACAGTGACATAAAAATAACGTCAGTCTCACTTGAATTATTGAAAGTAATAAATAAATAAATCTAACTTTGTTAACTATGCTCACGAATGTGCTGAAATCGGTTATTTGAGTAGCTTTCTACCGGGGCCTTCGCAATTAGTAACGGGCCTGCGCGTGTATTTTGATGAGCCATCCAAAGAGGCCTACGGATGCTCGAGTCTTCAGGTATACATCAGGCATTTCTCAAGCTTCCCAGTGCTTTCAAACGTTATTTAATGTAGTTTAAAGTAGTAATTGTGTTACTAATTCAAGTACGAACTCATGATTAATTTGTTTGCTATGATACATATTTACATAAAGAAAATAGATGCATATAATTTGAAGGAAAAACAAAGTAGCGCTTACTCTCATGATTCACGATTGGTTATTTTAGCACAAGTGGATATTTAATATACTTTAAAATAACTAAATACACAAATGAGAAAGACATTTTTATAATGAATATTTCATGAACGTAGTCGTATTTCCTACGTTATTTTAAACAATTCAAGATTAATCTTTAACAAATGATGCATCAAAGCGCATTTCAGTGTTTTCGGGATATCCTGTATATTGGAGAAAATTGATAAAATACGCTCTATAGCGCGATCCCCGAATTAATTATTCTTTAATAAAGACATTTCATGTAGTATATATTATTCTTTTGTCGCTTTCTCAATCGAACTTAGCAGTAGCGGATCCAGAAATTTTTTTGGGAGGGGCTAAATTTTGATAAAAGCTTATTTCATCAAAAAAATATGTACAAAATAAAGCAAAATTTCAGTCTAAAGTAATGCAAAACTTTTTGGGAGGGGCTGAGTTATGAAAAAATATCATTTTATCTACTTAAAGTGTATAATAAAGCAGAATGTTACCCCTAGCAATCTCTTTTGGGGGGGGGGCTGAAGCCCCCTAGCCCCTCCCCTGGATACGCTACTGGAACTTAGGAATTGAGCAAGCACAATGAACGCTTGTACAAAATATTAACTACATTTGAAGTTTCTGTATAAACGGGCAAAAATCAATAATTTATAATTTACTGTATTTCTGCACTGTACCAGATGTAAGTCTGAATCACATAATCAAGGCATATATAACTGATAAATAACATTTTCAACAGGAAATTAAATTGTCTACGTCATGCTAATTTGTAAGAATAAAAAGTACTCAATTAATACGATTTCTGATTAAAATAATTTATTTATAAATAACACATGAAAAATTATTCACCAAACATGATTTACATACATATATTTAGAATTTCTAAATACATTATAAGCGTTCACTTACCTTTACATTCAGAGCAAAATGTTCGAATTTTAGGATAAATTTTCATGAAAGGAAATGGCGCAAGATTCACCAAACGATTACCTACATCTAAAGTTCTTTAGTACGACAAAAGTATAAAAAAATTGTTTTAAAATAATAAAATAATATAACATTTATAATACTTAGAATAATAAAATAGAATACTGTAACTGGGGAAAACAGGCCTCAATGATAAAATCATTTTTATCGATGGCAACTTATAAGCAGGCCCGTTGCTTAGCGATGGCCCCGTTTCTACCCTCAAAATTGCGAAAAATCGTAAAAAGTTAGAGAACCCGGACGAACAAACAAACAAACATACTTTCACATTTATATAATAGATTGCATGAAAACTTCGATTATTTTTAAAGAAGCGCAGATATGTTAATGCTCTATTTTTTTAATATTTAATGCCTTTTCATTTTTCGAGTTTTAAGAGATGTAGATGTTAATGATTTCACTTATTGTTATATTTAACAACTTAAGTGGCAACAATGGATTCCGTTACTACGGAAACTGTAGCAAGCTTTAAAATAGAACATGAAATGAATTATTCATGTTTACTTTTCTAGAACTGCCATATTGGCGTAATTAACGCCACAAATTGATGGTAAATAGCTAAAATGAATCACAAATTAAACTTAACAACAAATTCAAAAATTTACGTTCAATCATTACAATACCCACAATTTTTACCGGGCTTAAAAACCATTCTTATTCACCTCCAAAAGCAAAGAAAAAAGAAAAGAATTCCGATTTTATTACACCTTGTTTGGTGGGATTAAAAAAATATCCAAGCATACGCTCATAATATCGACTCATTATTGGGATATTTATCGCCAGCTTTGCTAAGAAAGGTAAAGTAGGAATCAACATACATTTTAATTTGTAAAGCAAAAAATTTATTAGACAGTATTAGTTATATGCCATTCTAACAGTTACCAGAAAAAGAAATTTCCGTAGCACTGCTTTAACGAATAAGAATCAATGATTTTTTACACATTCGATCGCCAAAGTGCCAACATACACCATTTTGCGAGATTTTTTTCAAGGAATCATTCGAAGCATTGAAATAACGGCAACCAAAATGGGAATTAGTAATCTAGACTCATATGGTTTGATCGCCAAAGTACAACAGGCATCTACTTGAAAAGGAGCAGTATTTTAAATTATTAACTATGTGTCAATGTATTTTATTCATCGTTAACTATGATGTACAAAATGCGAGATTTTCAATTACCTTAAATTTGGCGGAATTTCCCCTCACTTTAATCAATTTACTTAATTTGGTGAAAATTTTCAAGTTAGATCGTTTAAATTCGCCTTAATAACTGCATTATTTCTGCACTAATCACTGCTAAATAAAAAAAATTAAAGCTAAACTCTAATAAAACCGACACTTGTTTTTAAAAATACAATTTCGGTACGCTCTCAGTAAATTGCGCCAAGCTTAAAACTGTGCAAATCGGTAGAATTTACTACTTTCTCAAAATCGCCAAATCAGCCATTTTTTTCCTCCAAACTAAAAAATATACATATTAGTCTCTGAAATTTCCCGATCCCTTATTCTTTTACACACAAAAAACATTGAATTCCTGCTCTGATTTCACATGCACGCAATACTTTAATTAAAAATAACTTTGTAAATAATCTAAACAGAAAAAAAATCATTATTTTTTTATTTTTACTGCAGGAGTCTAAATAATTTAATAAAATAGCCAAACATGGCAACTTCGATGCTTATTTCTTACTTTTTTGACTGCAGGGGTTACAATTGCGGAATTAGAGATCAAAAATTAGCGTTTTTGACAGTTTTTTTATCAATATCTTTTAAAATAATTCGAATTTCGAAATTTAAATTAGCGGAAGACCTTCCTCGGAATTTTCCGAATCTATGGACACCTGATCGAAACTCAACTCCCAGCCGTTTCGGAGGAGATGATGTTACACACAGACAGACAGACAGACAGACAGACGCGTACAGATTTTAATAGTATAGACTATGTAGAATTTCCAGGCTTATATTATAAATTTTTATGGAGCATTAATGGACAAAAAAACTACGTCATTGTCACTGGCGATCAGAAATGTAAGAACTTTACGGTATGCAGACGAAACGTTTCTCTTTAGAAAAATGCCTTATTTCTACATCATATAATTCTCTTTTTTAGGTTTAATTTATAGCATTCATACATACCATATGAATAACTTTAGATGATGTTGAATACTATTTTATCTTATCTTGCATTTCGTAAAGCGTGGACAATGCATTAGCACAGTTATGTTGCAGATGACTTTATTAAATTTTACTCAAATTTAAAAAACCTACACGAAACAATCGATGCACATTGTACGTTCAGAAACCAAAAATGCATCCTGTTTCCGTGAAGATCTTGTCGCTTTCGCAAATGAAAAAATTTGTGACGTAACTTAAGCGGAAAAGCTTATTACCCTTACTGAACATTTAATACAGTAGCACACTTGTTACATAAAACTAACGTTGATCTCACTGCCAATTCACACTAAATAAATAACTAATTTCATATTTTATTTTTAACATAGATTAATTGCATAGTGTCAAATTCAATATTAAACAAAATCTGAAATCGTTTCTAGAGCTCTAGGTCTTGTAACTGAGTAACTGGAAGATATATGAAAAAATAAATAGAACTTTAACATAAAAGTAATTTATATGAAATACTCTAAGCACATTGGATCCCGTTATTCGGAAAGATTCTACAAACGCCATGGGAAGGAAGAGCAATTAATTTCATATTATATTTTGTATTCCTTACAAACGCCTTTGTTATGTACATGATTGCAATATCGTTCTCGTACACGATGCTTATCCTATAGTCTCTGGTGATTTATTTTGGATTTTCATTTCATATTCCTGACTTTTCATACTTTTGAAATTTTGTTGCTTTGTGCATGCGAATAATCGATTATCATTTCGCATTACGGCTACCAATTAAATAGTTTTCCATATCGCTTCTTCCACGTTAACGACGTTAATCTGCCTTTTTCCAGTTAAAAAAAAAAGCCTACAAAGTTTCATTGCTTCAATTTAGACACATAGAGGGCTTAGGCAAATACGCACCCGACAAATTGCTCCCATATGTCCGCCGAAGCAGCACATACGTTAGCGTGTAATGCGCTTCTCCGGATAATCTGACAGCAAAACAGAAGACAATGACGTGAAAATGACGTCACACGCGAAGGAAATATGTGTTCTAAAATTCTATTTGTAGTTTCACATTTAATGCGTTTTCACTTTTTTGGGTCTTAAGAGAAGTAGAAATGAATGGTTTCACTTAATTATTAAATTGAACAACTTCAAGTGGCAACAATGGATCCCGTTGCTACGGAAACTGTAGCAGTGTTAAAAATAGAATATGAAATGATTTATTTATGTTTACTTTGCTAGAACTGCCATTTTGGTGTAATTAACGTCGGCAGTCGATGGCAAATAGCCAAAATGAATCACACATTAAACTTGAAAAAAAATGCAATAATATAAAGGCATTACCAGCCAGTCTAACTGGGTTTAAAAAATATTCTCATTCATCTCAAACAACATTCGTATTTATAAAGACTTCCTATTTTATTACACCTTGTTTGGCGGGATTAAAAATATTATCTATTCATCCGCTCGTAACACCAACTTATATCAATCGGGGCATAGAATTAGCAATACAAATGATAAAGTTTAATTTTCTAAAATTTGGCGGGGTTTCCCTAACTTAAATCAATTTATTTATCTTGATGAAAATCATTTAAAATCGCCTTAATAATTGCATTATTTCTGAACAGAAAATTAAAATTTCAGGCTAAATTCTAGTAAAACCTCCACTTGTTTTTAAAAATACTATTTCTTTACGCTCTCAGTAAATTGCGCCAAGCCTAAAATTGTGTGCAAACCACTAGAATCCACTTTCCCAAATCGCCATATAAGCCATTTTTTTTCGCCAAAATTATAAGGTTATGCACTTTAGTCTCTGAAATTTACAAATCCTTTTTCTTTTGCGTATAAAAAATATTTAATTCCTGCTCTGATTCCCCACGCAGACGATATTTTAATTAAAAAATAACCTAGCAAATATTCGAAACAGAAAAAAAGTATTATTCCTTTATTTTTAATGCAAGAGTGTAAATCATTTAATAAATTCGCCAAACATGGCAACCTCGATGCTTATTTCTCACATTTTCACTACAGGGGTTACAATCGCGTAGTTGTGGAGAGCAAAAATTAGTGTTTTTGACGGGTTTTTTTATCAATATCTCCTAAACTAATTCGAATTTCGAAATTTAAATTAGCGGAAGACCTTCCTCGGAATTTTTCGAATAAGTGGACACCTCGATTGAAACTCAACTCCCAGCGGTTTCGGAGGAGATGATGCTACACACAGACAGACAGACAGACAGACAGACGCGCACAGATTTTAATAGTATAGACTAGCTGCGTGCCCGTTCTTCGCACGGTAGGAAACGAATATTTTACTAAAATCTAATCGTAACTATCTACATCGTAACATCTCTGCAAAAGCAAAATGTCAAAAAGTCCAAGTAGTCCTTTTGTTGAAACTACCGTGGAATACATTACACAACGTAGGATTATGGTTTAGTTAGTTATAAGACGATCGTTGAAAAATAATGAATATAACACTTTTAATTTCACGAAATAGTTATTAACGTGGTATACTGTTCTTTAATCCATATTATCCAAACAAATCTACTATTACTACCAAAGATAAAAATGAGAATACTATCTATTACTTATATTAATATTACCTATCTTCGTTTCTCAGTCTTTAATGCTCAATTTAAAGAAACAGATTAGATATTTTAAACCAATGATGCCTTTCTACTTTTTGGTGATTCTGTGAAATTTATGCATTGCCATTAAAACAGATCTCCATATATTTTTAAGCATAATTCTTGTCTGATTGGCGTATTTAGCACAGCAAACTATTTCATCTCGCAGTGGTGGAAAACATCCAAGCTGTACCAATTTAAATATTATTTAAATCCACCATGGTTCAGACTCGTGAAAACATCAAACTGTGTAATCTCGAGGAACTATTTGGAATCGCTGAAATTGCGAATAGGGCGTTAAATTGTGTTGCAGAGTTTACGAATTTCAGACAACTTTTAATTTATGACGTCACGTTCTGACCAGGGTAGTCGAATTTAGTCATTTCGCGCAGTAGTTTTCAAACGGAGTAATATTGAAACATACGACGTTGAAAAACTCTCGCTTGCAACAGAACTTTATTAAAGTTAATTTGAGAGATATTGGGGTTATTCCTAGCTAATCGGTATTTCAAATATTTTCCGTATCCATATTGCCAGGGCCCGTTTATCGGCAGGGCAACCGGGGCATTTGCCCTGGGCTCACCAATTTCAAGGGCCCAAAAATGTTGTATTTTTCAACAAATTTATGTTTGATAAAAATTTTTCATTTATTAAAAAATTTATATTCTTTAAAAAAATTTACTTAAAAATCACTCGACATTATCCTGCAAATGTACATTTAAAAATTTCTGTTTATGCAAGCATGCACTGTAATATCTGGTGACATTTAACATTAACCTTACCGTGAATGAAACTGGGTTGCTTTAACTCCCTATTAACTTCAGCTAGGCAATGATAACTCGTCTATACAAATATTGATATGCAGAAGTGACAGTATTTTGAAGCCGCCCTATAATGTTAGGCAAGTTTTGCATTTCCTTTCATAAATACGTGCTATTTATGCATACAAAAATCCTTTAATATTTATTGCTATGTACGTATTTATATTTAGTGTTTAAACAAACAGTATATTTAAGTAGCTATATGTATCTAAAATAACTTAGATGCATAATACTGTTTTCGTGCAATTTCCGTAAAATATTTATGGTCCGGTGCAAAGGCCCAAAAATCTGTGTTTGCCCTGGGCCCAATATTGTGATGATCGGGCCCTGCATATTGCTAATGATGTAACTTTTCTGCATGAGCTTGTTAAGTTGCTAAAATTTAACAAAAAAATAGTATATCTGATATAGATAATATACCGCCAAAAGTCGTCCAAATTTGGCGACATTTTGCACGATTTTTGGGAATACATACAACGACCGTCGTCAAACCGATAGCGAATACTATGAATTATGTTAATTAGTATTTTGCATCTTGTGCCGACATTTGAATTTCCCACGATTTAAAAAAATGCAAGATTCCTTTCGTTATTATGGTTTCTGAAAAATCACAAAGCTCAAAAATCGCTAAGGGTAGCACGCGCATTAAACAAAATACTTTGAATTTTTATAATAGTAATTTTTGCGTCAAAACCTTGTAATGTAATTAGATTTGTAACTCATTTTCATGAGGTCAAAATGATATCATTCTCAGTTGCGATATCTAACATGAATTAGTGAAAGAAGAAAAAGAAAGAAAAAACATGTTATTTTATTTTCTACAAAATCTGATAATCTGGGTGGAAGTTTATTATTTCGCTCGTGGTGTAATTTTTTGTCAAAACTTGTTAACCAGGACTTTTAATGCATTTTTACAGCGACATAAAAATGACGTCAGTCTCACTTGAATTATTCAAAGTAATAAATAAATAAATTTAACTTTGTTAACTACTCTCACGAATGTGCTGAAATCGGTTATTTGAGTAGCTTTCTACCCTCAAAATTGCGAAAAATCGTAAAAAGTTAGAGAACCCGGACGAACAAACAAACAAACATATTTTCACATTTATATAATAGATTGCATGAAAACTTCGATTATTTTTAAAGAAGCGCAGGTATGTTTATGTTCTATTTTTTTTCATATTTAATTCCTTTTCATTTTTCGAGTTTTAAGAGATGTAGACATAAATGATTTCACTTATTGTTATATTTAACAACTTAAGTGGCAACAATGGATTCCGTTACTACGGAAACTGTAGCAATCTTTAAAATAGAACATGAAATGAATTATTCATGTTTACTTTGCTAGAACTGACATATTGGCGTAATTAACGCCACAAATTGATGGTAAATAGCTAAAATGAATCACAAATTAAACTTAACAACAAATTCAAAAATTTACTTTCAATCCTTACAATACCCACAATTTTTACCGGGCTGAAAAACTATTCTTATTCACCTCCAAAAGCAAAGAAAAAAGAAAAGAATTCCGATTTTATTACACCTTGTTTGGTGGGATTAAAAAAAAAATATCCAAGCATACGCTCATAATATCGACTCATTCCAATCGTGGAATGTAATTAGCAGCACAAACGCGAGAACACACTCTATTAAACACAGCGTTACACTATATTTGAATATTTATCGCCAGCTTTGCTAAGAAAGGTAAAGTAGAAATCAACATACATTTTAATTTGTAAAGCAAAAAATTTATTTGACAGTATTAGTTATATGGCATTCTAACAGTTACCAGAAAAAGAAATTTCCGCAACACTGCTTTAACGAATAAGAATCAATGATTTTTCACACATTCGATTGCCAAAGTGCCAACATACACCATTTTGCGAGATTATTTTCAAGGAATCATTCGAAGCATTGAAATAACGGCAACCAAAATGAGAAATAGTAATCTATCACTCATATGGTTTGATCGCCAAAGTACAACAGGCATCTACTTGAAAAGGAGCAGTATTTTAAATTATTAACTGTGTGTCAATGTATTTTATTCATCGTTAACTATGATGTACAAAATGCGAGAATTTCAATTACCTTAAATTTGGCGGAATTTCCCCTCACTTTAATCAATTTACTTAATTTGGTGAAAATTCTCAAGTTAGATCGTTTAAATTCGCCTTAATAACTGCATTATTTCTGCACTAATCACTGCTAAATTAAAAAAATTAAAGCTAAACTCTAATAAAACCTACACTTGTTTTTAAAAATACTATTTCGCTACGCTCTCAGTAAATTGCGCCAAGCTTAAAACTGTGCAAATCGGTAGAACCTACTACTTTCTCAAAATCGCCAAATCAGCCATTTTTTTCCCCTCCAAACTAAAAAATATACATATTAGTCTCGGAAATCTCCCAAACTCTTATTCTTTTACACACAAAAAACATTGAATTCCTGCTCTGATTTCACATGCACGCAATACTTTAATTAAAAATAACTTTGTAAATAATCTTAACAGAAAAAAATCATTATTTTTTTATTTTTACTGCAGGAGTCTAAATAATTTAATAAAATAGCCAAACATGGCAACCTCGATGCTTATTTCTCACTTTTTTGACTGCAGGGGTTACAATTGCGGAATGACGGTGATCAAAAATTAGCGTTTTTGACGGGTTTTTTATCAATATCTTCTAAAATAATTCGAATTTCGAAATTTAAATTAGCGGAAGACCTTCCTCGGAATTTTTCGAATCTGTGGACACCTCGATCGAAACTCAACTCCCAGCCGTTTCGGAGGAGATGATGTTACACACAGACAGACAGACGCGTACAGATTTTAATAGTATAGATAGATAATTTAGATTTCTATCTTAGATATTGAGAGACTTATTCGACCATGAAACATGCGGTGTATAGAAAGTATTCCTGCTGATATGGCAACAGACGATAAACATTAAATTTTATTTTTTTATTTTAGTTGAAAAACTGTTGTTTAAGTTACTTTGTCAGTGTTTGTCTAAAGTTCATGATATTTGAATTCGTAACTTATTGAGTATAAAAAACGAAATATAATGTTTAATGCTAATGAATACACTGAAATGGTGTTACTTTACGGTGAATTTCATCGGAATAAGCGAGAGGCTGCGAAGCAGTGTGCTATAAAATGTCCGAATGATAATCGCCCATCGCAATTGATCTTCACTCGACCAGACATTTCTGAAACTTTCTGGAACATTCCATAACGATTTTAACAATTGCACACAATTAGGAACTTTCTAGATCATTCCAGAAATTTTTAGAACTTTCTAGAACATTCCATACCGATTTTAGCAGTTGCAGACATTTTGAATCTTTCTAGATCATTCAAGAAATTCTTCGAACTTTCTAGAACATTCTGGATTGTTTTTAACAGTTGCAGGCATTTTGGAACTTTCTAGATCATTCTAGAAACTTTTAAACTTTCTATATCATTCTGCATCGATTTTAACAGTTGCAGACATTTTGGAACTTTCTATATCATTCCAGAAATTTTTAGAACGTTCTAGATCATTCTAAATTGATATGAACGGTTGCACACGCTTTGTAACTTTCTAGAACTTTCTGGACATTTTTAGAACCTTCTACAACATTCTAGATTGACTGTAACAGTTGCACACATTTTGGAGTTTTCTAGGTCATTCCAGGAATTTTTAGAACTTTTCAGAAGTTCTCATGAGTTAGAAAAAGACAGATATATATTTTTTCACATTTTCGCCACCCACAACCACCCACTATCACCCACCGCGACCAAACTCCCTTACTTTCACCGTGAGACCAAGGGGTATTTGCCACCCCAAAGGGAAGTTAATTCGAGTTGGTGGTGATAGAGAAAACCCTGCCTTTACAAACGAACATTAGCATTTTATATATATACTAGCTGAAGTACCCGTTCTTCGCACGGGAATGAATTTACTTTTTGATATTGCGATTTGTGGTGATTACCATTGTAATAAACAGATATAGCAAAATGGATATCACGTTATATTGTGCCCAATAATCATGCATACCGAATTGCAAGGCAATAGTTTGTACGGTGCAGAAAGCCATGCGGCGTAGCGCAATCTAGTGGAGAGTTTTAGCAAAACGGATACGGCGAAAATATTCTTCGCATTCAGATATCGATGTATACGAATTTTCATGACTATCGGCTGGACAGTCCTGAAGTTCATGTGTTGACGCGACATCTAGTCGTAAGTTATAGGAAAATGGATAGCTCCAAACTCTTCCCCGTGTTCAAATATCTATGTACACCAATTTTCATAACGATCATTTGCACAGTCAAGAAGTGATACACTGCAGGGCCATCTAGTGGTTAATTAAAAAAATGATTTGCTACAGCGCCGTCAAGTGGCGAGTTATAGCAAATTGGATAACGCCAAAATACTCTCATTGTTCAAATAGCTATGTATACTGATTTTCATAGAGACCGTTTGAATGGTCAAGAATTTGGCCTGCTGCAGCGTCATCTAGTGGCGAGTTAAAATAATAATGCATTGCAGTGTCATCTAGTGGTGAGTAACATCAAAAGGAACGCAGTTAGAATATATTCTTCGTGCTCAAATGTGTAAGTATAAAATTTTTTATGCCACTCGGTCGAACGGTATAGAAGTTGATGCGTTGCAGCGCCATTTAGCGGCAAGTTACAGCAAAATGGATAGTGAAAGGAATAGAATTCGACGTTGTGCTGCGGCACCAAGTTGCAAGTTAAGGAAAACGGATAGCATAAAAACCTTCTCCATCATAAAAGACTTAGGTGAACCAAATTTCATGGTGCAACTGTGCTCGAGTTTTTCAACCTCATAAACACATACCAACATTCATTTTTATCTATAACCAGTGTTATTATATATACCAGTCTCAAATAAAATCCAGTTTCAAATCTAAGCCTCGCCAAAGTGCCAACATACGCCATTTTGCAAGAGTTTTTTCAGGGAATCATTCGAAGCATTGAGTTAGCAGCAATCAATATGGGAAATGGTTTGACCGCCAAAAAGAAAAGCACGCATTTATTTGAAAAGTAGAATCCCTTAATACAGCCGAATTTTTTAAAATTATCAACTATATAACGTGTTTTATTCATCGTTACTCCTATGTACTAAATGAGAAGATTTCAATTTTCTGAAATTTGGCGGAATTCCCCCAACTTAAATCAATGTACTCAATTGGCGAGAATGCTGAAGTTAGATCGCTTGAAATCCCTTAATAACTGCATTATTTCTAAACGGATCATTAAAATTTAACGCTGTATTCTAATAAAACCTTTGCACTTGTTTTCAAAAATCTATTTCCTTAAGCTCTCAATAAATTGCGCCAAGCCGAAAACTGTGCAAACCGCTAGAACTCACTTACTCAAAATCGATATTTCAGCCACTTTATTCGCCAACTTTATTCGCTCGCCAAACTAAAAATTTTACACATTAGCCTCGGAAATCTTCAATTCTTATTGTTTTGCGTATAAAACATTTCATTCCTGCTCTGATTTCCCATGCACACGAAATTATAATAAAAAAAAATAACCTTACGAATATAAAGTAACAAAAAAAAAATATCATTATTATTCTTTTATTTTTACTTTGAGAATTTAAAACATTTTATTCGGCAAAATCGCCACACATGGCAACCATGATCCTTATTTCACACTTTTTTCACTACAGGGGTTACAATTACGGAAAGCTTTTTGCATGGAGAGCATAAAAAATCTCTTAAACTCCGGGAACGGGTGGACTTTCAAAGTTTTAAAGTGGACTACGATTTATTCTATATTATTTTACATATCTGTGCTAAATTTCAGGCCGATAGGTCCATTTTTGTGGATTTGTATACGAATCAAATCCACAAACAAACAAACAGAATTTCATTTTTATTTATAAGATAAGATAACACATCGAAATTGTTAGTAGCAGAACACTCTAAATCATAGGTTCCCAAATTCTTTTTTCCTCGTAGACCACTTACGAAATTTTACTGGTTTCGGTGGACCTCTGCTGCTACATTTCTACCATATTCCCAAATCTTGTCAAAAAATGTGAATGAATCCCATTTTTTTTTCACCCCAACGTAGACCCCTGTCTTGTATCCCGTGTACCCCTAGGGGTCCACATGGACCACTTTGGGAATCACTGCTCTAGATTATTCAAATAATTTGTTCTTTTTCACTTGTCAAAATAACTTGAATTTGTTTCAGGTAAAATGGTTCGCAGACGATAATTGCTTGAGATTCAGTTTTCCTGCTGATATGGCAACAGACGATAAACATTAAATTTTAATGTTTCATTGGAGTTGAAATTCAGAAATTCTTATGAGTTAGAAAAGGACAAATATATATTTTTTCACATTTTCGCCACCCACAACCACCCACTTCCACCGGGGCCATCGCTAAGCAACGGGCCTGCTTATGAGTTGCCATCCCTAAAAATGAGTTTATCATTGAGGCCTGTTTTCCCCAGTCACAGTATTCTATTTTATTATTCTAAGTATTATAAATGTTATGTTATTTTATTATTTTAAAACAATTTTTTTATACTTTTGTCGTACTAAAGAACTTTAGATGTAGGTAATCGTTTTGTGAATCTTGCGCCATTTTCTTTCAGGAAAATTTATTCTAAAATTCGAACATTTTGCTCTGAATGTAAAGGTAAGTGAACGCTTTTAATGTATTTAGAAATTCTAAATATATGTATGTAAATCATGTTTAGTGAATAATTACTCATGTGTTATTTATAAATAAATTATTTTAATCAGAAATCGTATTACTTGAGTAGTTTTTATTCTTTTAAATAATCATGACGTTGTGATACTAGTTAGACAATTTAATTTTGCCAGTTGAAAATGTTATTTATCAGTTATATATGCCTTGATTATGTGATTAAGACTTACATCTGGTACAGTGCAGAAATACAGTAAATTATAAATTATTGATTTTTGCCCGTTTGTACAGAAACTTCAAATGTAGTTAATATTTTGTACAAGCGGTCATTATGCTTGCTCAATTCCTAAGTTCGATTGAGAAAGCGACAAAAGAATAATATATACTACATGAAATGTCTTTATTGAAGAATAATTAATTCAGGGATCGCGCTATAGAGCGTATTTTATCATTTTTTTCCAATATACAGGATATCCCGAAAACACTGAAATGCGCTTTAATACATCATTTGTTAAAGATTAAAATTGAATTGTTTAAAATAACGTAGGAAATACGACTACGTTCATGAAATATTCATTATAAAAATGTCTTGTGTATTTAGTTATTTTAAAGTATACTAAATATCCACTTGTGAAACTAAAATAAGCAATCGTGAATCATGAGAGTAAGCGCTACTTTGTTTTTCCTTCAAATTATATGCATCTATTTTCTTTATGTAAATATGTATCATAGCAAACAAATTAATCATGAGTTCGTACTTGAATTAGTAACACAATTACTACTTAAAACTACATTAAATAACGTTTGAAAGCACTGGGAAACTTAAGAAATGCCTGATGTATACGTGAAGACTCGAGCATCCGTAGGCCTCTTTGGATGGCTCATCAAAATACACGCGCAGGCCCGTTACTAATTGCGAAGGCCCCGCTTCCACCCACCGCGACCAAACTCCCTTACTTTCACCGTGAGACCAAGGGGTATTTACCACCCCAACGGGAAGTTAATTCGAGTAGGTGGTGATAGAAGAAACCCTGTCTTTACAAACGAACATTAGCATTTTATATATATACTAGCTGTATGCCCCGTTCTTCGCACGAGAATGAATGGATTCTTTTTTTATATTACGGTTTAATATAATTACTATTTATCATAATAAATAGATAAATATTTATCATAATAAATATTTATCACAATAAACAGATATAGCAAAATTGATATCGCATAAATATTATCTGTGCTCAACAATTATGCATAAAGAATTTCATGGCGATCGTTTGAACGGTGAAGAAGATGATTCGGCGCAGCGCCATCAACTCTCGAAGTTTTTGTAAAATGGATAGCATCAAAATATTTTCATGATCAAATAACTATGTGTACCAATTTTCATAGCAAACAGTTTAACGGTCAAGATACGCTGCAGCGCCATCTAGTGACGAATTAAAGTAATAATGCGCTACTGCGCCATCAAAGGGCGAGTTAAGCAAAATTGATAACGCGAAAATATTATCCGTGTTCAAATGTGTATGCATACCAATTTTGAGAGCGGTTAGGTGAACGATCAAGAAGTTGATTGCTGAAGTGCTATCTAGTGGCGAGTTAAAATAATAAAGTGCTGCAGTCAGGTGCAGATTTGCCGAGTTGGGTCCCTGGGCAAAAGCTTCATTAGGGGGCCCTCTTTCGAAAGCTTTTCCAAATTTACAAATTTTTAAACTTAAAGAACCATTTTTGGGGGCCAGTACGCTTGCCCCGAATGCCCTCCCGGAAATCAGGCCCTGGCTGCAGTGCCATGAAGTGGTGAGTACAGCCAAATGAATACTAAAAAAATATTCTCTCCATTCAAATATGTATGTATACCAATTTTTAAAGTGATCGGGCTTTGAAGTTGGTGTGCTGCATCGGCATCTAGAGGCAAGTCAGCAAAATAGATAGCGTAAAAGTATTCTCCGTGCTCATATCTGTGTGTACCAATTTGAACGGTTGAACGGTACAGAAGGCGAGTTATAGCTAAACGGATACGGCGAAAATATTCTTTTCGTTCAAACATCTATGTTTACTAATTCTCAAGGCGATCAGTGGAATGGTCTTGAAGTTATTGGTTTGAAGTGACATCTAGTGGAGAGTTATAGCAAAATGGATAACGCCAAAATATTCTCCGTGTTCGAATATCTATCTATACCAGTTTTCATAGCGATCAGTAATAGTCTTTATATGCTGCAGCGCTATCAATAGACGACATTTTTCTGCATTGCAACGTTTGGTCGGAAATGAAAAATGTGGATAGTTTCAGCACGATAGACGCCAGACGCTACCAGCATATTTGAGCATTTACAGTAGAGCTTTTTCATTTCTTTTGCATTTGCTATATATATATTTCCATCTACACTTTTTATTTTTAACGCCACACTGCTAATCTGCTATACAAAAAATGCTTCTTTAAATGCATTTTATACTTAAAGTTTAGCCTATGAATTCAGGAACACCCTGTATATATATACTGGGTGCACCCCCCTGGAAATGATCCTGCCGGCGCCCTTGTTCACAGTCGACTGTTGCCAATTTCCGATTTCTTTACACATAATTCAAAATAAATAAGGATAAATTAATGGGTATGTATTTTCAATTAATATCTAATACATTTTAAAAAACGCTTTTGCGGCATTCAGGTATTATTTATTTAGACATTATATATTTGTTATTCAAATATGCTATAAATATTTATAATCTATATCGCCGCTAGAATCCCTGGCGAGGCGGCAAGGGTATTTAACTAAAATTTGTGAGTGTTGTGAAAATTACTGAAAACTATAAACATGTTTTTCTTCTTTCATTTATTATATATTACTTGCGAGGGTGTGATGAATGAAAACAGAACACTTTCTGGTGACACCGCAGGGTATGGGATATATGAAGAACAAAAATCTTTTCGTTCCAATATCGATTCTCTTTATAACGATAATTCTCTTTACAACGATATATTATTTTGACCCCCAAAATATCGTTATAGAGGGATTTCACTGTAGTTAGAATGTATTCTCCGTGTTCAAATGTGTAAACATAAAAATGTTTATGGCGATTCGTTGAACAGTATAGAATTTGATGCGCTGCAGCGCCATCTTGCGGCAAGTTATATCAAAACGGATAGCGTAAAAATATTCTCCATGTTCGTATATCCATGTGTACCAATTGTCATCAAAATAGGTTGACCGGTATTTTCACAGCAAGCGCTTAAACGAAATAGAATTCGGCGTTCTGCAGCACCATCTAGCGGCAAGTTATAGCAAAATGGATAGTGTAAAAATTTTCTACTTCTTCAAATATCCGTGTGTACCAATTTTCGTCAAAATCGGTTGAATGGTATTTTCATAGCAAGCGGTCGAACGGAACAGAATTCGACGTTCTGCAGCGCCATCTAGCCTCAAGTTACAGCAAAATGGATAAAGTAAAAATATTCTACTTCTTCAAATATCCGTGTGTACCAATTTTCATCAAAATCGGTCAAACGGTACTTCCATAGCGAGCGGTCGGACGGAATTGAATTCGATGTACTGCAGCGCTGTTTAGCGGCAAGTCATGGCAAAATGAATAGTGTAAAAATATTCTCCGTGTTCAAATATCCATACGTTCCAATTTTCATAAAAATTAGTTGAACGGTACTTGCATAGCAAGCGGTCGAACGGAATAGAATTCGAAGTTCTGAAGCGCCACCTAGCGGCAATCTAGAGGAAAATGGATAGCATAAAAACCTTCTCCGTGTTCAAATATCCATAAATAGCAATTTTCATCAAAATTAGTTGAATGGTATTTTCATAGCAAGCAGTCCAACGGAATAGAATTCGACGCTCTGCAGCGCCACCTAGCGGCACGTTATATCAAAATGGATTGCGTAAAAATATTTTCCGTGTTCAAATATCCATACGTACCAATTTTCGTCAAGATAAGTCAAACGGTATTTTCATAGCAAGCAGTTGAATAGAGCTCGAAGTTCTGCAGCGCCACGTAGCGGCGAGCTAGAGTAAAATGGATAGCATAAAAACCTTCTCCGTGACAAAAGACTTAAGTATACCAAATTTCATGGTAATCGGTCAAACGGTTTTGGAGTTTTTCAACGTCATACACCAACACCTCCTACATATAGAAAGCCTAACAACTGAAACTTTGACGTCATTATTAGGCCTTCAAGTAATGACGTCATAAGAGTTTTAGTTTTACAAAGTAAAACTATTTAAAATTTCGGGTGGATGTTACAAATATTAGAAAATATCTTAAATAAAGAATTAAAATTAAAATACCTGTCTCATACAAAATTATTCATTTCCATCTATTTCCTTATCATATTATCTAATTCGTCACGGTTAAAAACTGCCACTTATCATAAAATTATATTTGTTATCTCAAATTATTAAAATACTGTTATTCATGAGTAAATTCACCAGAAATTTTGTATAGTTTTATTTTGTGAAAATAAAACTTTTAAGTGTAGGCCAAATGATGACGTCAAAGCTTGGTGACGTAGGAGTTGTTAGGCTTTCTTTATCTAGGAGGTGTTGCATACACACACGTACCCACAAACATTCATTTATATATATATATATATATATAGATAACACATCGAAATTGCTAGTACCAGAACACTCTAGAATATTCAAATAATTTGTTCTTTTTCACTCGTCAAAATGACTTGGATTTGTTTCAGGTAAAATGAATCGCAGACGATATTTGCTTGAGATTCAGTTTTCCTGCTGATATGGCAACAGACGATAAACGTTAAATTTTAATATTTTATTGGAGTTGAAATTCAGAAGTTCTCGTGAGTTAGAAAAGGAGATATATATTTTTTCACATTTTCGCCACCCACTTCCACCCATCGCGACCAAACTCCCTTACTTTCACCGTGAGACCAAGGGGTATTTACCACCCCAACGGGAAGTTAATTCGGGTAGGTGGTGATAGAGAAAACCCTGTCTTTACAAACGAACATTAGCATTTTATATATATATTAAGATTAAGATTAAGATTAACAACTTAACATACATCAACAAATCAATATACAATTATAAAATATATGCTAAAAAAGAGATGGCTGCCTGCATGTGCATGCAATGTAATCTTGCTTCTTATTGGTTGATCAGATTCTTGTTGTTCCCATGTGTTGCCAGATTCTTGTCTATTATAGAATGCTTATTCTTTATCTATAATTGAATATTTATTTACTATTGATTGATTAGTTGATTGTGAACTGTCTTTGGTTGATTATTGCTGTATATCTTTTGTGTTAATTGTTTTTGTATGGAGTTTGATGTGTTTTTTAAAGAAAATCTGAATCAGTCTTCAAAGACTGATTCTTCAGTCATTCTATTACAGACTAGACAAGAATCTGGCAACAAGAAAAATGTAAACAAATATGGTAGACTTCTGGTACTGATAATGTACAAAAACAATAACATTTTTATTTAAATTTAACACAAATTCTTCATTGCTTCTCTTGATGATACTGATATTTTTAAGTTTAATATTTTTATTTTATTGTGTTCTAAGTTTTGAAATATTTAATTAGGAAATTCATTATTATTAAAAAAAATTATGAGCATTTTTTTATATTTTATGCAATAATTCTTATTTAATTATATTGCTTTCCTACAGAATAATTTTAAACGTAAGGGAAGTTTGTAATAACTATGTATTTCTAACTAATTTTACATGTTATATTCAGGAAGCCAGAATACATCTTACATATTAACATTTGGAAGTTTTTCCCAGAATTTACCACTTTTTCCCGGTATTTACCAGTTTTTCCCAGTGGGATGGGAAAAACAAGTTTTGGACGGGAAAAAGCCAATCCTGTACAATACATACCAAAATGTTACCCTAAAGTTATGTGTGTGTGTGTAACCATAGTACAGCTTTTTAAAATTATTTATTGATTAAAAAAATGGATTGAATATAAATTGATTGGATAGAGACTAATAAAAGCTTATTTTACCTAAACGAAACGTACAGTAAATCCAAATGCTACCCTTAAGCAATGTCTTTTTTGGAGGGAGGAGGGGGGGGGTTGATGAATAAGCCCCCTAACCCCTCCCCTGGATACGATACTGGTTCGTATTTTAATTACGGCAGCATTGCTGTGAATAGGCACTAAGCCGGCACAGTGCCATTATATTACAGTCACTGTTAAGCTATCCGGCCAGTGCCTTTATTTTTAATAATAACCGGCACACCACCGTTTCATTTTAGGTATTTTTAACATAACAGCAGGGCCTGTGCCTTTATTGTAAATGATGGCCGGCACATGCAGTAGCGCCAGCACAGTGCCATTGCCTTCCCGGGCTTCTGGCAAGGTGCTTCTCGGGCGACCACTTTTGGTACGATTCAGTTACTTTTTGCAGTGCCGGACCAGTGCTGGACGTAAAGGCAGAAAGGCACTGGCAAGGTACTCCGCCAGAAGGTGTGTGTTTGCTGGGAACATGGGCGCCCATACCTATGAGCAGGGAGGGACCATGTCCCTTTATCTCCCCTATTACCGTTATGATTTAGGTACTGGTATAACGTAGAAGTGGTTCCACACTAAAATATTGTATAATTTTAGGCAGGACCCTTGTCTTGCCCCTCCCCTCCCTGCAATCATATGGGCGCCCATGTCCACTTATTAAGTTCCTTCATAATAAAGTGATCAATACTTCCGGCCTTAGTAGTGGTCAGTGCCTACGAGCGTCAAGTGCCCAACATTAAGGATAAAAAAAATGACAATTCTAATAAAAATGTGAGGATGATCGTCTTTTCATTAACCGTAACATATACAAAAAATCCATCTCAAAACACATGGTTAAATCATAGGCGTAACTTACTAAAGGAAAGAAGTGACAACATTCCCCTGAAAGTTCAAGAAAAATCAGATATCACCTATTTGCAAATGGTATTTTCTACAATAGGAAACATTTTGCCTCCCCAGTATTACATGCCAGTTTAGTCAATGTGTTATATAATTAAATAAAAATAAATAACTTTGCATAAGTTGTGTGTGTGTGTGTGTGTTTAATTAATTTACCTCTATAAGTGAAAAGTGTTTTCCAGCCTTTCTTTCTCGTAATCTGACCATTAATTTACTCGAACCGAATCTATTTCTTACTATTAGTTATTAATACATAAGCGGTTTAGATTAGAAAGAATGTCAAGTCAAAAATCTATAAGGCATATCTATTTTTTTTCTCGTATGATTTTAAATGTAATACATGATGTGATTTAGGAATAGTAACGAAATCGTGCTTTTAGCATACTGTTGCGTGAGCATAATCCTTAAGCTGAAAAAACCAATTCTTTCTAATTTACGTTACTGGCAGTAATAGTTTGTGCCATTATTAATTTGATGAGTAGAAAGTTTTAAAGTAAAATCCGATTAAAGATTTTATAAAAGAATTTTAACTATTAATGAGTAAAACGAACATAAATGTTCTTACTGGGAAGAAAAAAATCAATTTTCAATTTTTTACTTGCATAAGTTATTTGAAAATTATAAAAGTGTCCATTTTCTTCTTTCTAGGTTCCAAAAATAGCGAGACTAAGTTTTACTGCGGCAGAAAATGCCTTTTCGTTCGATAAAGAAAACTTACCCAGTAATTTCTGAAATTGCTAACGATAAAACTTTTAGCTGTTTAACATAATTACCATTTAAAAAAAATCACATTACAAGCAAATTTGACGGGAATTTCTTAAGATATGGAACAAAATGTAAACATTAAAACAAAATAACATGGATAGTCACACTTAAAATGTGTGACCATCTAAAAAAAATTGTCCTATATTTTAAAAGTTTTATTTATCTTTTTTTAAAAAAAAGAACACAGGGTTATAAAACACCCTGTGTTGCATTATATGGACAAAAAGACTCGACACTTATGTAATATAATATTTCCCATTTTAAATTATTTTCATTTTTTAATAAGTTTTCGTTTATCACACCTGTTACCAAGTTTGTCCTGTCTGTTACTTATTATAGTGACAGTCATGACATTTCATTGAACAAAAATTCATGAGTCTAAATAATTCCACAAAAACATGGAAAGAGACATTAATTTAGACCAAAAAACTAATGATCTAAATTAATCACAATCAGAATTAACAAATAAATAAATATATTTTATACAACTAATTAAGGTAACAGACATAACAGGCAATAAAAATATTTATCACAAATACAGGCTTTTGCTTTTTCAGTCAAAGGACAAAAACTCAAGAAGTCTGTTTATATTATTTTTCGACCATGCTTTAATGGTAAACACTTGTTCCAGGGGCGTAGCCAAGGGGGGGGGTTAGGGGGGGGTCATAACCCCAAAATGACGAATTTTTTGCCTTACAAAATGTATATTCTTCACTACATTATCACACACACGTATACATATATATGGAGTTGTAGTAGTCGTAACCCCCCCCCCCCATGAAAAATTTCTGGCTACGCCCCTGCTTGTTGCTATTCTCAAATTTCGATTTTGTTGTTTAAAAAGTTGAAAATAATGCATAGTAACAGACATGACATCGATGTCCGAACAGCTATATTTAATTATCAAAAGTCTCGTATTTTTCTTAAAACCTTATAAAAACCTTTCCATAATGTAATTTAACCTCTATTTCACAACGTTAAAGCATGTCAGGTCAGCGCAGAAATTTGAGTTTTTGGGCAGTAATTCTGCATAACGTTTTATGTTCTATGATTCGGACAACTATATTTCAGTATCTTCTCCACTCATTTCTATTAAAAAAAATTTATTAGTAGTATGTTATTTAATCTATTGTTTCAGTCCTAGAAACCGTCTGATAAAAAACATTATAAAAAGAAAAATCATTCAAATTTTCTTATACCCTGTAAAAAAATATTTTGCACGTGGACTGCAAATGACACCGAATTTGAAAGGAATTAAACAGCTGTTTCAGTTAAATATGAAATCCTTCGTCAATGTAGATGTGACAAGTGGCGAAATGAGAATGGAAAAAGTTAGTTTAGTATTTACAGTAAAACCCCGGTTTAACGTCATTCAAGGCAGTGAAAAGAAATAACGTTATATGTGGGAAAACTCTAAATCTGGGATGGAAGGAAACAAAGTGCTGACGATGAATTCACGTGTATTTTATGTTACATACCTTCTATGCATTCCTCTTCAATAATTTAGACGTTAGTTATAATTAAAAAAAAATAAATCTGTTCTTTTATATTTTATTATTTGCATCACAAATTTCGGTTTCCATGCATATGAGTTTTTGCCGGCTGTGCCGGCACAGCCAGCTGTCGTCAAAAAAGGGTGTCTAGATCTGTGGCACGAGATGAACGTTTCGATAGTCCGCCATCTTGCTGGTAGTTAAGTCGAGCGATGGCAACGGCTGCCCTTTTCCAGCATTGGGCAATCTATCCAGCTGTTCCGTGACAATGTTTTTAACGGGAAATGACGTGTTAAAAAGTAAAGTATTATCGTGGAGCTATGTCACCCGCAACTATTTTTATAGAAATCAAATCTATTCTTCGTGACTGGCAACAGTCAAAACGTCAGAGTTTGGTGTTCCCAGAGCGGGAACACTGCGCGTTAAAGGGTTAACGCTTTAACACGAGGTAGTCGCGCCTTGAAACCACCTCTTACCAACGCAGTCACAAAAAATATGGTTAAATGATGCCCCAGGCAAAAAAGTACACCCGATGCTATCGCTCGAGTTAACTACCAGCAACATGGCGGTTGATCAAATGGCGGCGGTCACTGTGTGACACGCACAGCCGGCTGTGTCAAAAAAAAGGACTTTAGCTCTGTAGCACGCGATGGTTGATTTGATCGACCGCCATGTTGCTGATAGTTAACTCTAGAGATGGCACCGGGTGTACTTTTTCAGCGTGGAGAACTATATAAAGTTGTTGTTCTGTATAAATGAGAATGGTTGCACATTAAAGGGTTAAGGAATTAACCTCCCTAGAGGAATCGCAAGTCTAATTCAAAAGAAAGAAACGAATTTTTGAATGATACGAAAGGGAAACAAATGGAATTAACGTTCTAAATTTTAAAATGTTGAGCAACAGGAAGACATTTAAATTCTTGCATATTTTGAAACAATAATCCGTTACTTCAAATTTCAAACTGCTGAATGTGTTTTAGTAATTCAGGTCGAGCTTCAGTGGCCCTAAACAGAAAATAAAACCTCACACATCATAAAAGGATTGTGGATTGCTTACGTATAAGCTGAATCTCAAATCAAAAACTTTTAAAATCCTATTAATTTTATTGTTGACATCCGGGAAAAATGGTAAAATAATCTAATTAGAAAAGCAGAATCAAATTTCGAAAGAACAACTTTTATCACTATACTTTTTACAGATCAAGCTTATAATTTATTTGGGAAAAACATTTTTATTCCAGAGCTATAGCTTTTAATTCAAAGCTAATTTGACTTAAAAAAGAACATTTGTAGTTTTTTTAAAATAAAGTATTTCTCAGAAATCGAACAAATATGGTCAAGATACATCATGTGAAATATTATAAGTGATAGACTTTTGACTAGTGAATTGAGTTAAACATTGCTGAATAAGAGACTTCCCACAAGTATTTTCAGACCACTTTATTTATGTTTTAACCCTTTGAATTGTGCAAGCATTTTCACACCAGTATTGAAGACCAACTATGTAGACTGCCTAAAGCATAAAAGGGAAGCCGTAGTCATCAATCCATTTAACTACCACTACCTGTGGCAACCAGATGGGCTGTTCGATCGATAGCCATGTTTTTGATAGATAAATGTATTGATGTCAACGACTGCATTTTTTCAGCGTTGGGACCATTTAATCATATTTTTTGTTTGCGATTAGCTGAAAAAGCGCTGAAATAAGATGGTTTCACCACACCATAAACCAACCGTCAAAGGGTTAATCTGAACGAGTTTTTGGTTTATTAGAAGGATTTGAATAAGCAGTACCTACGAAATTTCAAATACAGTCCAACGAAGTTCAAATACAGTTCAAATACAGACCTCTATTTAATGAAGCTCTGTTTGGCGAATTTCTCTATTTTGCGAGTTTTCCTGGGAACCAAGAACATTTTGCGAATTTCTTCGTATAAAAATCTCTAAATAGCGAAATTCATTCTCTATTTAACGAAGTTTTTCTTGGGGTTTAATTTTTTATTCCGGCGTTTCTCTCAATATTTCTGAGCATTACAACCTTATTTTGTACTTTTCATTTTTATCAGTGACCTTGAACTGGTTTCACCAGGTGTCTTTTAAGACAATTTGGATCAGGTTTGGGTTTGACAATTTGATCAGGTTATACTCTCGGAGAGTTCTCACCGAGAGTAGTAAAATCGCCGTTAAAAAGCAGACAAAATTAAGACTTTTTCAGCAATTAAGGATCACGAGTGCTTAAATTTAATTATGTCCGACAGTACCACATCATGGTATGTATTCTTAATTTACTTATTATAACGAACACGACAATTACATTAAAATTCCTTAATTTTATCGTAAAATGATTTATTTAAAACCAAAAATGCGGTGTAATTTTGGAGTTTTTGTTTCTCCTTGCAGATTTCTTTTTGACAAGTAAAAACAAACGCAAACTGTTATTATTTATTTTTATAAAGTGTGAATAACTACTTTTTCAATAATATTTAGCGTTTATAAATTTAAAATCAGTTGTACGCTTTTTGAAACATTTAAAAGGTAAATCTCTATTTAATGAATTTTCCATTTAGCGACTTCGTTAAATAGAGGTCCGGTAAATGCATGGAAAGATTTTTTTTTTTTTTTTTTCATAATGTCTTTCACGATTTTCCCAAAATTTTGATAACTCCATTTACTCAACGTATTAAGATCCTATTGTTGTTCAAGATTTCTTACTATATCGCATTATGTGATCGGTAAATAAAAACCGTAAAGCCGAGATAGGGCTTTCGTCTGGCCCTCTTCCAGCACATTACTCATGCTGAGGCATAATCTCGTTATGTTCCCGCAGCACGCAATGTGCCGGGAATGAACGCTTAACTATATTCCAGGCATGATCCCTTCCTTTACGTCATTCTGAACGCACAGTGGTACTTTAGGGCTTGATGCAGCTTCCGAATGGGGAGAAGTGCTGTCCATTTGTTTGTCCCGTTTTGTTTTTGCCGGAGTTGCAAGAGTCGTTTAATTACTGCTATTTCTGATAACACGCAAGGATTTTCGAAACTGGCCTCAGGATTTATTGGGATTAATTCTTGAGCGTACTCGACTAAACGGCTTACGAACAACAGTCGAGACGAACAACAACAGACGAACAACAGTCGAACAACATAGTCACCTGCTGACGACAACAGTCAAACTTGGCTGCTTCATGGGGATGAATATTACACAGAACAATCCTGTCGTAATCCGTCGACAAAATCTGTTAGCGAGCTAATCATTTTGGAAAATGTCAGCCGTTTTTCTGTTATACTAGACAAACTAATATCTCATTTTCATATAGTAAAACAAAATCTCTGGACTGCCCAGTGTGCAGTATGTGAGGAACATTAAAGAACGATCGTGACCAATATTTACGCTGAGATGGTCCCAAGACGAAAAATACACCTGCCTCACCACGCAAATTAGCTGCCAAGCTTAGCCTCTGTCTCGCCTAATTTCTATATAGTAATGATAAGAATGTCCGTCTCGTCTCGCACAAAAGCTTTAAGTCTGTGTCAAGGGCGGATTAAAGGGGGGGGGGGAGGGGCGACCGCCCACCCCTGAGAAAAAAGAAATGAATCTAAAGATCCTATTTTACTTCCATAAAATGGATGTATATGTCAATCTTCTAACTAACCGCCCCCCACCGACAAACTTGCATTAATCCGCCACTGGTCTGTGTCTCGTCACGTCTCGCATCCGTACCCGATATACTTTGTTTCTACATCGGAAGCTCTGGTTGCGAGTATTGTACGTGACAGACCTCCAGCACAGTAAATATCGTCTAAATAGCCTGCTACAGTGTACAATAGTTGATTCCTATTAGTCTATCATCATCACCATCATCTACATTCAAGGAGCAGAAGTTGCCTGTTCTGGCTTCTCTGGTATTATACCCACCGTTTTCTTGGTCGAGACCGCTACCTCGTCTACCTCTAAGGTTGAGGAAAACCTCCTATCCTAGGCAGTTTTGAGTCTGCCATGCGTTATTTTTGCTACAATCCTACTATACAGTAACGCTGATCCTTGACTCACTGATTCATTGACTCAATGACTCTGTAACACTCCGGGCAACCACTCCAAGATAAAACTTTTACCACCATTACTCCAAAAAGATTAAAAAGTTAACCACACAAATGTAATAAAATCTACACTGATCCGCATGAAATTTTTCCATAATCATGCATAAAAATAAAGAAAATAATCTGCGCTACTTTAAAAATCTGAAAATCCACCCGTTCCCTAATTTTCAAGCGATTTTTAGCTACTTTTTAGCTCTATTTTATTTATTAGAGTAAAAAGAAAAGCTAATTATTTGGGTGACAAAATTAGGTGTCTCAAGAAATAATGACGTCTTGCTGAAGTCATGGTTATCAGACTTTGAAGGGAAAATTGCGATTCCAATTCGTTTAAAATAGTTTTTCTAAACTATCCAGTTTATATTTTTTCACAAATAAAATGATTTCCTCTGCAGAAAACATTGATATTCGAGAGGATGCTCCCAGCGAAACATCTATTGAATGCCAAAAGATTTCGCATATTTTTAGAAGATAACTAGCTGAAGTCCCCGTCGTTGACGGGTTAGTACTGAATGCAAATTTCCAAAAAGCAAGAACTTTCGTCAGCATTGTAGGAGTACACAGAATGGATGTAGTATGTTGCCAAAGTAAAGAAAGCGAAGTTATAATTTTCATGTATTGTTTAAATATTACAGGTTAGAGAATAACTAAGTAATATCATTTCATTCGCTTTAGTCGTAATTATGTGATGCGCGAACGAATATTTACGCATATTGAAATAATTTTCGCAAAATCTGAAAATCTAACCAATATTTTTGAAATATTAGAAACCTAGAATTTAAGTTGAGTGACAACCTATCATGTAACCAAATTTAGTTTTATTCTCTGCAGTCTTTATTTCGTGATGCTGGGACAAAATTTCAGCATTTTAAAACGATTTTTACAAAATCTCAAAATGTAATCAAAATATTTTAAAAATTCAACGCCTATAAATTAAGATTAGCAACTACCTATCATATCACCAAATTTCGTATCATTCGTATTGTCGTTATCACGTGATGCTTCAAGAAATATAAACGTATTTTGAGAGAATTTTCACAAAATCTCAAAATCTAATAAAAATGTTTAAAAAATTGGACACCTATAGTTTATGTTGAGCAACCATCTATCATGTGACAAAATTTCATATCATTCGCTTTAGTCGTTATTACGTAATGCGTGAACAAAAATTCACTCAGTTTGAAACGATTTTCGCAAAATCTGATCGATTTTTTTTTTTTTTTAGATGCTCATAGTTTAAGGTGAGTGACCACCTATCATTTCACCAAATACCATTTTTTCACCTTTGCAGTTATTACGTGATGTGCGAACACAAATTTATACAGTTTGAAATAATTTTCGCAAAATCTCAAAATCTAATCAAGATTTTTTTAAAAATTCGACGACAATGTTTGAACTTGAGTGACCACCTATCACATACACACACACACACACACACATCATACCAAATTTCATTTCATTCACTTCAGTCGTTTTTACGTGATGCTCGAACACAATTTTAAGGAGTTTGGAACGATTTTCGCAAAATCTCAAAATCAAGATTTTTTAAAAATTCGACGCCCATGTTTTAAGTTGAGTAACCACCTATCATGATACCCAAATTCATTTCAATCGCTTCAGTCGTTTTTACGTGATGCTCGAACACAAATTTACGCAGTTTGAAAACGATTTTCGCAAAATCTCAAATTCCAATCACGATTTTTAAAAAATTCGACGCCTATGTTTTAAGTTGAGTGACCACCTATCATGACACCCAATTTCATATCATTCGCTTCAGTCGTTTTTGCGTGATGCTTGAACAAAAAAATCTGATGTGTCCAACACATGACTTCCTTGCACGTGCATTAGATCAAAAATATTTTCGACGCACTTCCTCTAAACTTATTTGTTTGAAAAAGATAAAATATCAATAATAGTAAGGTTTAGCGATTTCTAGCCAAATATTTCGATATCGCCAAGCTGAGTTCAATTTGAAAGATTTCCTTCTGACACTTTATTTGGCGATATTTCACCAAAAGCCGACAAACTTGAGATAGTCTGCGAGATTTTGGGGATAGCCAAAGTAGTCATTGACCACAGACTTTCAATGAATTGAATGCATCCATACACCTCAATGTATTTAAAGTCATTTGGCTCACCCTGTAAATAAATTCTCAGTCGATTGCTGTCAAAAAAGATATTGAAAACAGTTAGATATTGCAATAGTTCTAAAAAATACGAAATAATTTTTGGCGCCAAACGATTTTTCGGCGAAACTCGTCAATGTCGACGACATTTGGCGAGATTTTAAGCATGAAACAAACAATGACAGATTATCGCCAAATTTGGCGATATTTCGCCAAAACTCGCCAAGAACGATGACAAATGGCGATACTTTGGGCATGAACCAAATGACTGACTATCGCCAAATTTGGCGATATTTCGCCAAAACTCGCCAAGGTCGAGGACAGACGGCGAGATTTTGGGCATGTACCAAACAATGACTGTCTACAGTTGTATTATAATGAAGATGTCCATAGACATTAAGGTACTGAAATTCTTTTCGGTGGTCCTGTAAATAAACTCTCCAGTAGATTGGAACCAAAAATCGAGATGCACAACTAGATGTTACAACATTCTTATATATGAAATTTCATAATAGTTTTTGAGATTTGAGAGTTAAATATGCACACACGTACACCAAAAGTCGCCAAGCTTGGCGACTTTTGGTGACAAGAACTACCACATAGTTCTTGAGGGAGGCACGTGACCGTGGTCGGACCATTACCTAACTTATGTGGTAGGACGGTATTGTGCTTGAAATGGATGAATGCCCCTAAAATTGCTATTGACCGTAATGTATTGGAAATCTTTTGAGTGTTCCTGTAGCAGAACTATAAATGATAAAGACACTTTTTTTAATGGAGAAATTCATTTTCTAACTCTTAACAGCATATATCACTTCTGAGTCATTTGAAATAGCCCAATACCTCTAAAAAACGCTTTGATGAATTTCGGCCCATAGAGCGTAATGTATTTCGAATCTTTTGGGCGGTCCTGTAGATAAACTATTCAGTCGAATGGAACCGAAAGGGGAGGTGCACAACTAGATGTTACAACAATCCTAAATATAAAGTTTCAACATTCAACGCCTAACAGTTTTTGAGATATGCGAGTTTAATGAATTTCGGCCCATTGAGTGTAATGTATTTCGAATGTTTTGGGCAGTCCTGTAGATAAACTATCCAATCGAATGGAACCAAAAGGGGAGGTGCACAACTAGATGTTACAACTATCCAAAATATGAAGTTTCGACATTCTACGCCTAATAGCTTTTGAGTTAGGCGAGTTTAATGAATTTCGGCCCGTAGAGCGTAATGTATTTCGAATCTTTTGGGCGGTCCTGTACATAAACTATCCATTCGATTGCCACCAAAAGGGGAGGTGCACAACTAGATCATAGAACAATCCTAAATATCAAATCTCAACATTCTACGACCAATAGTTTTTGAGATATGCGAGTTACATACATACGTACGTACGTACGTACAGACGGCATGGAAAAACTGGCCACAGTAGACTCGCCACTGGTCAAAATGAGTTGCAGACACGTTAATATGATCGTGCATTCTAGCCTACGATGAGATGCATCGAAAAAAATTTTTAAATTAAATTTAGAGGTAGTCAAAATCGGTTTTTATGTCGAAATTTGGCCCCCAAAATTTTTCGGGATCACATTACTTCCTTATACTACGTACAAGGAAGTAAAAAGGGTCACGCACAGAATGACAGAATGACAGGCAGAGAAACTTTTTTTTGAGGGTCGCATTGGATTCCCGGGTGCTTGAAACGGATAGAAATCGCAAAATTTTTGAATTCCAAGAAATGTACAGACAAAAGTCTAATTTTATTTATATAGATACACTTCCGATTTTAATCTATAATAAAATTGAATATGAAGTTATTTATTTTAAGTGGGCAAAGATAAAATATATTGAGTGTAGGCATAATTGGTGAATTTTTGTATGTTTTTCCCAGCGCTCGTTCTAATTGCCTCCAGAATATGCTTTATCTTCTAGTTAGATACTATATGAGATAATGAGTTTTCTTAGTTTTGGGCAACACCCTACATTAATTAACACTACTTTACAGACGAACCAGTTGCAGGCTTTTCAATCCCGATTGAATTGCAACTTAGAAACTGTACACGAGCCAATAACGCATTCTATCTCCAAGAATTTTTTAGTTTTACTGGTAGTAAGACAGTTGATTCATCTTGACTTGAAAAGTTTGTTAATTCATCAGGTACAACACAGCTATAGGTTATTTGCGACCTATCAGACCCATAAGTTGCATAAATATTTCAAGTTCACATAGAAGAACATCCGCGCGTCGTAATTCACATAATTTTTTGAATAGGAAGTCTGTAGGAAGTCAAATAGGATGACTGTAGATTTGTAATTTTTTTTTGTTAAGGAAAAACAACTAAGACTACCTGCCAAAAGGGATGACTTGGGTGGAAGACCTTTTAAGCGGTTCTAAAGCGTACTCACGTGACTGTAGATTTATGTTCCGTTTTTCATAGTGACTTTCTGAGCTACAGATTAATAGTGTGATACAACTTAACTTTTTCGATATACAGCCGAGCTCGCTTAATGGAACAGACTATTTGCCACGAAAAGTTATACTACGAAACAGGAGATTCCATTATCCGGAATCACATTAACAAATTATTACGGTGTGGTACATTAAAAGCTTAAGTGGATTATTCCTTTAACCGATATTCCCTTAAGCAGGTTTGATTGTATTGTTGCAGAAATACTCTGCATGTTTCCTGGGTTCGTCGTTCTAAAGTCCAGCTGGTGTAGAAAGTTCTAGTAAAAAGTCACTTGTCAGAATGGAACACAAACTTTATTGCTTCTAGAACTTCGTAGATTAATCAGCTGTACAACATTCACCGGCACTTACGGCCAGTAGCTCGTTTATAACAGTCCACTCAGTACCGAAGCTTTCAGAAATGCTGTTATTCTCACACAAAATAAAACACTTCCACAGTTAAAATTAAGTGGAAATATACTAGGGATAACATTAACACTCCCTTAAGACTCAACAACGAAGAATTTACACACAGCACTTAAGAACAAAGCTTCAAAAACGCACGCGAAAACACCGCTTCTATCACAGAGCAAAGCGCCGTACACATCGGCAGCTCTATCAGCTCTTGGCTGGATATCACTCCACACTATACAGAAGCTCAACTCACACTCTGAACTGGGGCCTCTGAAAACTTGCATTTATAGTCTACGCAGAAGCTGCAAGAAGCTTCCAGAAAAGGATATTTCTCGAAGATTCCACATAAAGCGGGAATTTTGATTACGCCATAGAAGAGAAATGTTAGGTTATTATGTGATTTTAATGCAGAAAAAGCAACTTTACAAGCCCCATAGAGAAAATCGCGCCAATTAACCGAAATATCGCCAAGCGTGGCGACATTTGGTGAAATATCGCCAAATTTGGAACCAAAAATAAGTACCTAAAAGAGAAGTTACCGAAGGCCTAGGACCAATATTTCTCGAGATTTCTAGAAACTGCATACAATTGAATGGGAAACCGAAACCTCCGTATCTCCGGTTCTAGTTGACCGATTTTGATGCAACAAAAAGCAAAATTTAACTATTTGAAGCGTAAAATACGAATTTTGAACTATTTTAAGCCCCAGAACAGCGGGTTGCCCCGAAAATTCGTAACAGTATACACAATCCTGCGTAACTTATGATCAGTTTAATCAGATTCACCCCGGACACGACTCTGTTTTCTTGAGAACAAAAACATTTTTGTTTTTTACTTCCTTCTACGATGGATAAGGAAGGAAGTAATGTGATCGCGAAAAAGTTCGGTATCCTGATTTTGACTATCTCTAAATTTACTTTCAACAGTTTTGCGAGACATCTCATAGCACACATTCATGTGTGTTAATGTAAATGCACGTAAAACCTATTTTGACAGAGTTCATTTTGACCAGTTTTTTAAAGCGTATTTTAGAGGTATTAGGCTTTCCAAACGACTCAGAAGTGATACATGCTATTAAGGGTTACAAAATGAATCTCTCCATCGAGAAGAGTGCCTTTATCATTTAGCCAAGCTTGGAGACTTTTGGTGTACGCATGTATGTATTTAATTCTGATATCTCAAAAACTATTAGTCATAGATTGTTGAAATTTCATATATAAGATTGTTGTAAGATGTAGTTGTGCATCTTGATTTTTGGTTCTAATCTACTGGACAGTTATTTACAGGACCACCGAATAGAATTTCAGTAAGTTAATGTTTATGGACATCTTCAATATATTACGTCTGTAGTCAGTCGTTGTTTGGTCCATGCCCAAAATCTCGCCATTTCTCATCGACCTTGGCAAGTTTCTCCAAAATATCGCCAAATTTGACGTCAAGAATAACTTCGTATTTCACACAACTCTAAAACTGTAAACCGTAAAATTTTGAAATTTTGTATTTAGAAATATTGTAATATCTAAGTGTGCACCTCTTTTTTGATCGCAATCGACAGAGTAATTTATTTAAATTGTCACAGAAAAGACTTTAAATACATTACAGTCAATGGATACCTTCAATTCATTAAAAGTCTGTAATGAATTACCATATCGGCTATTGTGCAAAATCTCACTATCTCAAGCTTGTCGGCTTTTCGCGAAATATCGCCCAATTAAGCCCAATTAAGCCAACTTGCCAAAAACAAATCTTTCAAAATGAGCCCAGGTTGGCGATATCTCATATTTGGCTAGAAATATTTCCACAATTACACAGAAAGGATGGACAGAAATCGATAGATGGCCTTGTATCGCTCTCTGGAGCTCTCAAGGTCGTCATGCGTGGCTTCCTCACTGTCATAGATGCCAACTTTAAGCTTTTTTCCCGAAGATTATCTACCACAACTTCCAAGAAGTTTTATCTTACAGTGAAAATTCGGATTTATTTAAACATCAAATTACTGAAAAAAATAGTGGTAAATAATCTTAAAAAACAACAACAACAACAACAAAAAAAAAAACTTAAAAGTTGGCAGCTATGACAATTCGGAAGCCATACGTGCCTACCTTGAGAGTTCACGAACAGCCCCACCTATCTATTACCGATCATGCTTTCTGATGTATTTATGCTTCCTTGGGATGTTTCCGGTGTATAGCGCAGTTGGAGACCTTAGGCACAGAAATTTTCCCATGTGAGGTCCAAGCATAAAAATCTTTCACAAAAACCTTGTGAATATTGCAATCCAAAAATCTAAAACGTTCAATTTTATTGGTTTAGTGATAATAAAAAAAAATACTGGAACCAAAAAGCTTAAGGATAAAAAAGAATAACCTTACCATAAAACACATATTTGCACTAAAGGCAGAAAAGAATTTCCGAGATCAATGTCGAAGTGTAAAATGTTTCTCCGAGGAAACATTACCAATTTTTTGTGGCAACAAGAATAAAATTACCATTTGCTTTCTTCGATAGAGCCATTCCTATTCCATTACCGTTCGGATAACTTTGCATTTTTTATCTAGCGTCCTTGTTTTTATAAAAAATAGGAACAGTAAAATCCTGTGTACCATTCATTGCTTATGTAACAGTGGTATTGTGCCAAAAAGGACGTGACCCCTGAGTAAATGTTGGAATTTTATGTTCTGTGAATTGCATTTAAGATGGTAACCAAAAGGAAAAAAAAAGGTATTTGTTTGTTGGATTAAGAATTTTTCTCGGGGTACATGAGTACAATTTCGAGGACATTCTTCTACCTCGGTATTTTCGTTTTAATATTTATTTTGTTCCAAATAAGTCATTAACAATTACTGAAACCAAGCAGTTTGCTTTTTAATAAATCTTCTGTGAAATGTTAATAAACTTCTATGAAATGCTCTATAAATCTTCCATGAAATGTTAAAGTACAGAGAGATAGCATTCCCCCCCCCCTAAAATTATTGTTATCTTCCATTTGTCCATACGCAGTCCGCATTTACCGGAGAAATTACTAAAAATTCTTTAGCAATATTCAAAATAAAAATTAAGGAATAGGAAAGGGAATAGGAGGTAGGAAATAGGAATAGCACAGAATAAAAATTTTGTCTTCGGAGAAATTACTATCCCTTACATACTTAGTGGGGGGGGGGGCTCCAGTAGCCGATTGAGCTACGACACTGAAAACTGGCAAATGGCTTAAGTGTGCAGGATTTTGGCTCGGCGGCTGTCGATCTAAAGGTCTGGAATTTTGGACATTTTTTCCCCAGATTAACATGAATACGCATTACAACCCTTTAAAAAGTGCCCCGCCCAAGACACACGCCTTGATACACGCCAGGTACCTCTTGTGCAGATGTGCCTTAACACAACACAATACAATACAATAACGGAATAAAATCAATAGAAGTACAAACCAGAGAAATGAAGAAAGTGACAACTATGGGTTCAAAGGAATCGAACTCCAAACCTCAACGCTCGCTGGCAAGGGGTGTGGGTAGGTGCGCAAGACCTCTCACTCACGAGACTGCCAAAATTCTTTTTCTTTGGAAGCAGTAAACAGAAACATACCATGCGTCAAATATGGAAAGATAATTCCAAATATAATTCCAAAATATAATTCCAAATCAATTTTATCTGAACATGTACTACTGCGTAACGGACACTCAACCTGCTCGCCCCCTTTTGCCAATAAGAGACGACGGCAGACATTTGAAGATCGTTGCTTCCGAGCTTGGGTATTTGGATGTCCCACAATGAACCAGCACTGTACAAGAGTAATGTTGGGATACCTTAAAAAACCCATATCCGAAAGCAACAATAGACACTTATGATGTGCTGTAAGGCTGAGGTAGGTCAGTAATTTCACAAAGTATGACATACAATGTTTAGGATGCAGTCGCAATAACTGGTAAATTAATGACTATTGTATTATGCAAGAAAGAGAAGCGAAAAAAAATTGTATTTATCCACATACATAGTATAATGCAAAGTTTCATGCATTAATTTCAGAAAAATGACTTTCAAGTACTTTACGAGTTAATAAAAAGTATTATTTTTAGCTTTCAAAAAGTTAGTAACCTGTTTTAAATGAAGACATTAAGTAGTGGATTGATTGGAAAGTCATAAAGGCTATCGAGGAAAAACAAAAATCGCTGTCAGATGGATAATCTAAAGCGTATTCTCTCTTTAAACGTTGAAAATAATTTCAAGATCAATATCGATTGCAAAATGTTTCTCGGAGGAAGCATTAGTGATTTTCTATATCGCGCCAAGAATAAAATTACCAATTGCTTTCTTCACAGGGTTCCAATTCCTACTCCATTCCTACTGGGATTTCTGGACGTTTTATATAACATCCACATGATATCTTTAGAAGGAGAATCGAAACACTTTCCATTGCATTTTACGTTGCTTACGTAAGACTGGTGTTAAGCTAAAGGACACGAAAATGTCGAAATTCTATGAGCTGCAAATTGCACTGCAAAAGGCAGCAACAAAGGAAATCCCAAGTTAACGCTTTCGATTCTTTGCATGAAAACACACAGGGTTTTTTTTTTTTTGTTCCCAAGCAAATCGCTCTGCCATGGACTGGTTAATATTTCCTGCAAATTAAGGAGTCACCAACAGTTTTGTACTGTACACCGCCCTGAATAGAGGAACTTTTAATTTATCAGTACCTGCTCACTAAATCACAAGGGGCTCAAGATTCATGAAGCCTCCGTATTTTGATAAACTCGTTTAATTAGCGAAACGTGTTACCAATGGTGTAGCTAAATTAAAAATGCCAACAAAGCCTTTATTATATATTTTATCTTTTTGTTTTCCTGTCTTAGAGCGGTTCCGGCATTCTTTCTTCTTTCCTTGGCTTATCAGACAGCTGCTGCCCATAGTTTGAACTGTGCTCGCGAAACTTTAGAGTCGAAGTGATAAATGTAATCAATATTAATGATAAATGATCGAAATCAATAATAAATGTTTTATGTTAGAGACGCGAAAGAATTTTCTAAACCCTTTCACAAACACTGTTACAATGCAGTTTGAGAGAGAGAAAAAAATTGCAAGTTACAGACACACAGGGAAATAAATAAATAAATAATCTTAATTTCATAACGGTACTGACGTAGAAGATATTTTTAATAAAAATAATTTTCAGATTATCAACAACACGAATTAGTTTAAATAAATAAATAAATAAAATTTAATCAATTGTAATAGATAAGAAGATATCATATGGGCAATATGCCATAGGCCGTTAATTAAAAGTGGATTCAGGGTAAGTTTTAGGAAGCTGCAGAAGAACCCCCCAATATAAGTAAAAGAAATTTGAGGGTGTTATAAAAAAATCGGCGGTTATTGAGGATCGAACTTTAAGGAACTTCTGTACCTTTCTCCGGAATATTTGTTACTTACTTGTAATAGGGAAGGCTTGCGATACTGATTCTCAGGTTTTTTCATTTTTTTCCCTGCAAAATTTTCCTACATCCCCCACATAGCCTTTTTAAAAAAACTGGCATTTAAAAAAATCTGAAACATTTCATATTTTAAATACGCACTAAAGTGCTATATATTAAAAGTGCATCATGCGCCATCCCTATTTTTCTTCCTTATTCCATTATGTTGGAAAGTGTATCATTATTCATGAGTGTACCGTACTTTTCTTCCTTGTTCCATAAAGCACGTCTTTGGAATCGAAATCCACCTTATAATCGCCTACTAAAACTGTTTTACAATCTTCGCCAAGCATATTCCAACTATACTTCACCATTATAAATACTGTTTGGAATGTGTGTCATAATCCATGAGTGTGCCGTGTTTGTCTTTCTTGTTCCACAGAGCACATCTTCAGAATTGAAATCTATATTAAAATCGCCTACCAAAACTGTTTAACAATCTTCTAGGCATATATATTCTAACTACATCATTATAAATACCATTTGGAAAGTGTATCATAAGTCTATAAGTGTACCGTTATTTGTCTTTGCTGCTCCATAAGGCAATTCTGCGAAGTTGAAATTTATATTCAAATCGCCTACTAAAACTATTTTATAATCTTCGTCAGGCACATTCTAACTAAGCTTTTCCTTTGTAATAAACTGTAGCGTTTGCCAGTTTCTAGCCAAATTTGAAGATATCGCCAAGCTTGGTTCAGTTTTGAAACACTGCTCTAGCTTACATGTGATAATATTTTTTGACACCAAACTTGGTGATCAATTATCAAAAATTGCAAACTTTGGCGACTTCCAACTTTTTACTCCCCACCCCCTCTGAGTTGTCTGTCAAACACATTTGAAAAGTGCCTCGCTGTGACGAATAGTGCAGTCGACAGTTATGTCGACGCCAAAAAATTTGGTTAATTTTAATAGCTTTGTAGTATTAAAAATACATTTAAAACAGTAGTAGATGGGGCTTATCCACCCCTTTGTTGGGCCGGATATTAGCCCGCGGGGCTTGTTTTGGTAGGCAACCTATCCCTAAAATAACATTTTGCTCTGTCCTATATTTTGTACAGGCCAAATAATTTTTTTTCAGCTAGCCCTTCCAAAGAATATTTTTGTATCGGCCATTGCATCAGAGTATGAATATACAGGGTGTCCATTAAATGACTGACCGATTTTGAACATGAATTATAAAAACATGGTTTGAGAAAAAATGCGCCATTTGGTGAATTGTGTGTGTGTGGGGGGGTGTCCCATTGAGTTCAAATAGTTCCAAATTTCTCCACTAGTTGGCTTTGTCGCCTGAAAAATTGAATTACAATACTTTTAATACAGTCGCCCTTTGCTGCAATGATAAGGCGTAGTCACAAAACAAAATTTGCACTTACGCTTGACTATGTATCAGTTGAAATGGATTTGACATGCATTTAGAGACTCAATGTTGAATGTCTTTAGGAGGAGTTTGTTACTTTAGCTGGTACACATTCTCTTTCAAGCGCCCCCACAGATTACGGCGTAGTCTTTTTAAGGGGTAAAAAAATCATACTTACTAAGTCATATTTTTACTGCAAAGGGCGACTATATCGAAGTAATTCTTATCTATTTCTTTCAGCATCCAGCGCCACCAAGTGACACAATTTGTAACTGTTTGAATTTATAGTATTTTTCCAAAATTTATTTATTTTTTCTAATACACAACAAACGGCGCAATTTTTCTCAAACCATGTTTTTATTATTTACTTTCAAAATGGGTCAGTCATAAGATGACACCCTGTTCAGCAAAGAGCCTATCTATGTATACTTTTTAACTGTGCAACTTTCGGAACACATGGACTGAAAATAAAGAAAGGGAATTTCTACCGAATGAAAGAATTTAAAAGTCATACATAAAAGATAGAAAAGAATCGCGCCTATATCAGTGTCTGATGCAAAAATTTTCTCAGAGGAAGCATCAGCGATTTTTAGAAGTTTCTACAATAAACTTGCCTTTTTGCTTTCTTTGGGAGTGCCCTTTCGAATTCAATCACTTTTAGGATTTTCTGTGTATTTTTCATGTAACACCCATGGTATCTCTTTAAACTGGCGCCGAATTATTCACCGTGGTTTTCTTTGCTTTTGCAAGAGTTGTGTTATACAAAGTGGCGTGATCTGAATGAATCCCCGAATTTTATACGCTGAAAATAAAATTCATGAAAATAGCACAAAAGAAATTTTATTTGCAGGAGACTGATTCACGTCATGAATTACGAAGTATGCGTGTAAGAACATATGTAGTAAGGCTAATAGATGTCCGAGCTAGTGCAAGCTGTTATTCTCGTGCCCCAAAGTTGTCAGTTGAACTAACTCAAAGCTATATATTCATCCCAAAGCTGCAAGAATTTTATACAGAAATTTCGAAATAGTTAGAAAACCCACTAACAGTTGACGCTATAATCGCAGGTCAACATATTTTCAGAATCTGACTCCTTGTGACTATTTTCTGTGACGGTACATTGAAAAACACTGTCCACCAGAACCATTCAACACGCTAGACGAGCTCTCTTGAATCGTCGATTTGTGTGGCATATGAATCTATAATTCATTTCCATGGACAAACTTCATTATTCGTTTGTGCCATTTCTGTATGTCCAACGGTGGACATTTTTAAAAGATTGTGTTGTGAATGAGTGCAGAGAATGAGTTTATACTTATACATGATGATCGACTGATTTCGAAATCTGGTTAGCCATCTGGTTAGCAGCAATTGTAACTACCATTACGAAACTCGTGTAAAAAATTTTTAGAGCTTACATAAAAGCATATCGTTTGCTGCATTCTTCTAATGATCTACAATTTCTAGATTTTTAATTTCAAGATCAGGGTGTTATTTGCTGCACATCCTGTAGCTTAGGTAGCCTGTTGGCCAAATCTCTCTATTTGCTCAAGAATGGCATTTTGCACTTGCCGGTATTTCTGGGGGCTCTAATGTAATCCCGGAATGCTTTATTTGGTTACGAGTATGGTTGGATATAAAATAGGAAAGCTTTACCTTGCATTGCGGTTTTGTAGAATGAAAGTTTGAAAGTTTTAAAATTTAAAGATCGAAACTTTGGAACGTTTTTAGACTTGTACAACGCATCAAGTATTAATTTGATCTTTGATAACAATGCATGAGCATCAGGGGCGTAGCCAGAAATTTTTCATGGGGGAGGGGTTACGACTACTGAAACTCACATATATGCATACATGTGTGTGATAAGGGAGTGAAGAATATACATTTTGTATGGCAAAAAATTCCTCAGGGGGGGGGGGTTATGACCCCCGTAACATATATCATATTTATCAGAAAGAACTTTTCAATACCAACGGTTCAACCCTTCGAATCGAAAGCATTTTCTCGTGAGTATAGAAGACCAACTGGATAGACTACCCAACGCTGAAAAAGTGCAGCAGTTGCCATCGATCCATTTAACTAACAACAATATGGCGGATGATTGAGTCGCCCACCTGGAGCCACAGAGCCAAAGTTTTCTGAAACAGTTATGTTTCTGGTAGTTAAATGGATCAAGGGCAATGACTGCCCCTTTTCCGCGTTGGAACCATTTAACCATTTTTTTTTCGACTATCAGTGAAAGCGCTGAAATAAGGTGGTTTCACTGCACAACCATCGCGCGTAAAAGGGTCAAAATTAGTTTAAAACACAATTAGTTAGTCACAAATACAAATGTGAACTATTATCTGGGAGCATACTGTTTCCTATATCTTTTGCTTCACATTTATAAGGTATTTATAAATACTGCACAAACAAATTTTCCTTAGCAGAGATCTGCTGTAAACTATAAGAAGATGTACTAATTTCGCTCTGCTTAAAAGGAAAGAAAATCGTTGAAGCATTTAATTCATTTGCTATACAGTGTTAATTTGGAAAATTCTTTTGCATATCTGAAAAACATAACTGCATGTAATCATATTTAATAACCAAAGTTTTGTAGAAAATATCAGTTTCTAGCACACTTACGGAAATAAAAAATGGACGGGCAAACTATAAAGTCATCCAGAAACTTTAAACGACATTCAAAAGTGACATTCTGATAAAATTTTTATATCGGTGGTTGGATTTAAATGGAAAATCAACAGTTAAAATAAAACACAGACTTACTAAAAACATGTCACAATGCACTGAAAATTCTCTTGTACTCTTGTACACGAACTTCAGTATGTTGCATTCCCGATTTTCATTGGATAACGTGTTACACTTATTGTTAAAAACATGAACACGAACTTGAATATGGTGCACTCACAATTTTCAATGGAGAACATGCTATATAGTCAATGTTTAACGCATGAACTTCAATATAATGCGCATAAAATTTTCATTGGAGAATATGCTGCAATCATTGTTAAAAACGTGAACATGCACTTCAACATGATGCACTTACAATTTTCATTGGAGAACATGCTACAGTAATTGTTAAAGAAAAAAAAAACATGTATAAATTTTTAGGCAATCGTAGAATATTTACATAAGTTTGAACGGAGAAAGACACAAATAGATGTGTAAACTTTGTTCAAAATATTACAAAGCTTAGAAGCAAGACTCCTAAGAACTGCCAACACGTAAAAAATTCTTGATATGCAATTGACCGTGTCAGTGAACAAGAAAGTCATGCAACGTCAAACGGATCGATTATAAATTAGTTTCCGACACAATTGTCTTTATCTGGATCGAATTTATCGATGTATCTGCATATGGAAATAAGTAGTTGCGATGTATCGATATATGGAGGCCGGTGGTTGTGATGTATCGATATAAGGAGATCAATGGTAACGATGCATCGTCGTCACATTTGGCGAAATTTATGATCGTTTAAAAGAAAAGAAATAAGTTATAAACGTCAAGGTAAGTTGGTGGTAATTATGGCCAAAGGAATGTTCAAAATATCCTAAAATGATAAAAGTTTCGTCAAAACATTAAGCGTGAAGCTTATAATATGCTTTTCATGACAGGTATCTTTCATTATTAATTTGAAGCATTTTCAAGGCAACAACATGTAAACCTAACAGCATATCAAAATTTTCAATAAACAAATTTGATGGTTCGGTGTTCGAAGGTATTTAGCCCAAACGGAAAAAAAATCTGGCAAGCTAATTGTTATTAAAAAGGATGTTTGTAATACATTTAAAGGCTTCTGACAGATTTTTACTTTCTTCTTATATAGTTAAGGCCAACCAACGGCCGAAAGGATAAGATATTAAACATTCGGGAGATGCCTGAAGTGTGCAGGTTCAGGCATCTCGCGCGGCTGTCGATGCTCCACCCCCGCCAAGGCAAATAGTCCTAGTGTAGCATTTTCTTAACGACATAACCTGAATATGTTTAAATTCATACTTGGGCGTACAAAGGAAAACAATAAACAAGACCTACGTAAGTTTCTTGCACGCAGCGTTTATCTTTTAGAATAATTATTTTCGCTTTTTTACTTCCTTGTACGAAGTAAAAGAAGTATAGCGATTGCGAAAAATTTCGGTATTTGACTTCTGATGGAAAAAAAAACCCCGATTTTCTCTAAATTTGAGAGTTTTTTCATGACTCCCAGCGTACGAGTGTATACAATACACTCGTACGCTGGATATACGTATTTATCCCTACACGATTTATTTTAAACAGCCGCATTTACAAGTCCATTTTGACTAGTGTTTTTTGTCCTGTCTGTCTGTATGTACGATTGTATGTTTATAACGCGCATAGCTCAAAAACTATTAGGTGTAGAATATATTCTATGTATTTAGCAGCATTATTGTTGCAACATCAAGTAGCTCACCTCCCTTTCTGATTGTAGTCGACTGAGGATCACCGAAAAAAATTTCATACCATTAAAGCCCATGGTGTCCATAGACTTTAATGTTAGACATAAAATAATGTTCATACACAATATTCACACAAGTCATCAGTCAGTGTTCATAATTTATGCGCAAACTCTCGCCAACAGGCGTCAATCCTTGAGAAATATCGCCAAATTTGACGCCAAAATAAGTTTTTAAAATTGAATCCAGCTCTGCGATAGCTTTACACTTGTCGAGAAATCTGCAAACCTTAATACTGTTAAAGAGTTTCGTATCTCAGTTTTAAATAAAATAAGTTTGAATGAGATGCATCAAAAATGTACTTACAGGGTCAGCAAAAAATTTTCAACATATTAAGGTATATGGACAGCTTCAATACATTAAAAGTCTATGGACTGTTTGGGCCCTGCTCAAAATCTCGCCAGCTGTCGCCAAGCTTTGTGAGTTTTTGGCGAAATACAGTAGAACCCCCTGAGAAGTTTTCCAAGGGGATGAAAGGCAAACTTGTAATGCGGAAAAACTTCTTAAACGGGAGACTGATATTTTGAAAAACAAATAAAGTTATTTCACTATAAATAATCAAGAAATATTTTTTTCATTACTAAAATGTTATATATATGTACAGCTGCGGAAAAAAAAGGCCCACTTGTACATTTTTCGGCCGTCGTTCGTCGCACAGCAAAGTTACAGATACCAATCGTTTACGATTGACGCACACTTTAATTTGCTATGCATAAAAATTGCATAAGGGGCCATCTACATATTAAAATTCGCACCAACTTTTTTTTTCTCAATAGCAACCCCTAGATTTCACTTCATATTTCAAAAATTTAGCTTATTTTAACCCTGGACACCAATTTTCAATAAATTTGGACAGAAAATGAGTGAGTTATGAGCACCCAAAATCCCCCTCCCCCTATGTTAAAATATTTTTTCATACTTCAATTCATATCTCATATAATATTGGTAGTAAGAAGCTGATTTTTATTCGTACTATTAGAACTAAACGACCCAAACATAATTTAATGTTATTATGAATTTTAATAAATTATTAATATGAATTATGAATTATTAAATTAATATTAAAAAAAATTATGAATAGCGACCTTGCGAAATTTCGATGGAAATAGATGCAGAAAGTAATATTACATGGCTGTGCAAAATTTCAAATTTTTACGTTCAGTAGTTTAATTTATATTAAATAAAATGGGCTATTTTCATGAGTTAAGGGACTATATATAAATTTATTAAGTGAAAAGTTTTTGAAAATTGCATAAAATAAATGTAAATTAGATTTATTTTGTGCAAAAACACAGTAAAAGATACCAGTATTAAAAATATCAAATTTTGAGGCAAATAAATTAGTTCAAGGTTTTTGAGGTTTTTACAGTTTGTTGGGGATTCTATAAAGCGTGTATTGTTGCGTCCGCTACCATATTCCCCCAAATAAAATATTTTCCAGCTATAGAATTAGATGCAGTAGATGTATGTCTTCTAATACAACGTCCTATTTCTGAAAAACTAACATCCTCAACTTTCCAGGCATGAATGCGACCTTTTTTAATATCGGAAACATTAGGTCTTTGGAATTCCCCATACTTTATCAAACATTCAAAATCACGTTTTTCTGTAAAAAAATTTTCATCTAACTATAAATTAAAATACCGCCAAAAGTCTTAAGAATATTGCACATTGCAGGCGATAGTATTAAATGAAGAAAGTGAAATAACAAACACAGTGATAATATTGGGTCGGCAAAAAAGTAATTGCGTTTTTTACATGAAATTCAAACAAATAAATTTTCAATCATGAAACCATTCTTTAAGTTCGACCATAGCTGAGTCGAGCAATATTCATGCTTGTAGTCAGAAGAGCAGGGAGCAGCCTCTAACTCCTGCCAACATTTCAGCTGTCTAAGAGAAACATCAAGGGAAACACTGAATAACAATTTCAAAATTACAAAGATTTTCAAAATCCCTAGCAGTCATTTTGCATTTTCCCCTTAAATCATGTGTACGAACCAAGGAAGTTATGAACTCACGGGTCATTTGGACCACAGACAAAAATATTCTATTCTACCCTTGATATTCTCAGTACAAAAAACTTTAAGAGAGATGGGGACAATATTTTCCTTGAAAATAATATTAATTTCTTTTAATTCTCGCGAGCGAAATAAATGAAAGGCGAAAAGTTCGGAACCTACAAATAGCGTTTTTCAATTTGCAGAAAGTCCCTTAAAAACGCGCAAAAGTGAATTCGCAATATCTCCGGAAATTATCGTAGAAAATTGGTGAAAATTTATATTTAGGGTAATTTGAAGGTTTTCTTTCGTTTAATAAAGTCAAAATATGGGGTTGCCATTGAGAAAAACGAAGTTGATGCAGAATTAAATATGAAGACGGCCCCTTATGCAAATTAAATTAATAGTAAATTAAAGTACGCGTTATTTGAAAACGAATGGTATATATAACTTTGCTATACGACGAACGATGGCGAAATAAAGAGCAAGTGGGCCTTTTTTTTCCGCAGCTGTACATTACTAAAATGTAATATAAAGCTTAGATTTACTTCAATATATAAATTTGTTTTACACACTTAAAAAATTAGTTAGTAAAGTAAAAAATATAATAATCTAAAAATCTCTTTATTAAATCTTTAAAAAATTCTTTAAGCATCATCGGAATCGGTTTTACGGAAAAAAAGAATCTGTTATGTTTATTTTATTTTATTTTATTGTTTTTGTTTGTTTGTTTAGTTTTGCTTCCAATGCAGCAGGCGATTACAGACATTATCCATACGCCCTTCTTTATCCTTTATAGTTTTGGTTTCATCGGCAATCTTTAATTAATAACAATCCAGCTGTCTTAGGTTAAGTTTTTAAACTTTTTTCAGGCTCATGTTCAATGCTTAACTAAAATGACGGGGGGGGGGGGGAGTTTCTAGTCCTTTTACAGCTTACTTTTACTTTATGATTGTTTACTTTTTGATATTTATTTACTTTTTTTAACTTTCAAAATTGTTAAAAAAAGAAAAAAAAACGTGTTAAATATATGTATCTATGGTCAAATGTTACTAAGAACAATATTGTGAGCAATTGTAAACCATTGTAAACTAACTGCCTTTATATTGTATAACACTGATGTATTTTACCAATTGTAATCCAAAAATTGTGCTGTAAAAAAATAAAATAAAAATGAGGGAAACCGCTGCTTGCTGGACCTGAGCCTAGAGCTAGGGTTCAGCAGGACAGTAGGACACTTCAGGAATTAAAACAGGCTTTAAACCAAATAGGTAGGCCGTTCCTGAAGGTAGTATCCTATAGTATCCTTTTACAGCATCCGAAAAACTACTAAGAATTTCCACAGCCTCTTCTTCAGTTTCACTTATTTCTTAATCTTCTGTAACCTCACATATTTTATCCACTGTAAGCACTTCACATTTCATTGCAATCGTTTTGAGCTCTAAACATTGATTCTTACAAGGGGGGGGGGCGGACAAAAGGCGCATGCAAACACGCTCTGAATACTTAGAAGTTTAAAAAAACTTTTTAAGCGGGAAAGTGTTTGGAACGAAACTTTTTAAACGGGTTATTTTAACATTGTAAGAATAGGAAAAAATTCGGAATCGAGAATATCAACTTTTTAAGCCGGAAAACTTCTTAAACGGATTTCTTTGTATTGCCAAATTAGGCTCCAAAAATGTTTCTAAAACTGAATAAGCTTGGCGATATTTCTTTTATTTGAAGAGAAGTCGACGAATCTTAATAGTATTGAACTATCATATCTCAATTCCAAATTAAACTAATTTGAATGAAGTGCATCAAAAATCATGTAGTTCAGGAAGTCATGTGGTGTCAGATCAGAATTATTTTTTACTACTTTTTGTTTATTCTTACCTTCGGTTATTATTACGTAGGTGCCTTGGCACATTGCATAAAAGAAAAACATGTAAAACAACTTTCATTGCTGTGAAAATATTTTTACGTCACGCTCATCACTGAAAAAAATTGCATTACTTTTACATACACGTTGTGCTGTAGTTACTTCTAACTACACCATAATGTAATTTTTAACTGCAGCAACTTATACTGCAGTTTCAACCAACTACAACACAATTTGCGAGCAAAAGCATCGCAATTTTTGTCAGTGAAATCACGGGAAAGTTTCACGGATAGAAGTTAAAAATAAAAAGGAATGAGAAAGAAATGATTTTCTTCTCTTCCAATAATAGATTTTAATACAATTGTCGGCATGGAAGACTGTTTACTTTTAGAGAAGGCGAAATATGAGTATTTTAAGGTGTATTCTTCTCCTTTTATTGCATACTTTAAATTCACAGCACATGCAGAAAATATTCCTAATGTTCTTTTTGCAGTTTTAAACGAAATGAAAAAGAGATAAAAGAAATATTTTCCCCGGTCTAGTATTTTGGTGGTCCCTCCATAATGTCTGTATGTACACACTACACAATTTATTATATCATGTATTTGTATTCAACTGTAGAACGGTTTTGTTGAACGAACGAAGTACATCCAACGAAACATAGAAAAATGTCATTAGTAAAAATCGTTGTTCTTTTAGAATTTCCTTTTAAATGTAGTATTGAAAAGCTTAAATAATGAAATATGTAAAGTACGTTCTTTAAAAGATTTTGTGAAATGTAATACGTTTTGTATTACTTTTCACAAAAAAAATATATCGTATGATGCCACGTAAAATGACTGACATGTTTGAAAAATTTGTGGGCGAAAAGGAGCGGCTTCCACTTTTTATTGAACCCCAGAGGGAGGAAGACCGTCTTAGTTAGGGGTCTCTAATTTTGAACCTTGCACCTGGATCGGCACCCCCAGAAGTATAGTTTGAACATGGAAAACATTGTAGCCAGGAACAGATTTTACAATCATCAGCTTTCATTAGAGTCCATGGTTTAACAGCAGTCCAGCCGAGAGAGGTTAGAGAGGTTTTTACCCTCCCAAACACTGGCCAAGGTCGGCGTCGTTTCTCTTTCCGTGTTCTTATGGAAATAACGGAACTTAGCGACTGGTCAGACTAAATAAAAGTAATATATGATTACCTTTTAAATACAGATAAAAGGTTTACATTTAATTATATGAGTGGTATAAGAAATAATTGTTTATGGAAGATGTTAATAAAGATTATATAGAATATTTTATTTAATTTAGATCCTCGCATTGAGGATATATTTTTCTCAAACAGTTAATTACTTCTAAATTCAGTTCGGTTCACAAATTCGGATATCTTTATTTTATACTACAATAAGCTCTTATAACTAGTCTGTTTAAAACTTTTTTTCTAAACGTAAAATATTAAGACAATATTTAAAGCATCTTCTACTGTATTTTAACAGAAACTAATTTATATGAGAATTTTGTAAATGGAGGGATAGAAAAGGTGAAATAAATATTTTTATGCTGCGTTATCCACAATTATAGATTTTAATGCACTTTTCGCCGAGACAAATTCTTTACTTTTTGAAAAAAGCGAAGCAAAATATTGTATTTCAAGGTATGTTTTCCTCCCTTTGCTGTTCGCTTTCAATTTAAATCATAGACCAAAAGCTATTCGCGAGATTCTTTTAGTAGTTATAAACAAAATTAAGAAAGTTGCTTTTATTTTATTTTATTTTTTATCCTCTAACATTAGTCGTATTTTTTTTTTAAATGTCTTAGTGTACATTATATTACATAGTAGTTTCGTATTTCATTTTTGAGAAGTTTTTGCTTTGGTGAACAATAATTGTTTGGTCGTATATTCAATTAATCACGGAAAACGTTATTAGGGAAAGCTATTTTCTTAGAATTTTGCTTAAATTGTTGAGTTGAAAAATTTGCGAGGAAGAAAAAGAAAATATGTTGGAGACAAAATTCCTTTCACGAATATTTGTAAAAAGCTTTGAGATACTGTTGTTTATTACAGTACATTCTCTTTTTAAATGGTTTCAAAATAGCACAATGCAAACCAAAAGCGATGTCATTACAAATGTACTTAAATATTCAAAGCATTTTCTACGTGCTATTTTAGTACTGTTACTTAAAAAAATAAGATACTATTAAAGAAAATCATTTTTTGAAGCCTGAATTGATTTTCAAATTAGAAGAGCCCAGTGAGTGATGTTAGCCCACCTATTGGGCGCCCTCGTAATAATGTAACTTGTATACAATGACCTTTGTAATGATCATTATGTAGACGACAAGCACCCGCCATTGAAAAAGAACTCTTATTTTAAATGTAGTGTTTTAAATTTATTCGAATACTTTTCACACTGTGAGCAACGCAAATTTTTGTTTGATAAAAGAAAAAAAATATCCATTTTGTTTCAATTGTTTGATAAGTTAAAACAAAACTTTTCGTATTCGTATGGCAGGTAAAAAGCATTATCAATGTCCCATGACATTTAAATAAATGCAGTTGTTCAAATTATTAACTAATAAATGCAGATCCGAACTTTTACTTTTGTTCATTCTAAAGAGCGAATTAGTCCAGGAGGAAAAGTCTATGGTAATACTATTATACACATGTAATTTTATTGCACTACTAGTTAGTCGATTTTATTGATTCATGTCAATGTGTTTCAACATATCAGTAACAAAAGAAGAAAAAGAAATTTTCATTGAATTAAAAAAAATGAAATATATTATATTAAATGACTCATTTAATTTTTTAGTGGCGTTTAAAAAATAGTTAAAACAGACTTTTCTTGTTTTGTGCAAACAAGATGCACTATTTACTGATTATTAAAAGTGCAAAGGGCATTACTTATCGTGTGCATATTTTGTACGTGCAGTATCAGAGTCGTACCTGATGAGCACCAATTTTTGTAATTTTAGTTATCTTAATTAGTACTTTGAAAACTGTTTCCATACAGGATTTTGTTACATTTGTAAAAAATGGCTCAGTTTTTAGTAGAACTAAGAAAAAAATTAAAGATTTTGTTTGTATTGCTTAAAGATTTATTTGCTGTTTTTTATTTTAATTAAAAACAGTAAAAGCGACTATGAAATAATTATAACTTTGTAAAATAACGCACTTAAAAATGTACTTAACGTCTGCACGCGCGTCTTGGGTGAATCCGTTCAGCATTCATCAATTGCTAAAAGGTTATACCAATTGCAAGGAAAGCAGAGTAAGTACTTATCAAGTTTTAATTAATTCATTCTTTTAACCCTTTGAGGCGCAACCCTTTCCAAATGCTGAGAAAAGGGCAGCCGTTGCCATCGCTCGACTTAACTACCAGCAAGATGGCGGACGATCGAAACGGTCATCGCGTGCCACAGATCTAGGGACCCTTTTTTGACGACAGACATTTTTTGGCTGTGCCAGCACAGCCAGCTGCGTCTAAAAAAGGGTCTCTAGATCTGTGGCACGCGATGAACGTTTCGTTCGTCCGCCATCTTGCTGGTAGTTAAGTCGAGCGATGGCAAAGGCTGCGCTTTTTTCAACATTGGGCAATCTATGCAGCTGTTCTCGCATTCTTCCATTTTTCAGCAGATACCAGAGCTGTTAAAAATAATCGTGACAATTTTTTTACGGGAAATGACGTGCTAATAAGTAATGGATTCTCGTGGAGCTATGTCACCCGCAACTATTTTTATAGCAATCCAAATCTATTCTTCGTGACTGGCAACAGTCAAAACGTCAGAGTTTGGTGTTTCCAGAGCGGGAACACTGCGCGTTAAAGGGTTAAACAACAGTGTTCTGTTGAGTGTTTTTTGTTGTAAAGGGAATTTCTTGTGTATATATATTTTGGACGTGTAGAATATTCAGATTCGCACTCAATTTAATAAATACCTTTCAGCCATCTTAATTGGTATTTTCAAAACTGTTCCCACATTGTAGAAAGGAGATTCGTACAGACTATGTCAAATATGAAAGCGGATTTTCAGTTCCTATGCTGCAGGAAAATTCTGCAGATGGAACTCCGGGGAACAGGGCAAAGAATAGTAATAACCTTGTTCGTTTGCATAACTTCGGGCTCTTAACACTTTGAGTTCTTAAACACTATTCGTTGAGAGACAGAACTATATATTTTAAAGTTCATTTTTTTCCCGTCTTTCATTAGTTTAAATTTAAATCACGAAACCATTCGCAAAGAACCGTGCTGCAGTCTGAAACAAAGTGAACACAAAACTGCTGCTTTTCTTGCTCAGAACATTTTTCAGTTGTTTCATAATAACTGCGTTCACATTACATTAGTAGATGGCATTTTTGTGTTAAGTTAGTTGCAAAAAAGACTTTTGTTTGGTGAAACAAAGTATATTCAACGCAACAGGGAAAACGTTGTTGGTAGAAGCTATTTCTTTCGAATTTCATATCCATGCAGCATTGTGTTGTAGGAGAAATAAATACATGAGGAACGGAGAATGTATAAATAAAAAAATTGACTGAATAGTTGCACTAATGTTCAAATTAGAGTTAGACAATGTTATTTTTAAGACTTCACTCTGAGAGAGAGTACCTAAAAAATCCTTGTTTCAGGAAAATTTTCGATTAAAAAAAAAAATTGCTTATTGGTCACACAATTAGGATTCCAATACCGTTTTACTTTTTTTCCTTACGATAAATAGAAGCTAAGTAATACAAAAAATAATGAACTGAAGGATAATATTTTGTTCAGTGTGAAAATCTCCAAAAGCGTTTTCTGAAAAAGGGTGTTTAACGTAAATTTTCTGTCCGACAAATGTCATATCTAGTAACGTGTTAAATATATTGACTGGAAATTTTGCCAGGATATTTTGATCATTACTAGCTGTGTTATGAAGCAGAGTATAATATTTAGGGGTTAATTTATTGATTTCATGGCCATATTTTTCTTAAAAAAATGCTTTTCTTAAAAACAAAACAAAACAGTGAGTTTTTATGTAAAAATGGAACTATTTTCATGTCTATTATAACTTTTGCAAATCTTTTGGTTCATGGCACAGATAAATATGTTAGTTATGCACTGCATAAACATTATTAGAAAGTATTTATTAAAATTGTTTACAGGAGGTGTCGCGTAAGCACAATTTTTTACTAAAATGTCACTTAAATTTCCCAGTATTTGAAAATTTACACTGAATTTGATTAAAACTGCATTTAAATTTTTAGTTTTATACCCATTTTGATTAATTAAAAACATGTTCATTAAAATTTTAACTTTAAAAAAAGTGCCCCGGATTTAGGCTCATACCTTTAAATAAACCATCTCTTATCAATTTAATCTAATTATGTTAAGTTTTCTTCTACTACTTTTTTGTTTTTTTAACGTCATACCTCCTACATTGGTAAATATTCCTTTCTTTCGAGATCCCTTTTCTTTTTCTTTTGTTAAAAGCATGTTTTAAATTTAGATGTCAACATTCCAAAGTAATTAAATTTATGCGAAAAATTCAAAATGTACGCTTTTATAATCTTCAAATTTAATGTACAGGAAATCTGCCCCATTAACTGCAAATCCTATCCAACTAATAATAATTATGATTGAAAAAAGAAAATTTGCCGGCATGAGGCATAGTTCATTTAATACATAAATTGCGAAAACTGGGGATTAGCTCATAAACGACGAAAGAAATGTCTTGCTTTTAAAATATATTATGCGCTTATGAATGAGTGCATGAGTACTATGCATGAATGAGTCTACCAAACTCAGTTCTAAGGTTAAGGAACTTAATAGCAGCCTTAAATTAGGGCATCGGACCATCGGGCAATCGGTGGGACGCCCCCCCCCCTTGAGGGGCGTAGAGCGTTTGCAGGGAGGGGCGAGGAAAACAGGCAAAAAATAAGTATTAATGCATGTTTTAAGAAAGTGTCTTATTTATTCTGTTTACTCCTAAACATATCTATTTTTGCTTAAAATGTTTGTTCAAACTTTACTGATAACATTATTTGTAGGAATGGCAACTTAATGTACATTGTTGAAGAACAAAAATCTGAATGTATGCTGAGAAATACGTGTGTGTGTGTGTGGGGGGGGGCATCTTAAAAATAATTCTTTATTCGAGAAGCCTAATGTTGAAAGACTGAGAACCTCTGTGTAAGGGGATCCAAAAGTGATGGCGTTTTTCCGTACGTCAGTATTTCGCTTAGCCGAAACTACTAAAGCTAACAACGCGAAATTGGATATATCCGTGGATTTTTTAACCTATGTGATAAACAGGATGAAATTTTCCAAAATTCGTAAACTATAGGGCAGGTATGAACAACCTTTGGAAAGTTGCGTTCCATACTTTAGAATGCTAGCGAAGTCGCGGGTCGTAAAATTGGGATTTATATGGGATTTTGAATGGTTTACATGAGTTTTATGTGAGGTTTTGATATGTTCCACGGGCCGGAAGTATGCATGGGTTAGGGTCCAAAATGTTATTTTAATATATTCCGATGTGATCTGAAAGAAAAAAAAGAGATAATCATAAAATTCTTGCTGTAAAATACAACATTTACGAATTCCTAAAAATCAATATCAGGACACTGAATATCATCTTCCAAGGTGGGTAGCCGAGCAGACAGGGAAAAGGTGGCCATCTTTTTTTGAAAGGAAAAAAAAATCTATGAAATTTTTGCTACAGAATGCAATTAATATGAATTTTATGTTTGATCATAGCTTGTTTGCAATTAAAAAAGTTTTTGGAAATTCATTTCTTTGGATTTTATCTAGCAAAATTTATTATTTACCGGGCCTTGTAATATTCACTAAAGAGCCAAATACTAAAAATAACTTTTCCAAAAACACTCAAAAACTAAATAAATAAATTAATAAAAAAATCTGAAACACTTTTATAGTTTAAATACGTGCTAAAGTGCTATATATTAAAAGCGTATCATATTCCATGCGCTGCCCCTGTTTTTCTTCCTTATTCCATTATGTTGGAAAGTGTATCATTGTTCATGAGTGTACAGTACTTTTCTTCCTTGTTCCATAAAATACATCTTTGTAATCAAAGTCTATCTTACAATCACCTAATAAAACTATTTTACAATACTTGCCAAGCATATTGCAACTATACTTCCCCATAAATACTGTTTCGAATGTGCATCATAATCCATGAGTGTGCGATGTTTGTCTTTCTTGTTCCACAAAACAAATCTTCATAATTGAAATATATATTAAAATTACCTACCAAAACTGTTTAACAATCTTCTAGGCATATTCTAACTATACTTCATCTTCATCATGTATCATTATTGATGAATGTGTCGTATTTTTCATCCTTGTTCCATAAAACACTTCTTTCTAATCGATATCTATGTTAAAATCGCCCATTAAAACTGTTTTACAATCTTTGTCAGGCATATTCTAACTATACTTCTTCTGTGTAGTAAACTGTAGCGTTTGCCAGTTTCTCGCCAAAAAGGAAGACATCGCCAAGGTAGGTTCAGTTTTGACAGAGGACTTATTTGTTGGCACCAAACTTGACGATAATCATGAAAAATTGCAAGCCTTGGCGACTTCCAACATTTTATCCTCTCCCCCTCAAGCTATGTGGCAACCGTATTGAAAAATGCAAAGAAAACGTGTCGATGCAAATCGATCCACAGAAATATCCACAAATTACGTCGACAGAAAAACCCAGAGCGAACGAAATAGCACTCTAGTGCTAAAAAAAAGAAAAAAAAAAAGGAGTATTAGTAATTATTTAAAAATAAACAAAACTTCACTATCACCCATAGTAAAACAAATAAGTAAAGCGCAACCATATTATTATTGTGCTTGATGAACGAAGATAATTGCTCTTTTGTTACAAGTATGGCCAGTCGATCCTCTCGGCATTGTTTATACCCCTCTACGTTCTCGCCATAGTACATATAACTGAATCCAGTAACGAGGAATAATTATACTTATATCCCCCCTTCCTGGGAACATGTGTGGCATAATGATCTTCATCTTTAAAGAGCGAAAGTAGGAAATGAGTTTTTATCACCTTCCCATCAAACTTGGAGCACGTAGGAGTTCCCGCACGGCCGCGAGCATGTACAGTGAATTAAAAGTGAGTGATAAACTGGGTCAGTGGATTAGTGGTGTGTCATTTCACAAAACCTAATAGGAAACAAGTTGTGCATATACTTACATTGTACTTACATTATTACATTGTACAGTGGACTCGCACTACGACGCAATTTGTCTTACGCGAATTGGATACTATGCGAGTTTTTCACAAGTAACATAGCCAAGAGCTAACGTGAATTCTTCGCCGGCAATACGAGATTTTTCGCTAATACTAGTAAGAAACGCCATTATTGGCGCGGGGTACAATATTATTTTGTATTTTGTACAATACAGTACTATTATAATTATTATCACAGTACTGTGCCATACTTTGCAGAAATTTTTATTTTTGCAGTACAGTGCAACAGTAATTTATCACTGTACAGTAGAGTTTACTAATGTGCCGCACTTTTATTATAAGGGAGCTTCTACGCAGCAGTTTTAATCACGGTAACGCTAACGTGAATTGACGTTGAACAGTACAGCGCATGCGTACGTGTAAAGTTTATGGTATATAGACTGCTTCCGAAGGATACTTTTTTTGCATTACGTTTGTATCCTTTGCTCCCGCAAGCGCTCGTCAGATATAAACAAACGTGTAGGATATCTTTAAAATCGTTGCGTTAGGAGCTATGAATTCCGAAGAATTTGATGAAAGTATTTTATATGAATTATCAATTCCTCGAGAAGATAGTTAGTAAAGAATTAAAACCTTATATTTATAAATAAATTAAACCCACTGCGAACATTACATGTAAACAAACCTAGATCTTTAATTCGTCTATAATTATTTTATTAAAAATCCAAGTTTGTTTACAAACTTGGATTTTTAATAAAATAATTATAAAAACCTGGATTTTTAATTTCTCTATAGTTAACTTTAAGGTTTTTATCTACTGTATGCCCAAGGATTTGTGTCCAGTGGTTCTTACTACATTTGAAATAAAAAATAATTTATTTATTGGGATTTTATTAATTCTCAAAATTAATTTCGTTAAAAATTAACAGTATTTTCCTAAAGATATCCAAATACAGAAAAAATAAAATAAAATAAAAATAAAAATAAACAAGTAACAATAATAAATTTGTATTTTAATTATTAATTTGTTTGAAACTAAAAATTATGTTTTAATTTGTTAATAACTATTTTCTGAGCATGTCATTAATTCTATACATTTATTTTGTTTAAAATTTATACGATATTTTCTAAAAGCAATGCAATGCAAATACGGGGAAAAAATTCCAATTGAAGAAAATTATTATTCTCTTCCGCCAGATGGCGATACCAAAAGAATAAGTGATTCAATGTAAGAACTTGAGATGTGGGTACAAAATTTAATAAATAAAGGCATCCAATATAATTTTCGTCAAGATAAAAAACTCCTGTAGCATTAATAAGTTAACTTTTATAGTGAATCTCGTTCCTTTGTCGGCTATATTTTTTCACATTATATTGGAAATGTTAAATCGAACTCGCTTGTCCGCTATCTAGTATAGGAATATGTTCACCGTAATCAGAATCCGCTAAACTTGCGAAATAGCGTGCTAGGCTGACCCCCACTAAACGGGAGCATGCTCAATATGGTCGAAAACCAGTTTAGCGGCCAGGGTTACCGTTAAACGAAGGAAGAAACGTAGCATAAAAACCAAAGCCTCCTCTAGGTGGCTTTGATAAAAACTCCCTATTATTACTGCATACTGTATGCATAATACTGTACTTTATTTCTCTCTCTTCTGCTGATAATAAATTTTGTGCCTTTACATTACTGTACAGCATTATGTTGAATAACAAAGCTTTTTTATAATACATTGCTTATTCATTACACTATGAGGGAAAATGCAATAATTTAGATGAATAGCTTAAAAAAGCTTGAGGGGTGTTTATCTGCGTCTAAAATGATTGTGTATGTATTTCAAAAAGTCGTATGTGTACCCTATTTCACAAGGCAAAATTTTCACTTATGCGACGGGTCTTCTAACATATCACTCACGTAAGTCAAGACTCCACTGTAACTTAAATTAGAATTCATTTGGAAGTTTTAATCCTCAAAGGAATTGGGCTTTCTTACAAGTAACAGATCTCCCTCCTCCTCTTCTATCCAGTTGTGTATTAAAAGTATTTTACCGGGAGTTGTCTGCTATTATTTTGCATGATAGCCCAAGCCTCATCTTCGGCGTAAACGTCAGCTGAATGATGTCAGTCATTAGAATACAAAAATAATGCCCATTGATGGTGAGATTCAAAGAAACGTAATGTTAAGTGACTTATGAAAAGATATGAATAGTTTCAACCCTGGAGCGACACTTTTCGCCTGAGCCTTTTCCTGTAAAACCGGCTTGTTTATGCTCCTCTTGGTTTGGCCGTACACGGTACACCGTTAATGGATGTACCGTATTTTCCGGTAATAACGCCGCAAATAGACAATTATTTCTATTTAAAGAACTAGTTTAACGCCGCACTTTTTTAAAAGTATTATAGATCAAACTTATCAAGTTTAGATGTGTTATTTTAGGTAATACTATAAAGTAGTACACATAAAATTAAACAATTATAATTAAAATAACTTACCATGCAATATATAAATTTACGATATTTGTCGATACGTCATTATTAGTACAATTAATTTATCTATTTTTAGAATATACATATGCATATATATATATATATATATATATGTAAAGAATGGGCCTTACGCCATTCCTTGTTGGAATAATTGACGCAAATCCATTGGGGTTCTAGGTTAAATAGTTTATTTCGAAGTTCAGACAGAGGGCAGGAGTCGGGCCGGCGACCTTATTCGTTCCGTGGCTATCTTCTTTCATCGCAGTCTAAAGGCTCTTGCTAAGCTTTACGTTCCAAACTCCTAAAAAGCTAAGCGCGAAGTTAAGACGAAGCTCTCGAAATTTCCGTGCTCTTGCTTAAATACTCCTTAGTTACTACACCTGCTGGCAGGGTGCAGCACGATCACGAAGGCGTTACTCTCAAATGTAATTAGTTAACTAGATTGTCAATCAAGAAATGAGAAACACCTGCTTACCCAGGAGTTCTAAAAGCACGTAGTAATGAAAACCACAGAAAACCGAGAATACTGCTGAATAAACAATTTTCTCCTTATGGAACTTCAAAAAACGTCTCTGAGCGTAATATTTGTGTGGCCGAGAAACAAACTTTACAGTAAAAGATTAAAGAAGGATTTTTCAAATAACATTAAATTAAATTAGGTTAAATTAGCAAAGTTTATTTTATTATTACATATATACTACAGACTGTTTTCTACTTCAGAAAATCCGTCAAAATCCTCGTCCTCAGTGTCAGTCTGGAACATTTTTAAGTGTTCAGATGGCAAAAGTTCATCAACATCTGAACCGTTTTCATCATCGGAAGACATACTAGAAATTGCAGGAATCCCTTTAACGCTATTTTGTGAAAAATCGATAATTTCGGCTTTTTGAAAGGCTCTCTCTACCATACCATTCGGAATTTTATTCCAGGAGTCCAAAATCCACTCGCAAAGTACTGTTTTTTGTTCCTGAAAAATGTTACTACACGTAAACACCGGGATGGGTTTTTGCCATGCGAGACTTTTATAGGAACGGAAAAAGATCATGGATTATTTTGTTCCTGAACCAGATTTAAGGTTATTTTTTTTTTTTTGGAGAGGGGGGGGGGTAAATGATCAGCTGTAACTTTGGAACTACTTACAAGCCGCACCCAGTTATTGGCCGCATTTTTGTAACCGAAAAAGAAAAATATTGTTTAACGCCGGGGCGTTATTACCGGAAAATACGGTAGTTCAACGTTTCAGCATACGGGGATAAATTAGCCGCAACCTTCCTATGGAGATGGTTTCACCATGATTTGGTGCCACTGATCAGTTTAAGCTTCAACCTATGGTAGTTAAGTTCCTAAACATTTTTTCAAATTTAATGTTATATTTTTGCAGTATACTGTACAAAGTCTTGGATGCTTAAAATCCTGCAGCTGGTTTGCTTCATTCTTTTAGGCCAGTAAATACAAGCACACTGTTTAAAGGCTCAGTGCTAAAATCAAAGACTGATTTTGACTGCGCAATTTTGATTAGTCATGAGAAGAAGAATTTTTTTTTTTTTTAATAACAATCTACTAAAAATAGTTTACGTTGAGAATGTTTAATAATTAGTTGTTTTATTTTGAGAGATGGGAATGAGCAACTTTATTCAAAGTTAAAAAATATTGATTAAATCAAAGAACTGGCAAGTATTAGATTCCCAGCTTAATGATTGTAAGTAAACATTAAGTTTGCTAGCCATATAAAAAGACGGCTACAACTTGAGCGCTGATTTTTTTTTTAGGTTTGAGAGGCCCAAATTACAGACGCTTGGTCAGTGATGGACTCAAACTCAACTGCAATACTTTTGAATCATTTCAGGCATTCGATTTTGCATAAGCCAGTTTCAGTTTGGTTACAATTAGGATACAAAAAATGACTTCGTCAAAGAAAGTATTAGAACACACCAGACTCACATTTTAGTGCTTTTAAGTAAATTTAAAGTTTCTATTTACAGAAAAAACGGATGTAACCTGAACACTGATATTTAATTTTCAGTTTTGAGAGGCTCAAATTACAAAACTTTGGGCATACGATGAGTCCAGACTCATCTGTAATGGTGTTGAACTATTTCGGACTTTCAGTTCCTTTAGTGCCATAACCTGAGCATATTACATCAGCTGTAATATGTTTACATTGTAAAGCAGTTCTCTTTCTTTTAATTATGAATGGTTCCTGTGAATCCAAAAGGAGGTTACTTTCAGGTTCTTTTAACTTAAGATGTTAATCCAGCAAAGTTTTTAAATATTCGTTTTGTTTTTAGTTGTGGGTCTCTTTTTTCTTCTCTTTTGCATTACAACAGTTGTTTGTTAGATATTACTGCGCTGTTTTGCGTGACACTAAATGCATACTTTTTCGATAGAGCCTCTATCAATTTTATCAGTTTGCTGATCTTCTAATGAAAAGCAATTAAACAATTACCCTAAGAGAGTAAGATAAAAATTCAGAAGACTCGAAGACAAAAAATACCGACTAAGATGTGCACCTGGTCGCTCCGGTCATTAATTAGACTTGTTCCAATCGATTAGAAAAAAATACTCCTATTTTACTGCAGCAGAAAAACAACTTTATGTGAGATGTGTAGTCGAACGCATAAAACAGAAGCAAAAAACACATCAACGTCTGATTTCTAAAGAAGAGATTTGTTTCTGTAGCAGCTCTTTAATGCCGTTTTTCCTCCCTTCGGAAACAGGTAAGATTAATTGAATGTCGTTTGGATTTCAAATGCAAATGAAAGGAATCCGCACGTAATTACAGAAACACTTAATGCAACACGCGAGAGCAAACTTACAGGTAGAGATTTCCTTTCCTTTCCTTTTTTTCCGCACAAAGATATTTTTGTTCCAGATTCATTAACTCGAAGTACTTCAGTAGTAAGATGAGACACGGAAGGGGAGATCGCCGGAAGTGGAGAAGAAAACTTGTGATTTCTTCGTTTCCCCCGCAAAAATTCATTGGTAAAAGTTGTTGTTATCCCTTTGAAGCTCAACCATTTCCCAATGCCGAAGAAGTGCAGCCGTTGCCATCGCTCGATTTAACTACCAGCAACATGGCGAATGATCGAATTGTCCGTCGCGTACCACAGAACTAAAGAACATTTTTGACACAGCTGGCTGTGCGGAGCCGCACATAACCGCCATGTTGTTGGTAGACGATCTTCCATCATCCATATAGACAGGATATTTTGTACCCCTCAAAACAATTGTACTGTGGTAATTTATGTTTATGTGTGTTATTTTACAATGCTCTTAATTATTGAGAGTTGCATAAGCCGAAGTGAAACATAATGATTGAATTTGTGACTTTTGTTTGTTAACTCCTCCGAGACAGCTAATCGATCTTGACCAAATTTGGCGCAGATTATGTTCATGGCGTAGATAGGACTGAAACGAGGTGGTAGAGGCGGGTCATGTCGTTAACAAATCAGCGACAATCGCGATGGAAATGTCCGCTTGGTAGCCGATTTCGCGGGGGAGAAGCAGAAAAAGAAAAAAAAAAAAAATGAAAAACCCCTACTCTTAGATTGTTTTTGCAATTTCGACTAAATTTGGCATAGTGATGGTAGTCATGGCGTAGATAGTATTGAAGTGAGATGACACCTAAAAATATTTTTAACATAGCCTTACTGTTTTGCATTGTTGAAGCCTCACGATCTATTTTGTTTTCTGTCATTCATCAAATAAATGCTTGATTTACCTAAGGGAACAAGCAAGTCATGCAGATACGCTCAACTATTCCTGACTTCGACCTGGCTTTCAGTCTCACCTAGTTAATTGTAAGATTTTCTTTTGGTTTGGGAAAAAGTGCCAGGGACGCCATTTTTCAAAGTTTCCTCTCTTGAATGCTCTAAAATTCTTTCAGCAGTCGCATTGTCCTATATCCAAGCTAAAACGTAGAATTTATGTCGGCTCGACATATTTTGATGGAATCTCAAACATATTTGATTCCAAATAAATGAAAATAAAAATAAACTTTGCTCTAAACGCACACTCTTACTAGAAACAAACAAACAACAACAAAAAAAAAAAAACCCCGTAGATTTTAGGTGGTAATGATCGGTTTTCTTTTAAAAAAGGCATGAGAGATGTCTTTTCTGAATAAGAAATTTCGTAATTCTCTTCTGGTCTCGTTTATGAAATTTTAATTATTACTTTGAATTTTCTAAAGCTCAGGATTTTGTGCACTCCTCATTCTCCGTCCCATCTTTACTTATTCGAAGATTTTTCCCATTACACTGGGTGTTTCAAAAAGATGGCAACGCTCTTTAATTCTCTATCTATTATAGATAAGAGGGCAATGTAATTTGAAAAAAATGTTCGAAATAAGGTAGGAAAAAAGGAATACGTTTAAAAAAATTCTTCTCCTTTATTTTTAAAAAGTTACACAATTTAAATTTATATATGACCCCTGTACAAAAAAATTTTCCATTAGTAAAATCTGCCCCATACACTAATGCGATGATGTACAAAATTTCAAGCTTTCATCATAAAACGTTTAGGAGATATCTTTAAACATAGATGGTCCGAGGTTATACATGAATTTGAATGTAAACTTTTATTGCTAGAGTGAAAAAAAAAATATCCTTTCGTAACTTCTACGCGAACACTAAAACGAAAAAATCTGAGGTGATTTTCGCCTTCAAAAGCAATTGAGAGGTGGTTTAAGCCAGTTTATATTTATCTTCAGATCTGTGACACCTTTTAGGATATAGTTTTCAAATTTTGCACATCACTTCCTTAGTGTAATGGGCCACATTTTACTATTTAGACGTTTTTTTGTTGTATACAAATTTAAAAATGTAACATTTTGAAAAATAACAAGAGGAATTTTTCTCTTAACGCAGTCTTTTTTCTAACCTTATTTTGAGTTTTTCTATTTTTTTCTCAATTGGCACTGTCCACTTTTCTCTGTTAGATAAAGAAAGAAAGGTGTTATCATCCTTTTTTGGACACCCTGTATACAGCAGATGAAGAGCACTGTGAACGACGGTTCTTCCTTTCTTTTCATTCACCCTTTTGAAAAGTTTTTCGATATTTCTTTTAATTGTGCGTTTTTACGCGTTCGCTCTTTTTCTTTCGGCGTTTAAAAAATTGTGCTGTTTTGTGACTGCGTTCTTCATCATTTAAAAAAAGCATTATTTACGTCAATGTTTTTAATGTTCTTTTTTGTTTTATGTCTTTATTATTATTATTTATTATTTTTTATCGTTCGTTATTTCTTTTTACCCTTTTTAACAGACTACTTTTTTCTTTTTCCTTTTCTTGTATAAGTGTGTTCTTTTGAAGAAATTATTTTATGTTGATTTTAAAAAAAGACAAAAAGCTATTTACCATACATGCATATTAGAGATGAGTTCGGGCTCATTTTTTGAAGCCCGAGCCCGCCCGAGCCCGAGCAATATTATTTAAGTGAGCCCGAGCCCGAAATTTTAGCTAAAGATAAATAAAATTTAAAGAAGTAATTCTTTGATAGAATACTATAAATTTTGTCGTTTGTGCAAATTAACGACAAATAGAGTTGCAAAAATTTTAATGCACTTTCTAATACTTTATATCTATGTTTATAAAATAATGTTGGATCGCATGACTCACTAAGCAATATAAGCCGCCGTTCTGAAATACCCAAAGAGCTTCACGCCTTCACGCGCCTTCTAGGCACCCGTGTCGCTATTTTTTTTATAAGTACTTTTATTTTCCACATGAATCACTTTTTTTAAAAATCTGTTTCAAGGAGTGTGTAAAATAAAATAGAAATTTTTCACGAGCCCGAGCCCGAACGCAATTGTGAATTACAGAGCCCGAGCCCGGTTCGGGCCCGGGCTCGGGCTTTCGGGCTCGTGCTGAGCCCGTCTCATCTCTAATGCATATATTTTAAACTGCCGAATACTTCTATTTAATGCAAATATTCAAGGCAGAAAAAAGCTAAAAAGGGAAAAATGTTATACTTAACTCGGGAAACATGATTAAAATGGAAAATACATCTAGCTTGCCAAACTTAGATTTACTGGTCAGTCTGATAGCTGTGTCATAAGTAAGCAAATTTTCAATAAAATAATTAAAACGTATGACCTTTTTTAATTTTTATAAAATTAACTATCAGATAAATATTTAATAATACAGTAAAGCACCGGTTTATACGTTTTCCAAGAGACCCATCTAAAACTACATATAAATGAAAAGACATGTAAGCGAAACGTTAATTAACATCTTTTGATTATTACAGGTTTAACGCGACCAATGCAACTTCATGTAAATATAATGATTTTAATCTTTTAAAACCCTATTTAATTAAAAAGAACTCCTCCCTCAGAATTTTCGAGTAAAATACTTGTTATTAAAGGGAAACAAACCATACCTTTAGTGTACTATATCTTAAATGCTGCATTTTAAAAATACTATTAATGTAATGTACTCTGCATACCAATTGTGATGCTCACTGACAAACAAAATAAGAATTAAGCTTTTCAATATAGTCGATTGCTCTTTAAAGGAAATAGTTAAAGGTAAATCCTCCCTATATACCTTATATGGCATTCTAACTGGGAAAAGTTTCTTCCTGAATAGAAAAACAATGACTGACAGAAAATTTTCAAATTTAAGAAGGTAAAAAACGATTTATTACCGAAATATGTGTCTTATAAACTAAGCATTTTTGTATTAAAATGAATAGAAATGAATCTGAACTTCACGAAAACAACGAATAAATATAAGAGTCGTACAAACGAGAAACGCACAAGCAGTCCTTTACTTTATTTTTAAGACTTTTTATTTGCTGTAATATAATGTTTTAAAATAATCATCAATGCTAATGCTGGATTTGCACAATTCTTATATTGTATAATGGATTCTACTACAGTAAGTATAAATTGGCTGAAAATGCATAAAGATAAGAAATGCATTTTCAATGAAGTAATTGCCCGTGACCCTTTTCCCCCTTTCATCTTGGACATTTAAATTAAAAAGCAAAATGTACCTAAAATAGATCTGAAATATTTATCAGCATAGGCAATGAGGAAAACTTGAACTTTCAGACAAATATTTAGTAATATTCCTGGCATCATTTATTTGCTCCACAATAAAGCTTTAAAATAAATCATCAGTTGTCAGTGCTGAAGTTGCACAATCTTGCTACTGACTCAGTTGCTTTAAATATATTGCCAGGAAATGCGTAAAAATGGATGCTATATAAAAATTTTCAAAATTGCTTTGATGGTATTTTGCTAATGATAACAAGTATGTCCGTCAATTTGATCTTTACAGATAGACAATAAACAGTTTAAAAAATTATTTAATTTCAATTTATTAACCGATAAAACTGCAATAATCCACAAAAAAGCCCGTGAAACCTTTTTTTGTAACTTACATTGTATGTTGCGGAAAAGATTAGGAAAATTAGTTTGTGTGTAATTTAAATTAAAAGATGTTTCTATTGATGGATGTTTGCAATCCCCATATTTCTTATCTAGCTCTATCAAGGTTTTGAGTCATTCCCCCCCCCCCCCCACCAATAATGTCTTCTTTTCATTACATGATTTACGCACACATAAAACGTTGAGACTTTAAAGGAAATATAAGTGAAATAAAGAAAGAAATAAGACACTTTTCTTTATTTCTTTACAAGATAATCTTAAAATCGCTTCTAATTAATTTTATTCGATTCTTTTTTTAAATTCTCCTAAATTTTTGTGAGAAATATTGATATTGCTCTAATAATATAGAAAAAAAGTATTACTTCTGTATAGTTTCGACTCTTAATAACTAATATTAAATAAATTACACTAAAATATTTATTCCTAGGCGATTGTTCTGCTTGTCAGGTTATCAAAATTGCCAGGTCCCTGCATAAACAAAGACCCAGGGAAAACAAACAAACAAAAAAAACAAAAAAAAAAAACTTTTATTTCAAATATATTATTCCAATGTGCTTTTAAAATCAATAAGTTATCACAAGGTGTCGTGCATCACTTTCCGTGCAATAACGGATTGGCAAGGATTCCGTCTGTCTTTGTAACGATGGGAATGAGCAAGTTAAACTTAGGTTCTAGAGGATTATGGAGTTCAAAAATAGAAACTCGTAATCCTCCCATCTTGTGTATGCCATTATTTGAGGGTATTGTGAAGCAAAACGAAAACTTTACAATTTTTGCCTTTTCCAAAGCTCTCACAGGGTTAAGCACATGAAATTTAGGCTGAAAAAAATCGGCTAACAATAAGAAAAGTGTAATTTTTACATTTCTTTTAAAAACTGAATTTATACGTCATTTTAAACATTTTCAGATATTTACTGCAATAATAAAATAAATATTTGGATTGTAAAATATTGCTGTTTTGTACGAATTATATAGTTCATTATGTACTAAATCTCAAAATGAGAACAAGTTATTTTAGTTTAGCATGCAACGGTACGCATACCCAAATAAGTCCGGAATTTTATCAAATAGAATGTGATCTGAATATTTTAAAAGTTAATTTTAAAATTAAATTTGATAATTCATTATAGACAGTCTTGAATAAAGAAATAAAGTTATCTTTTAACAATTTCTAATAACTGTACATTAAACTTTTTCTTGTTGATTATAGCACAGACGATTTAGTCCTAAAGGAAATATGCAACTTTCATATAAAAATTAATACATGTATGAATGAATGAATGAATTAAAAATTAAAAATAAAAATTACTCAATTAATTAAATTACAAATAATATCTACATACATAAATAAATAATAAATAAATAAATATGTAAAAAATAAAGATATGAGTATTAATTTAAAACTAAAGAATATCTTTAAGATTTAAATTTTTTGTCGGTTAAAATTTAATTTATTTCTACGAACAAAGAGACTCAAAGCATCTCTGTCGCATCTACTATTCTTTAGTTATAGGGGAAAAAACAAAGAATTTCCTGCCTGAAAATAACGGGAAAAAAACCTGATTCTGTGACTGAAAATAACGGAGAGAAACCGTTTCGTAAGATAACATGTGGACGGAAATTAACCCTTTTCTCCGTCACCGGAAATGGGATGCTGCAAGACAGTGACCGTTTATTTCAGTAAAATTTTATAACAGTGTAAGTTCAACGTATTAATAAAATGTACGTTATACTAACTGTTTTTTAGAAATCTAATCTTTCGTCTCTCTCGCACCGCCCATTGACGCATGCGTAAGTTGATTGTTGAAAGAGTCTGATTGGACCAATTTCAACCAAACATTTTCGTTAAAATTAAAAGCATTTTGTCATATCGATTTGGTTGAATCAAACAATTTTTTTTAAATTCAACAAAACAATTTTTAGCGTGTGTTAAAAGAATTTCGTGTTAAAAGATTCGTAAAAAAAAAAAAAAAAAAAAAAAAAAAACTCACCGATATTTTCGACGTTATCTTTTATTTCGACTTCCTGTTAAATTACAAGTAGGCTGCATCCATTGCGATGAAAAGCAAGTATTAAAAAAAATAATAATAATTGGGGGTTAATGAAATCTTTTATATTTTTTGAAATGTATGTTTCAGCCCAAATTGTCCACGAATTGTTCAATATCGTCGATTGCTTTATTCATCTCTCCATCTGAATGAGCATACTTTTAACCATTTTCTTCATTTCTGAAGTAGAGGGGATGGGAAATGTATAGTTGATTCCGTTGTCATATTCGTTGTCGGAATCTACATAGGCAGAATATTTTGGGGAGAGATCTGATGGATGATACTATTGATACTTCTAGAAGGACCAAATTAAGAAAAATCGGCTCCCAGAATTAAGCAATTCCAGAAATACGCAAATTCAACGTAGGCGTGCAGTAGGCGAAAGTAAAATTGTATAACAAAATTTCGGAGGGGGCCATGACCCCCCTCACTGGAGCCGCTCTTGCAAATACGTTATAGTGTTTTGTCGCAAACATGTCGGGACTCGGGGAGCCAAAAACGGACTTTTTTCGTGTTAAACAATTTGCGTTTCGTGTTAAAAGAAAAAAAAAAGTCATTAAATTTCATAGTTTATACAGTCCGGACCACAGTGTCATTTTCCGTGCACCCCCTCCCCCCCACTCAACTTTTTAGAATACTTTTACAGTTCTAATTTAACCCCAGTAGCACACCTAGTTGAAAAGACGTTCTCTTAACGTCTTTTGAACTAGTTGTGCTGCAATGGAAAACTTCACTCTTACTTTCGGAACTTCTTTATTTTGTTCTGTTCTTTTCCCGTTTTGCATTTATATTTTCTCTAATTGTATTTGATTGTATTTGCCTTCCACTGGAAAAAAAAAAAAAAAAAGAACCTCAGACAATGTGGCACATACACACAAAACACAAAACAAATTATAAAGAAATTATACAACGTAAAACTGCAATGGTAATGACTATCAAATAGCGAAAAGTGGAAAAAAAAGTATAAACCCGTTTTTTGCCCCCACCCTCCCTTAAAATAAATAAAAAAAATCGTTGTTTTGTTCCCACCCCCTACCATGACGTCACCAGATCCACCCCTCTGAATAATGCAGCAGCAAGCCGAGCACCTTCTGGCCGTTCCGTCAGTCGCCGCTAACCCCCACCCTTACCTCAGATCGTTCCATCGCCGCGAGTTGGTGCACTCTCTCCACCGTACTCACAGTTCAGTTCTGCTTTCGTTCGAAGCAGACGATTTTTGCGGGTTCGGAAATCTGTCGTAGCAGAAAGGTGTGTGAGTGTGCGTGCGTGCGTTCCGGGTTCGGATCTAGTTTCGAGGAGGGGGGTAGCAGCAGCAGCAGCAGCAGAAAAGTGTTCGATCGTCTGCGCGGTTGTCTGTCGGTGACGCGCAGGCATCTTCTCTCTCTCTCTCCTCGCCTCCCCATCGTTTCATAGCTGACCGAGGCAGCGAGCGGTGTGAGTCGGGGACGTAATATCTTGGTGCCAGTTTTTGGGGTTTTATTTTTTGTTTTTTGGTGCGTCTCTCTCTCTCTCTTCGTGTTCTTCTTCTCCCCCCCTCTCTCTCTTTTGGATATGTTTTCCTTCAAAGGAAGAATAGGATAGCCTCAGTTTTGAAAAAAAAGGTGAGTGGTTAGTTATATATCCTGCTTTGCTGCTTTTCCTGCACAGCGCGCGTCTCTTTCGCGAGCGAGTGCTACTGTACTGTACGCTGGCTTTCGCTGCACGGCACATTCGTGTGTCTTGCTTCTGATATGCGAAAGGTCGCCGTTCTCAGCAGGTGAACTCTACTGCTCACTGGGTCAAGTTCTTTTGGATGAGGCTTAGATTTCTATGCGGCTGATGCGAGATGAGTGGAGCGGCCGTTGTTATTCTTCTTCCCTATGAAACAATGGAAGTGTAGTTCGGGTGCAATTACGCCTATCTTACGCGTTCTTTTTGTGTCCTATTACTTAATGAATGGGGTTATGTTGGAACAAGTTGTATTGGTCTGAGGCAAACACTGAGTACAGTCCGTGGCTGATCAAACGGAGGGAGCTAGGGGGGTTCATCCTCTCCCAAAACAAATCGCTAGAGGATATCATTTTGCTTCACCGTGCACTTTATTTATGCCAAATGAGCAATTAAAAAAATAAATTAGCCCCTCCCTTCAAAAAACTTACTCTGCTTTATTGTACAGTTTGTTTAGGACTAATAAGCTGTTCTTGGAAACACAAACAAAACAAAAAATGCTCCCAAAAATTTCTGCATCCTCTGAGATTTGACTTACACGTCTTTTCACATTATGCAATCTATATTTATTCATCCATTTTTTCAATATTATATACGAATTGTTGATAAATTATGTTCCTCCACGGAGTAACGGAGATCACTTCATATGAAATTGCATCCAGTTTACCAATTCTCATATTTTGTGTTCTAATATTTTGTGCATTCTGACTGAATAGTGGAAAGAGCTATGAATAAGTTATAATTTTCCTTGGAGATAAATAAATTTCGGTTCATCCGAAAATGCACGCTTATTATGAAACACTGCTCGCGTCCAGTTCAATATTTTATAGTGTATGCATTGTTAATGAACTGTAATCTAGGTTTGGGAGCTCAATCCGATTGCAGAAAGAGAAGAGAGTTTATTTGTAACTGGTAAAGAATGCCCACAATTTCTGACTGCTTTATGTTTCCGTGTAAATTTTTCTTGATTAATAACGATTAACTGCGCAAAAATTACATATGTATGTCCAGGAATAGAGTAGAGTTCACTTGCTGATGCAACCCGCATTACATGCTTTTCTGATTGTGCATTTTACTGTTTAGTATTACAAATAAATGAAAATGATATCCGAATACACTAAGTTTTTCTGCGTAGCATCACAGTAGAATTTCTCTGTAACAAAGTCCATTTCATATGTCGCTGATATTTTTTACTTGTGTTTTCGGAGAAAAGAGAGAAAAAAAAAGATTATACTTGTAAAAAGGAATAGAGCACAGCTCAAACAAAATTGTATGTTTCATTACATGTTGCTGATTCTGTAAACTTCATTCTAAACTGATATAAATTAAATAGTCTCTGATGCAACGGAGTAGATTTAAGTTGCAACTATGCATATCTTTCATTCATTTCGATCATTATATTAATCTTGTTTAACATTTAAAATGACTAATAACATCTGGAAGTTAGAAACAGAATAATGTCTCTATACAATATTCGATATTAATAAAAAAGCAAAAATTTACAAATACAAATGTACGAATTACTCTACGACATTTCGTACTTTTAGGAGCATTCGGAAATTTTTTCCTTTCAAGAAAAACGCATTAAAGCTCGTACAAACATTTATTCTAAGCATTTGTTATAATTCGGTTTACAGAGATATAATTAATTTTTCTGTATATTATTTTAAATTGAAAAATGTTAACCCAAGAGCTTCTTATACATATTCCACAAATATAATGATTATTATAGTATATATAACCATGAAAAATTTTCTGTATCTGAAAGGAATCAATTTTAGATAATGAGCTTTCATTATTCTATTATTCTATAAATTAAATTAAATCAATTAACAGTATGATTAGTTTGAGTTGTATTAATAGTTAAAAGAACAGTTTTATTGATTAAAAAAATTAAACAGCACACTGTAACGTTAAGTATGTAAACTTAACTTTTGTTTATACTGGGTTGGTGCTTGATTATCAGTTGTTTCTTTGAAGTGTTTATTTAAAAAAAAATTACAATATTTTTATTAATTAATTTCTCGTGCCAGTCTCGCACTGGTGCCATCAAATAAGTAATTTAATTAAATAATTTAATTAATTGATAAATAAAAATTTACAAATGTCTGATAACTATGCACCAACCCAATAATAAGGAATAAATGAAACAAAGTATGTAAAAAAAAAAAATAATAATAATAGAACACACACACACACATTATGAACAAACCATTTGAGGATTAGAATACAAGTAAAATTAAAAACAAGTTATTTTTTCGGCATGCAGAAATTTTGTTTATTTATGCACGATCGTATTTCATATCCCTCCATCCAACATAAATTTTCCAATCCATAACATGATTTCAAAAACAACATTTTAACAATAATTATATGAACAGATTCCAACATTAATCTAAACCACATTAAAAAACACATATAAATTTGCTCATAGTGGTTGTTCATGCAACACCAGAGAATTGATTTTGATACTGGATTATTTTCCCTCATGTTTCGTATCGTTAATTTGTATTTTTGTAAATTATAATTTTTTTTTGTTTTACTTTTTAAAGAACCACTACCGTACATAAAACAGATGGTAGTGAAATCGACTAAAAAGTTATGTAATAAATATTTAGTATGACACTGCATGAAAATATATAGCGTTATAGCATGTAAAATACAATCTGATATAAAATAAAATACGTGTTAGGCAATTTGAAACATACTCCAAATCACACAAAACCAGACAATTTTGTATGGAAAATGCAGAGTAAAATAATCAATAACCAAGAATGCAGTAAGTGTAAAATTAGCTAGAATGTGCTAAAAAATGAAGCAAAAAGTAAATAGCAAATATTGCGAAACAAATGCCAAAGTTGGGATTTTATTTAGTTTTTATTACAGTTATGAAATGATAATAAATCAATACTCTCATTTCAGATGTTATGTAGTAGAATTTACATAGTTAAAATTTTTTTGTTGGTAAATGGAACGCAGATTAATACTGGGTCGAATGTATTTCGTGTTCACTTGTATTTAGAGTCCAAATACATAATGATAACTATACATCATCAAAAACTGTAATTTGTATTTTGATTTAAATTTACTTTCAATTTTTATCATGAATTAATGCATTCAACAATTTCCATACGTAAGCTCGTCTTCGCGACTTTCAAAGCATTAATTCACCAATTTTGATCTTCTGAGTCACCGCTCACCACTTAACACATTTTTTTCAGACATAAAAAGTTTGGGGGATTGTCGTAACCGCAAAGTGCGAAGTAACCACAGAATGAATATATGCATTCATTGTGTACATAATTCCCGAAATATGCAGTGTTAAATTGTAAGAAACGTACACTAAAATATTGTATTTGTATTGTTTATTTCTTTTTTCCTCTTCTATCAGCATTATCTTCATTTATACGGGCCATTCACTAGGAAAAAAAAACTTGTTTACAATGGCATTAATAAATTTAATTTTAATTTTTTTTTGTTTTTTGTTTTATGCTTTTGTTATTGATACATTGACGCATAGGGGTAGCTATAGCTATCTCATGGGAGAAGTCCAGCTATGGAGGGGGTGGGGGGACTCATTCTTACCATACAATTTTATTGACAGTAAACTTCGTTATAAATATCCGGTGAAAATTTTCAATAGCATTAAAATTATTTTGATTCTTTTATAGTAAATTGTATATGTTACACACTGAATTATAAAATTTACAAAATTAATATGTTTAAAAACATTTTTGATATAAATTTTCAAATTTGTGTAAATTATTATTATTATTATTTTTACCTTTAATATGTTGAACGATGGATTCAAAAGGTGAATATTTAACTATAATAAGTGTTTGTGTGTATACTAAGGGAAGGGGAAGTCAAGAGCCCCTTGTATACGTCCGTGTCTGAAAGGGTTTGTACAAGTTTCAGTTCCTGTACTTTCGCTTTGCTGCTAAGCTCGGTTAAGAACGGTGAAAGTAGTTTCTAAGGACGTTAAAAATTTAGAGAGAAAATTGATCGTAAGGATTCTATAATTATCTTATCTACATATTACTGTATTCCAAATGCTGTACATCGTCTATATTCTATTGCGTTTGATCAATATCTTAGGGTAAATGTATGTCACTTGCTTCATTAATTGCTAAGCTTGGGTTTTTCCCGAGCGTATAACTAATGACTTTAACTCTTGGCAAAAATCCATGACTTTTTTTTTTTTCAGTAACATCCATTATATCTGTAATATTAATATAGAGAGCCTAAAGATCTCGTAAAAAAATTAATCTCTTAATTTACTGTATGCATCTGCATGTCGATTGATTCATTTTCCCAATAGATGGCGCAAATTCCATTTGCGAAGAGAATCGAATTTTTATGATAAAAGATTCTTTCTTGTTGATGCGGTTATGAGACTTCATCAATAAGAATCCGATTAACAATTTTATTCAATGGATAGAAATTATATTTAGAACTAAACGGATGTTTACGAACGAATTAAAATTTCACGCTGAAAATTTGTGCGTGCTAGAATATTGTCGCGATTTTATAAGGGAATATAATAATAAACTATATTTTATGTAATGCGTTTGGTGCAAAAGAAGAAAAAGATAACATAAAAAAACACTTTTCAGTTTTTTACAGCTTTCCAACAAGTTTATCTTTAAATGTATTTGTATTTGTAAAATGTAGGAAAAATTACCGACAGTCAAGGGGAAAAATGTAGAGGAGAGGAGGTGATTATGGAATACCATTTACATTTCTAACTGTAACTTCATAGATTTTTAAATAAAATCCCCCAAAACAGCATGAGTACATGCTATAATTAATCGTAATGAAATGTAAATTGCAAAGAAATACACAATTTTTTTGTTGTTATAGAAAAAAATATTTTTTAAAAAAGTTACGAATGGAGTATAATATGGAATAGTCGGGTAATATGGAATAGATGGTTTAAACCGATGAAAAGCAATTTATATTGCTTCATATATAGTTATTTGTTACTATAAAACAAATTTTTATGTTTTGTAGTTTAAATCATTATACTGGAGTCATTTCTGCTTCGAGTCGATTTAGAAAAGTTGTAGATATAATTTTCTTTCTTTGCTCCGATATAGTCATGGTGAGCCCACAGAGAACAGTTGGATCTTTGAATCCAAACTTATCGTCGTTGATCATTAGAGAATTTATCGTGACAAAAGATGCATTCAGCGTCTTTGTTTTCCGGGTCTTTAGTGGATGACATGAAACCCATTACAATATTACCCAGTATTCCATAATACCCGACACGCCATCTCGGAAAACGAACCTTTAAAACTAATTGGCAAAACACTGTCATCTAAAAAATAACCACAGTTCAACAAACTACCATTCTCTTAGTGTACATTATGCGTAACATCAATGTTCATGTCACGTGTTTACTAGTAAGTTAAAATGTTTGAAAACTTATCTACAAAAACTCTTGAAAATCACAAAACATACTTTGTTCTGTAGCGAGTGGTACGGCAACAGAGAGCGGTCAATTCTTACTGCATTGTAAGAAGGGAATCTTTCTTGAGTTGTTCATGGTATTCCCTTGTGGCAATAGCAACTAACAGAGCCAAAAACTCGGTATTCCATATTTCCCGACTATTCCATAATCGCCTCCTCTCCTCTACAGTTTATTTTAAAAATTATCTTGTATAAATATAGGATATCACATGTTACTTATATTTTTTTAAAATACATTTTTCTTTTAAATAAATATTAAACACATGCAAATATATATACATATATTTCATACATTATGACCTTCTTTAGACTTTGGTTATTTTCATCGAGATTTAATTTTAAATGTTTGAATATTTAGTACATAATATCAAAATGTACTACGTATGCTCTCTAATGAAAGTAGTGGAGCTATTGTTTAAAAAAAATTCCCAATTATAGTGCTGAACATAAAGTTCCAATTGCTTAATGATTTATAGAACAGGCAGTTTTAGGATTACTTTTAGCGATGTTCAATTGAAAATTAAATTTTGACAATTATAATTATAGCAATAATAATAATATTTATTGTAATTATAGTGATAATAATAAGAATATATATTCTATTTACAAACACCAAGCTTATGTTACATACATCATAAAATGTGTTAAAATATGTTATAGAATGTAAATTATGAAATGTTTGAAGGATAATGTTCACAGTTGAAAATATCCTATTTAAAATTCATTCAAAATTTAAATTTTAAAAATTGTAGCAAATGTAATAAGAATATGGCTTAATTTATTGAAATAAAAATCCACATTTAAATAATTATAAATGACAAATATAAACAAATTTTTAATTTTTTAAAACTTTTTTTCAGAGTTCAACTATATTCCATTTTTAAACATAGAACTGTCACCTATGCAAAATCAAGCTCCTTAAAAATTAATTTTTTTATAAACCTCATTTAAAGTAATAATATATTTATATTAGAACATTAGACTGGAAAGCATGAAAAGTAGCTTTAATTATGTAGAGAACCGAATAAGTTAAATACATCACTAAATATCCAACTGGTAGTGCTACTACAACAAAATACTTGAAATTTTTTCCTACTCATATTAAAAAGTTTTTCCAGGGAAACTTGCGGTCGAACCATTTAGAACATTAAGATAATATTGCTCGACAAGTATTCTATTCATGCCAAGAGGGAGCGCATTTTCTTATCTGATGTAAACACTTTTTTTTTTCTTTTTGTCACATGGGATTTTTTAATATATCGCTGGGACATCTTAAGATTAGGTCAAGCATTTTAAGTTTCTCACGATTCTTTATACATAAGGTGATGCTATTTCTCTTATTTTTCTATTGTATACAGTTTCACTCGAAGGGATTAACGTAACTCTTTTCAAAGATCCGTATACTTTATAAGGAAGATGGGAAAAATCAGGGCTTGAAATTGGTAAAAGAACCTGTTATTGTTTTAGATGAAATTCTGACAACATGCATGTTGAATGTTATGATCGATTTTTAATCCTTGTTAGATATAATTCAAATGTGTCTATAAAGACATTGTTACATTGTTATAAAAAAAAAAAGCTGTTGACATATCAGCAACTCCTTTAACAACTAAATATAACTGAATTAATATAGTGGAACCCTCTTCAGTTTTATAGTTCAAAGTTATATCTCTTCCTAAAATGCTGTACTTTTTCTTTAGAGAGTTTTTTTTAAGGACTTTACGTTAAAATTCCTCTTTTTTTTTCATTAAAGTCTCTTTTTGCGTTAAATTTTTCATTAATATTTCAAAGATAAATACTGTAAAATATTTTGTGAGCGTATAGCGTACTTTCTATTTCTATGAATGAAAATATACTAGATTTGTCTTCTGGAGTTGTTTAAAAGACTTAATTATGCCATTTTGATACCATATTTTCATGTTCTCATCCCTTTTCCTAATTTATTATCTTATTATAAACTTCCAAGTATTAGTTTTTGTTGTAGGGCTTTTCTATTGCAAAATCTTGTACGGATCTTACATTAATGAACGATTTTCAATAAACGTTGTAACAAAGTTCGTCATTACCAGAATAATAATATGCTACATATATTATCTATTGCAAGAAAATATATCCTTAGATTCATGTATGACTTATAACTAAAAAATTAGCTTTTAGTTAAAAAAAAAGGAAAAGCTAAACTCTTGAGTTCTTCATTGTTTCCAGGACTTCTTAAGTTATAAAATATTTAGAAAAAAATGAATTCTAGATTTTATTAATTGGATGCAAATGAAATTCTGTACTATGTTGAGTATAACAAATGGGACGAAAAGTTTGATAGATTGCTGTATTTATATCTCTATTTTCGTTTTTAATTCACTTTAAACGACAATTTCACATATATGTTATAAAACTTCACAAATAAAATTCTTTACCAATATGTAGAAGTATAATTATTTGTAACATTGATATTTATGCATGCAAATACTGTATACTATTCTAATTAACGTTTGATATTGAAGTACACAATTCATTTTAATATTATTATACTCATTTTTGAACTATTATTATAACTGCACAGCTTGAAAAATCTTTTTGATTAGGTTTTTGCAAGTTATTCTTTAAAAAAGCAAGAACACATTGAGATGCGATTACTTAATTAATGAAAACTATAATCAGTATATCAGAACAAAGTCTTTTTGACAAAATAAAAGCTCCTTGAATATATTACAAACATAAATGAAGAAAAAATATTTCAGTTTACACTAATTGATGCTTTAAATTATAAATAGTTTTATTTCGAGAGTGATTTAAATTAAACGAGGGATATTTTTAGTGGGTTGGTAAAAATTAAATATAAATAACTTCGATTCAAATACTAAAATAGTGAAAATTGAGTTTTTTAAAATTTATTGCGATTGCATGTTCTAGACAAAGTTGTTTAACCCCCCCCCCCCAAAAGACCGCAAGTAAATTTCTTACTGACTAATGACCTTTTATTCCCACATGATACGTGGAAAGACTACTAAAAAATTTGTATGTTTTTAACAATAAACCTGTGACAGCCAAAATGAAAGAAAGAAATAAAATGAGTTTAAAACAAATCTTACTGAAATTTTCGAAATTTATTCATTCATTGTTGAAGGATTTCACACTGTTAATTCAGATCAGGAAATTTCACGGAATTAATTTCACTATGAGTCACTTTTGAATAAGTTGCTATTGCAGATTTTTTCCCACATTCCCATATTTATCTGTTGTTGGTAAAAGAATTTTGTAACAAAACGTGGTTTGTAAAACCGCAAAGAATGAAGAAAAATCTATGATTGTTCTTTTCTGTTAGTTTATTTATTTAGCTGACGGAAATTACCTAGCTGTATTAAGAATGTCTTAACCACAGAAAATAATTAAAATAATTACTTTTAGTGAAAATAAATGACAAAAAAATGTTTTATAAAATCAATCAAAATTTTGTAGATTCAACAATATAAGGTCCGAGCTGTTTTGATCAATTGGACCCCCCCCCCCTTTTTTTTTCTCTCAATCAACATGTTTTTCATTTAACGAAAAGATTTTTGATTCAATGCTATTATTTAGTTAAAATTGTACACAATTTTTGTTGAATCAATATATATAATATATATATAGGAAGGAAATGTTAAATAAAACTTTGAATATTTGTCACAATCTTTTAAAATATATTTTGCATCATAAACATGTTTTAATAATATTTTAAACCCAAATTGAGTAACGGGAAAAAAATTTGAAAAAGAGTGCAAAGTATGATTTTACCCTCACCCAAGGGCAAAATGATCCTTCATTTGAAAATAATTGTAATTTTTTTTATCGGCAAAATAAAAGGTGTAAAAGTAATTATGACAGTATATAATGAAATAAAATAAGATTTACAATCATATGGTATGCATAATTTATCATATGAAAATTAAAAAAAAGGGTCACAAATAATAAAATAGAATATTTAAAGATTATCATTAAAAAGTATGGCCTACAATAAAAGCAGAAATAAATTAAATAATGTAATGGCGAGTCACACTTTTTGAGAATGTCTGCAAGGCTGCCATGATGATAGGACCCGGTACTGGAGTTTCTTGAGTCGATGGACCATTTTACCTGGTAGTATGGCTGCCCAATTTAGGTCATATAACTGGAACAATCCGAGAAACATAACAAATTAAACAAGTGTAATTTACATCTAAAAACATACTCTATTCAGTAAATCAAGTCATATTTCTAAACATCAAAGACTGTATTTTATATAAATAGGAAAGTTAGTGTTTACCTTGTAAGAGATATGATAAAACCCAGTTTTTTGAAGAATTCTACTGACACGTAATACACTGATCGCTTAAATATCGCCATTGCTTCTTCTTTACTTGGCACAACTAGTTTATGTGTTAGGTAGTAGATAGCGCTGTCTGTTTGGAAGAAAACGTTCGCATTTCGAAACTTTCGCGGAAGAATTTTCGCATTTATAATATATTAAGAAAAATGTTCTCGAGTTTCAAATAAAATATATAATATTTGTTTATAAAGAAGGTAGTTTTATTTTCTTTCTCATTTATGAAACATTCAAACACTTATTAAGGGCCAAAAAATAAATGTCTTTTTCTAAATTTTAAATTATAGCTTATTTGATTGTGAATAATTTGATGCCAAAATTTCAATCATACGACATTTATTTAATCAGACATAGTGAAAATATTTCACATGAGGTGTAGTGAAAATAAATTTAAAATTTTATCTTTAGATGCTTATATCTAAAATTACCAAAATTAGTCCCCCTTTCTGACTTATTTTGAACATTTTTTCAATTTATATAGCCCACTTATCTCCAATAAATAAAGAATTAATGCTCGTTGCCACCTTTTGGGACACTCTATATAAAATAAATTTTACTTACTTATTGAAGAAACCAACGAAATCTATTATATTGCATATTACTGAACACATTAGCAGTATTTTATGGAAGATGGAAGAAGGCCGTATACAAATTTCAGTTAACCTTTCTGCTATTGCTACATAAATATGTATAACATTACCCGCTAGTGTGGCAATATTACATGCAGTTTATATTATCAGGGTGAGTCAGAACTCATGCAATAAATTTCTGGGAAGGGTAGTCTGTCCAAGGCGACTGGAAATTACACAGTACAGGGTCGAATAAATTTTTTATTTGATCTCATAAGTAATTATTTTATTATACTGAAAATAAAAATAAAATATATTTACGAATATTTTAATTCAGTATTTAGTTAGTGTAATATCATGCACCACTGAAGTTCCTTGATTCCAACTCTTAGCACTTGTTGTATCTGGAATATTTATTTTTGGAACTGCGTGCTTGGTTTCAAGCATAGGCGTCTAATAAAGTAGACGATGCATCCAGAAACCTGGCGTGTCTACAAGATTACTATCACCTTAGTCAAACAGTCACGTGGCATATCCTTATTACTACGCTACATACCTGTGCTGTAGGATGATCTGTCCACCGTATTACATGTCCGTTATCAAAAACCACTGCTCTTAAGGATTATTTTAACTCAAAAATAACGCTAGAAGAGCGATAACGGTCTCAAGCTGGCTACCTCAGTCAAATAGTCACGTGGTACATTCTTGTTATTGTCCTACATATGTGTTGGTCACAGGATGTGCTGTCTACCGTATTGGTTGTCTACGGCTTCAAGAATCCGCTTATAAATCCTCGTCGAGTAAAGAGGTCAGCGCAAAAACAGTTTTTACTAGCACAGACAAAAGAAATTTAAACAACCAGGGGATGAGTGGGAATCGAACCTGCGCGTCGTACACTTAGGCGATTGGCGTGGAGTAGGACCGGTTGGTGAAACTCCAAGGCTCCGGTCCCCACAGTTAGCACTTTCCAACAATTTTAAAACATGTTTATAATTTCGAGTTGTCAGTCTCTGTCCGCTGCAGTCCCACAAAACTAGGCGATCGCTGAGACCCCATTCCCAGAAGCACCAATAGACACCCCATGGATAAATCGCTGACGAGTTTGTGCCTTTTCAACGATGGACATGGACAGATCATTTATGCTTTGATGTAGTACTACTTTAGCGGATAAGGTCTTGCTGGAAAATGTTTCATAGATTATATGTTCAACACAATTGATATTTCTTGTTTCCTTCTGTAGAGGAAATTGGAAGGGAAATTATTTCTACGGGAATTAAAACAGACAAGGCGCTAATACTGTAGTTCGAAAAAAATCAACATGTGGTTTTGATACATAAATGGAAATAATCTAACTATGTCAATTTCTTGAATATTTTTAGAATGTCTTTTCACAAGGCATATTTTCTCTGTAAAAAACGATAAATATGTATCAGTTACGAAGCTTAGAAAAAAGAGAAAGTCTTAAAAATCGAAAAATTTTCAGTGGATCACTGAAAAATTTTGCTTTAGTATAGCTTATGAAAAATTATTCAATTTTTTTTCTAGTCCTTGGCTTTGTTTTAATGTGTATCCCAAGACCACGAAGTAGGTCTTATATTTCTTGGAACTACTACTACAACCTTAAGTAAGGCTGTGCCAGCAGCTTGTGATCTTAAACGCCAGATCTGGTAGCAAAGGCAAATTGATTGCTGTCATCATGACGGTAAAATACACGTTTTGATATCTTCGAGCATTATTTATGCGAAAACATTAATTATAACTTTCTGGAAGGGGGTTATTCGAGCCAGAATTGATTAAATTCGTGCCGGCAAGCCGTAACAGTAACATGCCCCTAATAATTCACAGTGGACAGCGCGAGCTTTCACGGCATCGTGAAGAGTGTTTGCATAATTTTGATGAATGTGTTCCACCGTGATACACTGTCACCTCCGCTGCCGTAGTTCCACCCATAAACGGCCCGAGATACGTTAGCATATATCTTGTCCTTCATAAAGTTTGTGGCCGACGTTGCGCTACAATGTTACTCTACAACAATGCATTAAGGTATTGAGGGGCGTAGTCGTAATCGTGCCGCGTAAATCAAGGTTTTGCAGAATTGTAAGTGGAGCCAAGTATACGTACGCATTACATTAAGTAATTGGGGTTGTAGATCAGGGAAAATGTTTTGTCAATTCAAAAAAAAAAAAAAAAAAAAAAAGGAAGAAAATCTGAAACACTTTCAGATTTTAAATACGCACTATAGTGCTATATTAAAAGCGTATCATGATTTATGCGTCGTCCCTATTTTTCTTCCTTATTCCATTAAGTTCGAAAGTGTATCATTATTCATGAGTGTGCCGTATTTTTCTTCCTTGTTTCATAAAACCCAACTTTGGAATCGAAATCTATCTTAAAATCGCCTATATATTTTACAATCTTCGCCAAGTATATTACAACTATACTTCACCACTTTAAATATTGGTTCGAGTGTGCATCATAATCCATGAGTGTGTTGTGTTTGTCTTTCTTGGGTTGATTTCTACTTTAACGTCCCGACTCTCACCAAGGTGGCGATCATTAAACATATGCAGTAAGCATGGCGATTCTGTGTATTTATGTGGCAATCGTAATTTAGAATTAAAATAGCGATTTGGAACAACCTGTAAGTACAGCATTCCGTTACATTTTTATTTATTTTGGGTTGTCAATGAATGTAGTTTTAATAAAAAGTGTCTTCAAATTCCTTAACTGGCGCGTTTATCGCTGATTTGTTCACTTTAGTTTTCATCTAGTTCTTTTGGGAGCATTGAAACTTGTGCATAACTCCTAGAGACCCATGACTGCAAAGCTTGACCAAGTGCGGGGAATTTTTAGGTTGGCGAGAGTAGGGGCGTTAAAATAGGAATCAACTCTTTCTTGAACTTTAAAACACATCTTTGGAATCGAAATCTACCTTAAAATCACCTACTGAAACTGTTTCACAATCTTCGCCAGGCATATTCGAACTACAGGCATATTCCAACAATATCGCGTAGACATATTTTAAATACTGTTTTGAATGGGCATCATAATCCATGCGCGTACCATGTTTTCCTTCTTTGTTCCATAAAACACTTCTTCGGAATAGAAATCTATATTAAAATCTCCTACCAAATATCTTTACAAATTTTCGTCAGGCATAGTCAAACTATACTTCACCTTTATAAATACCATTTGGAAAGTGTATCATAATCTATGTGTACCGTATTTGTCTTCTCTGTTCTGTAAAAACTTCTTCGGAATTAAAATCTATATTTAAACCGCCTACTAAAACTATTTTACAATATTCGCCAGGTGTTTTCTAACTATACTCAAAATATATTTATAAAAATTGAAAAGTGATAGGGCGAGTATACAAACCAAAAACCGTGATCGAGCGAAATAGCACTCAAGTGCTTAAAAAAAAAAAAAAAAAAAAAAAAACGCGTAATGGACAGTATTTATATTGTAAAGTATTATTCACGAATAAGTTTTTTTTTCCAAGTGAATACCCACATTCTAAAATGAAAAGAGTGAATAATCATTCGAAAAGAATGAAACTGCAGCCAGAGTATCAAATTTCTGTTGGTGTGAGTATGTTCGATTCCTGAGAGTGTTAAAAAAATGTTTAAATTATTTTACTAGGTTTTCACTTGATTTCTGTGTAAATTCTCACTTTCTTACTTCATATATAAGATAAAAATTTTACTTCTTCAGAGGCTGGATGCCTTAAACTCCATTTAATTCCTCAGAAGTGTCTGTTCAATTTTTTTCTGCTTTGGTTAAAAAATTTTTTAAAAAGTAACTCTTGTTTCGGAAAATTTATTAAATGTGTGCTTACAAAAATAAACGTTATACTTATACTAGATATACTGGGTAATTTATGACCTTTTTTAATGAAAACAAAAAGCATTTTAAAGAAAAAAACAAAATATTTGTTTTGGTCTATTGTACAAGTTGTACTTGCATTTGGCAAGAATATTTTTGCGGTTATGCTTGTCGTTCGATGTCTTCAATTTAATATCCAGTACACTGTTTCTGTTTTGCTTAAAATAATCATGTTTAAAGCGTTCAAATTTTTTTTTTTACAAGTTGGATTCGATGGAGCGTGTATGCTTCGTTAAAAATATGAGACTTTGAGTAGCAAATTTCTTCAAAGAAAGTAATCAAGTTAATCTTTCTGCATTTTTTTTCTCTAAAACATACATATATAGATGGTGTTCTACTGTCAAATAATTTTTGAAGGGGATGTGAAATCTGTCAAACGAAAAAAAAAAAAAGCCATTTATATTCGCTTCAATTATGTGTAATGGCACCTATGTGTGAAAGTTACGAATTAACGATCCCACCTGGTATATAAGAAACAATTTTGAACTTTTTCACCAATCTTTTAGAATAGTAATGCAAAATTTCAACTAATTTCGGAGATTTGGGCATTCAGGGCACTTGCCACTACCAAGGCTAACTCTGTTGGCTACTTTATTATAGGTGGGCCAACGTTGACTCCCTATGAAGGTCCGGGCAATTTAACAACCAATTCTGGTGTCGAACCGAGAATCTTGGAAAGTGGTACGCTGACAACGATACTATGTGGGGTGATAATTTCGAAGAAATTGACGGACTGGTTCACTGGGGTTAAGAGTTCTAAAATTCCTTAAGTGCAAATATCCGTTAATTTTTGCTAGAGAAGTAAGTGATTATGTGATAACGATATTTTAGCTTTTGTAAATCATCAAACCTTTAAGAATGGACATGATGAACTTTATTTAAGGGTGATAAATCGCCCATTACCTACTTGCTTTTCAAATCAACGCAACTCAAGTTTCGTCACTTGCAATTAGTCATTTTACTTAAAAGTGAACAGAATTAGACTTCTGCTTACAAAAGTACTGAACAAGCTTCATGCATATTACATGTATCCAAGAAGCACAACAATGTTCTTTGAACATCTATTCTACTAACGTTCAGATAACAATTCTGAACGGTCTCTGAACGTCTATTAACGTTTAAAAATGCTCTCTGAACGCTAATAGATGTTCAGAGAACATTCTTGTGTTGCCTGGGTTAGAATCAATGTTGTGAGAACAAAGATCGTTTAAAATAATTCGAAAGCTGCATTTACTGTTCTGGTTCCGCCTGTGTAAAACGTTAGAATATATTCTGTTTTTAATGCGCATTCTGGTGGTATCATTCGATTCCGATTCTTACTCCCGTGACTTTTATTTCAGTTATGCTGAATACACCTCCAAATATACTAACAGTAATTTTAAGTGAGATGAGATAGCTATTAGAGATCTAGAATATTATGCTATTCATCGAAAATGGACAATTTGCGAATTTATAAAATGCAAGAGAAGGTTTATTTATGTTTATCAGGTTTAAAATGTGTTAAATTATATTAAAATCCATGTTTTTAAAAAAAGTATACAGGGTTTTTCAATTATTTTTTCTTTTGCTGTACATATCTAATCACGCATTTTCGTAAAAAAAACTAGCTACTCTTTTATAGCATTTAAGTATTTTTTTTACAAAACAGCTAAATTATAAAAGCCATCCTTAAAAATTCTATTTTCTTATATTAAGTTTTAAAAAATGTAGCTGTGAAGCAAATAAGAGGAAAAAAAAGACTTTTTACACAGCAAAAAAAAAAAAAAAAAAACATATTCAAAAAAGATCGTCTCTGAAAATCATTATTTAAAAAAAAAGATTCATGTCAGGGAAATATTTTTGAAAAAACAATTTTGTTCGTGCTATTTTTTACTTTTCTCTAATCTACGTGCATATACTTTTTCTTCACTATTTTTAAAATTAGTTTTAAAGTATGCTGATTTAGTAGTATTCTCCAGTTTACTGGAGTAATTCTTTGTCAGTGTCATTTTTTGATATTTTAGGTGTATTTTTGATTTATGTTTGAATTAATAATATTAGTATTTACTAAGTTACACTTTACTGTAATATTATATACTATTAGTGATAAAGAACTGTCTAATGATAACGAAAATAAGATTTAAGAAGCTTCAACAAAATAGTTACAAAACAATTCCTCAGAAGATTCTAAGAAGGCGTTACAAGGAATTCATGCTGTACGTGAAGAGCAGAAATATTTTGCTGTGTATTATGATTAAGGTGACGCCAATTTTCGGGGACAGTCCCCTACTTCAGAACTTTTTTCAGTCTGTTCCCAAATTATAAAAGAGCCATTGGGGCCAAAATTTTAATTAAAGCAGTTATTTCTTTCCAATTTAAAAAGAAATCCGCCATGTTCCCTTAATGTTAGTAAATGTTAGTCATGTTTTCTTAATGTTAGTATACTAACACTGATGTTCCATTAATGTTAGTAATGCTGTAGTTGAATAAATAGAAGCTATTTCAAGAAGAACATTGAATTTGTAAAATGCGCGCAATTTTTGTTTCCAAATTGGGGACACCACGTGGATTTGTTCCTAATTATTTCTTCAAAAATAATCTTATTATTTAAATTATTTTTTTTAATTAAATACAGCGCATTAGATAAATAAAAAGTTTGTTTGTGTGCTAAGTAATGATAATTTAGAATATTTAATTACTTTTGATATGCATTATTATAAAAAAGGGGCGACCCATATTTATCCCATATGTGACCCATAAGTGCTCAAATTCCGGGCAATTCTTGGTCACGGAATTTAAGTAAAATAAGTTATAATTCAATTTTAGGTAAAGTGATTATTTAAATAATTTCTAAATTATTTGAGCTTACTTCATGCCAAATTAAATCATTTATATTTCATACTTTAGAAAATATTAAAATGCTGTTTTTTGACCCATAATTCCTCCATATGACCCTTTAAACAAACATTGATAGTTGCATAATTAAATTTTAAGTCAATTTTTGAAGTCGTAAATTGTGTAGTCAATTGTGTAATTGTGTAGTCAGTGGATGAAGAAATATATATATGTTTAAATATTAGACTCTTATTAAACATTAATTCCATTTTTTATTATTTAAATTATTATATATCTTCAAAAAGAGATATATTTCATTGCATATCTTTTATATAATTAGAGTCCTCATTTCCAGTGTATTTTATTTTTAAATGTCCCTCAAAATTTTCTTTAGCTCATAGTAACAGCGTCTTGGCAGTCAACACAAGTTCAGTGAGTTCAAGACGATAGTATTAAAACACTTAATTCGAACACCAGAATCATAACCATTATGCCACATCTTAACTCACTATTTTCTCCAAACGATCAATAAACATTATTTTGCAGCCAATAACTTTATATCATCATTGTATAGAAGTCAAAATATAAATTATTATTAATTGTTACTTGGAACTCTCATTTCGAGTCCGATATGCTTAAAATGTCATTTCAAATAAATTATTTGAAAAAAAATTGTCTTCGCGAATGTCGTTGAAAAAAACGAATATTAATGCGTGATTAAATGACAGAGGATTACAGAAATGTGTTAATAAATTTAATTAATCATTTTAATTATCCATTACTTACCCCATTTTGAGGGGTTGACCTGCCTTGGAGTTATTTCAGGCGAAGTTAAGTATATTCTACTTTATTTTCGGAGAGAGGAAAGTTTTCTGTGAACGGTGAAAATGAATATCTAATGACATGCGATGCGTAATCTGCATAATGGAACGACATAAGCTGGATAATTAAGCACTTACTTTAATCTCGAAGATTACAAGGATCATTCGGATAGATAAATATTTTCCTGCAGCCAGTTTGAGGATGGTTTTTCTTTCATGATGTGTACACGAAAGTTTTCAGGATAAAGGGACCAAACATCTCCAGTTTTCGGGGACAGTCCCCAATTTCGGGATTTTTCCCCCGTTTGTCCCCAAAATGTAAAACCGAAATTCGGGAAAAATTTAATTAAAGTAGTTATTTCCTTCCACTTAAAAAAATCAGTCATATCTCCTTCATTTTATGACTTTTAATAATGATTTAATCGAATAAATAAAATATTATTTGAGAAAAGAACAGAGTTAATAACATGTCCCTAATTTTTATTTCAGAATCGGAAACACCACGATGATTTGTCTCCAATTCTTTGTTCAAAAATCTGGCCACCTTACTTTAGGAATGCAAAATTTTGATATTTCACGTGAATTCTTTTTTTTTTTTTTTTCTTTTTTTTTTTTAATTAAAACGTTCCAACGATGTTGAGACAATGTTTGTGAATTCGATTTATCCGTGCTTTTATTCGGATTCCAATTTTTCTACAAATTATGAGATTAATTGCCTCCAACTTTACATGTTGTTGACGTCAACCATACATGTGTGCTGTAAAACGGCTCGTTACACTAATGTGCAAGTAAGTGTGCCAAGCATTTCACCCACTCAAAAAGTATTCGAGTAGTATCCAAATTCCCTACTTTAGTTTTGTGAATAACTAGTTAGTTTTTGAAAAACAAAAAATAATATTTATCATACATGTGTGGCCGACCAGACCAGATTGTATGGTGGGTAAAGCACCGTACTACGGTTTCGGGTTCAACTCCCGGCGGTCGAGGTTCGATCCCCGACTGGGCGGGGCTGCCATTGTGTCTGTCCCTTCATAGGGGGTAACGCTGGCCGTCCACTGGGTGCCCTCATAGCAAATGGCCGCGCCTTCGGGCAGTTGTAAGGGACAATGCCTAATCGGCAAGTTCCCGCCCGTTATCTCTCTCTCTATTCTAAAAAAAAAAGTAAAGGCCGCTGGCGCTGTCAATAGCTTGTGGACCTATCTCCTCCTAAACCGTGGAGATTTGAGTTTCGACTAAGGTGCCCACAGATTCGAAAAATTCCGAGGAACCTGCTAAGCTGACTTAAATTTCGAAAATCGAATTATTTTAGAAGATATTAATAAAAAAACTGAAAAAATAAACAGAATGGTTGCCAGATTTGGCATAAAATCATTCATTCCTTTGCAACAAAGCGTTTCCAAGTATCTAGAATCGCATGAAATTTACAAAGTTAACACAAAAAGCCTAATAACTTCTTCACCGTTTGCACGATCCGCTTGAAAATTTTCATGATCATGTATAAAAATATAGAAAACAATCTGCGCTTCTTTAAAAATCTGAAAATCCACCCGTTCCCTCCTTTTTAAGCGATTTTTCGCTATTTTCAGCACCATTTTATTTCAGAGAGTCAAAAGAGTAAATCATTTGCGTGACAAAATTACCCTTTTCAAGTGAATATGACGTCATACAATTGGGATTCAAATTCGTTTAAAAAATATTTTCTAGATTGCACAGTTTATTATCATTTTTTTCCCCCCACAAATAAATCGTTTGCATGGACATGAGAATAGCTGTTACACAAAACGAAATCTTTCGATTGCGAAAAGATTCCGCGAGTTTCCAGAACAGCATGAAATTTAATTTGGGTATCTCTCTATTCTAAAAAAAGTAAAGGCCGCTGGCGCTGTCAAAGCTTGTAGGCCTATCTCCTCATAAACCGTGGGGATTTAAGTTTCGACTAAGGTGCCCACAGATTCGAAAAATTCCGAGGAACCTGATGAGCTGACTTAAATTTCGAAAATCGAATTATTTTAGAAGATATTAATAAAAAACTGAAAAAATAAACAGATTGGTTGCCAGATTTGGTATAAAATCATTCATTCCTTTGCAACAAAGCGTTTCCAAGTATGTAGTATCACGTGAAATTGCCAAACATGAAGTAGAAACACACCCATTTTACGCCAAAAGAAAAACTACATGAAATAAGTATCTCAAAATGTGTTACACAAAGTTGACAATTTTCAAATAGTAAGTTTGCTTAGACAACAGGAGTTTAGAATTAGCGATTATCCGTTTTTCCAAAACAGAATAACTAATATCTTGAAAATGAAAAATAATTAAAATGCAGATTATTTTAAAGCTGGTTCGGTCCAGCTGGATTATTTGCTACCAGTAGAAATATTTGGCGGCGTTAACTATGCCATTATAGCAGTTACAGTATACTTTGGATATTTGCTAGCGCGACGAGATGGTATAATTCGTGGTGCTAAGTACGCCAATCTGCAAACGATTATGTAAATGAAAATATGGATAACGGTTTTCCGGTAACCTTAAATGAACAGTATTTATAGGTTGTGAGCATGTGTAAATCGCCAAATAATGAAAAGTCGCCATTGGTGGCAAGCTATCCTATCTGTTCCGTAGCTTTTATTAACTTTACATGTACGCAAGTCGCCAAATAATGAAAACTCGGGTAGGCAAACCATGGGTGGCAAATTCGCAAGGTGTCCAATAGGTTTTACATTATTAAAAATACAGCTGAAACAGATGTTCTGATTTTACTATGCTTTAGATCCTAATTAATATAACTTTTGAATGGCAACATTAAATATCATTGTGTTTATGAGGAGTGCAAATAATTTTTCCAGCGATTATAAGCGGAAGGTCCGCACTCCAGGTGGAGTATAGCTCAGGACCCGTACAACACGGATTCCCATAACAAAATATCTTCCGTGTTATGAGGGGGAGGGGATCTACTGTAGTGTGAAGTTTAAATTTTTATGTACCAATATGAACCTGCAAGAACCAAGCAATGTGTAGCTCAGTAACATTCTATCTCATCCAATCTTCGGGTTTTGTCTGTTGAAATTATGTCTTTTTTACGAATAAGCCTTATTAGGGGCCGAATGCCTCATACGAAAAGCAAGCGTAGCGAGTCTGGGGGCCTTGTTTATAAAAAGAAAAATACATCTATGCTGTAAAACGGCTCATTACAGTAATGTGCAAGTAAGTATGCCAGTAATCATTTGCGCCCACTCAACAAGTATTCAAGTATTATCCAAATTCCCTACTTTAGTTTTGTGAATAACTAATTAGTTTTTGAAAAAAATGCGAAAGAAATATGTGAAATTAGTAAATTAGTATTATGTATAGCATGATTCACTTTTATAGAAAACAATATTTTAAATATGAAATTAACATAGATCACATGTTTACGCAATATGATACCGATACATTACGGTTTATGAAAAGTCATTATTAGAAGTGATTGTAAAGGTATCCCTACCCTCCACATGGACACGAGAGAGGCATCGGTGGAGCGAGAATATTTAATCCAAGCAAAATATACAATAAAGCAAAAATTTAGTCAAACTAATGTACAATTTTTTGGGAGGGGTTATGTTATAAAAAAAAGTTCATTTTCCTATCTCAAGTGCATAATAAATCAGAATGTTACCCATTAGCAATCTCTTTTGAAGGGATTGAAGCCCCCTCCCCCCCCTCCCCTGGATCCACCACTGGAGCGAGGTCACGTGATCTCGAAAGCAGACCTTTCATCCGTTCAATACCAAATACATTAGCAAGAACACACCAGAATTACTGGTGTTAAAAGGCTAAAAACGAATTAAAAGCTTTATAAAATAACGCTCATAAAAAGGTACGGTACTTTCATATTATCCTGGCGGTCATTCCTGCTAAACTATTTTTCGTCAAATGTGCTGGCAAACTGTTGCCAATCGTATTCCAAACCATCAATAATTTTATGTTTTCGACATTTGCCTAGGCGAAAAATCGTTCGTCTTGGCGGATCGCCGGGATAATACGTAAGTACCAGAAGTACTTATCTCAATATGCTCATTTCAAGTTCACCCTTCTTTAGTTGTGTGAAAGTTGCATCATCCATTCGAGCAGAAAGTGCGAATGGCGGAACGGATTTTACAACTGAAAAAGAGTGGACATTTTTTTTACCGCCCGAAATGATTTTTTTGGGATTAATAGCTTTTTATGTGCGTTATTTTACACAGTTTTAAATTAATATTACCAAATACATTCTTCTGCTCGGTACAAAATACTCTAAAAGAATCGCCTTGCTTTCTAAAAACACCTTTCAGTGGGTATCAATTTCATAAACACTCTTTGACAGAAGCACCTAGCCGCACAGGTAGTCCTTCTTGTCAATCAATGCTAATGACACTCTCCTAGAAACAACAATTTTTTTTTTTATTGTTGACATTGACTTATAGCATACTTTTGAGTAAAAATGTCGGGTGTAACATTGGTATCCCTTAAAATAAATAAAAACTTTGTGAAAAAAACACACATAAAAAGTTACTTAGAAGATGTTACAATCGTTTCCACCAAAAAATTTCGGTCTTCATCAGACAAGTTCTTCGACTCACAGAGCAGAGGGGACTGAATTCAGGGAACTGAATAATCACAAAAATTGCCTTAAAAAACGAGAAGAAGTGTTACTTGTTTAGGGAAATATTTCAAAATTTTTTACGTTTAGTATTTTTTTGTGTTACGAAACTCCTATAAGTTAAATGTTTGTAGTAAGTTCACATTACAACTTGCAGAGAGGCATTCTAAAACTTTTTGGGACTCTAGCGCAATTAAATTATTTTAAAAGCTGTTCGAAAGCAGAATGATTTCTTAAAAGAACAGCTTAAAGCTATTACTTGTTTGTTCTGTGTTATGACAAGATTACACATCTGCTACGGGAGGGTGCTTTTAGACAGAGGACTTTTCAAGGGGTTCTAACCGCATATTCACGTTACATCTGGAGAATGGCTGTGCGGCACAGCCAGCTGTCGTCAAAAAAAGGGTCTCTAGATCTGTGGCACGCGATGAACGTTTCGATCGTCCACCATCTTGCTGGTAGTTAAGTCGAGCGATGGCAACGGCTGTCCTTTTTTCAGCATTGGGAAAGGGTTGCGCCTCAAAGGGTTAATTTAAGGAAATGTTAAAAGTTAATAGGATGCATGACTAAAAATAAATAAATTTATTTCATAGCAGTAATTGTGATAAGGGAACCATGAAAAAGTAACATTTGCAAACCATTTTTCCGTAAGATTTAGCTACGATTTCATGTGAAACTTTGAGTACATCAATAAGAGGCTTTCCATTTTTAACAAACCTACATTTGAATTCGCTAAGTGCACATCCCTCCCCAAATACCAGCGGAATAAGCATGGAGATTACACTTTTCTGGCGCTCGCCCAATGTTAGCACGAGAAATTTTCGGGGCCAGATGAAGAGAAGATTTCTGGCAGCAATTCACGGGCAAGAAATTTCTGGCCGATGACTCGATAAATGAAGGGAGGCACCGCCGCTGCATCACGAAATGCTAAACAAGAGGGAAGAAAAAGGAACTCGAGTTAAAGATATGATTTCGATTACTGGATTAAAAACGTGCGAAACGGTAGCATCGTCGTGTTACCTTGGCCAAGTAAACTTTTTTTTTTGTTGTTACTTTATACACTTTTGGATGTTGTGTGCACGAAATCGTGATGAATGGCATGTTTTAACCATAGCAATTGCTTAATTATTTTTAATTCAAGTTAACGCCCGACATGCAGGGCCGCATTTTAAGTCTATGCCACTCATAGGCAACATTAAAACCCTGCCGCGCACAGCATACTCCGTTTACTTTTACAAGGGTAGAAACATGGTCGTTGGCAGAAAATTTTCCAGGGGGGCGGTAAAGATTAATTTTCCATATGTTTACTATGTTGGAAAGCGCAAAAAAGCTGGGGAGGAAACGGCATACAAAAATCCAGGGGAAGGGAAGTGCCCCATCCTCTTGCCCTATGCTGCAACGTCCATGAGTAGAAATTAGAATGTTTAGTAAATGGTCCAAAAAACCAGTGACTCCATGACTTCCCTGGTCCTTACACGCTAAATTTGTTGAATTTAACAAAACTTTTTTGGTTAAACGGTTTAGTAGTTTCATTTTGTTGATTTAACAAAAGTTTGTTTGATTCAACCACATTTATTTGACGAAATGACTTTGCCAACAATTTTTTTTCAAACTAGAACTAATAGCATTAAAATCGTTGAACAGTCAATTCACGCATGCATCAAGGACATGTGCAGGAGTACAGTACAGTGTAAGCCAGGAGAGAAGAGAGCGCAGCATTCGTCCATGCACATTCGAATATTTACGCGTATGTCCAGAGGTCAGAAAAAGTTGTAAAATCTTAGGAGCCAGTAAAAATGTTTAGGAAGCACATATATATTAAGCTATACGCCAAGTTATTATTTTTAGTCGACCGGGCGACCCGGTTTTTCCGAACCATAATGTCTTCCAATACATTTTTAAGTATGGGTGATTGTGATATGAAATACAAAACTATTCAAATTGGATTTTTTTTTTTTTTTAGTTGATTGAAAATTTCAAAGGTAAGTCTAATTACTTTATATATTCATTTAAATTTACATTTTATTTTAGTGTTTTTATAAAGATTGGTTTGAAGCAACCCATGTTTTGACCGCTAAGAAAATTTCTTAAAATTACTATTTGTCGACGTACGTGCCTTGATAAAATACCTCTGTATTTTTATTAAAACCTTTATAATGACCTTTTAGGATTTGGAATGCTAAAGGGGAAAAAAGTAGGTCAAACTGTAAATTGATTAGCCTTCCGCTCTCTGACTGTATAAACAAAACACCCATTTCGAGAATAAGGATTAGCAGAGATATACAGTCAACTTTTACTTGTAGCATTAAATCTAAATCTGAAACTGCACATTGAAGTTATAAATTTGATTTGATGTATCTCCGCACACATGCTGTGAAAACGAGACAACTCCATTAAAAAATAACACTAAGGAGTAAGCTTTCTTTAATACTTCTTTTTTATAAATTAAACTGCAATCTTGGGTATTATTTAGTAGTAAAGATACACATTTATTTTACCATGAACCGAAGAGCGTTTTTGACTGTCTGTCATGAACAACAAAAAAGAAGGTGACTTGAATTTCTTCATAATTGCAAAGTATATAAAAACACTAAAATAAAAATGTAAATTTTTATGAATAAATGAATTAATTAGCTTTACCTCTGAAAATTTCAACCAACTGTGCGGTGGGCTACAAAAAATAACAGGACAAATTTAACAAGTAGTTTGATTGATTTTAACCAAATAAACCATTTAAACAAACAGTTTGGTTAAATTAACAAAATATTTGTTTACTTTAACCAACTTGTTTGGTTAAATTGACAAAATGTTTGTTGAAATAACCAAATAATTTTCAAATTGTTCTGTTAATTTAACAAAAATTTGGTTGCGTTATTTCAACTGGAAAATTTTGCTGATTTAACAAAATTTTTGTTGATTCAGCAAAAAAATTTTTTTTCCAGCGTAACACTTATGAATGGTCCGTATACACGATTAAAAAAATGCAAAACAAAAGAAAGTATACGAACAATACATATTTATTTCCGTTAAGAGCTGGATTAAAACGAATGCAAATATCTATTATGAAAAAATTAAATTAGACGATAAATTATATGACATGTACTCGTAAAATTAGATGACATCTATTGTAGAACTAAATAAGGAACATTTATTTGCAAGAGAAAAATATAAACTGGTCCGACGGACCAACACATTTTGTATTCTACTGGTCCGTTATTTATTTAGTTGTTTCGGACCAACGGACCACCATTAATTTCGGGCCCTACCTTTATATGTCCATGCTCCATGCATACTCTTGCTGTATGTTAGTTTGACATACTGTCAGTTAAAGAAAATGTAATCCAGAAAAAAAAAACATGACTCAGATACAAGAACTATAAGTAGGAAAAAGTTTTAGAATGGCTTAATGTTTCTATGAGGTAGATTTTTGAACACATATAATTCACGTGCATGTTATGCTGCGAGGGCGGCATTCATAGTCATTCGTCTTGGAAAATGATTTATGTCACTGGAAGTGGCAAGTTTCAACGAAATGAATGAATTCGTTGGTAAATACTTTTTAGTATGGGAAAGGAAAAAAAAAAGGTCAGTATCAGCTACACTCTACCTGCGATTAAAAAAAGAAAAGAAAATGCCGTCCTTAAAATTCTGCCGCTCTTTGCAGCGGCCTACTCGGTCTATTTAGAAATATGGCCCTGTCGGCATGCTTGGTGTCCTTCCTTGACTTTGTTGCTGGTCTTGTTAAATTTTTAGTTTTCTGCCGTCTACAAGGCCTTTACACCTAGTAGTTTAGAGGCTGTCGGAGGAAATCGTTACATTAGAGGTTCATTAAAACAAAATGCAACGATTTTCTCGTTGCATTTTGTTTTAATGAACCCCTTCTAGTAAAATGACGAGTTTAGCTCGTCATTGGCTTTTCATCCCATACAGCATGATGAGAAAGCTCTGATCGTGATGCGACTACTTACTTTATGATAACAAACATGGTTTAAATGCTCTATCGTAGAAATGGAATCGATGAATTTTGGACTTTTGTTGATTGGATACCACCAACCTTTTGGGATTCCTCCGAAACTTTTTCCTCTCAATATCCCTTCTGGAAAGTGTTAAATTACGGGGCTCAGTGTGTCTAAGCACAAAGTACACTGTCTAAAGAAGCAGATGCTGTGTTTAATGGGTGATCATACTTATGAACAAGTGATTTCTTTAAATCATTTGTTCCCAACTGGTGGTTAGTGAACCACCAGGGGTACGAAAGTTGTATAACGTGGATTCGCTCAAACAGTATTCTTGAATACAACGACTACGCAAAGGGTTCACCATTTTTTTTCGGATTTCAGAAGGGTTTCGCAAAGAGATAAAGGTTGGGAACCACTTTTTTAAATTAACGGTCAATGACTGACTGTTAAATTTTGTGATTTTAACTATCAATTTAGAGCATCATAGAAATGGAATTATTTTATTTAGGAGCAGAAGAACACATACTCAAGAAAATGCTTCTTTAAGACTTTTTGGAAACATTGAATAGTAAGATCATAAGTAACGGAAACAGATAAATTTTGCTTATTCATCTTATTTACTTTTATTCAACCTTAATTCCCAGAAACATATGATACAAATGCACATATATAACAAACTATACATGAATATACTCTTGTCATGCATATTTTAGTATTCAATCACACAGACTATCAGTGCAAAACGATAAGAATATATTAAGCAGACATTCTACTGAAATAACGATGCATCTCGTCATGTAATCCCATATCTGTTATATTCGCCGCCTCACATTCCCATTTTTCTGCGGTAAGTGTTATGTGTAGTTTCAGAATTCTATTCGATCTTCGACTTTTGTTTGGAACAGACGAAGCATAAGAATAGTGCGGGGCAAGGGCTTCACTAGCCGAGGGGGATCAATATCCCCTACAAAGCTTCCCTGCCAGATTCCCTACTTCATTTGAGACGTTGTGAAGAGCATGCTCGTAACTGTATTCTGTTCCTCGGATATCTTACCATCCTTTTTTAAAAATATATCATAATTCATTTTTAAGTCACGCTACTAGCTTTACTGTAGATTTTCAATGCAGTACTCCGTACTGTCATGTTGCTGCAGAGGATGCACTTATTGAATATTCTTGCTTTCAGGACGGAAGATTGATCAGTTCAGTGCTAAGTTCGGGCGTTTTTGTAGGATGGAGTAACTTCACTGACTATTTATGAATAGCATACATAAGATTTGATACTATTTTTCAGTGGTATTCAAACTTTTGGCATTGCGAATCTACTAGGGACACTGAGTTTACATGGCTACTTAGAAGGTGTTCGCACGTAATATGATAATTTAAATGCTAAACAAAATGTGAATAACAATAATAAAAGTGTGTCTGTTTGTACTTTTATAGTATGTGGTATAGTAAATTTCTATAATTATTGAAATTTTCGATTTAAATATTGGTAGTTTTTTTTCAAAAAGTTTGTCAAGGATGTACTTTTATTCAGTTAAATTTGTTTTAATGTTTTTAATCAGATTAGTAGAAGATGACAACAGCTGCTGAATTTGATACTCTAGATTTTTTTTTTTAATTAGCAGTAGATGATATAAAATTCAAAGTTAAATGAAGAGTTCTCAAGTATAAGCATGTTCTTAATGTTGATATGCTTAATTATAGTATGTTAAGTGTCTAATTTTGCATCCGTCATTTTATTCCGAAATTAGATGTTCTATTATTAAAAAAACTGGTTATATATTTATGATTCAAAGTTGAAATTGCTTGTTGACCCATTCCCAATGATCGTGCTGATTCTCCTGGACTTTGACGCGAGTCTTTATTCACCAATGCCTCCTCACCAGGCACATGCATCTTCGAGAATCTTCTCTCTTCCATCGCTAATGCCGTGAAGATTTCCGTTATTGATATGTTTAACCCTTTGAAGCGCAAGTATTTTCACGTCTATTTACAAGACCAACTAAATATACTGCCCAACGCTAAAAAAGCTCCGCGCAGCCAGTTGCGTTGTGAAGAGCATGCTCGGAACTGTATTCTGTTCCTCGGATATCTTACCATCCTTTTTTAATCCCCTTTTTAATCCCCTTAAAACATCTTTAGCTCAGTGGCGCCAGATGGGGATTCGATCGACCGCCATGCTATCGGTAGTTAAATGGATCAATGGCAACGGCTGCTCTTTTTCAGCTCTGAGACCATTTAACCAAATTATTTTGTGGCTAGCAGTAAAAGCGCTGAAATGAGGTGGTTTCACAGCACAACCACCACGCGTCTTGATTCTTTGACGCGTGATGGCTGACACGCGTCACTCACAACACGTTTTTTTCATTAGTACCTGGCTCACCATAAATCAAAATTTGAGGGCATTCGATGAGCCTCAGCCACAGATTTCTTCATAGTGAAACAGAAAATGAAAACTTCCAGTAAAAAATGGAGAATTCGGCACGTAAGCTGACATTTTCAATCGAGAATAGCTTTAGGGTGCAGACACAGATCTACTAATGTTACTATGGGGGTTATGATCAGAGGTGCTCAAGTTTATTGCCTGACATGTATGATCTATATTTATTTCGACCACTACTTACTGCTAAAGCCATCTATATGAAAAAAAGGCGGAATCTCAAACTGAACAAAATTTCCCATCACAGAAGATTTCAATGAACCGTTTTGGTTTTATTAAGCGGAGGGTAATCTTTTCACAAAATTAATTATAGAAGTACTTTAAAACTAGCACAACCGTATTTACTAAGAAAATTTGGTGTCCATTAAACACTTTTCTTAATAACACCATCCACATTCCATTGATGAAGTTAAATTCAAATAACTACATTACACCATCAAGAATCTTTTTCCTAGCCAGAGATAACATCGGCTTTCACATTTGACTTTCGTGTCTGAATAATACATGCATATATATATCCAAGATAAGATACGGCTGAATCTAAATTCTCCAGATAAAAATCCTTTTAAACGCATACATTTGATGTGCGTTATAGATTAAAGTATTTCCAATTACGGTATTCAACTGGAATCACGCTGTATGAAAAGAATCCAATTTTCCTTCCATTCTTTCTAACAAATTTCGTGCGGCACTGACTCCAAAATCGGAAAACGGAGAATGAAAAGACTTCAATGTTCAGTCAAAATGTTCAGTCGGTTATATATATATATATATATATATATATATATATATATATATATATATATATATATATATATATATATGTCATTGTTCCCCTCTTTTACAATCGCTGGTATTAATTGCGAAATTGTGTGACCGTGTCTTGTTGAACTAAGTTATGGAAGATGCGGATGAGAAAACTTTAGGAAAGGTGAATTATAAATGTGAGTTAAACTGTTTTCAATTTAGTTTCATTCAAAATCCGTTCCTGGAATGGGTAAGGGGTATGAGCCATTCGCTCACATATGATTGCTTATAGGGGCGTGGGGACAAGTCAAGGGTCCTGATCCAGAAAGATACTATAGTGATAAACCACTTCTGTTGTTGTTGTTGTTGTTGTTTCTGATGCCTCATGACAACCGCAAACGGCGGTGCCAGATCAACCCCGAAGGGAGGCGATGGATAGAGGGGGTGCGACTTTTTTTAGGGTTTTTAGGACCCCAGTGGGAGGAAGTACGATTTTGCCCGTGGTGCCCTGATTTTGAACCAATTCCAGACGAGGGACCAACCACCTGAAATCGGCACCCCCAGCGGTATCGTTTAACAACTTGGAAGACATTGGAGCCACGACAGATTTTACGTACACCAGCTCCATAAACCACCGCTACGTTATACTAGTACGCAAATAATTACAATAATATGTGAGCTACGGGGGCATGGTCCCCTCCCTGCCCATAGGTATGGCCGCCCATGGTATGAGCAACATGCATAGATATTTTTGTAGAGGACGTGTGACATCCCCACTTTTCATATCTTTAGGTGGTAAGTGATTCAACATTCAACACTCTAACGGCTGATCGTTTTTGAGTTGCTTTAAATACGTATGCATGCATTTAGAAACAAAACAAAACAAAACAAAACATAACAACCATAGTTCAAATGGGTCGTACATACATATGTATGACGGCGACTGGAAAATAATGGGTTTTCTTACATAAAATTCAAACAAATAAATTTTTAAAATGTTTATAATTTAAGTACGCTTTAATATAACGTTCTTTTTCTCTTGAAATATTAAACATTCCTACATAGTGTATAGTTTGTATATTACGTGTATAAGTTATTATTAACACTAATATAAATTATAAAAAAGGATCTTAAATTCACTTTTAAAAATTGAAAAATGCATTTTAAAAACGTAAACTAATAAAGTACAGTTTTTTCATTTACCTTTTGATAAAACTTCATAACTAAACCTGAACTTATCAGCACAGTTAAATAGATATAGCCTTACAGCAGATCTTTTCCTTTGTGCATAAAAGGAAGAAGGGAAAAAAACTTTTTTTAAAAATTCATTTGAGACGGGTATGGAAAAGTTGCCTTTTTGTATAAGATAAACTGTGCTAAGAGCATTTTGCCCTCGGTTAATATTTAGGTTTGAACAAAGATAATTAAGAATTTTTTTTTCTTCGTGTTTTTCGGTGATTTGTGGCTCACCTAATTATTAACCTAGGGCAAAATCCTTTTGAAACAGTTCCCCGTGTACTAAAAAGCAACTTTTGCATACCTAGCCAACATGAATATGTAATAGAAAATATTAATTTTTAAGCCAAAAATTGCGAAATGGACGAAACCCCCAAATATCCATGCACCTTCTGGTAGCCGGCAGCCTGCTTCTGGCAGGGAATTTCCGGACATTCTGGAACGTTTGGAATTTCAAACAAATCCAAAGAAGGCCGAAAATGGCGATTTACAGCGTCTATAACTCAAAAATGTCTATTTAACGCCAATAAATTGACATACGATTGCCCTGCATACGGGTTATTCTGGACCCACGTGCACTCTGAGTACATTTACAGTCATTTCGGGCCATTCTGGACACTTTTCTTGACTTCGAAATTTTCCTAAAATTACCAAGGACGTTGCAAAAAGGTCTCTTGGCGTTAATTTCGGCTCATCTCGTAAAATGTAAATTTGCTTCGATCGCTGTGTATTGTTTTATCGTGGCCCTGTTTGTACTCAAATTATATTCCTGAGATATTCCTAAATATTAACCGAATTAATCATTTTCGGGTTAATTATTCCAAATTACACCGATTAATCCGAAAATTTGAAATAGAAGAGCATCAAATTTCAAATGTCTTGCGGTAGACCTAAATATTAACTACCCTAAAGCAAAATGCATGAACCACACCTCATATTGTACCAAAAGGCAGTTTTTAAGTACCCAGTTCAAATAAATCTTTAAAAAAAAATCACCTTATCTGACCGTACAGTGCCTTCTGTACTATCTGCAAACTTTTAATTTATTTAGAACAGAACGAATGTCGTTCATCTATTTCTATTCTTATTTACATTCGGCATTAATGGAGTGTAATCTTTCGTTTTCTAACTATCAGGTATAATAATTAAAAGCGCGATTAAATTTCTGTATAATATGTAGCAGCTGTTATATTTATTTCATAACGTTATGATTTGATTTTAATAACTGGAAAGTATGTTACAATGTTTAATAACCACAGTTGTTAAATACAGTATTGCGCTGCTTGTCTTTTGGAACGGTGCCCAGTGTCTTTGTTTATAAATTTGATTATTCTTATATTTAATCTTATTTAACATATTTTATTTTACTGTGTAGGTTACAAATTTATTAACATAAACTATTTATTTTCTGGTATTTAGTAAGTGGCTAAACATAGAAATTATCAAACATTTGCATGTTCTAGTTGAAGAAAATTTTTTGAGTAAAAACTTGGTTTTAAGTTTTGAAGGCATTTTTTTTTAATTGGTGAGAGTATTCTATTTATATCAAAAAACAACTTATCACGTAGATATATTATTACTATTTTTTGTGTGTAAAAACTAAAATTTACATTCAAAAAAATTTTAAGAAAATAATCTTAGTATTGGGTACTGTCATCCTTTGATGTAATTACAGCCTATATTCGGGACATGGTCGCTACACATATTTTTTATTTGTTGGAGTTTAGTATGATGATGCCATTTTCTGATTGGAATTTTAAAAAAACTACCGGTAGGTGATGATCAGTTCTTTTGCGATCGTCTACTTAGTCATCTCCTAGATGTTCTCTTTCGGGGAAGGGGATCTCACACAAGGGGAGCTTACAGCCAAAGACTGCTGCCCCTTTTTCAGCATTGGGAAATAGTTGCGCTTCAAAGGGTTAAAGCACGCACCATGATGCAGCGTTGTCACTAATCAGAAACAAGAATAATGGGACCAGCAGCAAAAGCAAGTAATAAAAACTTGATGAGAACAAATTTATATGCTCGAAATATTCCTTTAAAATATATATAACTCGGCTGTTCGAGTCTCGTCAGGGGGAGAGCCCCCTTGAACCTCGCTAATTTTTTAGTTTCATTATTGCCATATTAAAACGATATTAATTGACTATGTCATTTTATCTCTCGTCTGTCGTGTATTTCGCCTGGCCACCCTATGTTGAAATTTTTATGATTGTAACTTATTTATAGAAAAATACATGTGATGCATATTCTACAGCTTACAAAATATTGTAACAATAGATTAAAGCTGCTGTGAACTAATAGTATTTAAATATGTGTAAAATTATGTCGCATTTTTATGTCGCTTTTTTGGGACACATTTTTCGGACAATTTTCAATAAAAGGGGTGAGAGATAAAATGACATAGTCATTAAAAAAACTAGTGTAGTCTGCTTAATAATTTGGACATCTACGGTAGAAGCACTCTTTAAAGTTTATTTAAATATAATATCAGCTTAATGTTTGATTGCTGAAAAAAAAAAGCTTATGCAGTTATAATGTTATAATATAACATGTGAAAGATTTTTGAGGCACAAGAAAAGAACATGGGTTCAATAAACAGATGAGAGCTAATATATGTTTCCAAATGTAATTAATAAATTTTTAACGAGTACAAAATTTTGCCAGTTAATGTCTGAAAATATAGGTTGAAAAAGAAATATCATTTAAAATCTTATTTTCTTTCTAATGGCCAAGCCAGCATGTTGTTCATTTCATTAAGTAGGCGCCTACTGGGCAGACCAACGTTGCCCCCTATAAGTTGTCTACCAATTTGGACACCATTCTAGATGAGAGACCTAGCATCTGGATTGGCACCCCCAGATGTATCGTTTGGTTTTACATGGAGGACATCGGAGGTACGTCAGATTTTACGTTCACCAGTTCCCTTTAGCGCACACAGTTCCATCACAGTCCAGCCGAGAGAGGTTTTCACCCTCTCAAGCACTGAAGAAGCATGTGCTGCTTCACTTCCCGTGTTCTTATGGGAACAGAGCTTAACGACTAGGCCACCGCAGGACACATTTAAAAATTATTCATTTGTATTTTTGATCAAAAAGAAATCCCTATCCATTTTACACTAACATACGCTACTTGTTACCTCAATGGTGAGGCTGAAAACAATTATAGGCTGCACTTTACCTTTTGCTATACTATAGTTTATTTCGCAATGTAAAAAGGAAATAATACAACTTAAAAAACATAAGCGTTCAGTATGTTCCCAATAAATTTTGAAAATTTTAAATATGAACAAACTTACGAAGTGAATTACAATTAGTAATAAATAAATAAATAATCACTTACTGTAAAATGATAAATATTCTTAATCCAAACGTGATTTTTATTACGACTACATCAGCGACAAACGAATTCATTCCTCGGTGTTTTGCTTTTCTCATTAACACATTCTCATTACTATTTTAATCATCAGTTTCGAAAGCGACATAAATGATAAAACACCATTTTACTTAACTAAGCTAGTTTCCTGTCGAAACAATCTTTTTTGTGAATGAACAAAATTATTTGTTCAATGCTGAATGCTGTTCTTCTTTGAGCTGTTTCAATGAATGAAGGGATTTTGCAAGAACTGTGGCTGTCTGGTAAGAGATTTCGAATATTGCATTTTCTAATACGCGAAGAAATCTTTAATTAACTTTTCTTGGTAAATTTATTGCGTTCACGAAATAAATTCAAATAGCAGACCCCCGATGTGTGTTTTTGGCAATTAGTGTGCATAAGCTGATAGTTTATTCAATAAAGAAACGCATCATTATCGATTTGTTAATAAATAAACAAATGCTAAGAGAGCTTTGAGGGTGTCTGTGTTTAGTTAGAAAATGCATCTCTCCTGAAATAAGAATGCTTTAGAATTAGCTGTAGCTGGTGCAGTTCTAGCATTATAGAAACATCGAGTGATTAATTTTAACTGAACAAAATTGGTATTCGATCGGTATTTTGTTTTCAATTTATAATACCGGAGTATTTTCAAGTATTATACATTGAAAACGAAACTTATGATCGAATGTAATGCTGATATGCTTATATTCGTTTCTGTTTATTTTTTATGTTCACATTGAATAGTTTATTGATTAATGGTTATACAGGGTGTCCCTAAGATTGAGACAAACTTTTAAGTGAAGATAGGGCACATAATAAGAACACAGAATGACATAGGAATTGTGGTGTCAAAAACGTCGTTTTCTCCTACCTGTTAATAATAACTTTGGAAAAAGTTTTGAAGCATTTGTCCAATTTCTTAACCATGTTTTATAAACTGTGATCTTGCCTCCAAATTTCATCCATGAAATGAAATAGTGGTTTTAAACACTGCATTTTTGTCTCGTGTTTCCTGTGAGAGATACATTAATTTTGGAGACCAATGGCCTGAAAGTTCACTATTATTTCAGCATTTGTTCCATAGTGATTATTAACAGCTACATGAAGATTACGTTTCTGACACAGCATTGCTATGAGATTTTAAATCCTTATTATATCACTTACCTCCTCTTAAAGTTTGTTTCAATCACCATGGGGCACCCTGTAGTGCAAAATTAGTAACTAGAAAATAACCAAGCTGTGACTAAATCCTGGTGATCAACGTGTATGTACATAACAGTTATTTGATTCTCAAACTCTTCTTGGGGATCGTTTGCAGTTTTTGAAAGGAATGAAAGTTTTTAGAAGTTGTTTTGCACTCTGATGAGGATCTAAATCGTAAAGGGCCTGGTTCAAAGCCGGACCACGTCCGTCGACCTAACCGTTCGGAGTTTTCTGTAGTTTACCATTGAAATTTCACGTAAATATGGACCCCTTTAGAAAGACTCCCACTCAAGGCATCTCGATCTCTTGGCCTAGATCCCACGTGCAGATAATTGGCCGTAATCCCAACGCCAAATCCTAAACGGAATCACCAGGAACGGGGTGAATAGCTCGGAACGTCAATTATTACTTATGTTTTAAACGAAATAGGTTGTGCTGCCAATTTGATAAATTTTACTGTTGTACCCATAACCAATGCTACTCAGTCGTCATTTTCAGTGGAGAAGGCATTTGTTTTTGAGGTAAATTGGATGCGCTCAAATGAATTCTAAACATTATGAATCTTCACCATCCTGAGTAGCATAGGAGCAACTCAGGAAAAGTATCTCTTATCCTAGTATCTGATGTAGTCTGCATTCACTACATCAGATACTAGGTTTACCGTGACATCTGACCAGTACAGTTTCTGTATTATCGCAGAGTCAAACCGGCCATTCCAGTTACCTAATTCTACGAGTGTAGGCGTTTGGTGAATACTGCTGCAGGAATCCAAGTCAGTCACAGCGTTTAGAAAATATGAAGTTTCAAATAAATACCTCCCAAACTCTGCACAGCCAGATTGCTCATTGGAAGTACATAAAAAATGCCCGGAGAACTGTACCTGTACGACCCATAGTTTTCGAAAATAACAGAAAAAACAAAGTATGACGTCACATCCAGTGCAAGGGAAAAACATTTTATTAGACACATCTACAGCAGTATTTTCATATCCTTTCAGACGATGGTGTTCAAAATGACTTTATAATATGAAAATACTGCTGTTGATGTGTCCGACAAAGTGTTTTTTTCCCTGTCGTGACGTCGTACTTTAATTTTCGTTTGTTTGTACAGGTTTTCTGGGCATTTTTTATGTACTCCGAATGAATAATCTGACTCTCCAGAGTTTTATGCGGTATTTATGGGACACCCTTTATTTCTTTTAGCGGGCTACCACGGAGTTTAAACTTTATGTTAAAAAAATGTATATTAAAAATAAAGGAATAAATTCTTCATACGACCCTATAAAATAAAATTACTTTACTAAGTAAGTAATACTTATAATGTAATAATACAATAAAAGCAGTCGAGATAGAAAAAAATGTATTATTTTTATTTCAAATTGCCTCATTAGATATATACATTACGTAAAGCATAGTTTCATGGGACTGGGGCATACATATTGTTTTAAAAAATTTTTTGTTAATCTTTTAAGGGCTTTTGCTAATATGTTTCACTAAATGAAATACCTGAAATTTTCGGAGCGCTAGTCAGCATAAATTTCAGTTATTGTTAAAATATCTATTGTTAAATAACGAGCAATGCCTTCCACCAGTTTTTCAGTGAATGAAAGAACATTTTTTATATTATCGAAGTATATATATTTATAATAATAATAATAATAAAAATACAAACTGCTTAAATACTAACTGTTTTCAGAAAGGTAACAATGCTATCGTGAAGTCAATAAAAACTGACCCAAAATATATTTCATTTTCTTCTACAGTTTATTAGAAAAAGAAATTACTTTACCTAGAAAAAAAATCGGTTTTTTAAACAGACGTATGTTTGGTAAGATGCCAAGAAATTAAAGCTACTGTAATAACAATTTGTTTCTGTAGTCTCTAATATTGATAGTTCGATCAATATTCAACATATTGCGAATGATAAATGGACACGTGCCGCTGGAGGTAGAAAGGACGGGTCTCAAAACAAATTAGAGGCTGCATACATGGCAGTTTTCGATCGTTTGTTATAGCAAATTGAACTAAGAAACTAGATTTGTTTTTTGATTTTTGTTCTCCCAGAAGAGGATTTCAAAAATAAATATTTTCTTTAAACATTTTTTTTTTCAATTCTCCCACATATTTGTAAGTGTAGATACACAAATAAAAAGTATACAATTTATAATTGGAAGATTAGAAAACTTTATAATGAATAGGATTTGAGGTTCATTTTTTGATCGCGAGTTTAGATGTTTCAACAGTAAAGAAGAGGAGGGTATTATGGAATAGTCGGGAAATAGGGAATACCTAGTTTTCAGCTCTGCTAGTTGCTGTTTTCACACGGGGATACCATGAACATAAGCAGCTCTAACGCGTATTTACTTTACATCTGGAGAACTTCGCCCTTCCCCAAACTTCCAAATCGTTATATCGGTAGCCGAACGTTAGGCCAGAACCCTGGTCCTTCACACTTCAGTCATATATCGATGTTCAGTTTTTAATCCACTTGACCATTTGTAGACTTTATATTTAAATTTGCTTTATTTATTGACTATTCAAATAAAACCAATTTTCATATTAAACTTTAGATTTAGTCCTTTCATTGAATCATTCAATCTGAACTAAAAAGTATATAGTAATTAAAAAACAACAACAACAACAACAAAAACTACTGAAACTGCTTCCTAAATGTGAATATTTTTGGTTGGCCGTCAAATTAAAATTTTTGTGCATTTTCCAGCGACTCGACGCTGTTCCATCTCTACTTTCTAAGACTACCAAACAAGCCATTTATTCAATAATTTTTATTAAACTATTTGATCACATTTGTACAGATATTATTTTAAAGAAATTATTCCGACCTGGCACATATTAACAATAAAAGTTAATGCAATTCAGGAAATTAGTTTTATGTCATGAGAAACTAATTCCAGTTCTGAGCACTTGATTTTAGAGAAAATGCATTGAAGTAATTGCGTTTTAATTCTTTCAGCAATGTCAAAGAATGATATTAGTTCTTGAAAAAAGTTACGGGTTTTCTCTGCAGTTAGAAATAAAATGTTCCATAACATAGTAAAAAAGGCTTAACGTTGAAATGATGTATAAATAGTTCAAAAGATTTGAACATAAATTTTATTAATTTTTTATCGACAACAAACATGCTTCGCAAAAAGTGTTTGTCACGATGGAAATTATTCTTGCTGATGAGAAAATAATAGTAATAATAATAATAGTAAATATTCTGAAGTTGTTTCACTTTCAGAGAATTTCCCTAATTTGATCTGGCGTATCCTGCGTACCCTGTCACGATTGAAAAACTACAGAGGTTTAATCTGCCGTTTCAACACACTCTGTTCTCGGAAGAGAACTTTATAACAGAATGATTTTCTGAGGCTTTATGCAATCTCACTGCCGAGCTGTGAGAATAAAAGTTCAAAATATATACCTATTCAAACGAGGATGTAGTAAATGCATACAGGGTCCTGGATTTGCTAAAATTCTGAACCTTTGAAAAATGTGTCCTGAAATTTCCTACTGTTGGAGGTACTAGAGAGAATTTGTTTTAGGAGAAAAAAAAAAGGGGACCACTTTTACAATATCATAACATTTTTCCGTCAAGTTTTTTGGAAGTTTGGGAATTTTAACGAATCTCGGGCTTGAACCAAACAACCTTAATTACTTAACCAACGCCTTCATTCAGGACCGACGACAGGATTGATTTAACCAATCAATAAAAATATAAATATTTTTCTTATACAGCGTACCCGTATCTTGTGAACATGGAGAGAGAGAAGAATTTACTTTTATAAGATCTAGCAGTCCAAAATTAAGGTTCCACGCTCTGAAAAATCAATTTTTTTTTGTTTTTTTTTCTCTCCCTTGTAAATAAGGTAATTAGAGCTCAAGTTGCGAAATTTGGAAATCCCCATTCAAATCAACAAATCTTTATGCTATCACATTGATAATTTTTGATTTCCCTTGAAGTATTCAAAATATCACCAATTATGGCTTTTTTTGGAGACTTATTTCTGATTCCATGTTTGCTGATATATTGCCCAAACCCACTAGGCTTGGCTACTTTTGGAGTAATTTTCAGGAAGGCCCACGATTGACAATTAATCGTTAGGTTTTTTTTTTTTTTTGGTAAGATGTTAAACACGAATATCAGCAATATTTATTTGTATCAATAAAATTGTGCAAACCAAAGATCGATTCCCTTAAAGTTTAACTTACTGTTTTCGTCTTGAGATATGAAGATAATTTTTTTCGAATATTTATAAGCAGTGGTGGAATGTATTGAAACTCAGGGTTTGAAATGGAAATGGAAACGTTGGTTACGTACAACTATCTGTGCTAGGGATCTAGGCCGCAGGTCGGATTGCCCTCCGTGGGGGACTTTCTAAGGGGTCCTAATCCGTATTTACCCGTAATTAAACTCGGGGTTTGAAAGAGCCAATATCCATGAAGTTTACCTTGCAGATACTGAACCAAATTTTAATTCAAATAATATGTAATAAATAAATCTTAGTTGTCGTTTAGAATCAACAAATGAAAAGCATTTAAAAACACAATTCGTTTATAACATTCCTAATTATATTTTTTATTTAATTTTACCAAAAAGAACTGTAAACCTTTCTCCTACATTAATTGGAATGATCATTTGGCATCCCAGATGATTTTTGGAAAAATATAATAGCCACAAAAATGTGACTAATATAGTAAACATAGTGAAAAACTTGTTTTTATGATTATTGTGATCGCGCTAAAGTAAGTTTTAACCGACAAAGTTCAGCAGCTATTCTACTGGTGTAAAGAAAACGATGTCAATAGTTGCTTTTAACTATTTAAAAAGCATATACAGTTATACATATGTTGCAGTTACTTAGAAAACTGCCAGTTTTCAATCAAGCCAGAACTGATAATTAGCAAATAGACAAGACAGCACCATAATAATTCTATGCTGACTCGATCAATTTCTATTTTGTCAACAAGATAATTCAGATACAGAATGATACAACTGCTTAATTCGTACCAAGACACTATACTGAGATATATGTTTCTTTTCTGACTTTTTGATTTGATACTTGGCGATTTAGTCAATTTAGTAATTGAGTTTTTGTAGATAATCTCTTGATTAGGTAGCCACATTACTCTAGATTTAAAAGTTAATATTCTTAAAATAACTATAACTATTTCTTTTGTAACATGTATTTCAGAGTTGTGTGCATAGCCCGAAACCCGATTATAAATGCACGCCAAATGGACAACACAAGGGGGAAGGTGCCCTCCGTGGGGCTCTTAACCCGTATTTACGCTAAGTTTCGGAGAAAACCACAAAGGTTAGGTCGGCGAACACGACCTGGTTTCGAACCAGTGACCTTTCGTCTACCATTTTGAGTGACTTAACCATTCGGCCATGGTAGGGCAACTGCCAAAAAGAGTTGTACTACTCAAACATCAGGAATTTTTTAATGTGCTTCAATTAGAGTTACGAAACAAGAAACATTGGCGCGACAGCCCACTTGTCCAAGCAGAGGCGTAGCTACGGTTTTCAGCGCCCGGGGAAAACTGATAATTTTGCGCACTCTCCTATTCGTCAAAATGCAATGGAGAATATTTTATATATAATTTGGCGCCCCTCAGGCGCTGCGCCCTGGGACAAATGCACCCCCTTGTCGCGCTCTAGCTACGCCACTGGAGCCAAGACCTGTTCTGTTCAACCACGCTTTCGCCACCATGGGCCCTGGAGTGCGAAATCATGGGGTCTGCCTGATGCGAAGCCCTCACTAACGTTATATTATAAGTTTAATTCATACAAAAAATGTGAATGCGCTTGATTAAATTCATTTACATTAACAAAAATCTCAACACCGCATTTTTAGGACGGAACTGCGCATCATTATTTTTCAAAGGCATAGCCGATGTTGGGTTACATGTAGTTTCAGTTCAAGGTGTATAGTTACACTAGTTTCCAAAAGGCAGCTAAAATTAAGTGTAATTTCTTCTTTGATGAATGCGACTGGAAGCCATTTAAGCGACGTAAGGTGTTATTTGCCCGCTCAATTTCAACGAAACGACTTATGAGGACATTAGCACATTCTAAAACTTTTCTTTTTCTCGATTCGAATCTGCAAATTTTGTATTGAAAAAGTAATTTATCGATCGCATGTTCGTCGATAGCTTCAGATCAAAGTTGAATTTGCAGTGGTCTTCGGCGATAGATTTCGTTTTTCCGAATTAATTCCTGGGTTGATTACCTCGTAGTCATCCGTTGATGAATGCACCGTTGTCTTTCATATTTTACGTGGCTTGTTGATTTAGGCTCTGAGTACAGTGGGTTCCAAATTATAAGATACAGTCGCATGCCCTTGTCTGCAATTTGAAAGATTATAGAACTGCAGTTATGAATTTAATATTTTTAAATATGTTTAGAATTCAAATATTAAGTGCTGGACGAAATCTTAGGACTGCTTTTATGTTTTAAAATATATTAATTATAAAAGAGCTGCAGAGTGATACACAAGCGATCTGGTATTTTAACCTGGTGGACATGAAAGAACTATTTAGTGAACCAAAATATTTTACACTAATATTTATTGAATCTTGCTAGGCTAAAGATATTTTCACTCTTTACAAAAATAGAGAGCTATGAAGTATGTTTGTTTGTTTTGTCTTATGGCAAGTCTACACTAGGTGCATCTGCCTACAAGGGGTGGGGGGTACATTATATTATTAGATAGACTCCTTTAAAATCTACAATAGATGATTGCGGCTAATTATGATTGTTTCAGTAACAATCTACATTTTTGTATGTAAGGCGCTTTTTATGAATGCGTTTCTTTTCAAAACTTCTTCAAAGTACAGACTAACAAGCAATGAACGATTTTCAGTGTTCTTTCCGGATGTGGAATCAACGATCTCACCTCATAAATAGACAAATTTATACACGCGCTGTACAGTGCACATATCCCCCCCCCCATATGCTGTGTAACTGTGTAAAATACAGAGAGCATTTATTTGGGGAATCACAGACTGACGTCATTGAATAAGATATTCCCGACTTCAACACACGTGTCACCATGGGAAAACCTCATCCTGCCCCAAAACGGAGGGAATCGTCCTTTACTCTAGTGCCTAACCAAACTCCAGCAGGGCGTCTCTTCGTTCATTAGAGCCCGCATGGACCACCGCCCTAGATCCTGATCCAGATGAATGGTTTGCTAAGTCGGAGGTCACTTGTCCGAGCTGCATGAGCGGTGCTGGAAGGCCTGATCTATAGTTAGATAAAAGAGCGATAAATAATTACGTTAAGGAATTATCAATAATCTGAGAGGAGGTCTACGCACACTGCGTGATTTATGATGGACGATGGTTTGGTTGCGCTTTCGGGTCTATGTACCATGGTGGATATATGCTCTTCAAACCGAGTCAAACAGAAAATGATATACAGCTTCCCAATCTCAGAGTTTTTCTGTCGTCGCCCTGTACAACAGAACATATAGGATTATTCGATTTTGGGTTTTTAAACAGTTTTGAGTGTATATTTTATTCAGAGTCCCGATACAAATATTCCAGAAAATCTCCTTGCTTTGTCAGTTAGTAAAATTTGGGAGAATAGGTAATCTAACAGAATATATGTGCTTCCTGTAATATGTATTTTGTATATCCGTATTTCGAATATTGTTAAATAAGTGTTGTCTGTTTCAGCCTTCTTCTATTTTATCTCTTCTAGTGAATTTCTCCATCAAAAACAAACAAATAAATAAGAGATTGAAAACTTTGAAGTCGAAACACTTAAATGTGCTAATATTATACCCCGTACACAGGTAGCGACAAAGTTGTGGAACAGTTCCCCTCGGTACTTGTTGCAGGGTTGCTACGCGATATTTTTAAAGGATTTTGTGACTGAAGTAACATAAATGTCTCAAGTCTTGTGTTTCCCATCAAAACGGGAGATTTCGCAACAACTTTGAGCAACATTTCATCGGTCTACAGGTCTTCTGAGAGTGCTACAATTAATTTCTTGTGGGACAGTTCTGATTTTTGGAGAAGGCTTTAGCCCTTAGTTGTAGAATGGAAATCGCTTCACTTATGACCCTATTCGAAGGCCCTCAAATTGTTAAAAACATTGACCAATACACCCACAGGATATCGAGCTTGGGCCAATCGCATAGAAAGAGCGTACGATACTTAAGTCACGAGTGAAGATGAATCGCATATAATATCACTCGATGTAAGAAAAGAAAATATTTTAGAGCAACCCAGTTGTTTCTCCCGCATTATCACATTTGAGATATGTTTGCCGCATTATACAAAAATCCTTCCCCAACAATCAAATTTTATAAGGTAGGAAAAGTATTACCATGAACTTTTTTACGACCAGGAAAAAACTAGCTGTTTGGTAAACTGCCAGCTGTAAATAGTCAATTCACCTTTTGTTCGAACAGTTCACACAAAAATTCTCCCCTTTTTCTCTCTTTTCTTTCATCTGCCCAGGAAATTGACCAATTTCAGTTGGGAGAATGAAAAAAAAAAAAAAAAAAAAAAGTTTCACGCACACTGACACAATGACTAACTTTGCAACATCCACAAATCCGAAGCCAAAATGCAGGCCAAAGGCTTATACATATTGCGTTCCGTCCGGAACTCCGGAATTGCTTTTCTAATGCAAAAGCCACGCAGAAAACTGGGCAAAAACCAGCCATGTGGAGAAAACAAAAACCAACTCTTCCATTCATTCCTCCCGTTTGTGGCCAAAACGTACAGTAACTGTGAATGGAAAAATGTTGTGTAGGAGGAGAAGGTGTACGGTGTAGCAGCAGTAGCAGCAAAGGCAGTAATCGTGCGTGACTTCGGTTCATAAAAAGAGACAGTGTGCGACTGTGCGGAGGTGTGACTATCAAAGCATGTCTTTGGTGAGTGGGGGGTAAATTTTAATTAAGAGAAAGTGGGAATTGTGATTAATTAAACGGAAAATCTACTGGGGTTAGTGAATCTGTAATTTTTTTTTCTTTCTCTATAAATTGTCTACGGGATAGTACGTAAAATATAGTACTGGGTTTTGTATTAGGAACGAACGCGAGACGAAAAATGGGCCTGTCTTGCCTCTAACTGTTTAGATTTATTTCGTCTAGCAAAATTCTTATTGTATTACGGAATTAGGGCCAATTATCTACACGCGGGATGTAGGCCAATGGGTGAGATATCCTTTGTGGGGGAGGGGGGGGGGCTTTCCAAAGGATACTAAACCATATTTATGCTAAGTATGCGAGGAAACTACGGAGAACTCCGAACGGTTAGGTCGGCTTACGTAACCTGGCTTTGAACCATGCACCTTCCGTCTCCCAATTCAGAGCGCTATGCACTCGGCCACTGGTATGGCCAAAATCCTTATATAGTAATGATAAAAATGCTTACCTCTTCTCGCATAAAAGATATAAATCCCTGTCTGGTCTCGATCCCTTTTCTATTTATCCATCCCTGTTTTGTACTAAATAACAGATAAAATCTTGTTACGGAGAGCAAAATCAGATAAATCGGAATCGTTTAAGAATTCAAAACAATTCTGAAGAAAAGTGTCATTATGATTAGGACAAGTTCATTATGATTAAAAAAAGACTTCAGTACATAAAATGAAAAGTTCATAACTGAGTGGTTAAGGGTTATATATGAGCTTACAACTTGCGGACGCTGTTCCTCCATTTTCAGCGCACATAGCGACGAGGGACGAACTCAAAAGCAAAAAATTTTGTAAAGTAGGTTTCTTGATCATACAAAGAGTTTATCTATTTTAATAATTTTAAAATACTTTTTCTATGACTTCAAAACTACAGAAAATATAATATTTTAATCAGTTGCATAGAAATTTTTTTTTTTTTTTTGTATAATTACAATATTAAGTACACTTAATTGCAAAAACTGCAAAACCAATATGTTTCATTATTTAAATAGTCTAAGTTCTGTATAAGAAATATATACCCTCATTTGTTATATTTAATGATGATAAAGAAAATATAGTCTAGATAATATATACATTGATACATCGCATATAGGTTGCCTATCTAAATCGCATACCGATAATATTAAATAATAAAATTTTTAATGAAATTTTTTCGATCAACTTCCCTTACATATTATTTATGAGAATCGAGCATTAGCTGAGAAAATATACCCCAACCAATTGAAAAAATAAAGGTTGCCTACTTTCCCCTCTGCCCAACTATGGAGTTGCCTTGTAGAAACAGGTGAATAAGCGTTGTTAATATACCCTCACCTGTTGTTCAATCGAAATATGCATCCAATGAAAGGTTATTTTATTCCCAATCCAACCGTATTAGGTTGCCTTATCAAAGAGTTGGTTGAATCCATGGTTGCCCTGATTTTAGATGTAAAATTTTCAGCGCGAGAGGTGTGAGTGATAGAGAAGCGTAGCACGCGCAACTCCGTGCGACAAACAAATGCAGCGAGTTCTTTTTAAAGATTTTTCCGATAGTGTAAGCACGTTCCATTGATAAAATACTGGATTCAAGTAAGATTAAATATTAATAACGATATCAAATTATTTTCAATCACACATTTATTTATCATTGACTGTACATAATTATGAAATAATAAGTTTTTTGTTCAAAATGTACATCTTTCAAAAGGATATTTTTCCGATCATGTAAGCGCAGATTAAATACTGGTGGAAGTAAGGTAAAATGTCACATAATGATACCAACATTTTTTTATTCGTGCATAAATTTATCAACAACAAAATATCTCAGTAAATTTTTTTTAATGCAAAAATCTTTTATGATTCTGACGCGTCAGAAGAGCCTATGTCTAAATCTAATTCTTGATCGTTTTCTTTCGTTTTGAGTATATCCTCAACTTGTAAGGGTGTTGGGTCCCCTAAGAAACATGCAGAATTCAAATAGCCATCCAAAACCAACCACAATCTTCAGGATTTTAGTTGACGCAGCATGCATCAATTGCATGAAGCCACATTGAATTTACATTGATTGTACGCAAATTTTCTGTTTGAGTGAAATACAGCGTGGTGGTGGTATCAGACTGGAGTCAATGCCTTTTATTTACATAAAATGCTCTTTGTCTTTGAACAGCTGATATCTAGCTCATTGGTTTTATAACATGGCTTTATCCTATAAAGAAAGACAGTAAACTCTTGAACATGTTGAATTTTTTCTTCAACGAGTACATCTACTGGGTCCGTTAATGATGCAAATATTTCCTGGAATTCCGTTCGTCTTGAAAATACTTTATAAAAGGGTTGAATATCCCTTTGTTATAAAGCGTAGCTATGTAATCACAGCCTGTAAATGCGTGGAAAGCTAGCAATCCCAAGCTTAAAGTAGGACCCAATTTCATCGCAAGCTCAGAACAGTTAATATAATCAAGACCTTTCTCGTTGCTTTTTTCTGATGATGAACCCGCCAACCAAATTTGAGTCTCTAGAACTTTCTGGATAATGGCCAGTAAAATTACCAAGACATCGGTATCATTCGCTTTGACCAATATTTTTGAGTTAGGCAGCGCCTTTGATATAGCAAACATTATCCGGGTATCTGCCCCTTAATGTTGACATAAATAATCTTCCAAGTTTCACGACGTGATTTCCGACTGTATGGTTAGAAAAACAGTGTTATCTGACGGTTATAATGTTTTTTTTTTGGATTATTGACACTAGATTATCATTTTCCCAGTAATTAGCCAAGAATTGTACCAGGGCTTCTCATTCAAACGGTAATTTTTGTGATTTTCGAGAAAATTGCTAGGTCTTAGTTGAAGAAGTTTTTGGATGTCATACGGTCTATCGAACAACAGCCGACATTGACGTTCACAGTCTTTGATAGAGGGTGTTATGAGCCTATCAAAAATTATGTGTATTTCAGAGGCGTTAGTTGAGCACAATTTTATTAAGATCGATTCCGCAATCTTGTCAAATGTCTGCGTCATAGATGATCCGATAAGATAAATAAAAACTGTCAATTATTTCGATATCGGTACCAGTAGGCTCAAAAAGTTTGACCTTAGACTTCAATACTAGGGCTAGTTTGGATTTGTCAGCTTTTTGCAATTCACCAGTACACGAGAAAAGAGCGGGCGGCGCAGGCTCTAACGGAAACGTCAAGCAGTATGTTGATGTTTTTCTCAATATTAATCGCAGTGATCGGCTGAAGATGTCTCGCTCCATTTTAAGGGCGGCCGCTGGTTTTGCTGGTTTGAGCTTTGACGGCGGACTGTGAAGCGAAATTCAGAATTTTGTTAAACTTTATCAGTTTTTCGAGCCTTCCGGAATAAAGCTGAAAATTTTACATCTAAAATATAGGCAATCGTGGATTCAACCAACTTTTCGATAAGGCAACCTAATACGGTTGGATTGGACATAAAATAACATTTCATTTGATGCATAATTCAATTAAATAACAGATAAAGGTATATTAACGGCGTTTACTCACCTGTTTATACCTGGCAACCCCATAGTTGGTCAGAGCGGAAAGTAGGCAGCCTTTATTTATTCGAATCGTTGGGGGTATATTCTCTCAGCTAATGCTCGCTTTTCGTAAATAACAGATGAGGGGAATTGATCGAAACAATTTTATAAAAAATTTTATTATTTGACATCATCAGTACGCGATTTAGCTAGGCAACCTACTTGCCGCTGCCTACTTGCTGCTACTTTATCAATGTATATATTATCTAGTACATATTCTTTATCATCATTAAATAACCGATGAGGGTATCTGTTTCTTACACCGGATCTCGTACTAAAGGGTATAGTGACCTATTAACCACAGGTTTTACAATGTGTCTTATTTTGAAATTGAAAAGCAACTAAAAATATGATAATGTTTTGTAAAAGCGTTCCAGGTGTATTTGTAACTAATTTGTTTCATTAAAAATTACTCGTTGCGAAAATGGCATATTTAACAGCAAAATTGAAAATGATTCGTTGGTTTGATCATATTTGTTTGTTTTCAACTATTTTACAGTCATGAAAAAGAAAAGATTAAAAATTTTATCAACAAACTTTATACGTTCCCTAAATAAGAGACCAATCTTAGTGAAAAACACGGAAACTGAGACAGCTCCCATAGGTCCAAATAAAGGAGGATTCCCTAAACACGTGTATACGGCCCTAAGCGATTAGGGACACATTTTGTTTGCTAGTATTCACTTATTATCTTAACTTTTTTTACTAGATATTTGAAATAAAATCATCTTTTCAACTTATTTTCCCCAAAAAATTTTTAAATACCGCACCCTAAGTACAAATATTCATGAAGAAAGAAACCAGTTTATTAAAACAAAAGTTGCGTCAGTTTTTTCAGGTACGACATTGTGAAAGCGCGTGACCTTCAACAACGCGCTGCCTTCTTATCTAATGGTCACGCATCTGGGCTTGAAATCTAATTTTTAATGACGGAAAGTCATTAGCATCCCGTTAAGGCTTTGATACACCGAACTGCTCTTCTGTAAAGGGCCTTGTTCAGTTTTGAGATGGAAAGGTGTTTATCTCAAAATTTTGAAGCAGGCGTGAAGAAAGCAAGCGTGCTGGTGCGTAAGTTATTTTAAGGATGGTGTCTGCCAACAGTTAGGATTAACCGGATTAATTTACTTATTTTTTGTTGATTTTATTTAGTTGTAATTAGTGATAATATCACAAACGCGCTCATAAAAGCGAAATTTAGGGATGGACTGGCACATTTTTCATAGATCACATGGATTTTACGCATTTTTAAAGCTACGCCAAGCAAGGCCGTAGCCAAGAAGGGTGGGGGATGAGAGTTCACCCCCCCTCCCGGCCCGAAACTTTTTCCAGGTTATGGTCTTGATCGCCGAGAGTCGAGATTATGAAAGGTGGGGCTGGGTTGGAAGGCCATAACTGAGCACCCACACCTAGCTGCAGAAAAGCCAGACTTTTAATCACTTTCAAAATATTTCCTTACACAATTATTTATTTTCAAAGATTTTGACTGGTGAGTTTAACCAGCATTCTTATTCTTAAACACAACCGCAGCTAGAGTTGGAAAATATGGATCTTCAGCTGAATTTTTCCACGATTTCTTAAAATTTTTTTTTAATTTATGAGTAAACCGGAGTCTTAAATCTTTCATATAACTCGAATACTTCAGTTTTGTACTGCTAAGAAAATTTTGACTAAATAAATCGAAATTTCCACAAGTTATTTATGTAAAAAAGTTACTATGCATTTTTTTTTGGTGCAAAAGGGGAAGGGTGTACAAAGTAATAAAAGCTGTAAAATAATAAAATAAGTTTAAAGCTCTTATTTCTCGACTTTTCTCTGAAAGTTTAAAAAATTAAAAATATTTTTAGAGGCCTGTTATGCCGTTTATCCCCAAATGGTCCAAAATGCATTGTTATTTTTATTTTACGTCTTATATCCGTTTAATTAGTTAATTTATTTTTTAAACTATAAAATGGCTCTTTCCTTTCAAGCTGTAATTTTTAGAGGCTAATTCTTCCGAGCAACGGTCATAACATATTCCTCCTTTTCTAAGTGTCCCTCTCCCTGAAAAGCGAATGTGAACTTTAGAGTTATCAGTTGTCAATGTAATTTCCAAAGTGAAAGTTCATGGTATGGCTGATTCCGATGCAGAAATAATTAATAGATTAGTTTGGTTGGAGTTATCTGAGCACAGGCTTCTCACAATTTAAAGACCGAGAGAAGTTAATTAAAATTGGATATGCTGAATATATAAAAAGTTTATTTGCTTGTTGTTCAAAATACCTGTTTAAAACTAGCATTAAGTTGTTCTCTCTACGCCTTCATGTACGATGAGAGGAAAAAAACCCGCGCTTTTTGAAATAGGTAAATGACCTAATTTTAAAATTTACGCAAACTTAAAACTCATAACGAGAGTTTTTTTTTTTGTTTTTGAATATGGATTAACATTTAAAATCATTTAGTGCAAAAATTTGAGCAGACTACACTTTCGAAAACAAGCGGTGTTTCTGTTCTTTCACTGTAATTATTAAGAAAACGGCATAATGGTAGTGTTGTAACATAGTACATGATTCTCAATAAAACTACTAAACCTTAATAGTTTCAATAAAATATTTTCATCTACTGTAAGCGATAGCTACCAATTACACATAGAAACAACCAACATATAGTGGAGTTGTTCTTAAAGAACGAACAAAATCAATTATTTTGAATGCTCGAAACATATTTTATGCCTCCACAAGGCATACTTACTGACTTAGAAAAAGTCAAGAGGGATAAAGGCAATCCTTAAGAAACTATAAAATCTGAAACACTCTCATATTTTAAATACATATTAAAGTGATATATATTATGAGAGTATCGCAGCGGGTTATATAGTCTTCACTATTTTTCTTCCACATTCCATTTAGTTGGAAAGTTTATCATTATTCATGAGTGTGCCGCATTTTTATTCTATTTAACACTTCTTCAGAATGGAATTTTATGTTGAATTCACCTACTAAACTGTCTTACAGTCTTCGCGAAACACATTCTAACTATACTTCACCTTTAAAAATACTGTTTGGAATGTGCATCATAATCCCTGAGTGTGTCGTGCTTATCTTTCTTGTTCCATAAAAAACTTTTCAGAATTAAATCTACCTTAAAATCGCCTACTAAATCCGTTTTGCAATTTTCATCAGACATATTCTAACTATACTTCTCCGTTGTAATAAACTGTGGCTTTTGCCAGTTCCTCGCCAAAAATGGAAGATATCACCGAGATAGGTTAAGTTTTGGGACTTATTTTTTGGCTCCAAACTTGGAGATAAATCATTAAAAATTTCAAACCTTTGCGACTTCCTACATTTTATTCTCTCTCTCTCCTCGCTATCTGGCAACCCTATTGAAAAATGCAATGAAAACTTGTCAACGCTAATCGGTCCACAAAAATGTGTCCGCAAAAATATATCGACAGAAAAACGCGGATTGAATGAAATAGTACTCTATTGCTAAAAAAGTTGTAGACTATTTTAAGCTACGTTGCGGGCAAAACGACTACTTCAATATTTCTAGTGCTGTCGTCCAGTTGACGTAGTGACTGAGAGACCATTCTATCTCACCTTGAGAACAAGTTTGATTCCCGGCTGGAGTGTTAACTTCTCCGTCCTTTCATAGGATGCAACATTAGATTCAACCCATAGTAAAATGGCCAATATTACTGGCCTTTATAGCGACGAACGCCTGATTAGCAAGTGCCAGCTCTAAAATAAATAGTAATAATAACAATTCTAGTGCTTAATGTATAAAAATAAAATATTTTGTCTCTTATATTTACCTGGGATGCTTTTTTCAGGTAGGTCGGAGGTCTTTTTTTTTTCAGCCACTTGTCCTATAATTACCTTAAGCATAAGATGCTGTTTATCACAATGGATTATGTAGTCAAGCATATCAAGTGTATTTTTTGCCTAATATTTGTTTGCGATCACTGTCATTCACCCCCTTAATCATAGCTGCACCATCCTTTAACTTGAATTTAAGAGGCTCAGAAGAATTTGGATTTGTACCGGATCGCAAAAACTCTTGGCAAGGCCCTGGCTTTGATTTTATCATCAGAATTTCCTAGGGAATTTATTTTCTATACAATAGGAATTTAAAAAAATCTATTTTTATAACTATTAGCAGTGAAATAATTATTTTCAGAAGTAATTAAAACATTTCAATTATGTATTTAGTTTGTGCTGTTCAATCTAATTCGGCATTCTCAATATGTTACCTTGACAATATCATTTTTTTATGCTTCAACAAATTAAGCTATTTATTACAACTCATTTTACTTTGAAATATTATTTGCGTAGTCCTGACAAATGAGACAGAAAAAAAAAAAGCTATATGATATGCTTGCTTGGCTATATTTAACGAAACACATAATTACTAATTGTTAACACGAACACGCTAATCCTGATAATCTTAACATTTAAATTTTCACTTTACTAAGTCGTTATTACAAATATGCAATCATCTTCCTGTCAGTTATATTCGAAAATCTCACAAAATTTGATAAAATGATCATCGAAAACAAACATATCACTCTAACAGGAACCCTGTACAAAACTACACGTTAAAAGCAAAGCATCTTATGATCAAACGGTATTCAATTAGGATTTGGCATTTTTAATACGTTGCCATAGCAACAAAATTAACTGCCCCAGGATTTTAAATAACTCTTTCATCCACTTTTAACCCCCTTATAAAACATATTCTATTTTAAAAGTCCTTAAAAAAGGGATCTTTTAGGGGCGTATATCTTGCTCATTCTGTTTCTGAAATATCGATTCTCAAGTCCACCCTTGCCCCCGCACTACTATTTTTACTTGATGGATAACTTTTAATCACTCTTTCCTCTGTTGCCAGATTCTTATTTGTTAGAAAAAGGATTATTCAAATTAGCTCGAAGCACTTGCAAATGGCTGCAAAACGAGAAAGAGCTTTATTTCATTGATCCACCCATTCAATGGAAGGGAATTTTTCTTTGCGCTGAAAAGCAAATTCCCTGGGAAAAATTAATTGGTATGTTTCAGGAAGGGCTGCGAGTGTAGTTTCCTTAGAACAACTGGAATTGTTTTAGGAAGGTTTGCTAGCGAAATAAGTTTTGTCCGTTTACTTTTCTTTGTGTGCCAAGAAGTACGATATGATTTGCATGGTAAGTGTGTCACCTGCGATCTTAAGAGATGTATTTCAAAATATATTTAACGTTAACATACCTTCAGTTTTCTCTGCAATACACATGCAATCATTATTTTCAACTTGAGCGTTTGAAAATAACATTTAGAACTAGGGTGTCGATGATTTAAATCAGTAATTTTAATCATGATTTGAAACAATTGTTTTAAATCATTGATTTAAATCAAGGATGCACAATCTCTGGCTAATGGGCTATTATTAGCTCATGACACCCTGTTCCGTTCACCCGCCAACCCAGCTGAATGCTGAAAAACAAATCAGAATCCATCAGTTTAAGATTTTCGAAAAGGAATTGATAGTGAAAAATTAATTATTTCGGATTTGATTTCAATGGTCATACACATTGCAACAGAAAAAGTTCTGTTATAATTAATTGACTTTTATCAGTATGTGCCAGCATATTTTCTAGAACTTCATATGAGTTGGGTAATTCTACAGTATTCTGAGCGTTTAGGTCACGCCCGCAATAAGTTTGCTTGATTATAAACTACCTAAAAAATTGAGTTAGGGAAACTCTTTGTGTGTGTGTGTGTGTGTAACCAATGAAACATACTATTAACAAAAAAAGAAAAGATAAAGAAAATTGATTTATCTAACTCAATTTTTTGTTTAGTAATGATAAACCGAATTTTTTTGTTGTGGATATGACATAAACACTCACAACACTGTGGAATCACCCAATTGCCTTTCCTATGTGTACCATCATAGTTTCACATATTTGGAATTGTGTCATTACGCAATTAGTCTTTGATATAGTGTTTTTTTAGATTATATTATTTAAAAGAACACCCTAGTTGATTGGTGCTTGATACCATGCATTTTTGAATTTTGAGACCCACAAGCTGAGAGAGGATGTGTATAATACAATTAATTGCATGTGAATAACATGTCTGTAAAGTTTTATTTTTGAAAGCTTTACTTTTAAACTTGTAAAGTAAGTCAGTATATGATCAGTCAATTTTATTGTGCTTCCAAAATCATCCACTTGCGCCAAAGTTATTTCAATTGCATACCAAAGCAATATTTTATGAACAGATTTATACTATCAACTACTAGATAATTATACCAGTTGTCTACACTCGTTATATATAGTAGTTAAACTTATTTAAACTATCTTATATAATTCTTTTTTAAAATTAGAATTTATTTAAAAAATCTGAAATATCTAAAATTTAAAAACTCTTAAATAAAAAAATTCGATTAATTTGATTTTTTTACATATTGTTTAGAACTGATTTTCTCTTAAATGCAGCTCGTTTAACCCAATTTCTTAGTAAAACTATCAAAGATCGATATAAAGTGCGTCGAGTTTTTTTTTTCATTTTCATTTTTGAATGCAGGTTTAACTTGTTCTCTTCCATCAATTGCTAAGGCATAACGTTGGTCTCGAAACGAATTCTGCACCGCTGTGCCTTTGCAACGACGTAGATGAAGAGGTTAAATATGAGGTCAATGGGAGAGGCGAATTCGATAGCGCACAGAATCGGAATAGCCTCAGAAAGTTCAGAACCTTCTAGGAATTCTTGAACATGGTAGAACATACTGTAGTATTTTTAAAACATTCTTCAAAATGTTTGAACTTGATTCCCAGGGGCGCCTCACCGACTTTCCTTTACAGAAACGATTTGAAACATTTCAGAACATTCTTTCTGGAATATTCTAGAACATTCAGGGACATTTTGGTCAATCTCAGCCACTTTGGAACTGGATTACCAGCATTTTCATCGACATCCCGTTAGAAGTCCATTGGTGCGATGCCCTCTTTTGATCCCCATATTTTGGAACTACCGCAGGGCTGCGCTGTTGATCGAGGTGCTTATAGCGGCACAAAAACAGAATAGCATAATTTTCGCTGTCATGTATATTAATTTTCATGCTTAAACCCAAAGAGCGAAGAAACCCCGATAAATTGAGAGGAACGATCCGTTTCCATGGAAGCCTACCGGTATTTCCGGTATATGTGAATACCGGTATATGTGAATTTTCGCACACTTGATAGAAATTAATTATCAGAGTGATTTTTAAGTCTTTTTTAGACTATATTTGGTTAATCTTCCCACGCCCCTCCGTGCCATATCAACGCCTCCTAATTTTCTCTGGGTCTTTTACCGCCTCCCCGAAAGCCTCAAACGCCCACAAGGGGGCGTTATCGCTCACGTTGGGAACCTATGCTTTAGAGGATCAAAAAATTGTTGACGCTATATGGTAAACAGAAATTTGTTTGCCAAAAGTCATCAACGAAATCAGGAAAAACATGAAAAATCGACGTATCATTCTTCATCATGACAGCGACAGCTGCCACACAGAACGTGAAATAATTGATTATTTGAAGGATAAAAATACCAAATTAATGTCTCACTGCCTATGTTCTCCTGATTTGTCGCCTAACAACTTTTTCTCGATCATTTATATCAAACAAAAAATGCGTCGGCAGCGATTTTCATAACTTCAAGAAACTGTTGATGCCTTCCAAAACCATGTTTCGAGATATTAATTTCAGAGTGAAAAACTATTTCAAGAATTGGTTTGAACCGGTGGAAAACTGTATAAATCTTAAAGCCAAATATTTTGAAAAGCAATAAAACAGTTTGTTCCCAAAAAATTATTTTTCTTCCTACTTTTTGTAAAAACTTAAAAGGCAACCCTCGTATTACGCCAATTAAGCTTTTTCTTAAATTAAAAACAAAAATAGATCCTTCACATTCTCCCCACCACTCCACACTGAATATTCTTGTACCTCAATTTTTAATTTATGCGAAAAGTATTTAAGATCTAAGGATTTTCAATGTGTTGGATTAGTAAATTCATTTTAATTGGAAACACTATTAAGGAAATAATAAACTAATTTTTACTAGGACCGTGTTTTTGTAAGAATAGTGATTTCAGAATTTTTTTGGAAAGAATAAATCTAAGTTTTTTTTTTAAAGTGTTTAAACGAGCAGCTCTTTTGTTTGAAAATTTCCGGTACATATACCATTAAAAAAATCCCAGTAGATAATAGATAAAATTTGAAATACTTTCAGTCCTTTTTGCAGTCGTCTTATTTTAAATTTTCATTCTGGGTATGCGTTGTGCTGTCCCAAACTTAAACTATACCATCCATCATATTCTTCAAAAAAGAATAATTCGTAAAATTTCTCTTAAGCCTTACTTCAGTTCATCAATTATGCTTCATTACTATTCTTCCGCAATCTCCGGTAATTTATTTGTTGAAGAAAAAAAAAGATTATTTAAATTAGCACTTAGAGTTTACACAAATGGTTTGCAGAACGATGGGAAAATTTTATCGATCAGTTCCAAAATTCAGTAGCAAGCTGGAGAGACATTTGATTAATGCCGCTAACAATTTCTTGCACTCTCTGAAACAAGTAAATAAGTACTATGCACAGTTTGGATCAGTTTTCAGAGTTATAAGTGCTGTTAAGAAAATAAATTCTCAAAGCAACGTCTTCGGTAGATTGCTTTCTTTTTAAGGAACTTAACGTGCAGTTTTAAAATTGAAATTAAGTTAGTGAATATTTTACAAATAATTGCATATGAAAGAACTGAAAGTCTGATAGCTGATATAGCTGTTCATTATTGGGGAGCCTTGTGCAGCTTTTGAAGCGACAGCCTAATTAGCTTAATCAGACCTAATTAAATAATTTTTCTCGAACATATTGCATGTAAAATTTCATGAAAACAGAGATTAAACTTGTAATAAAATAAACAAAACAAAATAAAATACGATTAATTAATTAAAATTTTCCTAAATATACTCAACCGCTTTTAACTTAAAATTACAAGTACTTTCTCTGTAATATTCTTTCAAAATATGTGTCCTCAATTTTGGATGCCTGGTCTGAAAGGGTTAAAAATATACTTGTCCAGAGATTAAATTTCTATTAACCTTTTCAATCCGGAATATTGTTTTCCTCTTACTGAGTTTTTTTCTTTTTCTTTTTTTTCTTTTCTTTTTTTAACCAGCTGATTTAATTTATGATTTTAAAAGTACCCGAAAGCTATATGAAATTAACTTATTGTGTAAAAAAAAAAAAAAAAAAAAAAAAAAAAAAAAAAAAATGCTGATAAAGTCTGAAAAATTTTGGGTCGAAATGCGTACAGACTGATAAGTACCTGTTATGAGTGTTATTTTACAAAGTTTCTAAATATTTAATAACTTATTGCGTATCTAGACAAGTTACAATAAAAACTTGTCTCAAATACAAAACAGTAGGACGATTGTGGTGCCTGTATGTATATATTTATACAATATAAAACAGCAAAACTTACATAATACAGATATCCTAATAATTCGTCGAACAAGTGATAGCACACAACCCCCCCCCCCCAAAAAAAAGAAAAAAAAAGAATCAAGATTAAAAATGGAGACAGAGCTATCAAAGAAAAGGTGGGTATGATCTATATACTAAGTGAGAACTCGTGGGTCTAAGCCTATCTACAAGCAACGTCTCTTCAAGAGTTGCAAAATGTACTCCATAAGTTTCTGACTCACACCCTGAGCTTTTGCCAAAAATTTTTAATTCATTGAATAACACAGAACATATCAATGGCAAATAGTAAAGCTGTTGTAATTTAAGTAATTTTTATTTTTCTAACAGCAAACCGCAGTGATGGTGATTCACCCATTTGTCATTGATTTGTTCTGTGTTATACAATGAATTAAAAAATTTTGGCAAAACCTCAGGGTGTGAGTCAGAAACTTATGGAGTACATTTTACAATTCTTAAAGAGACGTTGTTTATATTTATTATATTTTTATATTAACAATGACTGTCTGGGGAGGGGGCGGGTTTATACCATTTTACATTACACTAAAAAGTACATGGTTCTTTCAAGATGCGTATTGTAAACACTATAGATCTTATGTATTGATTTATTGTGTTATCTGTAATTACAACTTTAAATATATATATACTATATTCTATAGCTTATATATATTCTGTATGTACGCATACATATACATATGCACACACACATATATAGATAGATGGATATATTCAGAAAAAATAATGATGGTTATAATCGTTCGGAAATTATATTGTACATGGATGAATGAATGCATTTTGAAATTCCTGAAAAAGAAAATAACCCATGAACTTTGTTCAAATATCGCTGTCCTTCGGTGCGAAGGGTGGGACTGACTGCCTTTACAAAATCAACCGAGCGTATCCCGAGAATCTCCGATCTGATGCTAAGCAAGCTAGAGATTTATGGCACTGTCCAAAAGAATCGAAAAGGTGGAGTAATTACGTCAAAAAGAAAAGAAAAAGCTATCGGAACAATGAGTTTAAAAGTAAGACGTTTGATAAGGCGTGATTTCTAGTGCTTGAAATCGCTTTAGAACAAGGGAAACAATAGAGATTTAACGTCGTAAAGTATGGTATCGGCCTACGTATGAAGAACGGGTGTAATCATTGTAGTAAAATCTGTAATAGATGTTCGGATTTCTGATGGATAGAAAATGGGTATGTGCGAACATGATAAGATTTTTTTTTTTGTTTGTTTGTTACGTTCATCGTTATTGTAGAAAAAATTGTTCATCATTTTTGTATGCTAACATCCTTAGAAGAAGCTATACAATGATTTAGCAGTGGTGGCCCGTGGTCAAAACTGTTAGTGCAGCCGGAAGCATATGAGCCCCCCCCCCCCCTTTCCTCCGGACAGGATTGGAAAATCTTTGTTACTGAATTCGAAAGCTGGCGGATTAAGCCCTCACCGAGGAAAAAAAAATTACATTAAAAATGTAAGAGATCCTATTTTATTTCAATAAAATGGACATAAATTTCAACCAGACGCTCTTATCCTCAAAATTGCATTAATCCGCGTCTGATTCGAAGTTTCCTTAGAATTTTCTTTTGTAACGATAACTTGAGAAGAAAAGAAAAAAAAAAAGAAAACTTACTTATTTTTTATAAGTCATATCAATCCTCCTTTCTTTTAAACATGCGAATCGGTCAGTGATGTCCCCATAAAAAGGCGTTGTTTTAATTCAGATATCAATAATTTTAAAAGCTCTTTAAAATTTCCCATGTTTAAAGAATTTTCTCGCTCGCCATGTCCTCTAAATGCCAGTTCTTGCTTACTTAAGAACAATACTGCTTTGATGGGTAATTGTCCATTCATAAGCGTCTATTCAGGCTTACCTTCTTGACAAATTCAGCAATATAAAGTCGAGAGTTTTCCAAACATATATTCTCCTTACTCCCTCCCTCACTTCTCGTTCGAGCCAATAAATTAATTCTAGTTCTCAAGTTCAGCCGCCGTTAAAAAATCTTTCATCGGCTGTATCAGCTGCATACTCCCTATGCCGGAGAGGCTGCTTACGTAGTCGTTGTCATGGCAACGGTGCTGCCAATTTTCTTTTCAGCGCTCTGGGCTGAACCAAAGATTTTCCCACTTGAATTGCGGGAAGATTAAAGTGCTTTTTTTTCTGAATGAGCGATCCGGCCACAATACGTTTTTTTTTTGTTTTTTTTTCGGAGATTTTTTTAATTTACCGTAGAAATTCCACAATTCTAATCTGAATTTAGGAAAGTTAGTAGAATAAATTATTTTAAAGTATGTGCTGATAATTTCAAGTGCAGCCCGGCTGTACTTGCTGTATCCCACGAGCCGCCACTGTGATTTAGTGATGTTGTATGAAGAGTAATTTAACCAAATAATCACAATTTCAAGGGAATGCATCATATATTAAGAATAAATATTTGAATAGTGGTACATTCTATGTTTATTCGTGGTGCTTAAACGCAGAAAAAGGCTAATTTTCTCATAAAATGGTTTTTCATTATCAAAAATGGCGTTTGATGTGAAAGTTTTAGGGAGAAAAAAAAACAAACAACAGTGATGATTTGACGAACAGTGGCGATTTAATACGTTTACGTGTTGATACGATTTAAAACAAGTCGGAAGACCTCAAATTTCTTACTAAACTACTTTTTAATGTGAATTAGCTTGATTAAAATGTTTTCCTTTTGCGCCCAATAACTTTGAACACCGAATCTTCAAATCTGTTTATTGAGAAGTTTGACAGGTGTGACATTTGTGTTACAATTGTTACGACCTTGAAAATACTGGATGTTAATGATGAAAGGTACCTATCATGAAAAATATATTGTAAGCTTTAGGCCAAATATTTTCGCAAAAGATTGTCATTTATTAACTTAAAAATAATTCCAATGGTCGTAATTACCCCACCTAACCTTATACCGTAAATATCTATGTTTCTTAATACTTAACACAAGGCTCGTGAGTGATGGAAGTTTGCTATCACACGCACATTTGTACTTTTCTGACTTATTTTAACTGGCGCATGTTTAGGTAAGCTATGATAGGATAACAGGTTTAGAAATTTAATACATTTTTTTTAAATTTAAGATGGAGAGTATTTTCTACATATTATTGAGAATTAAAAACATTTAATGAAAAGGGGAATATAAAACAATTCTTTTTACTAAAATTTGTTACCAAAATTTTGAAAGACACAAAAATTTTTAAATGATTAAATTCGTGAGAGCAGATCTTTACAGAGACAAACTAAAATTTTCTTCATTACTAACATATTTTAAACCAATCATTACTCTAAAACTTAAATTATATAATTTTGAATTTTGAGATGATATTTAATTTAATTATATATATATGTATATATATATATATAACATAACATATAAAAGTAAACTTCCTCTCAAAATTCAAAATTTCTGTTGTTTGCTTCAAAATTCTTCAGGGCATAGTGACTTTCGTTTTTAACAAAGGTTTTGCACCAGGATCTAAATTTAATTCAAACGCAAGTAATATATCTCCCCTGTTTCCCACGGTCTGCAGTCACCATACCTCGAAAGAATTTCCTAAGGTTAGCAGGCCCGGGCAGTTTAACAAATAATAAATGCATCTCTTTTGGCACATGTGATACTGTATAGAACATGTGATCCGAGGTCATATAAGTTGAAACGCAGCTCGGAGCGTAGATTCTTCTTGACTTCACTTGCCATGTAAAACTATGTGAAATCAAATAAAAATATGTCATCTTAATACCGGAGTGTTTTCCCGTACAACACAGCCCCAGCCCGAATAAACCGTCCTGCATCTGCGCCCGGCGGTCCTCCGACAGCGAGACCCCGGTGCTGAGCTTAACCCGAAGACAAATGCCGTCTTTCTGCTCAACATCGCCGGCCCGACTACGAAAAAGCATTACGACGTTCGTCTACCATTATATATATATATATATAGATAGATAAATATATAATGTTTATTGTTCTCTCTAAAAAAGAAAAAACAACAATAATATACGAGTTTAAATTTGAACTTGTCTATTGTTAAAAAAATGAACAAGTGAGCTAATGATTATGGGTACTATTCAAATGTGTATTCTCCTCTTTTTTAAATTAATATAATCTCCGACATATCTCTAGGCATATAACGCAAATAGTGAACTTTAGGAGTAGTTAGATGTATTCCTATTAAAAAATTATAAACCCAATCTATCTCTTGCTATTATTCTTTTTAACATTCCTGATATTTCTAGTATATTTCACTCCAGTGGCGGATTAATGCAAGTTTGTCGGTGAGGGCGGTTAGTTAGAATATTGACATATACATCCATTTTATGGAAGTACAATAGGATCTTTTACATTAATTTCTTTTTTCTCGGCGGGGGGCTACCGCCTCCCTTTTTACGTATAGCTCAACTTTTACTTATAGCCCCCTTTTTACTTATAGCTCAACTTTTATTTATTTCATTCTTAATTTATTTATTAATATTTAATTTTTACTTATTGTTCAACTTTTAACCTAAAATTTTGGCAACATGTATTTTTTCCTCTTCAATTCGCAACAACCTCATGGATGAGCCATGTTTTCATGCTTAATGCATATGGCCATATCGTCTCCCTTTTTTTTCCATGTTTGTTTTTTAACAGGATATCCCCCCCCCCCTCCCGTAGTTACACATTTAGCTTTCTTTGTGCTAAGTAACTACAATGAAATCCTGTTACTTTGTTTTTCTTTTGGTAGTAAGTATTCGGTTTGTGGGGCCTGACGAGCGTAATCGATGCTTACTACCTTATATATTCCAATCCGTACTTCACCTTTCAATTTGTCCACATAATCGTTTTTCTCTTTTTATTGGTTTCATGTATTTTACTCTTTTTGGATATGTTGTTTAATTATGAAAGTTTCCCTAAATCAAAAGATTTATCATTCCATGGATAATTATCTAAATTTAATATAAATGCAATTAACATATCTCCCGTCTTTCACACGGTTCGCTGGTTCCATACCTCGCAAGAATTTCCTGGGACTATGAGACCTGGACATTTTAATAGCTAATAAATGCATCTTTTTTTGGAACATGTGATTATTGTATAAACTATGTGACCCGCACTAATATAAGTTTCAACGCTGTACAGGGGTTCAACGCTGTTCAGGAATTTTTTCATGACGCCCGTTGACTTGTAATTCTATGTGAAAGCTCTTAATAAAAATATGCGTTAAACCAGGGGCATTTACTTATTAATTGACGTCGATAGCTACATCCCCGAGGACCGGAGTTTGCCCCAGAACCCAGCGAATTCCGTTTAGTTCCGGCCAGACTACATACCCAAGGACAGGTGTCCACTCATAATATTACAAACATATAATATGATTTATCCAGTAAGAATGAAACATAAAAAATATGAAAATTAATTTATACAATTAATTAATTTTTACTATCAATAGTTCACTTCATAGAAAAATAAATTATAAGGACACCATTTACATGCGCAGTCAAATAAACATTTTCTTTAGCGACATTCTCAACCACCAAGCAAAGCATTTTTAATGAGTTAGGAAATATGATCTTGTTATATCTAACATATGTGACTGGTTAGTCAGTTCTAGTAACTTCAGTGACGGAAAGTCGAAAGCTATATTTAACATTTCTTGGAAAAAAGAAATGGTCGTTAATGGTCGTTAGATTTGGGACGTCATATATAGTAACAGCCAAGTTTTAATTACTCGAAGCAATTAATTTTTCTCAAGTCAATTTACTTCCAGTTAATGAGTGCCCGCTTTAATTTAAAAACTAATTTAGATAACGGAGCCACTTTAAAGAAGTAGTTAACGGTTTAATTGTAAGAGGCATTTATCCCCAGAATTAAGTTTCCAAAATTTTCATAAATTCCAAATGCAATAAAAGTGCTCCTACAAAGACCTTTATCATTTAAATGTAGCATAAAACGTAACTAATAAATACTTTTAAGTCCACAAAATTTAATTTTCTTTCATATAAAAGAAGTTAAAATATTACATCGTCTACTCTTGTTTTGTTTTTTATATTTCTTAGAAACAAGTGATAGTTCTTAAAAATATAGAAACAAATTTCTTACTTATACAAGAATATTTCCATCATCAACAGTATTTTTTTTTTTCTTTTCCAGTGGTCGGGTCTACTGCCGACTATGCTCTTGACCGCTATAAGAGCCGGAGATGTTGGTCAATTTATTATAAGGGCAGCTAATTGGGAGACCAATGTTGCCAAGTATAACAATGCTCACAACTAAACTGCATGTTTAAAAACCTAATGCATGTTTTCATGGAGCTGAAGGTGTGAATAATGATCATGCGATTACTTCAGGATACTTGGAGGGTTTTTTTTTTTTTTTTTTTTCCAGAAGTCAGAAGAAAAGCTCGAGAAAATTGCAAATGTTGGGTAAAACCAAGGAAAATCTTGAAATGTGATCCAGAAAATTATTTTAAATCCGCATTCATATATATTTTTTCATTTGTCATATGTATGAAATACTATATATATATGATTTCATGTAGGTGCGTAACAGTGGCGGATATATCATTTGTTTTTAGAGGGTCTAGTTACAAAGAGAAAAAAGAAAACATTGGTAAGGTAACATTTTGCTTTATTGTATATTTTCATTAGGTTAAATAAGTTATTATTTTTTTTAAATTAGCCTCCTTGCCGCTCTCTTGAAAAAATTACCATATTTGCCACTGTTGCAGACCTCTGTCAAGTTATTTTTGTTTTTTCCAGACAAATGTAATAAGAATTTATAAATGCGGACTTAAGATAACTTACTAGATCACATTTCAAGATTTTTCAGGTTTTTAGCCGAAATTTGCAATTTTCCCAGACTTTTTCTGTGAAAGCAAAATTTCTTGATTATTCTAGGTTTTTCCGATTTTCCTTGACAGCTGCCAACCTTGTTTATGCCAAAAAACCTCCCACCGTCCTCAGCTAATCGCATGATTACTACCCACATCCGCATTTTCATGAAAACATGCAACAGGTTTTTTGGCACACAATTAACGCCCAGCGTCCTATTTTTAGGACGGTCGCAAAAAATTATTTTCGATAAAATAATTGCAAAAATAAATATACATTAATTTATTTTTCTATTTAAATTTCTATTTCAATATCAATAAATCTGAAATTCCACAAAATACTTAGGGATAACAAAGTAAAATGCAAATATTTCACTGTTTGAATCATATTTTTAGAAAAAAGAGATACAGCTTCATAACCCACATATGTCGGTAATTTATTTATCACTTCGGGCATCAGCATAAATTGGAAAATTTGATACAAAAAGTCGGGTGCTAATGGGTTAATACAGGCGACTAGAAACAGCAACGGGACAAAATTGCTTGGCTACCCAAAGCTGTACTTTGAAACACAATGGATTTAATATTAATTACATCGTTAATTTGGTGATATTAAAGCAACAGATTCTTGTAGTATTGTGCATTTGTTAATTAAATCATATATTACTCATTATGTAAGTAATTATCTTTAAAACCATATTGGCGTAACTGTGACGTTTTGTTACGTCATGTATCGCTAGCCAATTGGAATCTTTATCCCGTTGCTGTTCCTAGGCAATTTACAATTTAAATACCAACATAAATTACTGCCAAATTAAAACGTAACCCTTTTTTCTTTCCTTTTTGACGACTCTGTAATGCAATATGGTTTCTTTTCTCGGAAATGTTTATTACTTAAACACTTACTCCGATTTAAAATAAAGGTCTATGTTTTTATTCTTGACATTCCGCCAAGACAGCAGTGTATTATATATTATTTTCCGTCGTCCCAAAGGGCTTGAATTTCTGTCCAGCTTCTCTCCTATAATAGATTTGTCTGGGCTTTGTCTAGTTTCACATTCTATGCTCTGGAAAATATAGAGAAAGTTCATCCGCTCCCATTTCTCAGTCGAGTTTGTTGCAGACAGTGTCTGTTAAAAAAGTGGAAATGATCAGTGCTGGCGAAAGGAAAATATTGATTTTAGCTTGACCTTTTTTTTAGGAGTTTTCAGAAAGGTTAAGTAAATTCCACTAGCGTATGAATAATTAACACATATAGTGGTGGGAGGTATTATGAAGCAATGCAGTCATTAGTACTTTTTTTCAATATTAACTGTACTTGTGATTGTTCGCATTTTAGTATACAGGGTGTCCAAAAAAGGTTGTAGCATGCTTTAATTCTTTATTTATTAGTGAGCAATATGAATTGAGAAAAAAATGTTCAAAATAAGGTACGATAAGAGACTAGGTGAAGAAAAAGCTTCTCGTTAATTTCCAAAAAGTTACACATTTTAAATTTGCATACGTCCCTCGTACAAAAAACCCGAATTAGTAAATGTGTCCTATTCACTAATGAGGTGGCATACAAGATTTGAGATTATATCCTAAAAAGTTTCAGAGTATGAAGATGGACAAATGTTGACTTAAACTACTTTTCAACGTCTCTCGAAGGGAAAATATCACATCGGATGATCGAGTTTCAGCGGTCGTACAGAAATTACGAAAGAAATTAATTTTTTACACTGTAGCAATAAACGTTTACATTCAATTTTAAGTACAACACCATACCATCTTTATTTAAAAATATATATGAGACGATTTGTTATGAAAGGCTGAAATTTTGTGCATAATCTCATTAGTGTATGGGACACATTTTACTGACTGGGATTTTTTTCAATGTTCGTATGCAAATTTAAAAAGTGTCCCTTTTTGAAAATTAACTAAAGGAATTTTCTATTAATGTAATATTTTCCTCTAACTTGAACATTTTTTCAATATACACATTGTCAACTTATCTCTAATAAATAAAGTATTAAAGCCTGTTACCTCCTTTTTTGAGACACCCTGCATATTTAGAATAAAATGGGCGTAAATCCATGCAAAATTGTGCCGGAGAAAATATGAACAAGTCAAAAATAAAGTCTGAACATCTTTCGAATCTGCGAAAGTAAAATAACTTCATTTCACAGAACTCTAAATTTACGCATCTTTTCGTAAAAAATTATACTTGTGATTTAACCAATGTAATTCTTTTAAAACACTTTCTAAAGATGTTTATAATTTTTATTTATTTATTTATTTATTTTTTTGCCCGTGTTCTAATTTCACCTATTAAGTTAGTCTGAGAATTATGTTATTTTTAGTTAATTTCACTCTCTGGTTATAAGTTTAATACACATTGCCAACTTATCTCTAATAGATAAAGTATTAAAGCGCGTTACTTCCTTTTTTGAAACACCCTGTACATTTAGAATAAAATGAGCGTAAATCCATGTAGAATTTGCGTAGATTTACGCTCATGCAAAGTAATACTATTTATAAATTCTTCATTTATCTCGTAAGAATAACACACAAAAGGGTGATAAGTAATTTATACCCAATGAAAATCGTTTATTGTGTCGTTTTAAATAATAACTTTTATGTAATATTATTTCCAAGCAAAGCCAAGTAAACAAATTGCTCAAGGAAGATGCTGGGAAAAAAAGGGTCTTTGAATTAAGTGTGAAAGATCTGAGATTATAGGCTTGCAAAATATTTATTTATCCGCTTTGACTGACTGTTCACACTATAACTGACGCAAATATGCTTCAATTTTGAATAAATTTAACGTGTTTAACATTGTGCTTATCCCGTTGAAGACAATGTGTGCGTAAGATTTTGCGATACAGTAGACTCTCGATTAACCGGATGGTCGGGAAATTCTTCTTTCCGGATAATAGAATTTATTAAAATTTTGCGGAGAACGTTTGAAACAATTATAGAAAATGCAAAATTTGTATACAATGGTTTATTAATAATTTAATTAATACAAAAGAAAGAGAATGAATATAAAATTTATTATTCAGATGCACGATTAGTTCACAAAAAAAGTATTTCTCACTTCACTCCACTATGTCAGAGTAGATAAGACACTGAACATGGTAGTAGATGGCAGAAGTGTCAAGGTCCTGGGTTCTGACCTACCGCGCGGCAGTTGATCCAACCGTCTAGAATTTTGCGCAGTTTTCTTCAGATGTAAAGCGACGCTGTGAATACGAGTTATAAATCCCACAAAATTTCTTCTCCCAAACACTATACGCAGTTGTTCATCTCTTTAAGAACATTCGACGAAATTCCTTGTTTCTTCTGAACCACATGCTTCGTAACATTTCAATTTTGAATCATTGTTAATCCGTTGTTTCACTCCCGTCTTTAGAATATTGCCCAACTTTCTCAAATCCTCTAAGACTTTTCTTTGCACTTCAGTACTATCGTCGTCTTCTGTAGGAATTTCATGTTCTTCATTTCAATAAAATCAGCCCTCCATGAGTATTTTTAACTAACTGAGTGCTTTGTACTAATTCTCATGCTTCATCAACAGAAAAAATTGGGGCCGTCCTGGATAAGCAGCAACCTGGATAATCCGATTCCGGTTAATCAAGAGCATACTGTAATGTTTTTTATATAGAAAAAAGAACAATTCCATAATTACGTTGGCAGCTGGTGTTATTAACCTTTTAACGCGCAGTGTTCCCGCTCTGGGGACACCAAACTCTGACGTTTTGGCTGTTGCCAGTCACGAAGAACAGATTTGATTTCTATAAAAATAGTTGCGGGTGACATAGCTCCACGAGAATCCTTTATTTTTTAGCACGTCATTTCCCGTCAAAAAATTGACACGATTATTTTTAACAGCACTGACATCTGCTAAAAAATGATGGAAGAATGCGAGAACAGCTGGATAGATTGCCCAATGCGGAAAAAAGGCAGCCGTTGCCATCGCTCGACTTAACTACCAGCAAGATGGCGGACGATCGAAACGCTCATTGCGTGCCACAGATCTAGAGACCCTTTTGTTTGACGACAGCTGGCTGTGCCCAAGATGGTGGACGATCGAAACGTTCATCGCGTGCCACAGATCTAGAGACCCTTTTTTTGACGACAGCCGGCTGTGCCCAAGATGGCGGACGATCGAAACGTTCATCGCGCGCCACAGATCTAGAGACCCTTTTTTTGACGACAGCTGGCTGTGCCCAAGATGGTGGACGATCGAAACGTTCATCGCGTGCCACAGATCTAGAGACCCTTTTTTTGACGACAGCCGGCTGTGCCCAAGATGGCGGACGATCGAAACGTTCATCGCGCGCCACAGATCTAGAGACCCTTTTTTTGACGACAGCCGGCTGTCGTCAAACGTTTCGATGAACGTTTCGATCGTCCGCCATCTTGCTGGTAGTTAAGTCGAGCGATGGCAACGGCTGCCTTTTTTTCAGCATTGGGAAAGGGTTGCACCTCAAAGCGTTATAAGGAAAGTATTTACAAGCGTTGTCTAATTTTACTTATCTTAACAATACTATAGCATACATTTCAACAACATCAGCAAAAAAAAACATGCTTGTGTTGCAAAATGTTTTATACCTGGTGCCTTGAACCGTAACCTGAACATATTTCCACTGTTTTTTGTTTTCCTGTTGTATATGCGTTTCTTCTATTAAGGTATGAGTAATATTTTTTATTTTAATTGTTTAGCTAGTAAAACACAGTCACTCTCAGATTTCACGGAGGGGAAAAGAAAACCTTGTTTTATTTTGTCTTTTGGTTTCTTCTTCCTTTGAGTTTCAATACTTATGGGACCTTTTGTGTTTTAGCAAAAAAGGCAGAATACTTTTTATTCCATTCAGATAAAAAAGAAAAAAAATGTTTCGCCTTATTTAGTGCTTATTAAGCGGTAAATGCCTTCGATGGCGAAAAAGAACAAAAAAAAAAAAAAAAAAAAAAAATTAGTAATGAACATTTTCCCTACTTTTTCTGTGAGTGTTGTTCATTTAACTACTCGATTTGTTCCGCTTTGTCTGCTTTCCCAGGTAGGAATTGGTTAAAATAGCAATCTGTATGGTTAGGTACATGACGTTTGATCCGATTTGACAGATTTTTTTATTTCACCCCTGCTGTGATTGGACTGTTATATAAAGAAGCTAATAATGCATTAAGTATTAAAAATATTAATAATGCATTAATAATTTACAGGTTGTCCCAAAAAGGTTGTTAACACTCTCAATTCTTCATCTATTATAGATAAGCGGCAATTGCAAACTGAAAGAGTATTCAAAATAAGGTAGGAAAAAAAGGATTACGCTATGAAAAATATCCCTCTCCTTAATTTTCAAAAAGTTGCACATTTTAATTTTTTTGCCACCCCCGTATAAAAAGAAGTTCTCAGTAAAATTTGCTCCGAACATCAATGAAGCGATGCACTAATTTAGAGGATTATATCTTAAAAAGTGTCAGAGATATGAAGATAACCTTGTGCTGACTTAAACCCCTTTTCAATGGCTGTTGATGGGAAAAAATCACGTCAGATGATCGAGTTTCAGGGGTGGTACAGAAATAACGAAAGATAATAATTTTTTGCACTCTAGCAAAAACGTTCACATTCGAATTCATGTATAGACCTGGACCATCTTTAAATAAAGATTTTTCTGAGACGTATTGCATGAGACATAATGAAAGGCTGAAATTCTGTGCATCGCCTCTAGAAATGGGCAAATAATGTAAAGTTGTTTTCACGGTAAAATTTTCAAGAGCCTTTAAAATTATTGAAACGTTATTTTGTTACGAAGATTTGTAATTATTAAAAAATCAACTTCAAAATATGTGGAACATTAAGATTAATTTTTTTTATAATACGTGACAGTTATAAACAATTTAAATTGTAGATGCTTTGCAGTGAAAACTGGAATGCAGTTGACGGGATTTTACGTCTCAGCCGCTTGGAGGGTTAAAATGTGGGGCACATTTTACTAAGTGAGAATTTTTTGAACGGGGGTCGTATACAACTTTAAAAAATGTCACTTTTTTGAAAATTAACGGAAGGAATTTTTTCTTAACACAGTTTTCCTACCCTATTTTATTCATTTTTCAATTTATATATTGCCCACTAATATCTAATAGATAAAGAATTGAAGCATGTTATCACCTTTTGGAGACATCTTGTATATTAAAAATACATTAAGCTAATAATACATTAAGTATTAAAATATATAAGAAATATTCCAGTCATAATTTTGTAGATTATTAAAACGTACAGCTATAAACAGTCACCCTTTTAAGAATTCGCAAGTGGATAGAGCTTATCCTTCATTGCCGCTCCTAACGGTGGAAAGAACTGGCAGTTCATTTAAGCCTTTGAAGAGGCCCGATAAACATAATGCATCGGTTATTTATACTCTTTTCAATGTCCATGCACTAGCACCCTGACCTCTAAAACCCCATTAAAAATGTATTCGAGTGTAAAGCAAATTTCTTTTACTGGTTTCTAAAATAATTGTTTGGTCTGTGTAAAACTTTAACTAAATCACTGAGCGTAAGCCGAGCAGGTAGTGTGGTGGCGAACGAACCATTCTATCACGCCTAGGGTACGGGCTCAATTCCCGGCTTGGGGTTAGGTATAACCTCGCCGTCCCTTCATGGGGGGTTACGCTGGCCACCGATTGGGTGCCCACGCAATAAAATGGCCAATACTTCGGGTTATTAATAACAGCGGCGAATGATTGATGGTCAAGTGCCCGCCCTTGGAGGGAGAAAACATCACGGAGCGTAAAGTATGGGCCACCAAATATTTTCGTTTTCATCATTCCATTTTTAGGGGTATTGGGCCCTTTACAAGTGATGAAATTAGAAAAAAAAAGTGCTTTCATGTATATGATCATGCATTTACAAAAATAATTTATTTACATGTAAGAAATTTTGCATATCAATAGAATGGCCTTTTCAGTTTACAATAATCTCTTCAAAAGTTCTCAAGTTTATCAGTAAATTTAATAGATTAAAAGCAACTATTTTCTATATATGGTTCACTACGCGCAGCCTAATACACGTAAAAATCATTCTACAGACTCAATATTTTTCCTGCATACATTCCGATACTGCATAATAAAAGGAACTATTTTTACACCCAACGTTATATAACGTTTTGATTTACAAATGGTTTAATTTGTTAATTAGTGAACAAATAATTAACTATTATTTTTCAGTAGATAGTTATGTACTTCTACATAATAATAGGTAATTTTAATTATGTATTATCAGAATGTATGTAGAAAAAATATTGAGTCTGAAAAATGATTTTTATGTGTGTTATGCAGCGCACCACATATGAAAAATATAGTTGATTTTAATCAGTGAATAAAATAACTCTTCGTAATTAATTAAGAAAACGTAACGTAATTTAAAGACATTAATGTAAACAAAAAGGCCGTTGTAATTATATGCAAAGTTTCTTACATGTAAATAAATTATTTTTGTAAATACATGATCAAATACATAAAAGAACTGTTTTCGATTTTCACCATTTTTAAAGGGTATTAGAACCTTTAAGAAAAAAAAGGTACATAGCTGCAATTTATGCTTTGTGAAAGGTTCTGAAATAACTTTTTATAGGAGAGTGGCTTTTTCATATTTTTTAGACATACTCTTTATGAATGAGAAATATTTTAATGTTTTCACATCCACTAAGCGTTGGCGATTTTTTTTTTGTTATATACGCCAACAGGGTTTGTATGTTGGCAGTCAATTTCAATTGTAGTCACTTACCACTCGCCAAATGTGGCGATAAAGCACAAGTCTAGGCTCTTTGCGCATTTTACTGCCACAACTCATACGATTCATCCTTGCGCCAATTTTTCCAACGGGTTTCGAATGGCGATGGGAGTCTGTAGGATGGTGTCAATGTGGTCTGTAGGATTTTATGTCTGAAATCTTATTTTTTGTTTTAATTATGTGTGATTTATGTGTGAAACAGGTCATGAAAACATTTGCTAACTGAAAAGAAAAATGATAAAATTCGAAAAAAGCCGCAATTAAAAATTTTGAGCCCCAGGAAAATGTCTAGTATGTGCCTAAAAGTAAATCTGGAACTGAATCGGAAAAATGAAAATGAAATTTCTTTTGTTTCTTAACATACTCTGAGCGATTTATGGATGAATTATTTTCCTTTCTTTTCTTTTATCATTGTTATAATTTATTCTTTACAAACATGATCTTTTCTTTAAAATAAATTGTGCTTTTTATATTGCGTTACTGCACCAGTGTTTCGAAACTCGGCGATTTTATAAAAATTAAGCAGTTAAAATATAAAAATACATTGAACACACTGAAAATAATAACTTTCTTTTCTTACGATAGTAGGATAGGGTACCTAAATATAGAAACTATATTGTAAACAGTACATTTGTAGAGACATTAAAGGAAACGCGTATTAATGTTTACTGCCGGCTGTAAACAAATGGACAATATTTTGTTCAATGTTTTACATAGCATGATCTTGATCATAGTGAGTTAAATAAGCCAAAGATAATTTGATTCTTCAATTTATTGAAAAAGAAACATTTTTAGGAAAGTATTATTTTAACGTTCTTAAAATGTTGGGCTAAATTTTCTGAAAATCATATTGGCAGCTGTAGTTGCCAGCATTTAGGCAAAATTAAGATAACCACTGCATATACCTAATATTTACTTTATGTATCTTTTTATATAACATTTGCTTTGAAAATAAATTTAACATGATGCTGAAATATATCTTTTTTCTTCTTGCAGGTGAATTGCTCAAGCTCAATCTATCTTGAAGCGGTGGAAGAACGTGCACTTTCATGTAAACCTTAAAAGAATAAAGGCGCTGCCTCGGGAGCGGCTGCACGGGACTCAAAAAAACAAAGAAAAATGGAGTCCCTCAAGATGATGTATTTCATAGCCACTTTATTATGTACTGCCACTTTCACCTTCTACACTTCATCCGTTCATTGCACTAGAACATTAGACGTCGTACGGGTCGCCGTACCTCACGATGTCTACCCTGGATATGGAATCACAAAATTAGATTACTGGGGACAGGCCTTCAGCTTACTTGAGAATGAATTCTCGTGCCTATTCGCTGTCATGAGTGACGGATTACTGATGCCGACGAGCGATCTAAGCCATTTAGTCGACTCGCCCCCGCTCACGCTTGTTGTGAAACAAGAGGCCGAAAATGGTACCAAAGAACAAATGGTTGTGCTACACGTGGTGGATCGGAGCAAACTGATAAAGTTCACCCAGGATGCCTATACTGGGAGCGTGCTCGAAAATGAACCGGTGGGTACGGTTGTCGATGGCCTGGACAGAGTGCTGGCTGTGTCGGATCCTAATCATCCGATCGTGTACACTTTCGTGTCTGGCAATGATGGGGACGCGTTCAGCATCGTCCAGCCGATAGCTAACGTCACAACCGCGATAACTATCAGAACTAACCGCGTGCTGGATCGCGAGGCTCAGGAAGTGTATGATTTGGTGATCCGTGCGACAGACGTAGAAGAATCGAACAGCGCTGACGCCCAGATCTTGATCACGGTGGAAAACGTGAACGACAACGCGCCGATTCCAGAAAGGACAGTGTACGAATTCCGGATACCTGAAGACCTGGAGATGTATTCCATCGTTGGTAACGTCAGCGCCTACGACGCTGACGGAGACAGGCCCGTCTACCACTTGGTATCTCGTCATCCAGTCTTTGCAATCATCCCCAAGACTGGTCAGCTCCTGCTCATCGCCACACCAGAACTAAAAACTTACAAGCTCAGCGTGAGGACCCAGGATACTGTCAAACCTCCGAGGATTAGTGCCCCTTTCTCCGTGTACATCGAGGTGTATAGTGAAGAGTTGGAATTGGATGACGAATTCTTGTCTCCTAGGAGCGAGAATTCTTCCTCAGTGGAAACAAACGAGGTGTTCTTGAGCCGCCAGAAGAGGGCGGTGAGACCAACTAAGAGTTACGAATATAAGGAAACCGACGGAAGCAAGCCTGGAAAAGTTATGTTCCAATTGGATAAGAAACACCCCCAAGAAAGCTACAAAATCGAGAATCCAATTAAGTGGGTTGAAGTAGATTCTTCTGGTGATGTAAAAGTTAAAGAACCATGGGACTTTGAGCAGTTAGGCAAAGAGAAAACCATCGATTTCTGGGTGTTCGTCACTGGACCAAATATTAACGGTAAGTGCAAATTTATAAAGACTTTTTTTCTACAGTCTCATATAACGTTATAAAATAAAAGTTGGATGCAGAACTTTATCTCTATGTCTGTCTAACTGAACTTTCCCCTGTTTATTGACTAGAAGCTTTGTCGAAATATTTCGTGTATTTTGGATTTTTGAAAAAAATAGAGTAAGTTTGTTTGTTAAGAGAATTGACTATGTGTACAGATACCGTATTCATTGTAAAGTATACCTGTCGTGGGATTACAGTCCAAATTTTCATGATTCCTTATGATAATTTTTTCTGACTGAAGTTTAAAGTTACACCGTAACTATACGATTTAAGTAAAGTAAATAAAAAACTTTGTAAAAAACACACGTAAGATGTTATAGGTAAGAGGAACCTCTTACCTATAACATCTTATGTGTGTTTTTTACAAAGTTTTTTATTTACTTTATTGTTTAACACCAGTTTTTTGAGTGTTTTTTTTTCCATACGATTTAAGTGTTTAGTTCGTATGACTTTGACCAAAATTTATTTCTTTTGAACTCTCAAGCTCCTTGAATTTTATTTAAGATGTATATTCTTAACGATGGCCAATTTTAATACCTAGCCTCCAGTCATACCTTTCTAAATAGAAAAATATGGAATTACTTGAATAATCGTTCATTCAATAAAAGCATTTCTAAAAGCGTACCTAGTTATAAACCCCTATAGAGACCCTTTTTCGATTATGATACACTTAAATTTCAGATTAAAAAAATTCATTCTGTTACGAGTAAAGTTGAGAAAATTATGAAGTATTGAATTTCATGAATTTTATCAGTTATTTTCCACTTTTCATTCTACAAGTTATAATTCTTAGATTTTATTATCATGATTTAAAATACAAAGTTATTAACTTACTAAATCCTCTTCACATAAATTTGAAGAATTCCAGATTAAATAAAAAATAATATTTTTCTGATATAAATTGTAATGCAGCTACCATTTTCTTGAAAAACCTTTTAGCAACTTTTTTTCTGCCACTTTAGGTCCAAAATGAATTATTTAACTTTTAGTATTTTAAATGTTGAAGATGATTTTTTCTTTCACAAAATATTTTTTACAAAGTAGCATTTAAAAAAACTTTATAATTTTTTAAAAGTATTTTTTGTGAGATAAATAGAATACATAAATCAATTGTTATCTATTTTGGAGCAATTAATAAGTAATAATATATACACATACAACCAACGACTTAAGAATTATTTAACCATCCCCAAAATTAAAGAAATCATTTAAAAATTAAACATATTAAAACAACGACAGGCTAGAATCTGGTACACCTTTTAAGATATTGTCTAGTAAACATGATTTACATATTTATGCAATTTTTTAAAATATCTTGAAAGCTGATAACAATGCTATTGATTGTTATAACACTGATCTTATACTGTTACAACAATCAGTTTAATTTCTAATTGTTGTAACAGTAATAATACATTTAAGGTTACTGTTCGAAAAATTTTCATGTTAAGAAATTCAAGAACAAGTGTTTAAAATATACTCAAAACTGAAAGCCAAAATTAGTTCAACTGAAAGAAAAGATCTGTAACTATACTGAGCTTCTTTAAAGTATTCAGATGAAGAAAGAAAAAACAAAACAAAACAGAACGAAGATCAGTTTCAAGGCACATTTAATTACAAACTGCGTTTAAGGAAGCTGGAGAAAACATTCTTTCGGCGAATTTGAAAGTTAGTTTGCTTTAATTAACCTTACACGCACCGCCAGAAACGTTTTAACTGAATTTTAATGTCTCTTAGTGCAGCTAAATGCAATTTGGGTACATTTTTATACCGCGATTGCATATTACAAACATTTTTACTGGGTTATAATTTTCAATTTTTACATCTTCACTGAACATACACTATACTAATCTTCATTGTACTCTACCGAAAAAGTATATATATATGATTGATGTGATACATGAAAAAAATGTGTAACAATTATTTGAAAATCTTTGATATCCAAAATTAGGGCAATTGAATCCAGTAAAAGATGATCAGCGAACATGACCAAGAAACGAATTTAACGCCCGTATTCACCGTCAGCTTCGACTTTCCGGTTTACAGCAAGCTCTCAATCGCACGCTCATATGGTATTCATTTGGTATTCTTATGGTATACCATCAAATAGATGGCCTCCGTGCGGCAGTAGAACGGTTAATTCATGTTCCTGTGGCAACCATAAGGTCTAAAACCAAATGTTTTATAGTCTCTTCGCGGTTTCTTAGAGCCAAAAATGACAGAAAACGGTCTTCGGATGCAGTTGCTGGCTGCTGTTGGTCAACCTTCTTCACGCTGTCTATCAACTGACGCAGTGCTTTAGAAAATCGACTCCGAACTCTTGACATGATACTTTGAGGGATATTCAAATTTTGGTCAACCACTATATTTGTGCCTGACCTCCCTCAATTCTACCATTCACCCCTTTTGACCTTCACTTAAACCATTAACGACCAGCGATCTATTTTTAGATCGTCCCTAAATTTGTCAGTCACACAAATATTTAGTCATTAATTTATTTTCCTAGTTTAATTTCTCAAATTATAAATCCGATTTTCACGAAATACTCAGCGATGACAAATTTAATGAGAATCTTTCCCTGTGGTATTCGTAATTTTAGAAAAATAATTACGTTCTTCATACCACACAAATATCGGAAATTTATTTATCACTTCTGGCATCAGCATAAATTTGAGAATCTGTTGAAAAAAGTTGGGCGCTAATGGGTTAAATGATGCCTCTGAGCCATTTGTGATAAATGGGATCACTCTTAAGAACCGCATTCAATTTAAACAACACTATAGAAATTGTCAATCATCGGATTTGCATATTTTCGGCGCTAAGGCATGAGTCACGTGCACCTTTATGCTCGGTTGCACTTAATTAACATAAATAATTGAAGCAGTGGGCATTGGTTGCAGTTCTAACTTAGTGAGCATATTTTTTTTCTCATTATCTTTTAATTGGGTTGACCAATGTACATAGATAAGTGTAGCGTACGGCAGAGGCATGTTTATACCCAGAGAATCTACATATGTGTGCTAACTAGTTTTAAAAATCAATTTTCAACATGAGAAACATTATTGATAACAATTAAGTTGAATCTGGATTATTTTCGCTGCGAATCTTTGATATGGATCACGTCCTGTAACTTTATCATTTGAGATATATTTTTATTAAAGGATGAAAAGAAAACAATGGAAAAAAAAGTTTCAAAATTTTATAAAATTTCACGGAAGGTTGCAAGTTAAGTACGTAATTCATTTAAATAATACAGTTAAAATATATCAAATGTAAATAATATGCAGAAAAATTCACACTGAAACACATTTATGGTTTTTGTTATAAAAAAAAAAAATCCCAAATTCTTTTGAATAACTATTTTATTAAAAATCTTTTTATGGTGTGTGTGTGTGTGGGGGGTCACTTTTGTAAAAATTTTTACAAATCATACCACTTACTGATTTGAACATAAAGTTATTTAACCTCTTCTAACATTATCTACTTTTTTTTTTTTTTTTTTACTATTATCTCGAAAATTTCATGTACCTTTTACTGGAGTAGAATGTTTAAACGGAACCAGTACCGACAATTAAACCCAGTACTGTCAATTGCAAATTTCATCTTTCGACCTTTTTAAGCAAGTTTAAATTTTTGCATATAAAAAGAGCAGTTTATCGACAAAAACGTTTTCCTAAATTATTTCTTTGGTGATCGTCTCAATGCGATAAAATCAATATATCCGTTTTCGTTCATTCATGTTTGCAACCGGTTTAGCCTTAACTATTAATGAATAACTTTTCCTTTAATGGCACTTGAAATTCCTCTTCTAAAGCCAATTAGAGCTTTTCAAAAATTACTTTTCAAAGCTATGCACTTAAAGGCAACAAACTTATTAAGTAACAAATATGCAATTGTTACACAGTAAAAAATTCATTAAAATTACAGCATAGGAGCTGCAAATTTTTTAGTACTTGTACCATTTTTCTTTTTTTATGGTTAAAATACCACAAGTATTTGATCCCAGGTATTGGATCCAGTATTTGATCCTTAAAAATATGGTATATGTTCCTCTAATATTGTAACGACATTTAAAATAACGGATTTTCTGTTATACGTGGAATACTTAGCGCTAATTTATGTCAATGTTCCTATGCGCGTTATGCAATATTTTGCAATTATTTTGAATGAAAAGTTTAACCCTTTAGAGTAAATGTGCATGGAATGGAATGTATAAGAAGCAAGTACAGGATTTTGCTTCGGGGGGGGGGGGGGATGGGCTCATGAAATCGAAACTAAACAATTTTTCTGTGTGGAATGGAAGTCATGAAAATTCGAGCTATTATTATTTTTTAAGTTTGCCGGGAAGAGAGCTGCTAATGAGTGTATCTACGATAAAAAAAGAAACATACATTGACAATATCTAAGTCATATGTGCTAATTGCTTATTATTTTATGGTACACATACCATATATGAAATTTACGGTATGTATATTGATTCCACTGCTGCCAGTATATATACCGCTATTTGGGATTGATATTTTTTTACCTGTACTTTACAAAGAAAACAAAAATTCACTGTAAAATGTGAAAGAAAAAACCTTTTAATTAAAGGGTGTACGCGAATTTGATGTAATGGTTAGCACGTTATGCTACCGTACCGCAGGTTCGGGGCTCGGCAAGGTTGATTCAGGCTTTCATTCATCAAGTGGGCAGTGGAGTACTGCAAAAGTCCGACGCCTCCCCGGAAAAATTTCTCTATGGCCCCCTTTGATTTATTTATATAATTACCAGCTTTTTATGCAATCTCTCGTATTTATGATGAAAAAAAAAAAAGGAATATTAACAATTGAAAAAATTCAAAACAAAAATTGAAATATATGCTGGACTCGTAAGTTTAAATTTATCTAAAATATATCAACTACTGAAGCACATAAATATTAAAAAACTTTTTAAACACAAATGAGTTTTGTTAATGGTTTAACTCTCTTTTGTTATAAACTAGCAAATAGCCCGTTCTTCACACGGGGAGAATCGCTTTCTTTCTTTCTTTATTTTGTTCAAACATATAAAACCTTTTATGAAACTTTTAGATGCAAAATTTTGCTGAACACTTAAGCATTCAAAAGCTGAAGCATAACTAATAAGTGGGTACGTGCAAGATTTAGTTGGAAGAAGTAGTCGGTGCTTGTATAAATGTCATCTCTTAGGGGTTGCACTGTCCTAGGTGGAAATATTGTGCAGTTTCGGTGAGATCAGATTTTTTTGTGCTTTAGTCTAGAAAAAAATGTTCCACGCTTAATATACCAAAGTGACATTTTGTTGTTGCATATAAATTACTTCATTAGTCACTTTTGTGAAATCGGGTTATATATCATAATAAATTACAAACTTTGGCAATCATTAGGCACGAAAAAAAAAAAAACTGTTGTCTACAGAGGTTTTAAAATTGTAATGTAAGACATTGCAATCTCGTTTGAAATTTGAAAGTGAATTATAGCTTCTACAGAAAACAAAGAAACTCAATCTAAAAATTCATTACTCAGAAAGATTTAAAAAAAAAAGGGTCAATTATTCTCATTCTAATCAGAATTTGAGAAATTACAAAATTTTTCCATTACTGTCAGTTAACATAACTGGGTTTCTAAGTCATTTTTAAACTCGTGACATCTGAATAATATAACCTCGCTTGCTATAGCTATACATTAGAAAAAATCTCACATTTTCACTTTTTACTCAATAGAATATCGGAAAACCCTTTAAACGTGAAAATTCAGAAAAATTTTACTAAAAGTTGGAGAACTGGTAGATTTTCGAAATTATAAAGTCGCCTGTGGTCTTTCCCATATCGTTTTCTAAATCTCTGCAAACTTTCAAGCTGATCGACCAAACAATGTGTATTTCTAATTATAAACTAGAGAGAGAGACGAATTTCGACATTTATACATCTGACAGTACTTGTTTATCAGGAGCATAAAATTATTTAAAGCATCACATCAATGATTTATCAAAGAACATGGTGTTAAGGTAAGAGGTTTATCGGGAGTTCTCAGTGGGAAAAGGATAGGAAAAATCACACTGTAAATTTTGGTATGCCTTCTATCCATTAGTATATTTCTCAAGTATTTGATTTTATTTTTAAATAATTCGCTATGTGGAGGGGGCCCTCTTCAGCCGAGCCCCTCCCCCTCCTCCCTCACTGCGGGGGTTTCCCGTACGTCCAAAGATGTACGTCCCTGCAAGTGGGCCGAATGCGGAATGCAGAGGTATCCATGTCAGGCTGTCAGTACGGGGCATATCATTCCACAACCCAAAACCCATGACCGCGATGGCGCAGATTGGCAGAGCTGGACCCACGTGAGGGGCAGTTGCCCCACTCAGTTTCATTTTCAGTTTGAATGAATTCGATGCTTTCTTTATCGCACTGCCAAAATATGCATTTTAAACATTCTAACTTTATCTTACAGGAAATGTAACAAAATTTAAAGCTTTTTTTATATGAATTATCCTAAATATATCTTATTTAACTAGATGAACTGTTTCTTTGAAGTGTGAATGATGAATTATATATCAAGTAATTAGCTCCAAAGTGGAGTAAAATAGCATTTTAATAACTATTTTTTTCATTTTGGAGTAATTTTTACTAGCATTTTTAAGAACTTTTAAAATTTATAAAAGAATAATGCAATTAAAAAACGTTGTACTTTGTGTTAAAATTCTAAAAATTTTAATATTTATTACCTTTACAAAGCATGCAAAACACTATTAACGATAAAACCATCTCTAAGTTACCTTTTAATATTTACTAAATGAAATTTGATCTTTTTAATTTAAAAGATTTAAGTCAAGTTCACTGCCTTTCTCTGCGGATAAGTTTTTTTTCTGCTTTTATTATTTGGAAAAATATCTTTTTTACGTTTCATTTTATAACACTTTTAAGTCTTTATCTGATTCAATATAATTATTACAAAAATATACATCGCCAGCTTAAATTAATTGCCTAGGGTATAAGAAATCATACGCACTTTTCCTTTTAAGGATTGATTTCTATTCATTTAATAATTTCATGCTAAGAAATCAATATTTTTTTACTTGCTTTGAAAAATATCGTAAGATATAGCTACAGGGAAATATATCTTAATATCCGGTTTTAATAGCATTATACATAGATAAAAACGGATTGAACCAGAAGTCGATTAATTTAGCTAGAGAATAAAAAGTTTTATGGCTAGTTTATATATATATATATATATATACCGTGTGTGTGTTTTTGAACAATAAATTGATTTGCTTTTAAATCCGTGCTTTAAATATTTTTTGATACTATTTTCTCCCATCAAGAACACGTATTGACTCAATTTATTCTTCTCTTTTCATCTTAAAAGTCTCTCAAATAACTCCTTTTATGAAAAAATATTTCTAAGAGACACTAACACTTAGTAACGTTTTTGTCTTTACTGTTCAACATTAAATATAAAATCTAGAAGATCGTAATTGACGTTTGGTTTTAAGCACCTCTTTAATGGAACTTAAATTAAGTGTACTACAATTTGATAAGCGTTTTCGAGCTTATGGTGAACCTCAGCAGTGCTAAAAATTTTCTTTCAATCTTTGAATCAAAAATGGGACAACAGAGAAAGTAAGTTTTTACCTCTATCAAAATAATTGATATATTTCAGTTTTTGTGAAATTTATAAACGATAAGTTTTCCACGCTGTATAAATATATTTTTTAAATTTCATAACAAATTACAAAGTCTTTAATCCTCCGACGCGTGGTGGTCGTGCGCCGTGAAACCACCTTATTTCAGCGCTTTCATTGCGGTCGCAAAAAAATATGGTTAACCCTTTAACGCGCAGTGTTCCCGCTCTGGGAACACGAAACTCTGACATTTTGACTGTTGCCAATCACGAAGAATAGATTGGATTTCTATAAAAATAGTTGCGAGTGACAGAGCTCCACGAGAATCCTTTACTTTTGAGAACGTCCTTTCCCGTAAAAAAATTGTCACGATTCTTTTTAAAAGCACTGACACCTGCTGAAAAATGGAAGAATGCGAGAACAGCCGGATAGATTGCCCAGTGCTGAAAAAAGGGCAGCCGTCGCCATCGCTCGACTTAACTACCAGCAAGATGGCGGACGATCGAAACGTTCATCGCCTGCCACAGATCTAGAGACCCTTTTTTGACGACAGCTGGCTGTGCGCGAGCACAGCCAGGGCCAGCACCTGAAGGCAAGGTGCTGGCTGCGCGAGCACAGCCAGCACGCTATATATTGGGAAAGGGTTGCGCCTCAAAGGGTTAATCCTCATTCCAAAGGTGAGACTAGAGCGGTTCTGCTCTATCTTAAAAAACAACCCTGGCATAACCGAATGTAAGCTTGACACACAAAAAAAGGAATGAGTAAGCAATCCTAATATATTTTCATGTTATTTAATGTAGGAATATATTTTCCAACTAGAAGAACGGAATTCACCAAATATTTTCCAAATAACAAGCATGAAAGCAGAATTATTCCGTCATTGTTTTGTTACTACGGTTCAAATTAATCTCACAAATTTAGGAAGAGCATTTAAATTGCACAATTAAATTTCATATTCAAAGAGACAAAACTAAATAAAGAAATACGACATACCTATATATATTTAAGAAAGCGTTCCAAGCCACATTGTATCACACAAAGTACCTTTCTGTAATCAGTACTAAAGCCACTTCGGACTGTAATAATAATAATAATAATAAAAAGAATTAAAACAAATTCATCCGTAACACTTACAACTTAAAAAAATGGAGCAATAGCTGAATAAAAAAAAACTATACTTTAACAAGATGCTATCTTTTTATATTTGACAGTGCATTATTATTTTTTCGACGAAAGAGTGAATGAGAAATGTTATCTTAATGGCATTTCATTATTTGTCTTAATCCACCTACCTCATCCTTTTATTTATTATTATTATTAGGGAAAGTTTTGTCTTTTTATTTCACGTAGACGTTTTACTTTTTAACTCACAGCCGGAAACTTTCAGAACCTTTTGAATGAGGTGCTACCTGAAGGCATTATTCAAGAAATAACAAAACCAAAAATACTCTAATCTTATCTCTCTAATTTTATTATTAAATGTAGCATAAAGCTTGTTGGAAAAGGAAAAATACTTAAAAAGCAAACGCTCAAAAACAAGGTTTAGCCGAGTTTGTTCTTGTAAGCAGCAGAGGCAATGTAATTAATTTACGCATGCGTGAGTTCAGGCGTTTTCTTTCTTTTTTTCTGTAGTATGCAAAATGGCTGCGTAGGTGAAGGGAGGGCAGTGGGAGGTTTTAATCCAATTTAATCGGTTCTTTGTTGAGAATAAAAGATATGAGGTAATTAAACTTGGTATTTCCAAGTAAAAGAAATATATGTATTGCAAAATATTTTGTTGGATTGATGAAAATATTTAAAAAAGACAAGTTCCTTTTTAAATGTGTAACTTTAGTATTTTGTGATGCACTTTTTTTATTCAAAATAAATATTTCTATTGGTGAAAAATGATTTTGTGTCTGACGTATTTTAGATAGTCTAAGGAATAAAAGTTATTTCAAGCTCATTTCAAGAATGGACCTGTAGGATTTAAGTTGTCATTGACTTTCGAAAAGTTTGCATCGTAGTCTTTCATGAGCAATAAATATCATAGTGAAAATTGTTTTCTTATTATCACTAAGTGATGTGTTGTCGAGAACGCAGTTAGGTTATTCAAATTTGCATAATTTGTTAATTTTGAAATTCATTGACGCCGAATGTATAAATTAATGCTTTCTTTTACATTATATATAAAAAAGATAAATTAGTTTTTTAAATTTACATTGTAAAAAATCTCCAGTGATTAATTGCCCATTTTTGAATGCGTTCCTCCGACGAGTGTTGAGGTCATCATTTGACTTTTTCCCATTCATTTTCCAACGGGGCACGAAAATCATTGACGCCATCCCCAATCAGATTTTAGTAAATGTATTTTAATTTATCATTTAAACCAAATTTGTTTTATTCTGAAAATTCCATGTTTGACAGCGATTCAAAGTTGACTTGGTTTTCCATTGTACATGATTTTTGACTTTTTTTACGAAGTATTATTTTCAGTTGACATCATATCGCTGTGATTGCTAGACAATAACTTTCTTGGTCATAACGCAAGGAATCTGTCCTTTGTTGGTATATTTACATCAACGAGTGTCATACAGGTCTTTCTTGAGAAAAGTAGAACAGACTTATTTAGTAACTGGAAAAAGAAAGCTCTAAAAAATATAAAAAAGTCATTAGCTTAAGATTAATATAAAATCGATTCCGCGATATTTCTTTCCCTACTTTTTTTTTAAAGCATATTAAAAGTTTCAAATTGTTCTGACTGATAAACTTACGAATTCAACAGTTTGAGTAACAGTTTCCAAAAATTTTATTTAAAACCGAGATTTTTTAAAGAAAATCACAAAAATTGGCAAATTAAGTATGTGCCAAGAGAAATTTTTATAACAACAACAACAACGAAAAAAAAATTGTGTTTTTATTTGACTACATAACATTTCCTTAAACAACAAAGCTTATACTATAAGACTTTATCTAAATAGAAAACTCAACATTACTCACTCTGTACTAAAGTATGTGTGGAAAATTAAAATTTATTATTATGTATAGAGAGAGAGGAAAAGTGTTAAAAAAATGTTATACATAAAATATGAAACTGATAAGTTATCCACTTTTTTATGAATATTTCTTCGAATTAAGCAGAAAAAAATTATTAAAATTGTATAGACGATTTTATCACACGTTAAAAATATTTAAATTTAATTTAAACAACTATGACCTTATTATGAATGCTAACATCGCTTTAACTTTCTTAATAAGATGACATACCTTGATAGAAAATTATCAGTAAAGCTTAAAATACATGAAAGATGAAAATATTACGGAAATACATAAATATTACAACACGATAGTATGGTTAAACAATTCACCAAAAGGAAATTTAGACTTGTATAACACTGTTGAGAATATTACATTTTTACACAATAGTGCTACCGAAAAAATAAATAAATACTAATGAACAAATAAAAGAGGCAAATATACATGAAAAAAGGGAAGAAGAAAGAAATACAAACTATTTCTTTTATCAATTAACACAGACCTGTTTTATGGGTGTATGTATCATGATTTATAAACATTTTAGACACAAATGTGCCAACACTGGAAAGAAAAGGAATGAATTTTTAAGCTTCCAACACTGTTTCATTGACTTCTTTAACGGATAATTCTTCAAATGATCTTGAAAAGAAATTTTCTATTTTTTAAACTTTATTCCGGAAAATAAAAATTTGAACGGAGACGTTTTTCTCCGTTTTTACATGGGAAGGCTTTCCTCCGCTTTTAACGCGAGAAAAAGGACTTAATTAAAATGGTGAATAGAGATTAATTTTTCCTGGAATCATTCTTTTAACAGAGTAATTAAGGCACTTTTTAGAGTTTGTTCTGAGCTCAAGCGTATTTGTTTTGGGAAAATATTTGAAAGGAGAAGAGCAGTTTACTTTTTTTATTACGTAAGGAAGTGGAATTAATTATTTTCATTAATTTTTTTCTGATTTTCCTAAGCCTTTCCAAGCTTAAATAGGCAAAGAAGAAATGGGGAATGGTCTATTTCAATATACTATATTGGTGTGCAAAACCAAAGTTACAAAGTAAATGATTATCTGGAAGAAGAAGGTATTCACCTTAGAGTGTGGTCTGCGAGGAAGGCCTCTAGGACATAATCCAATAGAATCCTTGTGGAATGGTCCTGCAGTGGTCTAGTCGCTAAGCTCCGTTCCCATAAGAAAACAGAAATTGAAGCAGCACTGCCTTGGCCAGTGCTTGGACGTGTGATAACTTCTCCCGACTGGAATGCTGCAGAGCCGTGTCTGCTAGTGGGAGCTGGTGCACGTAAAATCTGTTCGTAGCTCCAATGTCCTCCATGTTAAAATTCTGGGGGTGCCGATTTTAGGTGCTAGGTCACTCATCTGGAACTGGCTCAAAATTATTGGACCCCGATAAAAGTTGGACTTCCTCTCACTGGACCTCAATAAAATGGAAGCCGCCCCGTTTTGCCCATTGTCGTCCTATAGTCCACCAGTTTAGTAAATGTAGATTAAATGTATGGCTGAAAATTTGGCTGAGGCATATGGTTCCTAAAGCCCATCGTCGAGAAGGCGTGGTTAGGCAGCCTTTGTCCGCTTTAGGGCTTTGAGCCTGTGAGTTTAGTTCAGATTAAAGGACGTCATTTAAATAGCATTCCATCTCAAATTAATTCACCACAGTATAAAGTTTCATCTAGAAACTACATATTTCAGAAAATCGTCTTATAATATTAGTTCATGGTAATCTTTTGATTTATAAAGGCTACTGTTTTTATAGGCAGCAGTATTCTAAGTTGATGCAGATGCTTGGGTTACGAAATTTTTATCTCGAACAACAATGTTTCCATGCAACAATACACAGCAAACATTTCTTTTCAGTTACATTTCATATAAATGACAATCAATGCAGGGCCTAGGTACTGATATAGAATAAGTAAGGAGAAAAGAAAATTAGGTCGTCAAAGGCATCACTTACCGCTGTTATGTTTAGGAAAATGCTACTTTATAAATAAGGGCCCCCCCCGAATTCTTTTTTTTCCAGTGAGGATATCTAACACTGCTACTATGTGAAATCATAGACCCTGGCCATATATTAATATGACCACCAGAAGATACATAATTTTTACATTTCAAACACGATATCTCCTAAGCGGTGTATTGGATTGAGCAAATTTGGTATATATATATATAGGCGATCCTTCTACGATCTGTATTAATTTTGGTGTGTATAGTAAAATGTTTTTACTGGGCCACAAAAAAGAATTCTTATAAATTGCGGTTTATGATCGCAAATGATTTAAAGTGTGCCAGTGTTTAAGTGGTGCACTCGAATAAGATTACACTGTGTATGTAGATTTTGGATCACCATCACTTAACCTGTAGAAATTTGTGTGTGCGTGTAGGATTTATAGTTTTTGTACCGGGCTACAAGAAATAATTCTTATTCATTGCGATTAAATGTTCGGCAAGTCGAGTGGAGTCACTCCAATTTTTTAATTCTTTACCTTCCTTTTTAAAGCAGATCGTCTGTGAATAAACTACTGTTTTATAGTACTAACAAATCTTTTGTTAACCCCTATATAACCCCTATAGCCTTAATTATACTCTGCTGGCAATGCTGATGTTGTGGGTAGAAAATGTCAAAGTGATTGCATTAATACCTCAAGGTCCGTATGTCGCAAACATAATCTACTTTAGAAATAAAACAAGAAAAATGAAAGATGCTGAACTCATCTCACTTGTAAAACGCCCTTCCAACAATTTCTCTCCAATTCTTGGAAAGATTCTGTGCGATGATTCTCTTTCCCAGTCTTTCGTAGCTCTTCCTGGTATAGATCTCTGAATTCTCCGCTGGATATGTGTGTTTGCGCGCAAGCGCAAACGGCTCGCAAAAGCCCCCCCCCCCCCCTTCCTAATAGATCATTCAAAGAACATGTTGGGAATTGATTGGAAAAATCATGACCAGCGTATGAAACGCTGGAGATTACCTATAGCTGCCTTGTACTACATGCCAAAGGACGACGAGACCGTGGCAGACCGAGAGAGCGGTGGTTAGACCCAGGCCCGGCCCTAGCAATTGCGGGGCCCTCGGCAAATCTTGGGCGCGGGGCCGAATGGGATACACAGTCTGCCTGACGCCAGCTCGGAATTTGCTTGCGAGTCGTGCCTATCCACTAAGTGACAGTAAAATTGAAAAAAAAAAATGATAATGCTTTTAAAAGTTAAATGTTGACGCGTTAAAAGTTGTAAAATATTTGTTAAGTTTAAACAAAGACAAGGATTTTTTTTCCTTACATTTTTAAAAATATTTTTATTGTGGTATCTCACATGGGGTGTTGTTACATGTGGTGTGTGTGAGCCAAGAAAAAGCAGCTTATATTCATTGTTGAATATGCGACCAAAAGAGCACACAAACATTTTTAAGTTAAAAGATGTAGTGTTTAATATATTGCCAAATAGTTAAACAATGAAAGATATAAAAAACTCTTACAAAAACTTGAATTTTCTACATTGCTTTCAAGCAAACTCGCCAGTAAGTTTGTCAAAATTAAGACGTGCAACAGTGTCGTATTCCATTGAAAGTGTTGCTAAGGAAGAGTCTTCCATGTGACATAGTCGTCCTTAAATAGGTTTTTATTAATTTTAAATGGGAACGGCTCCTTTCAGCACTTGTACAATTTGGATATTACAAAAATGGTTCTTGATGCCATTTAAATAGTAAAGTATTTTCACTGGACTGTCAATGACATCTAGAATCATTCCCGAAACAACTTAATTCCTGTTAACAGTTCAGAACCACTGATATCTTTGGACTTATCTTCAGATACAGTTAACTAACTCCTGTTCAAACTGCATACATTTTTCTTTTAACTCATTGTCATTTAGTTCACTCAACTTTTTTGGACAGAACAGGAAGCCGAAAATTCTGGAATAGGTCTCAAGCTGTGAGAATACTTTGCCCACCCTTGCTAACATGGTGTCAATTATAGGATAGGAATAATCAGTTTTGTGTTTGTCCTCTGCAGACATCTCTTCATCCGTACAGACATCATCACATTCATACTCAAATGACGGAAAATTGTAAAATGGACTGATCTTTTTCACCAAACGAGGTTAGATAGCTTGGCGAAAACTGTGTGTATCCAGTTCCAGTAATCCTAGACAGCCCACGTTTTCCAAATTAAGCCCAAACAAACCCATGTTTTGCTAATACATTTTCTACCGGCGCTGGGCGATTGGAAGTTCAATTCCACAATTCGTTGTTATTAAAAGGTATAAAAAAATTATATGACACAAAAGCGTTATATTTATAATTTTTATATTTCCCTGAAAACTGTAACTGTGAGCGCGGGGACCCCAAAAGCGCGGGGCCCGGGACGGTTGCCCCGCTTCGCCCTGCTGCCTATGGCTAGGCCTGGTTAGACTTAGAAGCTTGAACAGGATTTTTTCCTAATCCTTGGGGTTATTGTTGATGATGATGACGTTTAGACCCTGATTTAATAGAGTGTTTTTGTTTGCTTCGTGCTACCATGCGCTATTTTAGACGGAGAATAGTTTTCTAGTACTTCAATACTGCATAACTAAACGCACTTCATAGAATTTCAATTGATTACTTGGTGTAGTACGCAGTAACGTATTTAGGTTTCCATTTTCGGGAGGGGTGGTGCGATCCGGTATTTTAAACCTTATTGTTACTAGAGTTAATATACATATTTTAAAATAACTGTTTTTATAGAGTTGCATTACGTTTTCGGAGGAGGCCCGTGCCCCCCTGTCTCTCTTTAAATACGCCCCTGATCATACGCATACATGAATTTCGAAACAATCCATGAAAATTCACGGCAGTCAGAGAGCGGATACAGACAGGAAAACCAATACCTCACGTTTTAGTTTTGCATGTAATTGTTGAAAAAATATTGTTCTCTTGAGGGATTTACTATGATCTAAAAAATCAGACAGAAAAATAATTTAACTTACGTCCTAATGAGAAACCGTTCTCATAGTAACGAATATTTACGGTCAGCGAACTTTTTTTTAAGTAGGTCTTAAACACCAAAATTCGACAAACAACCAGTGCCTGGCAAGAAAATTTTAGCACTATAAAATCGACATGATTTTATAAACAGGTCTACTGTGAAGCATCGTATTACTAAACCACATTTAAAAAGACAACAACAACAAAAAAAAAACCTTCGATCAGTTAGAATTATGCTTTGTGATTGACGAAACCTGTGAAGTACGAGAAAATGTTTTATTTAGTCTATGTAATGATCTTTCTAAAAGAAAGTCCGCCAAGAAAAAGAGACATGAGGGATAACTGCCCAACGCAGGAATTTGAAGGAAATTTTATCATGCATAAGGTTTTTGCGTATGTGACTTATGGTAAATTTTAAATGTAATAAAGATATAGGGTTCGGGCCTATCGCGCGGCTGTCTATCGAGCTGTATAGAATTTCGGGCTGACGTCTCCTGATATTCCTTCCTTTTGCAGATAGACCTGTGCTTTGGCTTTAAAAACATCAACAACGACATCTAGAAGCACATTACGAAAATGTGATAAGAATGCTGACTCTAATAATTTAAGTCATTTAAATTACAAGATAGTTTTTACGCATAATAATCTCTCTTGTGTTCTGATATATCACTAAGAAAGCAAGAGGCTAGTCTTACTGTCCGGTGAAACTTTCAACCATGAACGAATTCTCATTTTCAAAGATGTTTAGCTTGGGTAATCAAGCATCGCTTGTCTCATGTGATGTTACTGAACATTTATTCCTGCAAATTCTCAAGTTTCCGTTCTTCCAGAACGTTAAATTTTCGCAGACCTAGTGATAATAATTGTAAAAGGTAAAATGCACAGGTGTTTTTTTTTTTTTTTTTCGTTCTCTCATCTTTCGTGTTTGCTTGCTTCTCAATTTTTCTACGAAATTTTGTAAGCATTCAGCAACTGAAGTTTATATTTTTAAAAAACTGACATGTCATGAGACTTGTTTATGATATGGCAACACCTCACTCGTTTTGTTGGATAAGAGTAGTTATAAGTACCATTTGGACTTAAACACAAGTAGACTACCAAGTTTTAGTTCATTTGGATAGCAGCTGATATGTTGTTTTGTGTTAACCAGTTGAAAGGCAAGCATTTTCATAAAGATTTCGTATATTCTAATTGTGTTTAATTAATTTCCGATATTAATTTTGCAAACAATTTAAAACTTTTCCTAAATAAACCTATAAAAAAATGAAAGATCACATTTCGTTTTTGTTATTTCAATGCATTTTGTTGAAACAAAATCTACTATATCGGTTCCCACAGACACCAGAAGTGAAGCAGCATCGGCTTGTTCAACGCTTGAAAGGGTGAGAACCTCTCTCGGCAGGACTGCTGTGGGACCGTGTACGCTTAATGGTCACCTAAAATATGTCGTGGCTTCAATGTCCTTCGTGTATGAACGATACCTCGGGGGGGAGGAGGGGGTGCCGATCCAGGTACTAGGCCTGTCATCAGGAATTACTTCAAAATTAGAAGACTATTCATAGGGTTCAACGTTGACCTGCCTACCAGGCACCCCTATAATGAAATGGCCAGTTTCTTGTCGTGGTCAAGCTTACAGCCGGCAATTGATTCGGCGGCTAAGTTACAGGACAGAGATAAAAATTTTGACTAATAATTATTTACTTTTGATATCAATGATGAAGTTGCTGTAATTTGATGGTTTCATGTTAAACCATCGCACTTTAAGGGATTAACGCATTTCCTTTGAATAGCTGTTTTTAGTGATTCTTTTGATAATGTGACAGATTTAATTTCAAATAGTTTCTTTTTAGATCCTAATCTCCAAAAAGGCACAATAAACACTAGAAAAAGAACCAAAAACGAAGAATTTTTTATCCTTTTGATGTTATGTACAAATCTGGCTCAATGTAACCTGTTTAGTCTTGTATTTAATTCTGTTCTCTCTGCAATATTATCTGTAGCAAGAATCTCTTTGTACATGCAGTAATTTAAAGCGTAGTGATTAAGAGCAAATTCTTTTAATTTTTGCATACTGTTAGTTTGACAAAATGTGCCAAATTGGGATGGCATTTACTGATGTTACTACAAGCAACGACATTTTTTAAAGTTCCCGTATGTATTATTTATTTTTTTCTTAAAAAATTGTCTAAATGAAATTGCCAGTTTTTAAGTATATTGTAAACCAACCAGTGAGTAAACACAACCGGTGAATAAAAATTTTGTACATATTTTGAAAAATAAGGTTTGAAAAATATTTTACTCTAAATATTGGTGATAATCGTTTCCTTCCATGCAATAGGAAGATATTTCACGATTAGTTGGTTTCCCAGCTCACATGTACTTACCTTTAAAAATGGCCATTTAATTATGTGTATTGTACTATGTCCAGTTACGGGGAATATTATGTAATTCCGCAGTTAATGAACATACAATGTCAATGTTTGTTCATTTACTGGGCTATTCTACCACTTCTTATTTAAACCCCACGAATCCCAAATCCAATAACTTATAAATTTCCTCAATCCCCCCCCCCCAATAAATGGCATATACAAAAAAAAAAAAAAAAAATGTTTACAAAGATAAATACAAAAAGTTACATTAAAGAAAAGAACATTGATTTTTGAGAAAGCAAATTTACTGATCATTTTACCCCATTTTTTTTAAGATGCTAAAACATAAACTTATGTACAATTTCGTGGTAATAAGTATTCAATTTTAAAGCCTAGTAAAATTTTAAGTAGCAAAATATTATAGATACTTCAGATTTTCTGAAATACACTTATAAATATACACATGTAGAATTTTTGAAATACGTTATTACAAATCTTTTCTCTCTCCACATTTTTAAGATTTTTGTTTCTCGTTAAGCTTTTTTTTTAATTCAAAATTTTTGTAAAAATGAATATTTTTTTAATAGAAGCATCATATTTGGGAATAAAAATAAATCTAAAATGGATGAATATCTACGCAGGTTATTCTGCAGTTTTCGGCGTAGTTATAGATCTTTGTGGCCTAATTTAATCCCAGTATCTTTTAAAGATATTAGATATGTTATGTACTATATTTTTAGGGGTGGGGGGAGACAGGAAATCTATGCTTTTAAGAAAATGCAAATAAAGATTTCGTATCACTTTTGCAGCTCCGGAAAAATCAGTATACAGTAATATATATATATATATATATATCTAATATATAAAATTCTCCTGTCACGGTGTTAGTCACCATACTCCTCCGAAACGGCTCGATCGATTTTAATGAAATTTGATATGTATATTCGTTAGGTCTGAGAATAGATTTTTTAAGTATGTCTCATACCCCTAAGTCATAAGGGCGGCCCACCCCAAAATTTTTAGCCCCAGAGTACTATTCATTTCAATCAGGTTCTTAATGTAGACATTAGCGTGTCCAGTCACTTTTCAAATGTGTTTGCCAGATAATGTGGAGGGGGGGGGCGCCTTTAATGAAATGTTGAAAGTCGCACAAGGTTTGCCATTTTTAATAGTGGATCGCTAAATGTGGTGCGAAAAGTGACAATTTATTATAAATATATTTCGAGTATAGTTAGAAAACGCCTGGCGTATATTGTAAAACAGTTTTATTAGGCGATTTTAATATAGATTTCTATTCCGAAGAAATGCTCTGTGGAACAAGAAAGGAAAACATGGTACACTCATGGATTATGATGTCCATTCCAAACAGTATTTAAAATGTCTTTGCGGTATAGTTGGAATTTGCCTACAGGAAGAATTTGCCTGGCGAAGATTGTAAAACAGTTTCAGTAGGCGATTTTAAGATAGATTTCGATTCCAAAGATGTGTTTTATGGTACAAGGAAGAGTTGATTCCTATTTTAACGCCCTCACTCTCGCTAACCTAAAAAATCCCCGTACTTTGGCGAGCTTTGCAGTCATGGGTCTCTGGGAGTTATGCACAAGTTTCAACGGTACTTACGTATTATCCCGGCGGTCTGCCAAGACAAGCAATTTTTCACCAAGATAAATGCCGGGCACATGAAATTGTTGATGGTTTGGAATACGATTGGCAACGTATTTAAAATCTACGAAAAAGTAGTTTGGCGGAAGTGACCGCCGGGATAATACGTAAGTACCGTTTCAACGCACCCAAAAGAACTAGGTGATAACTAAAGTAAACAAACTAGCAATAAACCTCTCGCCTCTCGCTTATTCCGATGAAATTCTCCGTAAAGTAACACCATTTCAGTGTATTCATTAGCATTAAACATTATATTTCGTTTTTTATACTCAATAAGATACGAATTCAAATATCATGAACTTTAGACAAACACCGACAAAGTAACTTAAACAACAGTTTTTAAACTAAAATAAAAAAATAAAATTTAATGTTTATCGTCTGTTGCCATATCAGCAGGAATACTTTCTATACACCGCATGTTTCATGGTCGAATAAGTCTCTCAATATCTAAGATAGAAATCTAAATTATCTACGTTCAAATTGGATCCTTAAATATCTTTTATACCATTAAATATGCGGTGTATTTTAACCCGAGCAACGCCGGGTTTCGCTGCTAGTTTATTATAAATATATTTCGCGTATAGTTAGAAAACGCCTGGCGTATATTGTAAAAGAGTTTTATTAGACGATTTCAATATAGATTTCTATTCCGAAGAAATGCTCTGTGGAACAAGAAAGGAAAGCACGGTACACTCATGGATTATGATGCCCATTCCAAACAGCATTTAAAATGTCTTTGCGGTATAGTTGGAATATGCCTACAGGAAGAATATGCCTGGCGAAGATTGTAAAACAGTTTCAGTAGGCGATTTTAAGATAGATTTCGATTCCAAAGATGTGTTTTATGGTACAAGAAAGAGTGGATTCCTATTTTAACGCCCCCACTCTCGCCAACCTAAAAAACCCCGTACTTTGGCGAGCTTTGCAGTCATGGGTCTCTGGGAGCTGCTATGCACAAAATTTCAACGGTACTTACGTATTATCCCGGCGGTCCGCCAAGACAAGCAATTTTTCACCAAGATAAATGCCGGGCACATGAAATTGTTGATAGTTTGGAATACGATTGGCAACAGTTTGCCAGCAAATTTGACAAAACAGTAGTTTGGCGGAAGTGACCGCCGGGATAATACGTAAGTACCGTTTCAGCGTTCCCAAAAGAACTAGATGAAAACTAAAGTAAACAAATTAGCGATAAACGCACCAGTTAAGGAATTTGAAGACACTTAATTATTACAACTACATTAATTGGCAATCCAAAATAAATAAAAATGTAACGGCATGCTGTACTTACATGTTGTTCCAAATCGCCATTTTAATTCTAAATTACGATTGCCACATAAATGCAAAAAATTGTTATTGTAACTGCATATGTTTAATGATCGCCACCTTGGCGAGAGTCGAGGCGTTAAAGTAGGAATCAACCCAAGAAAGACAAACATGGTACACGCATGGATTATGAAAACAATATATAGAACGATGAAGTGAAGTTGTAATATACTCGGCGAAGATTGTAAAATAGTTTTAGTAGGCGATTTTAAGATCGATTTCGATTCCAAAGATGGGTTTTACGAAACAAGAAAGAAAAATACAGCACAGTCATGAATAATGATACACTTTCCAACTTAATGGAATATGGAAGAAAAATAGGGACGACGCATAAATTATGATACGATTTTATTATATAGCACTATAGTGCGTATTTAACATCTGAAAATGTTTCAGATTTTCATCCTTTTATTATTTTTTTTTTTGGACAAAATATTTTATGGAATGACTATCAATAAGTCTCAAGGCAAAAAGATGTTTGTTTGTGGCTTAGATTTGAGCACATCATGTTTTTCACACGGACAATTATACGTGGCATGCTCTCGAGTGGGCAAACCATGCAGTTTGTTTGTGTTAGCTAAAGATGGGATAACAAAAAATATTGTTCACTCTATTCCGTTAAAGGATTAATATTATTTTTTAGTAAAATTATTGTAATTAGCGATATATATAAATATAAAGAATAAATTACAATGAATTAAAAGTATAAATGTTTGGTATTGTGCTATTTTTACAATCCAGCATCGTTCACAGCGCTCCATGCCTCTTCCGCTCATATACCACATCCTCATACACTTACAATAAATTAGTCATTTCTTTCTACTAAAATAATCCTAGGAATAATTTATATGGCAAAACAACGTTTGCCGGGTCAGCTAGTATATATATATATATATATATATATATATATATATATATATATATAATTAAATACGCGGGCTTTTGATTCGTTTAAAAATTAAAAAAAAAAGAGCTTTAATTGCCTACACGTTTATTATTATTAAATTATTGTTGTCTGGTCTTAGAAAGTAAACTTTCTGTTTGGCATTTTTACTGCAAATTTAATTCTAAGAATAGTAGAACCAGAAATAAAACATTTTTGGAATTGTTATTAAATACATTTAAATAAAATAATTTTAAAGAACCACTTTCTAATTCAGATCAGTGATTTAATTAGAAAAACATGCCTGAAACGCGATACGAAAGCATAAAAATTTTACGAAGACATAATACTCTTTTGCGAATCTACTTTTTCACGCGTTAAGGAATGCGAAGTATGCAGTACCAGCGAAAAGAAAGAAAGAAAGAAAAATATGTCGTACAAAAATATTTATGGCCTGCCCGGTGAACCAATTTGTCAACATGCTACCTCTTTTGCACGGAACTATCCCCCTTAATAGAATAAAATAAAAATAAAACGCATTTCAAAAACTACTCCAATAAAATTGCTTTTCTAGGTCGAAAACACCTAGAAGAAAGAGAGAGAGAGAGAATATATATACATACATACATACATATAAAAAACTAACAGGCAAGTAAAACGCTACGGTCACCGAAGTGACACACAAAAGAAGAAGTCTATAAGTTGCAACAAAGGGTGCCATAAAGATGACGAGCAGCGTGTTTTATTGTTAGTAATATAAGTCAGAAAACTCTTTGCATGTGTCATTGTTTTTTGGGGGTTTGAAGAAGAATAAAAACCGGAAAAGAAATTTCATTGTTTAAGAAAAGGTGGGGAGGGGGAGGACTGCCGTCTTTAATCCTCAACCTGTGAGAAGGCGGTGACCCGAGACACGGGGCACTGCTCAAACCGTTTAGACCAGCAGAAACTATACACCGCTGTATACTGAAGCACGAGCTGAGCATTATACAGAGAGAGGATTATTTAATATATTCTTGCATTTTACCCTGATCGAATTTTACACCCGCGAATTCATAAATATTAAATGCACTTTTATCCCTAAATAGAACTCCTCTACTTCCTTCGCAGTACTGTGTTACTTCATTCAGCTTTTTAGATATATTCACGGGCGCTGCTTTTAACGCATCAGCATAATGGATTTTGGCCTGATTTAAAATATGAAATAAAATTGATTTTATGCGTCAGAACTCATTAGTGCCCTACGTAGAGGGAGCACCTGCAGAATTCTTCGATGCTGAATCGGCATAGCTTAACATCGAAGCACCACCGATACTGTAAATTTCATAATTCAGAAGGCAAAGGCCTTTTCTTTAAAATCTAGCACAGATTAGTGCGTAGACATACATATAAATAGAATAACCATGGCACAAATTTATCCCTCCAAAAAAAGAAAAGAAAAACTTTTACTCATCATTTCTAAAATTGACAAATTATTCTCATTCTTGAAAACTATACAACATACGAAACACAGTCATTCTTGAAATAATATGCTACGAAATAATGTTATTTACTAAGCTCCTTGAATTCTTTGCAATTTATTTTTAACCAGCTGATTAGCTGAGTGTTGCCTGGATGCGTTATGTGTTAGGGCATAATTTGCCGGGAGAAAAAAATTGCAACTGATGTCCATAATTGATACAGCGATCTTCTTAATTTTTCATAAATACGCGTATTTTAAATATCTATGCACTTTCTCCATTTTTAACTGTATTTAATTTTGCTACTTAAGGCTGTGTATACTGAAGCATTTTAAGGTAACTTATATTTTTCATTTAAAAAAAATAATTGTTATATTTGCTATCGGTTAAAAATGTGAAATTTTAAACGAAATTATTATTAAACGTATTCAAAATTGTGGCTATGTTTTTACATTACTACTGCGTTGCTGTTGTACGTTAAATCAGCGCGCCATCTATCGGCACCTGCATAAAAATCATGAAAGTAGTTTTTTTAAAAAATTAAATTCAGGGATACAAGGCAACCTATGTATTTATTCGGGATATAAGGCAATTCTATTCCAAATTTTCATCTAGATTTTCTTCCAAATCCGTCCAGCCGTTTTCTCTATGTGAAAGTGTAAAAAACCTACAAATAGACAGACTTTTGCATTTGTAATTTTAGAAGGAACGCAAGGACACATATCATATACGCAGCCCACAACACTGAATCCAAAAGACCCTCAGATAGCAACAAGGTGGTTATAGTTAAACTTCCCCTACAAACAGAATTCTGCAGCAGAAACGGCCGAGCAGATTACCACCAAATTTGGTGTATGGACGTACACTAGCTACACCCAAGAAAGTTTTTTAAAATTTAGTTCCAAAAATGGCCCAAAAGGTAGCACTTTGTACTTATTTTTTGAGCGATAAAATCACCTCAAAAAATGACCCGAATCAGTCGACAAGTTCTCAGAAAATATTGAGTAAATGCTAAAATTGCTTGTACATTTCGAATCAACTATTTCCATTGTTAATTTGCTATATTTTCAAGCAAAACGCCACCTAGTGGACATTTTTTGAATTTTTTTTCGAAAATCCTTGAGCGCATCTCACATATAGTCTACATGTACCAAATTTTCTTACAATCCGTTCACCCGTTTGTGCCATAGAGCCCTGTTTATAAGGGAAGTTTAATTACTAGAATCACCCTGTATCTATATTTTGCTAAACAAGACAAAACCTTGGAGATCCATATAAGAGGAGATAGCCATTTTACTTATCTTTCAACTGTTCTAAAAAACTGCAGCTCATTTCTCAACCAGCAGGAGTAAAATGATGGACTTTTGACCTTTGTGTTTGCAGTTTTATAGTTTTTAACAGTCAACATCGAATAAATCATTGTTCTTCCTGTTGTTTACAAATGCACTTGAAACCATTCATCCCTATTTCAAAAAGTGATTACCTTTGAACGCTTTATCATTTAACCCTTTAACGCGCAGTGTTCCCGCTCTGGGAACGCCAAACTCTGACGTTTTGACTGTTGCCAGTCACGAAGAATAGATTTGATTTCTATAAAAACAGTAGCGGGTGACACAGCTCCACGAGAATCCTTTACTTTTTAGCACGTCATTTCCCGTAAAAAAATGGTCACGATTATTTTTAACAGCACTGACATATCTGCTGAAAAATGGAAGAATGCGAGAGCAGCTGGATAGATTGCCCAATGCTGAAAAAAGGACTGCCGTTGCCATCGCTCGACTTAACTACCAGCAAGATGGCGGACTATCGAAACGTTCATCGCGTTCCACAGATCTAGAGGCCCTTTTTTGACGACAGCTGGCTGTGCCGGCCGTTTCGATCGTCCGCCATCTTGCTGGTAGTTAAGTCGAGCGATGGCAACGGCTGCCCTTTTTTCAGCATTGGGACAGGGTTGCGCCTCAAAGGGTTAACGTCACAACCTATGTATTTAAAACGCAGGAAGGTGTCTTACGGTAATAACACTATTGCAACATAAATTTGCTTACTTTTCCTTAAATTCAGATACATTGCACCAAAATATGTACATGTGTCTAGCGTAAATTTTATTTTTATTTTTTATTTCAGGTGTGTAAGTATTTTTTTATATGTGGGGTACTTTTATGGACAAGATTTTTTTGCTTAGCAACTACTCAAACAGAATATTTATAGTGATATATATTCCTTTTTTTAAAGTGATAGCTTCTTCCTAAGTATTTGGAGCATTTGTTTTAGTTAAATACCAGTATCTCCTATTTCAAACGAATTGCTCCATGATTCTTGAAGATTACCGTGTTTCAGATAAAAAACACGAATTATTTCTATTGGTATAAAAGAAAGGTCAAACACACAGAGTCCGGTTGCTCTGGCAACGGAATGGTGTCCCCCTTCATCATTTTCGATTTCTTCCGGAAAAAGTGAAAGAAAAAAGAATACACAATCCGGTTTAATATGAAAAACCTTCTTCAAGATATATTAAAGATTCTGAATTTTTTCCAATTCGGCAATTTCTTTCTATTAATGTCTGTCATATTTTTTTTCTTTCTTTTTTTATCTAATGGCGAATATATGCCGTTAATTGGTTATGGGCATTACCAAGGTCGGAATTACTGGTCACTTTATCATGGAGGTAACTAATATGCCAACCCACGTTACCTTCTGTGAAGGCACGGACGAAATGAAACCCTATGAATGAATGCCGGGAATCGAACCCGGACCCGTATTGGGGTAAATTTTGTTTGTGGATTAAGGCCGATTGACTGCACTAGAATCCTAGGCCTTTCGGGGGAAAGCCCTCTGTGTGGACTTCCTAAGAGATCCTACCCTGTCTTTACGTGAAGTTTCGGAAAAAACCACGGAAAGTTCCGAACGGCTAGGTCGACAGGCGCGACCGGGACTTGAACCTGGCGTCTCCCACCTTCCAGTTTTGTGAGCAGAACCTCTCAGACACAAGTGAGGCCGTAGTGGGGTAGAATGGCTTTTTAACCCCTCCACAGCCTGGCCGACTCACCTCTGTTTTATACCTGTCTCACTTTTCATTTGAAGAATATTTTACGACTAGTTGCTATACTAGTTAATGTCAAGGTGTAAAAGAGATCATGATTTTCTTTTTTTTTATCAAAATAATCGGGATAAAAAAAAATTTTTAAATTTTAAATCTTATTTTTTTAAAATAAAGTCAAATTTTTAACAAATAAATAAATCAGATTTTAAAATTAAGTTAAACTGCTTTATATAAAGAGTATAGACAAATGGTAAATATCTCTCTAGTTGTTGATGTATAAATCTGCAAATAAAATACTTCTTTGGTATGCAAATGAAATAATTTGCTCCCATGCAATTATAATAACAGTATTATGCATAACATATTGTGAGCCAGAGAAATTTAAAAAATGCGCTGTATCGAGGGCCAACCAAGTAGTGAGTTCTTTCAAGTAAGATAGTCTCAATAAAAAAACAACAATATATTAAAGACTAACTGACGACATATTTACAAATACAGTCGAACTCGCGTATGACGAGCGTGAAAGGACCGTTATATTTGCTCTCTATAACAGAGTGCTCGTAAAATACGGGTCCGTGACAAAATTATAAATATTCATACATACTTACGTACTATATTACTTTATTCATTTTTTATTTCTGCATGTTACCAAAGAAAGTGGTCAATTTGCTTTGACCAATTGCTTGTCTGTCTCTTTCTCGTGTTATTAATCTTCGGAGAAGAATCGTGGCCCAAAGAACATCATTTCCACCTCTCCCTTCAAAAATGTTTGAAACTTTTGTGCACACTCGAAAGCCATTGAGTATGTTGGGGGAAGTTCTGGTTGAAATTCTTCATATTCTTCGTTATCATTGTCGCTTTTATTGACTTCGGAATGATAAAGGAAGTTTTTCAAGAATGGATTAGCTGAGCTGGGAGGAGGTGGAGGTCAACAGAAGTTTTAGAAGTCAAAAACATTTTCCTCCATATAACAGGGGTTTAATCGTTAAAAGCGTGAGTTATGCTCCCATAGACTTAACAACGTACCAACCAAGTATTTACGATTACCTCAACAACGTACCAACCAAGTATTTACGATTACCTCGTTACAGCCGGATTCTCATTATATCAGGGCTCGTTATAAACCTCTGGCTTCTGGGTCAGAGGTTATGCATCCCCGATTTAAATCAAAGATTTTTTAAAAATCAATTGATTTAAATCAATTATTTAAATCTAAAATTAGCTACCGCTGTTGCAATAAATAGTTCTCGTCCTCAAATTTTTTACTCAAAACTTTTATGACTTCATATTAAATGTTACTAATCTATGAGAAAAATGCTTTAAGTAGTTCTTAAATTTTAACAATACTAACGAAACGGAGTAAAAACACAAATTGTCAATGAACGATCTTGATAGTTCAGAAAAGTATTTAGAGTTTGATTTATTATTGGAATTTCAATCACAAAGGTTAATTATTTCATGTAAATCAGTTCATGCTTTGCATTCTTTCTCAAATACCCTCAAAAGTTTGTTACCCAAGACCACAGGGGTTAGTGCATTTAAATGAAGACTAATTGCACAGCTCTGGTGATCCCTGGTAGTTCTTAAGAGTGATTAAGAAATCCATTATTTGTTTGGCTAATGATCTCGCATTAGATGACAATGCCTAATTAAAACCTAAAGATATTAGTTCTGCAATAAATTAACTAACGGTGATCGAGGTTTAAAAAGCACCTCCTCACGTGCATCTGTGTGTGCTAAAAATTTCCTTTTTCTCTAATCAGTGTTATATAATTAACCATCTTTTAAAAATATAAACTTAAACACTCTGAAAATGGGTTGTTTTCAGGAAAAGATCCAATCTGACTGGATTTATTTCCTTTGTAGAAATTGCGATAAGGAATTATTTTTTGCATTATTTTGATATATTTGTATTTCGCTCTTTGAATATTTTTACATTTAGATTATACAGATATATAGAAAATAGGAATAAAAAATAATTAAAATAATAAATATACAGCAGAATTGTTGTAAACTCAAAGTACTTAAATTATTATTATTACTTTATCTAGGCTCGAGAAATTTTTAGCAAACACGGTACTTTAAGAGGGAATGGCAAATAACTGATAAAATATTTTTATTATTAGATAACTTACAAAAACATTAAAAAAAAAATATCACGGTTTCTGACACAAGGATGGTACGAGGCTCGATGATTTCATCCCTACACTCATGCAGGCGATGCTGTTCAAGCATGCGACTGCAGTGTACAAGTGCCGCGACCTATCGTCTTGCTCTTAAAATTACACGTCACTATTTTCTTTTTGTTGCAGCCAGTTCCGACCTTCAGATACTGTGGTCGAGAAATTGCGCGTACGTAATCCAGACTGACCAGAAGTGTATTATCAACAGATTTAAAGTGTAAGCATTGTACAGGGATTTCGCAGCGGGAAATGCTCTAATAAAAATATTAGTTCAAAAAACTTTCTTTCTGAAACTTCTAATGCTTCCTTAAAAATAAGGTAACGCTTAGTAGGAAATGCATTACAATTAATAGCCGAGCTGTTCGCAAAAACAGAATTCCTTCACGTACCAACTGACCACCACACTGCGCTGTATCATTAATACTAGACTTTTCTCTAAACGCAAAAAAAGAAGACAGGTACAAAATCAACAGTACGGAACTGCACGCGAACCTGGCATTATTAAGGCCATAAAAACATTGTAAGAGCCTAATAACTCATATGAAACATCTCCCACTCGAAGAATCGATTCCTGTATCGATTAAAGCGATATCAAGCCTTCTTTTCCATTCTTTAATATAGCCCCACAGTTGAAAACGAAATTCTGGCACACAAAACTGTTTCCTGCTGCTGACACAGGGTGGTTATCGATCAGCGCCATTTTTGTTGCCATGGCGACCGTGTATAAGGTCCCTTCCTTAGATTTGTTGTTCAATGAAGAGCGAGAGAAAAAAAAAAAGAATCCAGTGTGGATGCCCTAAAGATGAAATGACCCTCGTTAAGGAACGTATTGGTCTGTCATGTCCAGAATGCTTTTGTGAATAAAAGAAGTTGCCCGGATTTCGGATATTGAAGTACAAACGGATGTAAGGAATGCTGATGAAAAGCTATTTTCTGTTACGGGGTTCCTTTTATGGGTCGATGTACATTTTCCTTTGCTTTTCTCAAAACAGTTATTACGTGTCCATTATTATTTTTTTCTTCAAAAGTCCAGAAAGAGTTATGGACTTACGCCTGGAAAAGTAATTCAGTTTGCCACCAGAACTTGTTTCGAGTCAGTAGATTTCGTGCTGTGTTTTACCTATGTAACTAAATTTTACGAAAGAAAAAGTGTGCATTGTGCAGTTTTAGATTTTCTTAGCAACTTAAGACAACATTGAACAAGCAAGTCCCATGTTTGTATTTTAATGCTGAAACAATGGCAAAGCTTTAGAGACTACACATCAGAATTTAACTAATTTTAGATACATTTTTGTAAATTATGCACCACATGGTAACACATATATTAAACTCCCTCCGCGCTGTATTCTTTGATTCCTCAACTAAAACACTTCTATAACTTTCCGGGTTCCGAATCTTCAAATTTTTATTCGAACACCAGGCAGGTGGTATTTCTTGAATAAACAGCTGACACATTTAATTACATAAATATGCATTTTAATGTAAACCCTACAAGGTGGCTAACTCAGTTCAGGTTTCCTATCGGTCTAAATTTTTTTAACACTCGCACAGGACAGGGATTTCTTCAGGTACAAGTCACTGGAAGCACAGATTTCATATAGGCTACCGATCTTGCTTCCTGACTTGAACCTGAAGAAATTTCTGTACGGGCATCACTTTTTCACTGACGATGACTGCAAAGAACTGTGACACTCTGGCTCCTTTCTCAAGAGCCAGACTTCTGTGACACTGGATTACAAAAACTTATCCAACGGTGTGACAAACGTTGCAGTTCATGTATTCTTATGTTGAGAAGTAGCTGAAACATTTACTGTCGCAATAAATCTCTCTAGGTGATAATGTTTTGTTCCTTTTCATTGGTCGTGGGAAACTTACTTTTAGGACGACCACCGCAGCTGAATAGCTGTTACACTATGTTTTTTTAATCTAGGAATTATCATAATGGTGTAATTTAACAAAATGATAGGAAGAAGGATCAAAGTTGATGTGGACGAGTTTATTACATTGAATGTAACGAGCGCTTGTATCTTGTCCTGTGTTTGGTTCTGGCAGTTCCTAATGTCAGGGATTCGCAAAATTTGCTTAGCCAAATTCGTTTTGTTTATACACTACACTTCACGCATAATTACTGTATTCACTTTTAAAAGAACTACACCATTTTGATGATTTCTGTATTAAAAAAATTTATGTGTGACTTTGATACATAAAATCTTTTAATTAAATAAAAAAAAAACATTAGATATAACAATTACCAAATTACTTTCGTTCAGCAAAATGACAAATTTCGAATTTTTTAATTTAGAGAGTGTACAAAACTACAGAAGGAAACATTTCCATTCGTCATCTAAAAAAAATTACATTATTAAAACTTAAAAATACAATGAGATCTGTTTAAGATGGTCTCGTTAAGGATGGATTTTTTTTAGCATTGCGTTTCGCACAGTATAAAACGTGTGTGATCAAAACTAGAGAGCCCACGTGTGCTGCCGCCTGGGGAAGGGTTTGGAAAAGCAAACTTTCATTGTTATTCCTATGTATGTGTACATAAAATTTTACATTGTCATCTAAAACTTTAGGTTTATGAGCTCTGATTATGAAAGAACCTTCTTATACAGGACGAACTAAAATCATTGGCTTTTGACAGTACATTTTAACGAGAATTCACTGTGCTTCAAAGAAAACTAAAGACCCCCCGCCCTTTATGATCAAGTAGACGAGACACTGAATATGGTACATAGCTGAAGAATGGAAGAGTCGGGGGTTCTGGCCAATTGCGTGGCTGTCGATCTAACGGTATGGAGTTTCGAGCGATTTTCTCCAGATGTAACAGGAATGCGCGTTAGAACCCTTTAAGAATTTCCCCATCCAAGGCACCCCTTAGACAGATACCCCACGTATCTGCTCAGGACTGCGCAGGTTTGCCTTGACACAATGCGCAAAAGGAAACTAAACGTTTTGTGACGTTCTGAAGAACTTGAAAAATAGTAATGATAATAACATAACCATGGAAAGATGCATCTAAAATCGCTACACACATGTTCGACCATTTGCGTTTTCTGTTTCTAGTCGAGTAAAACTATCAATCACAATGCGAGGAGGGGTTCTGCAGGATACTACACCGAAGAAAATCCCTTTTGACAAGTTTTAAGAGCATCGGAAACATCACTTTCTTTTAACTCACTCGATGTCTTAGAGGATAAAGAAAAAAGAAAAAAGAAAAAAAAAATGTTTCTAGTGTTTCTTCATCGCCACTATATTTAGACTCGTTCCCTGTTTATAAAGAAAAAAAATGAGGGGCAGAAAGGAATGATGGAGTACTCTGCTCAATGCTCCAACTTCCAGATAGCAACATCGCTGAAGCATTTTAAACAAGAACTTGGTTCGGCGTCTTGCGGTTTCGGCGAGTTCGGGTCGTGGAGTTTAAAAGACCATGGCGCGGCTGCTTTGGAATGAGTCTTGGAATAATTATATCCGAGTAAATTAAGGCCAGGATCGAAATATAAGAAGGAAACACGGAGAATTATAAAAGGATCTGCTTTTTTTCTTTCGTAGTGGTATCGAATGAGTAGCTTTCTTATGTGCAGGTGGAATATTCTGGAAACCACCAGGTAATCAGCCGAAATAATTAAAAAATAAGCTTAAAGAGAATGGCAGCTACACGTGTTCTAGTAGATTTTTATTAACTTTTTCAAAGCAGGGGAAGGTATTTATGGCTTCGGATGTCCTTATATCTGACACTCATTAACTTCCGTAGTTCTGCAATTCCTATCGCTTTCCAACAAAGTTGAAAGTGTTTATGGTTTCAGGTTGCATGTGCTCTAAATGTCGTGGCTTATTGCGAAATTTAATTATGTCGTAGCAGTTTTCTATACAGAATGATTATAAAGTGACTATATATTCTTGTGATATTCAAATTTTATTGCTTAAATTATATTACATCAAACATACATCATAGCAGGACATACTTTTAGTAAAGTTCAATGTGCTTCCCTTGCATATCTCGGCAAAGCCTGAAGAGTACCACCTTGGCCCGGAAAACAGGGAGCAACATAGCTGGTGTAATGTCTTCAGTAGCAGCTGTATTTTGCCACCCATACTTAAAGGCAGGGAAGGGACATGCCATCCCCTATCTCCCAGGAAAAATATATATTACCGTAATGATTTACGTACTGGTATAACTTAGATGTGGTTCAGCATTAAAATACAGTACTATGTTTCTCGGGCAGGACCCTTGACTCCCCCTCCCCCCTATAAACAATCATATGGGCTTGCATGCAGCTGTAATCTGTTGTTTAAGTTGTTCAATGTTGCACCTTCAACTGCACACCTTGGATTTTATAAATCCCTTGTAATGAAATGTAGGAAAGTAAGATATGGAGAGTACTATCTTCCACATTCTCGGCGATCCCCGACCAGTTTATCTGCCAAGGATAGTGCAAGATCCGGTTAGAATATAGCGATATTCATAATCCCCTTACTGATCAAAAGTGGATCCAAGAATTGCTACAACAATTTTGAGGTACACATTACCTCGTACACATGATATGCAAAGGGAATACATTGAAATGCACTACATGGTATCTATAAAAGAACGTCCCAGTTCCAGTGGTATATTGCAACAATTTAATTTAGATCTTTAGTTATTTAGCACACATCGTACCTAAAAGTCCAATTCTTTCCACATTTTGGCTAACAAGCTCGTATTAATGGACGCAACAACTTCGTCAATTCTGTGTCTCATCTGGCAAATCAGTAGGTAGTTCCGGGCCGTAGACATGATCTTAGGTCTCAAAAATAAATAAATAAAATAAAATAAATAAATAAATAAATCTCATGGCGTTATTTCAAGTAAAGTGGCCAGCGAAAAAGAACTATGTTGTCTAGAAAATTACGACAAATCCAAAGGTCAAAGATTTCGACGTTCAACATTTCTCGTACCAGAAGATTTCACAGTAGGAAACGGAAGGGAATCTATCCTGTTCCCTTGATATGTTGTCCCCCTTCCTGATACTTTGAAACTCACTTTATAAAAAAGTTGTTTTAAAAATATGAAAAAAATAATCACTCTCCTGTGAAATGGTATTACAGAACCTTTCACAAATCATAAATTTCATCCACATGCAGAACATTCGTGTACTAATTTTTCTTACAAATATAAAGAAGAAAACGGAATGAGGGCTTTTCTATCAAATGCTCCATAGAAAACGAAAGAGAGTTGAATGTCCAAGTATTACGCACGTGAGATCTTGCCACAAGTCAGCTGCTCCGCCAAGCATCTCAAGTTAGGGTTACCGAAGTGCTCTCTATCCTTTAAACCTGCTGCAGGGTCTCGCGCATGCGCTTATTATCTAAAACTGTTTGAGTTCCTTTTTAATTGTTAATTTGAACCAACCCTCTTCAGGCCTTACAGTTGATACCATTAAAATTTATAACAGTGATATTCTTTCATGAGCGTAACTGTTAAAGTGTGTCTTCATGTGATATATGTTTGACTTAGATTTTAATTTAAACTATAAAATGTGATTACTATTACAATGCACAGTTACTTTATAATCTTGCTGTATAATATTTCCCTTTTAAATAATATCTGATTAGCACTTGTTCGTCTTTTCACAGGTGCAATATTACTGAAATTTCCACACCAAAGTGCATGCTTCGTAATTTATAACGTTGTTCCATTTTAAACAATTAATAAGTAAATAAATAAATATTGATATATTATTTCTGGTTTACGACATCAGACACACAGGTATACATGTATGTGCGTCTGAAGATGCATATCAACTCTATCTGTTTTGCTTGGCTAAATGAAGATTTTTTTTTTTTTTTTTTTTACAATTTTTATTATATTGTAGAGATTTCAATAAAATATAATGTTGTTTTTGATAAAGACAAAATATACAAATAAAAAAAACTGTTAAATTATAAATTTTCTTCTATTATATTCTGTTTATGGGCCACATCATTGGAGTAAGCAAAAGCATCATCATTAATTCTTCTTAAATAAGCACCATTTTATTTATTTTTGCAATATACTTCTGCAAACTGTTTATCATTCATTGTTTCACAAGCCTAAATAATCCGTCAAACTGTCCAGTAGCTGCCTGATATAAAACTATATTAATATTGATAAGATGAATTTAACACAGACATTTACAACTACTATTAATAAATAAATAACAATGTAGCAACATTATTCTACATTACTGATGAGTACATCCATCCCTTACATATTCATAAGCGTCGTGTAGTTACACCCGTCAAATATTGAACATCAGGCTGCAAAAACACAGTTCTGCTCTCCTCTAACACGCTACAGTAGATTGTGGAAGCGTCTTTATTTTCCTCGTGCTATAACACACCGTTCCAATGATCCTACTTCAATAAATGAATAAATAAATAATGCAAATCAATACTATTTATTGCCCATTCATTTATGCAATCGAGTTTTCTGTTTCTGAAAATGAGTGCTTTATCAATAACGCGGAGGAACTCGCAGGTCAGTTCAGCCGGCACTGGCACTCGATATTTTTATGGCCATGCGGTTCAATATTTTATCGCGAGGTATTTGATGGACGGGGGGACCACTTTAGGAAGGAGGCAACATTTTCATAAATAGTTCCTATCGATCAGGTGGCAGGAGCTGGAAGGAAATCGATGAAAGCAGGGAAAGCTCTCCTAATCAGTGGCCGGGGACCCTTTAATCATATTTCATAGGCCCGTTCCTGGAGGCTGTTTTTTTCAGTAAAGGGATTAGACGCTCTCTGCTGTGAAAGGGAATATATGGTTTGACTTAATATACTTATGATTTATTTATTCCGTCCTCGAGTTCTTATTATCTTATTGCTTTTTAAGCTCGTTGAGTTAATAGTGTTGTTAAGCTAATTTCGACCTTAGTAGCCTTAAGCGAAGAAACCGTATTGAGTAAAGCGTGTATTAGGGGGGGGGGTAGTGATGGTCATGGATGAATGAAACCATTCGAATGAATCGACCATTAAATGCATTTGAGATAAACGATTTTGGAAAATCTATTCAAACTTTCAGAACTTAAGCGTTCAAATAGCACACAACATTTGAACGCTTAAGTTCTGGAATCCCGAATGGAAATCGCGAGTACTGTTCGAAAAGTGAAATCTCGACTACTATTCGAATAGCTTTTTTTCCCTACCTAACGGCGGCCTACTGTATGCTTCAACGCTGCGAGGGCCGCAGATGTTGGTCATTTCATAATAGGGGTGCCTATTAGGCAGATCAACGTTGCCCCCTAAGAGTGGTCTCCTAATCTTGTACCAATTCCAGATGACAGACCTAGCACCTGGATTGGCACACCCAAAGGCAGGGGTCGCGCTGTCGATCGCCAACGTCGCAAATTGCGAAAATAAAATTAGTTTGGCGAAAGAAAATACGTTTTGGCGAAAATATTGACAATTGCTTTTCTTTCTGATGTCCGGAAAAATCTAATTTGGCGAATGAATTGGCGAAATGTTAAAAAGAGCCAGCGCAATCCCTGCAAAGGTGTCGTTCGAACATGAAGGACATTTTCAAACGATAAGCAGGACAGATCCTACGTGCACCAGCTCCATTTAGCTGGCTTTACGCGGTCCACAGCAAACTCGGTCGAGAGAGGAGTTCGTCCTCAGGAGCACTGGTCAAGCCGAAAAGGTTCCTTTTGATGTTCTGGTGGAAACCGAGTTTAATTGACCGATCTGCTGCCGGGCACACTATTCAAATTGTGAAATCGCGATTACTATTCGAAAAGAGAAAATGCGAGTACTATTCGATAAGTGAAAATAGTGATTACTATTCCAATAGAAATTGCGATATTCTGTGTTCGATTCATCGATTATTGATTCTGCTCGAACAGTAGTAATCGATTATATTGATTATACTATTCGACTGGCACAACACTAATCTGTGTCAATTGTTGTAAGAGGATCGAATTCAGAATATTTTTCGAATATGTCAAGCAATATTTTACTTTGTGGAAACATAATAAACCCGTTAAAGGACCGTTGCAGCTCAGTTAGTTAAAGCGCTGGATTGTTAACCGGAAATGTTTGTTCCATTACGCTGTACCACTGAAGACGACCATGTACATGAGGTGTACCTGCACGTAAAATCCGTAGCTCGAGCATTTTCCGAGGGTCGCAATATTCGAAAGTTCCTTCCTTTTGATGAGGACCTATGAGTTTTGATGAGGCAGCTTCATAAGACAAATTTGGTTACGTGAGCTGTTCTTTCCTGTCAAACGAACAAACGCCCTATAGATAAATTCTTTAATTGGGATGACGGATTTATGTGGATGTCAGACTTCCTATTACAAGAGCAATAAACGAAAAACTACCTTTCGAAGGTAATTTAAATGTCTTTGAAAAAATATAAAAGTACTTACCAAAATTGGCAAAAGCAATATCTTTTTAGAAAGTTTTCAATTAATTATAATTCCGTTATTTAAAAATACTATCTGAAAATATATACAAAACACTTATATAAGTTTTCACGTACTCTCTTAATAATCAAGAGTGAAAAACCAGTGCTGAGGAGTGATATATCACCCTACCTTCGTGACAAAAATCAGCCAACCTCCATAGAGTGAGAAATCACTATTCTGAAGAGTGACATTTCTGACTCTGGACTAGGAGTGAGAATTCAAAAACCCACTCCGGGAAAGAGTGCCTCACTCTAAGGAAAGGGTGACAGCACGCCATCCCTTAAAGAGTGGAGCGCTCTGATCAAGAGTGAGCTATGACCCTTTTTAAGAGTGACCGCCACTTTTTATAGGGTGATTATTCGAGACCGTATCCAGGGGTCCGGACCCTCCCCCCTCCCCAAAAAATTGATTTTTGTTAATAAAATAATAATAATGACGTCTTTTTGTGAAAAATTCTGCCTTTTCCACGGTTTGGACCCTGCCTGAAATTTTTGTCTGGGTACGGCCCTGGATTTATTCCTTGCATATGCCTTGCTTCTGGCTATCACTATTTTAGGGAAATTAAAATAATTCCTTATAAATATATATATATATATATATATATATATATATATATATATGAATGTATCTGGTAACAGCATTGATTATTATTATTTTTTAAATATTTGGCAAACATTAAAAGATATTTTCTATATAGCATCAATATTTATCCAATCTTGTGAATTCATTGAAAATAAAATCCAATATTATAAATTTAATATTTTGCCCATTTGAAGTCAAATTTTAATACTATTGAATCTTAAAGTATTTGAAATTTATCAATAATATTGAGTGTATATTAGAAATATTTCCAATATTATTAAGTACTAATTACTTTTAATTATTAAAATTTACATATATGTGAATACTTTGAGAGTAAAGACCACTTCCAGTATTGGTAAAAACTAGAGTTTAGCCCTGATATATGCTCAAAATGTTATTATTATTTGTAAAATTTTAATTAACATATGAAGTGTGTATTGAAATATTAATTATATATTGAGAATATTTCTGAAGCAGTCTCACTACCAATGAACTTTTAAATATTAACTCAATATTGTGAAAACATTGATATCAAAAACCAATAATATTACAAAGTAGTAAGTGAACACATTGAGAATAAACAGTTTCCAATATTGGTAAATAAAATTCCAATATTGGTAAAAATTAGCATTTAGGTCTGATAAATTCTCAAAATAACATTATACTTTCAGTATGACTATACTAATACCTTTTTCCACTGAATTTAACATACAAAAAAATATATTCTTAATATAGGGTTGTATTGAAAATATTTTTGAAGTAGTCCTCAATTGATAAATTTTTTAATGTTAACTCAATATTGTTAAAAAAAATTGAAAACAAAGATCGACTGTAACTTCGTCAAATGTAACTTCGCTCAAAGTAGCAAAGTTAATATTTGCCTCAGATATATTTAAAATGCATTTATAGTATTTGATATACATTGGAAATATATTCAATATGGATAAGTAATTACTTTAACATAACTTTATACCATTTTTAATTTTTTTGGTTAATATTTACTCAATATTACACTGGGAATAAAGCTAGTATTGGTAAAAAGTAGAAAGTTGATATTTAACCTTTATATTGTAAAAATTATAAAACTTTGCTGCTATTGAATTTAAATTAAATATATTTAAAATGTATCTGCAATATCGAGCGCCTTGAAAATATTCTTCATATCGTACAAGTAAATATTTTTGCCGCATTTACCTCCCCCCCCCCCAAGTTTGTCCATAGGCAATCTTTAATACATCATAGCTGGATATTGGGTATATCTATTAGAAGTCCAACATAAAATAGATTTCTCTATTAGAAATTTGAGGTGTGATCTCTCTAATGAGTAAATAACATCTATAATATACAGGTATCTGTATATATGTAGCATAGTTATAATAATTAAACTTCCAGAAGATCTCAAATATCCCAAAAATGGCTATCTATTTCATATTCAAAATATCCAAAGATCAGAAATTGATACTTATTTCATATCCAGAACTTCTTAGATATCTATTTCTGGGCTATCTTGGATTATTGTCATGTTCAGAATGATCCATAACAGCTGGAAAATAAATTTTACATAGCTCAATGGTACAAGTAATATCTGACCCCATGCATTTTTAGATTCTTGCTTTCATTCCAGTGAGTGAAATGTGGACTGTTGACACAAAACATACAGTATTTAAAATAACAGCCTATTCTGAAATTAAACAGATTAAGAAGGAGTACAGAGTTTCATTTTAATAATCAGATGATGGCATCACTAAAAGGTACCCCCAAGAGTTCCACATGGTTACTAAAACAAACCTCCATAACCTCTAGATCTATTTAGTTACAGAATTCGTTAACAGTTTATGTTTTGTTTGGTTAGTCAAAACGTAACAGGAATAGAAGTGAAAGTTTCAAAATGCTTGGAGGTGATCTGTATAGCCACTGAGCTATGTAAAATCCATCAGCAGGAGATTTATAAGAATTTTCTTTGTCTGCAGTACTATAACTTCATTTGAGGTAATCTGTGATCAAACAAGAATAGAAATAAGAGTTTCGGACATCCACATTACTCAACAGTGTGCAGAAATATTTGATATGTTCAATGATACCTTTTCTCCTGCTGAAATAAAAAATCCCTGAAAGCTTATTTTTTACCTATGGTACATTTCAGAACAACTTTCACTTACAACAGTATTAACAAAACAATAAAAATAGTTCATGATAAGATATTTATATAAAATCAAAAGAATACTAATAATTTTGATTTTTAAAAAGGTTTTATTTTAAGCATAATTTATTCAAACTTTCTTTTCGACTTTATTACAATTAACAAGTCTTTTTTTTTAAATTTTAAATAAATAAGAAATGAACAGGATTGAATTGTTATCGAAAAGAAATTATTTGAAATTAAATTTCAGTCATTTATACGAACAAATACAAGAATTATGAAACACGAAAATAAGTTAAAAGAGTAATAGCTATCCTTTAATTGAAAACCAAAAAAAAAAAAAAAAAAAAAAAAAAAATTAAATAAATAAACTAATTGTTGGGTAAATCAAAATCAAAAATATAAATATATCTGCTGATAACCTCTGTTAATGTACATATCATGTTTGGAAATGTAAGAGAATACCTATTTTTCTATTCTTCCCCCTCGCCCCAGAAAAAGGAATAAAATATTTCTAAAATGGAAACTACTTTATATTGATTGATTTCTTTTTTTGTGAAAAGGGGTAAAGAAATATTTTTGTGCAGGCCAATACATAAATAATATAAATCAAAACCAATTATTTCATAATTCCCCAACAATGCCCATTTTGTTGAATCCCCCCAACATTTTTGTCTTGTCCAAAAACCATTATTTAAGGTTTAGAGGCATGAGCAAGAATACAGGTTAGAATCCTTAAAAAGTTCACCACCCAAGTCAGCCCCCCCAAGAAGACACCCCTCTTGTAGACTTGCCATAACGCAAAGAAATAATTGAAGTTTAGAGCATGAGGGTGAACCATATTAACCTCCATAGATAATGTCTGGGTGAGGGGGGGAGGGTGGTGATTCACAGAAAAAGATTTTTTTTTTTTTTCACCTCTTAAAAAACCAAATTCCTGTTCTGAACATAATTTATACATACTTAAAAATAAAAGCCATTTCTTAATTTTTTAATATATATACACATTCATTTCTTTATTTATTTTTAAGTGTGATTTTATTTATTTCAATTTCACTTTTACAGCAAAATAGCTACAAATTACTTAATCTTTTAAAAACTTCAAATTGAAAAAAAAATTCTTTTAATATAGATTTTATGCAAGAATTATTATACTATTGAAAACAGATTTAGAACAATAAATGAAAGTAAAGCCAGAAAAACTCATTAGTATGTTAGAACAAAGTTCAATTAATACGAGGGCCAAAAAAAAAAGAAAGAAGAAACAGTTAATAAAAATATATAAGCAAAGTCTTAATAAAAACATGAGTAATGGAACTTCCAAGTCCAGAGTAGTCTTCAGCCTAGCAAATTTTAGTTTACGATGCGTTCTAAATTTAAAAAAAAAATTTAAACTATTACAGAACTGCAGAAGTAAAAAATAGCCTACGAATTGAAAAAGTGGAAGATATCTCTTATTGAGACTCATGCAGGTTTGAATGAATTATAAAAGCAATGGCAGTGAACACACAACAAATTATTACAAATTTGGTTTAATTGTATTACATTGTTACATTTATATAAAATACAATCACTGGATTCAATATGAGTACTTCAATACTATTTCACATTCAGGGATTCTTCTAACAGCATCTGGAAGATAAAAATTATGACTTCAACAAGTAATTACAGAATTAAAAGTTAAAACATAACTGCTATTCTATCCTAATAAAAAAAGAGTACCCTCCCCATAATTTGAATAAGACTGAAGAAAGGCTCAAAATCAGAAAGAGTTGGCAGCTAGAATATACTAGAGCATAAACTAGATCTATGTTAAATACATACAAAATAAAATTAGTTAAAATTAGTTTTGTGTGTACATGGATTAGTGTCAAATTTAAATCTCCAACTAAAGCACAGCTTAACACTTTCAACTAGGTGATGAATTTACAGAGGAATAAGTCACCAGATCTTTTCATTTGATTCAGAAAACATTTTGTTTATAGTTTCACTAAAATCGGAGGATAACTTTATAATAAAAAGTCTGCAAATCTACATACATTTTGGAACACCTTTAGGAGCAGGTTAAATACAATTTTGGAACAGCACTAAAGCATACCGAAAAATGGTAATAATAAATACTTTCTTATTACCATTTTTCATATTACCATATTTATGTATGGTAATAATAAATACTTTCAAGTAACATTTACATATACTGTAACCTTCTGAGTAAGAGAGGGAAGGGAAACAGGGTTCCTACTGTTAAAATTGTACAAATTATGAATAAAATAAAGATGTAGAATTTAAGCTGCCTTTTACATTTTAATTTTGCCACTGAACATAAAAGCAAATGGAAAAAAAACTGCAATAAAACCTAAATATAGCAGCTCAAAAAAAAAAAAAATCTATTTTTTTACCTGCAAAAAATAAAAGAAAAAAAAACTTTAATTTTACAGATAAGAATGCTTGTACTGTTTTATAAAATAATCTGTTCTCTATGCTCTATTAATATTAGAATATACTGATATGCAAAGTGATTGAGAGCACAAAATACTTTATTAAAAGTAAGGAACATATTGTAGGATTTACTTCACAAAATTTTATTTTGTGAGGTAAATCCTCTGAGGTAACACAAAAAAGAATAATTGGGGACAGTATTGAAGCGAAAATCCCATATCAAAGCAATTTGGAATAAAATTATCCCTGAATCACAGTAACCTGTGCGTAATAACAAACATCAAACTAATAGTGACAAAATAAATATTAAACACATTACTTACTATTGGTGAGTTAAATTTGCAAATTATTACAATCAATTAAAAAATAGAAAATATTCAGGACTTGTAACATATTTTAGGTACATCAAAAATTGAGTAAAAAATAAAGTGAACTTTGCAATAAAAACTTTTCATGCACAGCAAGTAAAATATCATCAAATAACAACATTCTTAGCAAAGATCACATCTATATGTGGAAGATAAACAAAAGAAATAAATAATTAAATGGAAGTTTGAAAATACTTTTCATATCCAGTCTGGTAAATTACAAGGATTCAGTGCTCAGAAGTGTAGCTAGAGGGGGACATTTGTCCCAGGGCATAGGATCCAAAAGGCACCAATTTGTATATAAAACTTTTTCCAGCGCATTTTGGTAAACAGGAAGTGATGCAAATTTGTTCTCTGGCACTGAAAATTCTTGCTACACCTCTGAGTACTGACCCCAATTAATAACCTAGATCTTCTTGAAGTCAGTTAAAAACTAGACTAAAGATATTTTTGAGTAATATTCAAATATACATATGACAACATGTGAACACTGACAAGGTTATTGCACTTTGTTAATACTGCAGGCTTAAAAAATCTGAATTTACTAAGGAAGTAAAGTTTACATTTACATATTGTATTAGTAAAATTAAAAAACAATATATTTCATCTGTTTTTACCACTAATGGTGGTACATGTAATGTGGTGTCAAAACTGGTAGGCTAGTTTTCGATTTGGTTTGTACCAAAGTACAGATATGAGATTAACAAAAAAGGAAAAAAAGTCTGAAAGAATGTCCAAACAACTTTTGAGCAATTATACTTATGAATTTCAAGAGCAATAAATATTTTAATTTTTATTGATACTAAATCTATCTTACTTATATACAATTTTGCCTTACTGAAAAATCAGAAAATTTTTGAAAAAAATGAAAAAACTGAATTCTTTATAAACATTGAAAAAGGTCTGAATATTAAACTAAATTCTTAAATCTCATCTCTGAAAGTAGCATTTTACAGTTTACATTTTAAACAACAACAGCAGTGACAACATTAATAATAATAATAATAATAATAAAAGTTACAGGAGTTTCAAGGTTTTACTTGCAACATATTTTTAAGAGGTAGTGAGGGTGCAGAGTAAAAAAATTAATCTGAAGGGACTAAAAATTGATTTTTATACTTTATTTCATTGTTACTTCATAAAATGTTGCAAATAAGACTTGATTTTGCAAGCAATTTATTAACTTGGTGTCAAATATGCAACTTGACATAAAAAATTTGCATATAATAGAGATTAAATAAATGACAGAATATAGCATAACATAAAATGATATACTAAAGAGTTGCCTGGGTCAAATGCTTTAATAAAGAATACCACATTGAATTTTACTGTATAAATATTTATTGTTTTACTCATTGATGTAACTTTACCGAAAGTTATACTTTTTTTTTCTTTTAAGAACAGCCCTAATAACTTTCTCAATTTACATGAAATTTATAAAATTTAATACATAGTCACTAACTGCCCCTAAGTAACATCACTTTAGGGAAAAAAAACTAAAAAAAAACATATAAATCAATTTGGAAAATAAGAAAAAAATAAACTAAACAAAAAAGTAAACATCTCAAAAAAAAAAAAAGTTATTGACAATTATGAAATTATGCGATACAAGCTTTGAAAAAATTAGACCGCAGAGATCAAAAGTATGCAGACTTTGAACTAGTAATTAAGAACATTTAAAGAATAAATAAACAAATAAAACAAAAATATCAATACCACTTATAATGCCAATAGTTTCTTCTCTTTTACAGCATGCCACTGACAAAAATTCAATGGTTTTCCACAGGACCAGTTCAGAGTACTAGAAAATAAAAAGATAATAAAGTGATAAACAGCCAAAATCAATCAGTTTTTCTTGTAACATATTTTATTCATCACTTGGCTCTGCAAGCTTAAAGACAGGCTTCTCAAAAACTCGGTATAATTCAGAATGCTTCTTCATAGACAGCATGATGAACTTTTATAGAACAACAAAACTGCAGGTCTTATCCCATTTTTAGGGAGAAATTCACGAAAGTGGAAACTGTATCTGATGGCTAATTCTCCCTCTATTTTGGACAATACAATATGTTATAAATTTTTCTCTGAGTATTTCACTTCTATAATCATTTGTATAGCCATAAATACAGCTTGTGAAGAGAAATTCTGAATTTTCAAATTTCTGACATAGTTGAATTCTTTTAAAACCTGTTCAGAAATTGCATTATTTCTTGTAAAAAAAAATAACTTGATTGAAACATTTTGTTTCTACTCAGTGAGACACTTAATGAAACACAATTTTTGTGAGAAATATACTACCCATCTGATTCAGTGCTTAAGATATACATTCTTCTAAAATGGGATGCTTTGCAATGCAAATAATAATAATAATATAAAATTCACACAGACATGTGTATAAGGAACATTTATAACATATGATATGAATATAAAATTAACTCCCAAATTTAAAAATACACTGAAACAGTAAATAATTAAAAATAAATACATACTTATATCTAAAGACATCCAAAGTAGTATTCACCCTTATCAAAGGTTCTTGAAAAATCACCCAGTCATCGCTGTTATTAACTCTCCTATATTTCAAGAAAATGAGTATTCAGTACATAAAAAACATTCTAAAAGTTTCGTTTTCTAAAGCAACCAATTTATATGAATATTCATTTATTATCAATTTATATATATTTAACTAATGACCACCCAAGGTAGGAGTCTTCAGTTAAAATTTACATTTAAACATTATCACAAGAACAAATGATTCGGTGGTAGATCGAGGGGTAATGGGATGAGTGGCTATAGAGCTTCAGTCCCCCCCCCCCATCTCAAATCCAGGCAGCAATTATGACATAAAGTCGCTTGAGTCAGAAGTATGGGTCTAAATGGGGGCCCCCCTTACATTTTGTTTCTTCACCGACTCTGACAATTGTCTTTCTGTATTTTCCACAGTATTTACCCGCTTGCCCATGATAATCAGGGAACAATCATATTACATTAAATTTTTCAGTAATATTTGACTTATTTATTAAGATATATTTTTCAGAAATTTGTATATGAATGCATTTAAAATTATTTCAGATTTTAAATGCAAAAATAATGTGTAACAGATAAACAGTGATAATTCGCAAGTAATAATATATTAAGATGCTAACATATCAAAAATATATACTTGTGCAATATATATGAGGAATATTTGAAATATACACCCAATATTGTGGATACATTTTAAATAAATTTAATTTAAATTCATTAAGATTGACAATATAATGGGTAAATATTAATTTGCTACAATTTACATTAGTATTTATTTCCAATTTAATGATAATATTGAATAATTAAGTATATGAACATGAAAAAATAAAAATACTATAAAATTAATTACTTGTCAATATTAGGAATACATTAGAAATATTACCAATGTTTACCTAATATTGTGGATACATTTTAAATACATTTGGGCTAAATATTAACTTGCTGCTATGTAAAAATACTGGTTTGGGTTTTCAATGTTTAACAATCCTGTGACGTGCTATTTGAAAGTTTATTGGTAATGGAACTACTTCAGAACTACTTCCAAAATATAGGCAATATTGCAGATACATTTCATTTAAATTCAGTAGAAAAAGGATTAAAATTATTTTGAATTTTTAAGTAAATTTTACCAATATCATAAATTTATTTACCCTTAATGATACCCAGTAGAAGACCCAAACTCTGAAATCCATGCTGTCTGCTTTCTCAACAATGTCAATAAATAATGAAATCTGTTCTGCTACCTGCAAGTTCAGAAAACCACAGAATAATATCAAATACTTGAAAAATATAACATTAATGATATGGGCACCCATAAGGGGGGGGCTCAAGGTAGGGAACTTGCTCCCCCCCTAGGAGAGGAGAGCAGGGGCAGGGACATACCCCAAAAAAAATTCTGGGAGGGTCCAAAATTTTCGGAGGGGGTCCAAACGATGAAAAAGGCAGAAATTTTCACAAAAAGACTTCACCATTATTGCTTTGTTAATAAAAACTGAAATTTCGGAGGTGTTACAGACCCCCACCCCCCTTCCTGGGTACGTCCTTGGCCAGAGGGTGACTGGTGGGGCTTCAGCCACCCTCGAAATAAGTAAACATAAGAAATGGAGAAAATTACATATTCGTGGGTAATTTTGAAAGTTCAGCTTGAAATTTTTAAGGTTTAGATACGTCCCTAAGCCAAACTCACTCCCCCCCCCCCCCACTTAAGTATGTTTTTTCAATCTGCAAAGATATGTTCTGATTAAATGAATTTAAAATGAAATATGCTAGATAAATTTTAAGTTTATGAACATTTCTTATGCAATATGTGAAATAACCTTTATTAAAAATGAAGTCTTAAAAAAATGCAACTCAAAGCATGGCTTTTTCCATAACATTACAGAAATAATTCAGCAATCAAAATTAATTGAATGTCAACAATATTATTTGAATTGTCTTAGACTGAAAAAGTGTAAAGTAAGCTTTATTTAAGGGGAATAGATGAAGTGAATATTATCAAATACAATGAAGAACCGTTCTGATTATACCATCTTTAAAATAAAACAAACTACATTAAAATCGGCTCATCCATTTGGGATCTATTTTGCCACACACACATCCAACTTTTAGAAAAAAAAACCCAGGCATTTAGTATCTTAGAATGAAAATTTAATAAACTAAATTCATATTCTGAAAAAATTTAAGGACCCCTTAAAATGGGGTGTCTGGGGCATGTGCCCTCCTTGCTCCTGTGATAATCATGGTCTTATCATCACAGGATTTTCAGTAGTATTTGACTTAATTATTAAAATATATTTTTCAGCAATTTGTACATAAATGCACCTAAAATTATTTATCAGATTTTAAATTTTGAAATAATGTACAGTAGATAAACAGTCTTAATTCACCATTACTGTGATATTAAGATGCTGACACATTAAAAATATTTGTTAGTACAATATGAGGGAAATTTATAATATACACACAATACTGTGTGGATACATTTTAAATATATTTAATTTAATTCATTAAAATGGACAATATAATGGATAAATGTTGCTAATTTTTACCAATATTAGTTTTTATTTCCAATATAATAACAATGTGAAGGATTGAGTATATTAGCATTAGAAAAATAATAAAATGGTATAAAAATATTTTTAAAAATTACTTGTCAATATTAAGAATACATTATAAATATTTCGAATTTTTACTTAATATTGTGAACACATTGTAAATATATTTGGGCTAACTACTAACTTGCTACTATTAAAAACTTTATCAGTAATGGAATTACTTCAGAAACATTTCCAGTATATAGGCATAACAAGACATAAAATCTACCAAACCAAAATCTGCAAGGCTCTAAAATTAATACTGTATTACTAAATTTAATATTGTAACACTTACCTTTATTACCAGTAATATTAAACTTATCCGTTACTATACTATTGAATTATCCTTAAACAGTATACAAACTTTTCAATTCCAAAAATCTCGCATTTAACACCAAAAACAATAACTTTTTTTCCGCGTTGAATCAGTTTATCCGCACAAGTATCCCTTGTGTTTTTCGTACTACTAATGAAAGCTCACACATTCTGAATCACCTGCTACTTTCAGCTGGTTTCCCTGATTTAAAAGTGGACTTTCCTGAGGCCATCTGGGGTGTTCGATCGTAAATTATCCACTTTACCATATGAGAGAGAGGTTTGTGTATGTGTAAAAAGTGGAGAGGGAAATATTACACCACAACAACAGAGCGGTTATTTTGATCTAACAACGTATATATGTATATTCTAAGCGTGAATCTGTGCTAGAATGTGCAATAAGATAAAATGATGCACATAGACATATTGAAATTTAATCACAAAATATTTTTTTCCCACGTTTATAATTTATTTCAATATAAATTGCATACAATATATAATTGATCATTATTTTCTGCTTTTGATTTAAAATTTTGTTTATACTATTTGCAACAGGCGCGTATCCTTCCTAAAAATCTGACCCTTTACTTAGTTTAAAATTTGATACTGAGGCTACAGTTGAAACAGCTTGCTTACAATTTGATACACAGGTTAGAGCCCTCTCCACCCCCGAAATAAAATCCTGACTGCACCACCGATTTACAAACACGCATCAAAACATGCTCAAATATTATATACAGAAACAAAAAACGAAAGCAAGATTTCAGCTATATAAGCATAAATAACATACTACGATCAAGTATAGAGGCGGATCCAAAGATCAATTTCTCGGAAGGGTATAAAATTAAAAGAAGCAGGCTTGTTTAAGTCTTAAAAACAAAATGTATAGTAAAGCAAAATGTTAACCCTAACCAAAGCAATGTCTGTCGGAAGAGCTGGAGTCCTAATGGATCCGACACTGAATCAATGTATCTTATATGTTGTGAATTATCAAATTTTAAATAACATTTACAATAATTGAAAAGTTATAAGGTTTTACTTACTTGTGTTGGCTAAAAGTATTCCATTACTTGTATGCAGTTGGTACTTCGCAACTGCAGTCCAATTCCAATATGGCGTCGTTTGAGTGTGGAAGCAACGCACTCACTCCTGCTGAAGTGAACGCATCATGGGAAATGTGGTGACTCTCTCGCTAGAGTGAGCAGATAGCGCCTTCACCCTTACTCTAAGAGTGACATTGTCTCACTCTTGCAGTTAGGGTGACAGAATCCTATCGATGAAGAGTCATAATGCAATTTTCTCACTCTTATCTCACTCTATCTGGGATCATTTGCCGGTGACTTTTTGTAAGAGTGACAATGTCACTCTAAATTTTTAAGAGAGTACATGACAACACACTTAAGAGTTCAGTATTTCATGTTGAAAATGTAAGTTTCTTATGTGACTGTTTAATTGCTAGATTAGAACGATTCACTGTTTTATATAAAGAGATTATAGTAGTCTATAAATAAATATTATCAGTACATATTCCAATGTTTGTATTTTCTCTGCTCCTTTAATTAATCAGCATCAAGCTTAAAGGGACAAGTGAAAAGCCTCATTTATCAAAGAACCCTTTATATTTCGAGACTTTCCACATATTTAAGCCAATAAATCGGAGAAAAAACCTGATTAAAATACTTTTAGAGCACCACCCCCTCTCCAAAATAAATAAATAAATAAAACAAAATCTGAAACATTTTTATAATTTAAATACACACTGAAGTGCTTTATATTAAAAGTGTATCGGAATCCATGCGCCATCTATATTTTTCTTCCTTATTCTATTAAGTTGGAAAGTATATAATTTTTCATGAGTGTGCCGTATTTTTCTTCCTTCTTTCATAAAACCCTTCTTTGGGATCAAAATCTGTATTAAAATCGCCTACTAAAACTGTTTTACAATCTCCGCTAATCACATTCTAACTATACTTCACCTTTATAAATACTGTTTGGAATGTGTATCATAATCCACGAGTGTACCGTATTTGTCTTCTTTGTTCCATAAAACAATTCTTTGGGATTAAAATCTATATTAAAATCAGCACTCAAATTCGTTTACAATTTTCGCCAGCCATATTATAAGTATACGAATATTCTAAGTATTCTAAGTTCTCTATCGTAATAAACTGTAGAGTTTGCCAGTTTCTAGTGAAATGTGGAAGGTATCACCAAGCTAAGTTCAGTTTTGGGAACTTATTTTTTGGTGATAAATTATAAAAAATTGCAAACCTTGGCAACTTTCAACATTTTACTCTCCCCCTTCGGCTCTCCGGCAATCCTATTGAAAAATGTAACAAAAACGTGTCGACGTCCGTAGTGTGTCCGTAAATCACGTGCAAAGAAATGCTCAAAAATCATGTCGACAAAAAATGCCGGCGTGAACGAAGTAGCATTATAATGCTGAACAAAAAAAAAAAAAAGAGAGAGAGAGACAGATTTAGGATATAGTGGGAGAAAAATTTTAAAATGAATGCTTGAAATTCGAAATCCTGTTACATAGTAATGCATTTTGAGTTTAGAACCGAATCATACCGGGAACCTATGAGTAGTTTTACCTCGAACAAGCCACTAAATTTAAAGGTATATAAGTGATTTCATATTTTATAATATAACACTTTGCACTGTGTTCTTCAATCATTTGTATTCCCTAATAACGCTTAAATAAGTACTATGCTGGTACAATTAATATTTTCGTACAGCTTAAGAAAACTTTAGAAGGATTATTGTTAACAGATAAAATTAATGAAATTGCATATTTTCTTTATATATATATATATATAATTTACTATCCTAAAACATAACATTCTTATCTTGTTATAGTATTTCATCAGTTATTATCTTTAAAAAATGCATTCTTTACACGTAATGGTTAGCATGCCCGTGCAAATAAAATACAACTGCTTTTAAATTATCAGAAAATGAACAATGCTTGAATTTCAAATACTTTTTACAGTTCAATACAACTGATTTTCCTTAGTTACGTAATTTGATTCAATAAATTCTACTTGTATTATTCTCCTAATTGCAAAACAAATAAGAGTTCTGCTTGTAAATACATGCTGAATAATAAGCATTAAAGGAATGCTTTTAAGTTAAAACAGGGTGAGATTTATGAGTTAACTAACATAATTTTCCAAAAAAAATTTTACATTTGCGGTCTAAACTTGTTACAAGAGTGAAAGAAAGTCATCAACAAACGTTAATTTTGCGTTTTGTAATTAGCAAAAGACTAAATAGCGATAGAAAATCGCGATAACTCCTTTGTCAAAAAATAAAAGTCTTTGAATAATAGTAAAATGAATGCATGTGTTTATCATTGGAATATAATAAACGAAAAGCTTAAGATGTACATTTTACTGCAATTGCCATTGTCTTAAATTTTATTCATCCACATGAATATAAAAGTGTAATTGCAAATTTTGACATCCGTGGAAATTTTTATGTATTTCATTTGATTTCTCTCAAATAATAAGAAATTAAAAACTACAAAAAGAAAAGTAATACTTTTTAAAACAAATTTTACAAACAACTGATGATATTAAAAGCCAAGGAGAAAAACCTTGCTGAAATATCAAATTTTTGGGTGGAAACTCCCTTATTAAACTCAGGTTTAATTTTTCTGTCATCATTATCTTCTCGTACTGGTTGCTTGCTCTTCATCATCTCTTTAACAAGGGCAAGTGGTCCTAATCTCTTGTAAGAAAAAAGACCATAAAACATTTCCTCTTCGCGGTATTTTAAGTTGGAAAATCCAAAAATTTACCCTTGATTCAATGAATGTGCACGGTACTGTATGTACAAGGAAAAATGACTGAGCCTAATAATATTATTTCGCATGAATGTAATATCTGGCACTAAAATAAAAACTGCTACTCTGTTTAAGATACATTTCGTAGATTTATTTATTCTACTCTCTCAGTTCAGAGTGTTGTAGAGCCAGCATTCAATTCCCATTGGTTCAAAATTTGGAGTCCCTCCAAACTCTAAGGTTCAATGCCAGCATCAGGGTTAAAAAAATGAGTCGGGGAGAAATTCGAAAGTCAAAGTAAGTTATCTCTACGATTACTTACTATAACTTCTCTGAGGGTTTGGAAGGTTTGCGACTTGACTAAATTTTTTGATCTCATTTTAGGGTATAAGTATTTTAATTATCAGTTAAAATGTTTTATCTTAAAGCAGTTCTTATCCAGTGTGGTAGTACTTCATAATTTTACAGAACTTTTTCCCATTTAAAAATTAAATAACTAGAAATTAATCAGCGATAGAGAAAAGAAACGAAAAGTGCGTTTATGCCGAAGGTTGATAATAATCTGTTGTAAAAAATTAATTACAAATGATGCCGACATGTTACGTGGTATAGTTAAAATCACAAAATTCAGTTAATTGCCATTCGTATCTCAAAGAAATTACAATATTATACCCTCTTCGTAATTAATCAAGCAGAAGATTAAAATTTCTTCGACTTAATAGCAACGAGTGAGTATATGTATATAACAGTATTTGACTTATACTGAAACTAGCCAAACTAGTTGTTTTTAGCTGAACAAAATTTTGATTTTGCATGTTTATAGCACAAATCCCCTTTTTCGGAAGCTTAAATGATCATAAAACGCAATAATATTGACGAATTTTCTTTCGTGTAAAACTAAAATTAAAAAAAAAAATGTATCTGTATAAATTCAAGTTAAATGGTCTTAAAACGTTTTATTAATGTTATACAATACACTTTAATTATAAAACTTTTAATTATTTCAAGACCTTGCCATACATTTAACAGGTCTCACAAGTTAAGAAACGTATTTTCAACTTGATGTTAATTAAATTTAAATAATTCTACGTAAACACAGTTAGAGGGCTTTCGATAAAAAATTATAAGAATGTTGTAAAACACGTTTAAAAAAATGCTTTTTTATAGCAACATTTTTTTTTTCAGATTACAAGATACATTTATGTCGTATCAAAAACAAATGTTTGCGTAACGGCAAATTCATTTTCCAAGTACAAAAATAAAAACGCTTGAATAGTATGTTACACAAGATTTTCGAAAAACTACTTCTCTGATTTATGTAACTTTTAATTATGACAAAAAGGTATTCAGAAACCTTTGATACAGTTAATATTTTAATTATGAACAGAATTTTATAAATCATAGATGAAAAAATATGGGATTATCCATATATAAAACAAGATTATTCATATGTAAAAGAAAAGAGTCTAAATAAATTAGCGAATCACTGCACATTTAAAAAATATGATTATAAAATTCTATTCAAAACATTATTATTTTATCATTACATCGATAATATTTGAGATAAAAGAGCAAATTATTTATTTCTCAAGTTTAATTACTGTAAAAAGATTTTTCTGAAATGAAACTGCATACTGTTATCTTTTTGAGGCAGGAAGTATTAATGTAATGCAATTGTAATACAGTTTTCGAAGTATTTCAGAAAAATATCGGTTTGATATTATGCTTAAAATTTACTCTTGAATTAGAAATATTTCTAACAAACCCTTTTACTAAAATGCGGGTTATATTGGAAATATCAGTCACAAATATTAGAAAAATATTTCACAAATGTTAAACATTTAATTTATTTTAGCAATAATGCAAGATATATCGATTTTCTACTGCTAGGATATTAATTGACACTCTTTAATAATGTGCTAAAACTTAATTCACAAAATATATGTTAAAACCGTGTTTCATTTTTCAAAAAATCAATGTTTGTTCTTTGAAAAATGCCATCTTCGATAATTCAATTTTCACGTTTACCTTATTTGAGTGCAAAGTTAAAAGCTTCACTTTATTGAAAATGAACTTGAAACCAAAATTTTCGTACAAGGACTTATAGCATTGACAAGTATTAAATGAAAAAAAAATATATATCAATCACATTCTTTTAGCTCTTATTTTCCTTCTCTTCACGTTTTTCCTATTATTCTTGAATTTTTTTTCTGTCCTCATAAAATCTATTTTTAAACAGAGTTCTAATCAAATAAGAGCTTTTCAGATGTTACATGAATATGTAAATTCAGTGATAAAACATAGAAATATTAAAAGATATCGATTACGGTATATGGATAAAACTGTTTTCTCTTCAGGCATGAAATAATTAATATCGTATTCTTTAAAGATGTAAAAACAATGTGCGTAATTATTTGGTTGCAGGGGCAATATCGTTTACGTATGGTTTATAAGGTCACGATATGATGCAAAATTTTAATTACTGATTAAAAACCGCTGAATAAAATTCACAAGTTATAATCTCAAAAAAATGTTATTAATCCCTTTATTATCAAGACGAGATACCTGTTTGTACTTTAGGATAACATTTGCATAAGCAAATTTGAGATTAAAATAAGCAGATCAAAAAAATATCAATCCGCACAAAACTTACACCTTGAAGCCACCTTCCTGCAGCTCTATTATGAAGATTTCTGAACTCAGTGTATTCTTTTTTTTTTTTTTTTTTTTTTTTTTTTTTTTTTTTTTAAGAATACATTCACGGGCGTGGTTGTAGCTTTTACATGCGAGGTGTCCAGCTATTGGGGGGGGGGGGTTCATCCTTACTATAAAATTTACTACAGTAATTTTTTTTATTTGAAATATTTTGTAAAATTTCAATTCTATAATAAATTTTTAACAAATCTGCTTCATTACCCATTACAGAGTTTACAAAATTATTTAAAGTTTTAAAATATAGAATTTTCAAAATTTATTGAAATGTAAAATGTATTTTTACAGTGCATTACTTTGAGGCACGGAAACAAAAGGTCGATATTCGGCTAAAATTATCACTCTTGCATAGATTAAGGGTGATATCCAGTCAGGCGCGTAGCCAGGAAAATTTTTCGGGGGGGGGATATGCACCTGGAAAATTTTTAGGCGGGGGGATATGAACTTATATCTGTATAAATAGACGGAATTTCATCACTAATCCAAAAATTTCGGGGGGGGGATATATCCCGATATCCCCCCCCCCCTGGCAACGCCCCTGTGTCCAGTAGAGATGTGTTCGAGCGCATTTTTTTTAAAGCCAAAGCCCGCCTGATCCCGAGGACTTTCAATCCGAGCCCGCCCGAGCCCGAGAGATATTATTTAAGTCGGAGCCCGAGCCCAGATAATAGATGAATAAAAGTCAGTTACTTCATTGACAGAATATCACAGATTTTGCCGTGTGTGCACATTAAAGACAAATATAAAAGCAAACTCTTAATGCACTTTATATTCGAGTTTATCAAATAATAATAATTTATTTCTCCCATGAACCTTTTTTCAAAATCTGTGTACAAGAGCATGCTCAATAAAGGAGAAATTTCACACGAGCCCGAACCAGGTTCGAGTCCGGGCTTGAGCTTGGGCTGAGCCCGTCTCATCTCAGACTCTCTAAGCCCACCCCCTCCCTTATATACTTATATACGTGCTACTCCCTTATATACGTGCTAAATAAATCCCTCCCTTTTGTTTTCAAGTAGGCTTATTATAACTACATCTTTCAATTAAAGCTTAGCCAAAAGGAATCAACACGCCAAATAAACAAAACAGAAATGCGAAATATTAAATCATTGAGAAAACTCCGCCTTTTCTCTGCTAAGTAAATACGAGTCAGAACGAATCTTGTGTTTCAAATAAATCGCCTGCGTTGAAAGAAAGTTTACCACGTCTATTGAGGATGAGGAAGGGGCCTCCAGGCACAGCACTACACCGCTCTGAGAAAGTATTTCGCGCAAATTTAATTTTTACTTCTCGCCCACGTGTTTACCCATAAAGATAGCGTGCTTTTAATTTCAGTTCTTCTATAAATCGATCTTTTCGTTTCTCGTTCCAGCGAAAAGGCTTTTCCTGGCGTTATTTAAAGCTGTACTGCGACCTTTTGTTGGGTGGATTTGCTTGTGATCTGTTTAGATGCTTTACGGATCAGTGTTGTTATTGAATTTGTGCGTTTTGTTTGATATAGTAGTTCCGAAAGTAAAAGGACACAGAGTGTGTTTTGTATTTACGTTTGCTTCTTTCTGATTATCGGAACCATTGGTTTCAACCATTTATTTTGGATTGATTACAAGCATGAATCCGTGGAGAATAAATACTTTATGGTTTTACCTAATATTTAAAGTGAAGTCAATTCTTAAAAATGTGGACATTCTAATTTGGTATAAAAGACAAAGAATTTTTTTTTCAGGGAGGGTTGGGGGTTAATAGAAAAGCATTTATAAAGACATAATTCACAATAAAACATGTTGGCCTAAAGCAATGTGATTTTTTTTGGGGGGAGGGTTAACTCACAAAAAAGTTCATTCTACCAAAAAAAAAGTGTACAATAAAGCAAAATTTTACCCTTGAGCAGTGTTTATCCGAGGTGTGTGTGTGTGAAACGCCCTAACCCTTCCCCTGAATCCGCTACTTCTCTCTTATTAGACAGACTTTTATCATACAAAATTGTTTTTTTTTTCCAATAACTATAATAGTAATAATAATCAATAATAATGTATACAATAAGTAGTTCATTATGACGAATTCGAGAACGATATCTGTACTATATGCATCTACTTATATTTCCCATGAAAGTGAAATGCTTTTCAATTGTACCAGCTGTCGGCGAAAGATAATCCTCTAAGCAAAAACATGCAAAAAATCCCTCATTAAAATGGTGGGCCTACCAGAGCCACCATTTATTAATTTACAAATGGTAAATCTATTTCAGCCACCTTATTTTCAAAAACATCGTCTGTGGTATTCCACAATGAGTTGAACTCTTAGAACACGGTATAGTTTTATTCTTGAACACATGATTTTTTACGCTTGAAAAGTGTTTATGATTTCGGTTTGTCTGTCTGTCCGTATTGTTGCTGCCTACAACAGAGACCGCTGTTAAGAAATTTATACATCTTCATGCTATAGATTACAACAGTGGTTCCCAACCTTTTAACGTTGACCCCCCCCCCACACACACACACGTTTCTCAGCATAAATTCAGCTTTTTATTCTTTAATAATGAATGTTTCTTCTTTTTTTCTACAAAATAATGTTATGCAATGTTTGAATAAACATTTTAAACGAATTAGATCATATGTTTTGGAGTAAAAATAAGAATAAATAAGATTTTTTAAAACATGAATTATCACTTGTCCTTTGTTTTTCTTGCGCCTCCCCCTGCAAACGCTCTGCGCCCCTAAGGGGGCGTGCCCCACCGGTTGGGAAACGCTGGACTACACCACGTATTCTACCGAAAACTGTATACGTAGCACGACCAATTTTTTTTTTCTTTTTGTAGTCACACTTACAATTCTTTCTGTACATCGGAATAAATGGGGTGTTAAAGTGCCTAAGGGGATCAGGTAAGCCCTATCTCAGCCATGTTAAATTTATCAACTTCTGTGCCTTTTTCTCAGAAATGGTAAAAATGATTAAAATTTTTACTGCAGTTACGGTAACATGTTTTACATACTTTAACATCTCCATTTCTTTCAAAGCAAAAAAAATTATTATTAATTTTTATTTAAAAATCACTTTTTTAAATTTGCATTTTTGACCGAACTTTGCTGACAAAAGTTAATAATTCTCAACATACCATACCATCAAACTGCCGGGTTAAGGTATGTAATGTAAAATGATATATCTGTCATTAAAAAATTAAGTTCACAAGGTTCATAGAGAGAGATATTTTTAAAAAAAGAACATGAACCTGCAAAATCTGTGTTTTGAGAAAAAAATTCCCTACAGATTTCACATACTTCTAATATTACTTCTAATAAGATATAACATTTCTAATACTTCTGTTTTTAAATAAACAAGTGTGATATATCGTTGGAAAGATAAAAATTTAAAGTATTTAATGCAATAAAAAAGTAAAAAATTGATTTTGTGTCAGACATTCACTTACCTGGTTCCCATAAGACATTCATCTAGCTTAAAGAGAAAAGACATACCATGTTAAACTGAGGTGTATAAAAAGGCGAAGACAAAGAACTGTCATGCATTTAGAGGTTAAGGACTAGTTACAGTTACAAAAAGAAGAATCTTTGTCAAATTCTTTATCTATCAATTAATTACAATAACTAAAAAAAAATATTTCAGTATCGCATTTGTTTTAACCTATTTGGTCTCATCGCTGACTAACCAGGGCTGATGGTTTTGCGTTCTAGAGCTACTTGCTCTATTGTAGATGGAGCACTGAAAGACCCTGCAGGGAAGCAACGATGGTACAGATGAGGAATCGCCGCGCCGTAGCATTTTTGATGCGATGGGAGCAAATAAGATATGGTGGCCGAATAAAACAAGGTTGGAAAACGTTTCTTAATTCGCTTGTTCGACATGATTTACCTTTCTTAACTATTTTTTGTGAGTTTCTTAAAACTGTTCATTTTTTAAAACAGAGTAAAATAAGGAGTGTTAGCCTTGGTAGAAAGCCCGTCATTACTGTGCTAGATACACAGTATATCTCAGTATAAGAAATTCCAAGTGACCAAAAATCAAAACCGTAACACTGAAAAATTCGTTTTAAAAAAATTTCACTGAAGCTGAATTTGTACTCTACAATTCTCTTTTGGTAGAGATATTTGATTCGTTAATCTGAAAGATCCACGAAAAGTGGAGCTCGTTATAACGAGATTTTACTATAAATTCCAGCCTGAGTGAATCTTTTGGCCAATTAACCCTTTAACGCGCAGTGTTCCCGCTCTGGGAACACCAAACTCTGACGTTTTGACTGTTGCCATCACGAAGAATAGATTTGATTTCTATAAAAAAAAGAGGGTGACAGAGCTACACGAGAATCCTTCACTTTTTAGTACATTTCCCGTAAAATGCGAGAACAGCTGAATAGATTGCCCAATGCTGAAAAAAGGGCAGTCGTTGCCATGGTTCGACTTAACTACCAGCAAGATGGCGGACGAACGGGCACAGCCAGCTGGCGTCAAAAAAGGGTCTCTAGATCTGTTGCACGCGATGAAAGTTTCGATCGGCACAGCCAGCTGTCGTGAAAAAAGGGTCTCTAGATCTCTGGTACGCAATAACGTTTCGATTGTCCGCCATCTTGCTGGTAGTTAAGTCGAGAGATGGCAACGACTGCCCTTTTTTCAGCATTGGGAAAGGGTTGCGCCTCAAAGGGTTAATTACTCAAAAGTTTAAAAATCCCTTAGAAGACGAGTCCCCCTCCAGTCGTTCTTCACTTTCTCAGAACGTATTTCGCGAATTTAAATTTTACATCCCACCGAGTGTGTGTTTAGCCCAATGTGTGTTTAGCTTTTAATTCCAGTCTCCTCTCTGAAATCGATCTTTTCGTTTCTGATTCGTATGGAAGATTTTTATCGTGCTATTTATAGCTAGCTCTTGCTGTCGACTTGCCGTTTGGATGATGCTTGCAAGAGAGTTGAATACGAATATCTCAGGTCAATATTTTGAGTTTTTAAAGTGATTGCAGAGTAATTATAGATACAGGCCTGTTCATTGGGGGGTGCAGTTGGGAAAATAAGTTTGCTCCCTGAAAAAATACAGCTCTCCCCCAAATTCGTAGAATCGATAAAATCATGATTTGAGAGGAAAAAAGGTTAAATTAAAAGGTCGATTGAAAGAAGAATAACTCGTTCAAGTTCTCAAATCCTGCTGTACCACCACTAAAGTAAAAACGATACTTTATAAAAGTGACGCCATCTATCGCACTTAATTGCCTCTACTTAAATCAGCACTTGCAGGGAAAAGAAGCTGCTTTCTATTGGTTAAACTGTACGTCATGTCACAAAACTGCACGGCCGAACAGCGACACAGACAGCTGTGTCAGAAAACTTCCTTAGATCTGAAGTGCCGAATGGACGATTCAATCGATCGCCATTTTGTTGGCAGCTAAATAATTTTTCGGCAGCTAAATAATTAACCATATTTTTTTTTTTTTTGGGGGGGGGGGGGACTGGCAGTGAAAGCTCTGAAATAAGGTGGTTTCATTGAGCAGCAACCGCTCGTCAAAGGTTGAATTTCTAGAAAATGGATATTTTACAATGTTAATTTTACAAATCCTGAATGTTTATCTAGTACAAAGAAAAAAAAAAAAAACTTTAAATCACTATATCGATTTTCAATTACTTGCAAAGGCAGGATTACGTTCTCATCGTGATTTTTGGCTGTTAAACTAATCGTTAAATTACTTCGTTTACCTTATCCCAACCCAATATAGGTGATGGGAGGAATTAAGACGGGCTCTTCTGTTTTAACAACGACGATTTCCTGTTTAAACTCACTGTCATCGATTTCGCTGTTGACGCGCCGATTAAATTAAAAGGATCACGGATGCAGCTAGGCAAGCACGTAAAGTGCCTCGTGTACGGCTCGGAGCAACATTCTGTACTAACGTCGTAATAAACTTAACTTAGCATTAACTCGACGTTAATAAGTCTCAAAGTTTGGCGCAATCATCGTTAATGAGTTAGCCGAGTTAAGAAGTGATTTGTGATTACCAGTTGTAAACAAGGCTGTTGTAATTAAATAGCTGAAGGGGTAAAAGCCACGTAGAAGAAATAGGTATATTGCTTGTTTGTTTGAGGTTGTTCTGAAGTGTTTCAAATTTTAAAATAAGCTATGTGAATAATATACAGGGTATCCAAAAAACACTGACCTAGGCTTTTATTCCTTTAATATTGATCACAGACGTATACAATAAATTACAAAGTTACGTAAAAAAGGTACATAACTTTATGATATCGATAGAATTTTTCAGGAGATTAATCTAAAGGAATACAAAATTTAAATTTTTATAGGACTCCTTAGAAAAAAGATTCCCAATTAGTAAAATGGACTACAAGCATTGATAAGGTGATGCACAGATTTTAAGCATTTTATCCTAAAAAGTGTCGGATATATTTTAATAAAAGTAGACTGATTTAAATCATTTTTCATTGTCTCTCGAAAGGGAAAAAATCATGTTGGATGGTCTCGTTTCAGGGGTAGCACACAAATTACGAAAGAAAACAATGATTAATGGCATTGATACATACTTTTGCTATCACTGGTATTGAATAGGCTTTCACCAACTTGCATATCTCAGATAGATCTCTGAACCTTTTTATGATGCAAAGCTGAAACTCTGTATATCTACTAATTAATGTATGGGTCACGTAAACTGTGGTCCAAACGTTGGTGGAAAGTAAATGATAATATTTATTTTGATTAGATTACACATGCATACAATATTTACTAACACAATTATTACATTGACAATTAAATTGTCAATGATAATAGCATAAATAACATATAGTTATAATGAACACACTTGTAATAATATAACCGATACATAAACCTATTCTACATGCTGTCCTCCTACTTTTAGACCACCCTGTGTTACTAGCTGGGACTTTTTTTTTTCCGAACAAGGGGTGTATAAAAGTTTAAAGTTTGCATTTATTTAGATTTAATTTCCTTAAAATTTTAATATGTACCATAAAACATATATAGTACATATTTTTAAGTAACTTCGTAAATTTAGTAGTTAAAATATAAAATTAATATTAGTTTAGTAGTTGAAATGCGAAATTAATATTATAATTTAGTAGTTAAAATGCAAAATTATGTAATTTATTGTACAGGTCTATAATCAATATTTTAGAAATAAAAGCCTCGTTCAGTAATTTGTGGACATCACATACAGTACAATAATATTCATCAATGGCGTAGCTAAGGGAGGGGGGGGGGGGTTGGGGGTCGTAATCGCCCCATGAAAAATTTCTCACCACATCACTGATATACATAAATATTTTTGCTTAGACTATCATTAATATGCAGATTTTTGAATCAAATTAACTATTTGTTAACTTTCTGAGAACACCAACACGAAAATAACTTTTTGCATAAACTTTTTCATCCGTTCAAAAAGTTTTTTTCTTCGATTTTTTGATTCAGTCAATAAAATATGCATCAGAAAGAACTGCGGATTGTAACCCATTAGAATGAGTGTTGAATCCAACTTCTTTCTTTACACTCCACCAATTAATAATGCCATTGCAACACCGAGACGTTTCAACGATTGCAAATCTCCCCGTCGTCGATTTTAACTATTCAGTCACGGCAATTAAAAAGATCGCGAGCACAATTATGTTGACATTAAAATATCCCAGTGTCCTCGGCGGAACAAAAATTGAATTAGCGAAATGAACGGGTCTTTATGTGTAGTTGCGAAACAATCGCCATTTAATGAGTTAGTCGAACTGAGGACTGATGATCGTTGATTATAGGTAATTTGTTAACAGGGCTATTGTTAAAATGGAAACGGTAATATTTGGAGATTGATGAAAGTATAACAGAGAGAGACATGCTTCAGAGGAAAATCGTTGCGTTTTGTTGCCCAACTGTTAAATTGCAAGTTCCTTATTTTATTTTCTCAGGTAGGTAATGTGTATGAAATAACGAGATTCCCACGCGGACGAAAACAGTTAGTAAAATAGTAATTCAGTATCAGCAAAAGTACGTCGAAGATCTTAAACGTTTAGTGTGGTACTTTATTGCACACTGTATTGAAATCTCACACTGATAAGTACTTTGTTTTATGGGATAGGTAATGCTTAAACAATTCAGTGACATAAGAGATCATATGGTTAAGGCATGTGATGCTCAACTACTCCTGTCAACCATGAGCCCCGGACTGCAGTATCGTATGATCTGGCCTAATGATCAGCCTGAAGTTTTGTCCACATGTTTTCTTCCCGTACAAGCTTGGTTCTAGTTTTATCGACCCATTCGAAGGACGAAAGGCTAAGTCAGGGGTGGCCAATCTTTAGCACATTAATCGTCAAATTTTATCACGGACGAGTTAAGATGCCATATAACTCAAGGGGCTTTCTCACTTCCTTACGTTCACGGGCAGAGTTGGAAAATCTAAATACTGATAGACTTTAGATATATATTTTTTTCTCTTCCAGACATCTGCATTTGAGCAATAAATAACATCAACGCTTCCAGTAGCATGGATCCAAAATCTGAACTGTGTAATATTTGTATCTGCTTTGTTCGTAATTTGGATTCTTCTTTGTAGCGTTATCTGTAGAAATAAGTACAGTTTTATCATTCAAGAGTCAAACAATTCACAAAGCATTTCCCAATATTTCCTCTCCCCGCTCGCACTGCTATGTCTACAAAAATGTGCAAAAAATGCTAAACTTTTGAAACAATGATTTCTTTTTTCTTACAGACAATTAATTGTCAAAAATCATCGTCGCGTTGTTTTTCCCCTTCCGTGGCAACGAGCTTCCATTCTGCAACAACGATGTGGGGGAATTCACGTGTGCGGTAATCTTCCGAAGATCTGAGAGAACAAAACACACAGCCATCATAATTGATTTTACAGTAACTGTGTTGCCACGTAATTTTGTCTTAATTAGACTGCGAAATGCATTGTGTTGGGGTTATTCGCATTCAAATGGCGTCACAAGTTGGTTGGAAACAAGAATTGGACCGTATCCAGCATTAGCAGGTTCATTGTCAGTTTGCAACGGCGAGTCATTGAGTAGCTAATTCTTGAAAGAGTTGGCGTCCAAGTTGGTTGAATATCAGCTTTTCAACTTGCCGGCAAAACAAAAGAATCGGCATGGTCGGCGAATCAAGAAAAACTTTTTTTTTCTCCCAGTGAGGGCAGATATAATAACTTATTTTTACGAGTTTCTTTTCCATGCGTCCTTTTATTGCTCAGCGATTTATGCTTTTCATAGTTATGTTATCAATATGTTACTTTTTTTAATATCCTTGCAAAACATTTTATGATACGCGCGTCGAATAAAAAATAAATGAGTTCACATGTTTATGAAGCGGACAGTTCATTGAATAAGTCTTGCTAAACTTGCACCAAATTTTCCTTTGGTGTCAGCAAAAGATTGTTCTTCACTGGATTTTTAATGGCGTTTCTTTGTGGCTATACTAACATTCTTTGTTCGGTATAATTTTTCTCCAGCCGTCCATATGTGAAACAGACAATTTTCTCAAAATTGACCATCGCTATTTTGTTCAGTCTAATAATTAGCTTGAAAACTTTGAAACAAATTAGAGATGGTTAGAACGTAAGATAAGATTCAACTAATCTCAAGAATTTTTTTGCATTCGTACATTTTATGTTCCCGAAGTAACTTGTATAACAGTAATTTAAGAAATACATGCTTTCTGTGCTTTTCTCTCACAGATTGTATAAATTTTTCTATTATTTAATTCTGGGCGTTTTGGATCTAGAATTGTGTTTCGGGGGATGGGGGGGGGCATTTTGTAAACATAAATACGTGCATAGTAGGTAAAATGTAGCATTTTAGAAGATTAAAATCGACAAATGTAATTAAGTAAAAAAGCAATTTAAATGAAAATTGTTAATTTATTTTATTAAAGAAAAATGTACATGAATAATCATAAAAAGTATAGACTAGTATAGACCGTATGCACGTGACGTCACAACCATAGCAGACGATCCTCAAACCGGAACTGGTGAACAGCAAATGGTCAGCTTAATGTGTGTATTCCAGTGGGAGAAAAACGATTTTGAACATCAAATAGCGGAATTGAAATCAAGTAGTTAGATGGTTGATCCCCCCCCCCCCCGTTGGTCAAAACTATACTTTTTTTTGGGGGGGGAGGGATAAAACTATACTTTTTGGTGGGGAGAGGAAAACTATGGAGAACTTGGTGGTGGAGAGGGCAAAACTGCACGTTTTTTTCCTCAAGGGTGTGGGGGTAGACCAAAAACATTGTTTAAACGTAAATTCTATGCATGCATATAGGTTAAATGCAGCTTTCTAGAAGAAACTTATATTTTTAGAGAACAATTTCAGAAAAACTATGGTATTAAGAAAAATATTTTCCGAAATTAACCATACAGTAGAATTTCGGTGGGGGGGGGCGTGGTTTCGTGGACCCTTGGATACGGCCCTGCTAGTATACAGAAAAACATACAGATGGACTCCCCCCTTCCCTCCACGGAAGAATTTAAGTGCTAAAACTATTCTCATAAAACTGGGCTGAAGCAAAATTCATTTCAAATTTTATCACATTCATCAACATTATCAGGAGTCTGATTAAAAACCTGTAACAGTTTGTTACGTAAAGATAAACAGTAAAAATCTCAGCTTTCCTTTATGATATTTAGGGATGCCTATGAAGTATTACGTAAGACGAGACAAGTGATGTTTTCTGCGAGACAAAAAGCAAGAATAAGTTTTCTCGAAGAGGATTACAATGCAAGTTACGTTGCGACTCTCCCGCTAGAACAGCCCTGATTACACACAAAAAAAAAAAAAAAAAAAAAAATTCTAACGCTCTATTTATTTGACCTCCCACTTACCTTAAAGGGAAAGTTTTTATAAAAAAAAAGAAAATATAAATAAAGAAAGAAATTGAGAACATAATCGAATCCTTCTTTTTATTACTATTATTTGCTATAGGGATCCACGAACACAGAAATTGTAAAATAATAAAATAAGAAACGCGCAATCATGTATAATAATTGTCCTGAACTCAGATCGTAACTCAATCTGGTAATCGGATTTTAGTAATAAATAAACGCATCGGAATACTAAATATCAGCATTACTGTGCAGCCTTGATCAAGCTAAGTGAATAAACGTGCTGGGGAATGTCATCAGCTTTGAACCCCAACTTGAGACACAAGAGCTCCACACCTTGACCTTGTTTGACCTCGCCGCTAATGACAAATGCATGCAAACGTTACATACACAAAACAAAACTCTGCCAAGATCTTCTTCGAGAGCATACAAACAACACAAGACGAGAATCCTTTCCCGAGAGAGGTAAAGTTAAAAGGAAAATAACAATGTTGTCGGAAGCTTGAAAGCTCTGCAAGACAGAGAGAGAGCGCAGGAAGAAAAAAAAGAATGCAAACAAAAAAATGTAAATTCATTGGCTACCTTATTTTCTTGAGCACCGACAATGAACCATCTGGACTTAGTCCAACTCTCTGGAAAGATACCAAACTCGTGCAACTATTTTCAATAGATCGGCATCATAACGAAGGGAGAGGAATGAAAAAACAGAGTACCGCGTTTTAAATTCTATAGAATTTCTACTTCGGAAAAAACAACTTTTTGTACGTTTAAAAGTAGCAAATGTACTCCAAACATTCTTCGAGATAAAATGCGAAGATTTAAACGCTGCGGGCTCCCTACAGGCAGGCAGTTCATTGTTAAACAAGTGCAGAACTCTGCACTGAAACGAAAAAATTTTCGTTTCAGTGCATGTTTGAGATGGGATTTTCAAAAGATAGTACTTAAGTGTTAGTTTTATAGTTAAAGAACTTTTTCCCCTCTTCCTTTCCATACCAGAATTGTGTTTTCGGAGTTGATAAGTATTACAAAACACGCAGGAAGTAATTTGCATGTTGGTGGTTTTAACCCTTTGGAACGCACCTATTTCCCGATGTCGAAAAATGTACAGCCTTTGCCATTACTCGATTTAACTACCAGCAATATGGCGAGTAATCGAATACATCGAATATTGCTGGTAGTTAAATCGAGCGATTTAACTTTTTTCGGCATTGGGCAGTCTGTCTAGTTTTTTGTAGCAGATGCCGGTACTGATAAAAGTAATTCTGATATCCATTTTACCAATTATCGATAAATTTTACGGTAAATAATGAGCTCAATAGAAAAGAATTCTCGTACAACTATGTCCTCCTTAAGCATTTTATTGAAATCAAATTTATTCTTCCGGAATCACAGTCAAAAGGTCTGAGCTGTGTCCTCAAGGCAAGGACACCGTGCGTTAAAGGGTTAATCGACCTGAGAAGTTCGACCTCAGAATAAGTACAGCATCCTGTAAAACGTGCAAGGTGACTGTAGCACGATGGAATGGCATATTTATAAAGGGGTGGCTTAAGACAATATAAAGTTTTGGAGTGTAACTCATCTTGCTTTCGTTAGGAAGAAAGTTCTTTTGTTGTTCGTAAGAAGTTTGATAAACAGAAGACATTGTAACGTTGGTGATGCTTTACATATATGATGATAGTTATGGTTTTAATCTCATAGTACTTTTAAAAGACATTCTTACTTTTTGTGGAAAACTTAATAGAAATCTTGATGAATGAGATGACATTCAATAAAGTCTACAAAAAAAAAAAACTTATATAGTCATAGGATATCGAAAAAGAGTGCTTACATTTAGGCTATAAGAATTAAATATATTCTGTACTATGACTGAACTTTTTCAGAATCTAAAGCAGCGGATTCAGGGGAGAGGTTAGGAGGCTTCAGCCCATAAGAGATTGCTAAAGGATAACACTCTGCTTTATTATACACTTTAAATAAGTAAAGTGATCTTTTTTTATAACTTAGCTTCTCCCAAAAATTTTTACATTGGTTTAGACTAAAATTTTTTTTATTGTACATTTTGTTTGGGCGAAATAAGCTTTTTTCCAAGTTTAACCCCTCCCGAAAAAATGTCTGGCGCCACTAGCGGCTGGGGTTCCGCTTTTAACATTGTTTCTCCCCAACAAAACATAACTTAGGTTGCGCTCCCCCCCCTCACATTCCTCAGCAGTCTCACATTTCTTACAGTTTTTTATTCTTCAACAATGAACATTCAGTCGCCTTTTCTGCAAAATATATTATTGGTAAAGTTTGAATGAACATTTTAATCAAAAGTAGATATGTTTTGGAGTAAAAAAAAGAATATATATAAGATGATTTTTTTGAACATGAAGTCTCACTTGCTTTTGCCTATTTTCCTCTCGCGATCCCCCTTCAAATGCTCTGAGCCCCCTAAGGGGACGCGCCCCATCGGTTGGGCACCACTATTCTAAAGGACATAACTGACGTATGAGTTAGTGCTGGAGTTGAGTTCTATTAGATTCCACCTGATAAAAAATTTTAGGTTGATTTACAAACCAGAGCCATCTGTAATGCTTTTATATCTTTGGGATACTCTGTGAATCAATAATATTCATTTTAGTGACGTTCAAGAGATATTGAATTATGTTTTATGTCAGTAAAAAGCGGTAGTTGAAAGATTTCTTCAGTTTCATTCTTCAATCACCCCTGAGTTCGGATATGATTTGAGAGGTTGGTTGATTGAGACCCTTAGCCTGGAGGCTGTCGTCTCGATTGTTCCGAAGCGTTGAGATAAATGAATTATGAACTTCAAAGCGGTGTAAACCTTCTTCATTATTCAATTTTCCTGAGGCGAAACGGATGTGAATTCATTTTCAGACTGGGTACCACCATGGTCGGTTGGATAAGATACTGAGCATGGTAGAAGGCTGAAGTGTGAAGTTCCTACGTTCGGGACTATTGCGCGGCTGCCGATCTAGCGGTTCTGAATTTTGATCGGTTTTCTCCACATGTAACGTGATTTTTTTTTTTTTTTTGATACAGTTTGTGAAACCGAAATTAAATAGTTGAATATCCGGTAAAGGTCCATCAACCTGAAAAAATGAAAAATAAATTATATATAGGGAGAGTGTGAACTATTAGTTCACACTCTCCCTATATATATATTTATATATCTTGTTCAAATTTTCAATCGTTAATAAAAAACTTTTTATTCATCCATTCAAGTTCAAATACACTTTTTAAACTTGTAGTGGATGACACTTGATGTTAATACAGTTTTTTCAAATATTAATTCATTAATTAAATTAAATTAATTAATTTTAGATCCTGTTCCATGGGATTAAAATTGAATCAAAACAATAAACTATACAAAGAAACTGGATTAACGGTATCGACCCTAGTAGGAATTCACTTAAATTTTTTTTTATTACTTGTTTTTCATAAGTTGTTACTTTTTTCTAAATGAACATTAATTCTTTTTACTATGCTTAACTGTTGCTGAACAGGAAATTCAGTGTTTTTTAATTTATGTCACTCCTTTTCATTTGGGGACCGGAAGGAAACATCGTTTCCTTATACAAAATTCCAAGCAAATTTTTAACAAGTTTAACATTACAAACAAACTGTGCCAAAACATGGGATTCATATTTGTTATACAGGGTGTCTCAAAAATACCGCCCAAACTGTGCACAGCCAGATTTATCGTTGGGAGTACATAGAAAGTGCCCAAAGAACCATAACTGTACGGCTCGCAGTATTCAAGAAAAGTGTGAGAAAAGAGCTGAAACATCATTTCCGATGCACGAAAATAGCCTTTATTGGAATCCTGAAAATAGATTTTTTTTGCATATGCTTTCATAAAATGATACTCAAAATGGCCACCGTTCATACTGAGGCTTACCTGCGCGTGCAGAGTAATGTCCAGTTGCTTACGTTGCATCAATCTGGCACCCACATAAATACTTTAGCATGAAGGGGAGGGACTGAATCACTATTTGTTGTAATTAGGGCTCGATTTATCAATACTTTCAAATTTATCAATACTTTCAAGTTTATCAATACTTTCAAATTTATCAATAATTTATCAATACTTTCAAATTTATCAATACTTTCAAATTTATCAATAATTTATCAATACTTTCAAATTTATCAATACTCTTGTTACTTAAAATCCTTAGCTGTTTCTCGTGGTTTTAGCCCCTCTATTATTGATAAAGCTGTTTCTAAATTTAATAAGCCTAATACTTCTACTAATACTATTAATTTTCACAACGAATTAATTGTACTACCTTTCTTTTCACCTTTATGCTACAAAATTTCTAAACTTCTCAAAAATTTCGGTTTCAAAGTCATTTTTAAACCTGTTAATAAACTTAAATTTTCTTCCCTTAAAGATCCTATTCCTACTGAGAACCGTTGGGGTGTTTATTATATTCCTTGTGAATCTTGTGATTTGGGCTATATTGGTCAGACCAGAAGAGCTCTCAAATTTAGGCTCAAAGAGCATGAGAGATATATCTCTAAACACGAACTTTCCAAATCTTCTATTGCCTCATATTGTTGGAATTCCAATCATCGATTTCAGTTTTCTAAGGCTAAGATTTTGTGCACTCCTCAGTCTTTGTCCCATCTGGATTTTTTTGGAAGGTTTTTCCATTACCCAGCACTTAGATCGTCTTGTGAACGATGGTTCTTCCGTTCCGTTCGTTCATTCTGCTTGGAAGTTGCTGTTGTAAGGTTCTTTTTACTTTCTTCGTCTACCCCCCCCCTTTTTCCCCCCCTGTTTCTTTAATGTGTATGTACGTGTGTTACTGTCCTGTTCGTGATTTTTAATAAAAAAAAAATAAAAATAAAAATAAAAAAAATAAAATAAAAATAAAAAAAAAAGAAAACGTGTGCTATTTGTTTTTTGTTTGTTTGTTCTGTTTTCTCTTTTTTGTGTGTGTGTTTGTACTTGTGTGTTCCCTTTTTTATTATTTTTATTTATTCCTTTTTTATTTCTGTATTTTTTGTGCTTCTTTCCTTTCCTTTTTATCCCCCTTTTTTAATTTTTTCTCCCCTCTCCGTGGTTTTGTTCGACTTTTCTTTGCCCCTTGTGGCAACATCTTGCTTGTTTTTCTCTTTTCAGTTCCCTGTGTTCTATACGTCGAAGGGCTTGGACTGAAGAAGTTCAAAACAATTTTTGAACGAAACGCGTATCCTTTTTCCTTTTACTTCTTATGTGTGTTTTTTACAAAGTTTTTTAATTACTTTATCGTTTAACACCAGTATTTTGAGTGTTTTTTCACTTTCAAACGGTTTTTAAACATAGGTGCCAGATCTAATGATTGTAGAGCTCATAAAACCGAGTCTCTCGTATGTAATCGAGTGTCCAATTTAAAGTTTCTAGTTGTTTTTCCTCGCACCGGATGTGACGTTATATTTTGTTTTTCCTATTTTTCTCGAAAACTATGGATCGTACAGGTACAGTTCGTTGAGCAATTTTTATGTACTTCCAACGAGGAATCTGGCTGTGCAGAGTTTGGGCGCTACTTTTGGGACACCCTGTATTTTTAAGCAAATATTTTATAGATAATATATTCCTTTCTTCACGAACCCCCCCCCCCTTTTTTTTTCATGTGGACTTTTCTCGGAGGGTGATATCCAAAATGACCTGAAATTGATACTTAGGTATTGGTAAATGCTGTATTATGAGTGTTATGGCTCTTTTTTTTTTAGATGATGCGGGATTTGTTAAAAGAACGTTTTTGCTCCCTACTCCTAATGGGTTTACTAATTTTGGGAAATGCTGTCTAATGTAGCACCTATGTTGAAAAACCATACTTGAAAAACTTTCGTACCTGCACAATTTCGTATTATTAGCTTCAGTAGTTTGGTCTAGCCGAAATATTGACATACAGAAAAAGACTTTGCTTTTCATTCCCTTGATATTTTAGTGTTTTATCTTTTTAAAACTTTTTGACAAAAGGTTGAAAAGCGTTTATGATTTCGGCTTGTATGTCTGTCCATTTTCAGACTCCCGCATAGTAACTCCCGTTAATATGCATAGATTACAACGAAATTTATATATGTTATTCCTATGTACTGCACCACGTTCCCTATTGAAAATGGTGTATGTAGCATTTATGGTTACTCCGTTGGAGCACTTAAAAGGTTTCCAGTACATTACGCTCATTGGGCATTCATTCTTTAAAGCGTAGATAAAGATATTCGGCTATTTGAAATGAAACAAAATTGATGTATGTTATTGAGGCTCATAAAATAATGCTCTCCATCGAAAATAGTGTCTGTTTTATTGATAATTCTACAGGGGCACTCAGAAGAATCCCAATACAATACGATCTATGGCAGTTGAGAGACATTAATTCATTTCAAGGACAACATAATAAGTATAAAAATGTTTAACAGAATACTCTTCAGTTAAACAGTGGAAAAAAACTTTTAAAGCTTTTTCTACGGGTGTAGCAACCATTTTTTTCTGTTCCTATATATAGGACATAATAAAAATATTAACAAAATTATTCTGAAGTGAATGACGTAAGCAAGTGCTTTTCGCAAGCATGTTGCGGGTATAACATTTATTTCCTTTTTTCAACAACGATTTGCTTATTCTTTTGAAAACTTCAGAAGACAATTTTTCAGGCTCTTTAGTACAACATTTTCCCAAGATATCTTCCGAAATCTCGCCAGATTTACGGACAATACATCGCTAAATTTGGCGCAAAAATATTGCGTTAGAAAGTATTTTATAATCGAATTGTTTGACAGGATTTATCGTTCTTTTTTTGTAAAAGAGTTATTTCCAGTATCTCAATTATTTTGATGACAGATTTCTTTTTAAAATACTAGAGCATATATGGGCACCCTCCGTTCAGCAGGCCGGATTTTGCTCGGAACGCTTTTTGATCCAGCCCGCGGAACATATCAAAACCCCCTATAAAACCTATATAAGTCATTCAAAATCCTTTATAAATCCCAAATACAAGGCCTACGACTTCGGTAACAGCCTAAAGTTTGGCCCGCAACATTTGAAAGATTGCCTGTACTAGAAAAAGATACCATTCTACTCAGTCTTTTACAATACCTGCAATGGTGTATAAAGAGATGTGTAATGAAAATTGGTCCTTTCTCTCTCTCTCTCTCTCTCTCTCTCTCTCTCACACACACACACACACACACATGAAGTTGCTTGGTGCTTGGAGATTCACTCACATGAAGTTGCTTGGTTGTCCTACTACATGCCAATTGCCTAAGCCCTTGTGGGCTTGATTCCTATTCTCTATCCCCTAACTGTTTGTAATAAATAAGGACCTTGTAATTAGGAACAACTGAGATAACGCCCAAAAGCCGCAGGTCTGTATAAACTCTCTGTATCAATATCCGCAATTCTTGCTAATAGTTGTTAATGAAAAATCATAACAACGCCTAAATTTTACAAATACAGCCAAAAACGCTGAATCTGATTTTCACACTGAAGATGGTAAATGAAACCGGTACGTGGTTCTCCCATAGTTATTGGTGAAATCAAACAGCTGTTAACATTTTTGAGCTAAATTTCAATCTAAAGATGAAAAGACTTTATAAGAAACACTCATTAGCTAAAAATCAGAAGGATTTACGTTTCGGGCGGTACGAAAGATCCACTCGAAACATAAGTAATTCCTTCTTTTAATTTATGCGTTTTTCTAACAAAATATTTTTATTTTTAATGTTGATCTCAACGCCTGATCTTTTTAGCATTTTTAATACTTATCAACCTATCAAGCAGACAATTTCAAATATTTCCACGATATTATTTCACAGGTTTTCACTTATTTTTCAGTAGAAATTCTTAATTATTTTCATAGCACTGTTCGCTTTATAACCTGGGGAATTTGATTTATCATATCTGTATCCAACCCCCCCACCCCATTTTATTTCACTATTTTCCTCCTCATACCCCTTCTCTAGACCCCCCCACCCCCTTCGATTCCCTTAAGAAGAGAGGAGCGACCTTATCTTTCAATTTTCTTCCTAAAGTTACACGTACGTCCAGAAGTGCGTTTAGGTTTCATTTGGCGTTATGCCAGGGACAAAAATTTTATTCTGTTTTGCGAATTTATTTTTAGTTTTTCCGGTTTTCGTTTGTACATTTTTAGTGGGAGGATATCTTACACAGAGCAGTTTTCTATTGATTTTCTTGAGATGTTTTACTTTGCTTTACTTTTTTTTTTTTTTTTTTTTTTTTGCTTTCTCGTTTTTGTTTAATCTTTTACTGTCTCCTCTTCATTCTTGTTATTCTGGGAGGAATGTATGTGGACGCTTCATTTTGTGTGTTTTATTTCATATCCTGGTTTTCTTCTTTTTTTAATTTTCTATCCTTGTTTTATTTTCTGTGGGTGTTTTTATTTGATCAAATTTTTCTTAGTGGTGTCGGGTTAAATAATTTTCTCTAATGTGGGACGCGATAAAACAGCTCCTTTAATCAATATTTAGAAAAGGAAAATCGTTTGTTATAGAACATTTACTCATGAGATAGAAAGATAAATACTTGGAATTGGGAAAATTCAAAATTAATAAAGTAAAATAACTTATTGGTTGAAGAGTTTCCTCTTGGAAGATGAGGCTTTAACCCTTTGAAGGTTACCGCTATATAATATATACCAGTATTCGCCATTATTCTGCAATTAGAAATTGCGAAAAAAAAAACTATTTTCCTGTATTATTCAACCGGTACATAACATTATACCACTTGACTGCGAAGAGAGAAATCATTAATGAATTGTCACATTTTTATTGGGTTATACTGGATAAGTCGTATTACAAAATTCATAGTTTCTAAATTATATTTCACTAAATTCATTTTAATTTGTTAATTAATGAAATACCAGTTAATTATTCGCAAAATAAACGCAAGAAAATTTGCTTTTGATTGCATAATTTTGCTTTTGGTTCCCTGCACAAGTATCTTTTAGTTTTTCGACTTTAATTTCTTGAATAATGGATTTATTCTTCTAAAAAATATTCTCCTATTAAGTAAATTCATATTTTTGAGACTGCCTCCATGCTTCCCTGCCCCTGAAAGGTTTCATGGACAGCCATCAGCCATTTTTAACGTTTATGATTTCAATTTGTCTGTCTGTTTGTCCGTCCGTCTGTGCTCTAACAGCCGTAAATATGCATCAATTACTAAGAAATTTATATATGATATACTGCTTACGGTTTCACGCATCCTATTGAAAATAGTGTATGTAGCATTTATAGATCTTTTACAGGAATACTCAAAATGATTTCAATACATTACGCGCAATGGGCAGTCATTTTTTAAAGCATAAGTTAGAGGTTCTCGGGTATTTCAAACGAAATAGTATTGATATATGTTATTAAGGATTACTAAATAAAGCTATCGATCAAAAATAGTGCGTCCATCATTTATACTTCTTCTACAGGAGCACGCAAAAGAATTCCAATGCATTACTATTAATGGCAGTTTTACAGACATTCACTTATTTCAAGCACATTACCATCCTAATTTCTAATAGATACTTTGCTAATGATCGAATGACAGTCGTGTGTCTCCCTCAAAAGTTGCGCCAAATGTCGCCAAGCTTGGCGATTTTTGGAAATAAATCGTGAAAGGTGATGTGCAAAAAAATGTTTCGAAAAATAAGCCCTGCTTGCTGCTATTTTCATGTTTTGGCAGTAAATAAACAAAATTCATAATGTGATAACATTAAGGTATGGCGATTTCAATGGGAATATTGAAAATCCGTATCTCGCGATCTAATTAATGGATTTGCGCGTCATAAACCCTTAAAAAGATCCCGAGCGCAAGGAATGACCCCCTTAGGTAGATAACCCTTTTGTTGCTTTGCCTGCTAAATTAAAATCTGGCCAGATTTAAGTACATCGCCGAAATCGGCGCAAAATTATTGTGTTGGAAAGTACTTTATAGCCGATGCCTTTTGCAAGATTTATCTTTCGTGTTGTTACATGCCCCAGTTTCTGAAGATGCCTTCTTGCAGAGATAAATTAAATTTTGACAGGAATTTTATCAGGGAAAAAAGTTCGTTTGAAGGAAGAGGTGTTTGAATTTTTTGAGATACTTTTAGAGTGATTGTACGATAGTATTCAATTTATAATTACAGAGCACGTTTTTAATTGTGTATTAAAAATATCACATGTGTGCATATAACATTTGGCTGAAAAAGTCAGTTTTGTCAAACACTGATATATTACCAATTTTATGACGAAAGAAAATTTTGGATTCATTAAAAGTTCATAATGTGATATTTCGTTTGTGAAAATTTCGTTTTTAAAACAAAATACCTGTCTGAAATTAATTTAAAACTATTATCTATTTAAAACTACAGTTTACTGATAGGTTTTGATTTTCTTTAGATATCTGCAAATTTCTTAATGAAGATCTTTAGAAGGTTACTGGTTCGTATTTATGTTATACCTGAAGAAAAATCTAGAACTTTTCGAGCCACTTCATGTGAATGGCTTCTATACCAGCCCAGCTTCTATGTATTATTTCAATTAAAGCAGAAGTTTTGTAATTATTGGAGCGTAATTAATTAACAGTAGATCATAGTTTTTGTTCTTTGAATCTCATATTTTAGATTAGATGGCATTGATTTCATGTTTTTAAAATTTATAAGGATAAATTTATGCCATAAAATGCATTTCACTTTAATTGCTTGGTAAATGATTTAAAGGAGCTCTGCGTTAGCTACAGTATGACCCTGGTACGCAGACCGGGAAAAAAAAATCCGAAGATTGTTTTCTCCAGTGTGTAAGAAAAAAGGAGAAAGAAAGGTAATAAAAATTGCAATTTTTATATTTACTACTTCGTGGAATCATTATTTGCATGAATTTGCTATCCAGTTAGTCTATCTTTTAAACTCTTACGACAACTGGAATCAGAAATAGCGGAAAATAATATTTCCTCCAGAAAACAACTTGAGATGAATATTTTCATTTTTTTCTTTTCTTTTACTTTATTAATTGCTTTAGTCCTATTCAAGCATAGCTCCTCGTAATATTTGTTTTTGCTTAAAAATATTATGCATATTCACTGTGTGTATGGGGAGGGGCAGGGGGGGGACAGAAAAATTTATTATGTCGTCATTTTTATCTGATGTTTAAACTCAAACAGATGGGAATGTTCCCTCCGGTGTAATTACTTTTCTATCCATTCATTAAAAAAAAAAAATACACGCAAATGACTCTGGATAAATTAATTTCATGCTCATTTTTTTGAATTTTATTGGTGGTACATTTTCAACAATGAGGGGAAATATAACACTTGATTTTTTTAAAATACTGGTGAATATGTGATGTACGGTTTACATAATTCTATGAGCTTGTTTTTAAAAAAAAAAAAAAAAAAAAAAACAGAAGTAAATCGGAGGAAAAAATGCGGAACTGAAAGAAAGAAGAAAATAATCAAATAAATTAGGAATTTTATCCTATTTTTATATTAAAAGTTTATAGACATTCTTGCCTGATTTGGTTAAAATGTTTAAATTAACATTTACTTTCAGGTTTTACTACTTTAATATTTTGCTGCATTTACATTTTATTAAGACGCGATTATTAAACAAAATTATTGAATTTTCTTCTAAACTACATTGTAATTAAAATAATCACTAAGAATGATTCGTAAATTCACATAGGTAATTTAGAAATATTTAGATGCTTTTCATGTACTCGCGGCCTCACCGTGGATGAGTGGATAAGACTCTGAACATGTTAGAGGGACGAAGTGTGAAGGTACCGGATTCAGGCCTATCGTGCGTCTGTCAATCTAACGGTCCGGAGTTTTGGGTGATTTTCTCATGGTGTAACGTTAATACGTGTTGGAATCCCTTAAAAAGTCCACCGCTCAAGGCAACACCTCTCCCTAGGCAGATTCCTATCGTGCAAGTTTGCCATAGCACGCAAAAAAGATAAACAATCATTTACACGAAGAAAGGTGGATTACATCTTAAAAAGTCATTTAAACACTCAATGCATTTACATTCTACAATTAAACGTCCTACAAGTATCCTAAAAGTGTTTTTTCCTGGGTCTTTTGTGTGCATACATGAGTGATTTTTTGATAATGGAGCCCTGGTGAAGTCTTTCTTCAAAAATCGATACCAGAGCAAAAATCAAGATTAAATGTCCAACGATTCCGATTGGTCGGAATGTAAATTAATTCTCTGAATTTAAAGTGTTCCTTCTATATTTTTTGTGTGTAAATCGATGCTTCAATATCTGTTTTCAATAAACGTTTTATTTTGTGTCTGATCTTTTCTCCCAGCACAGAAAAGATTTCCAAATTAAATTCAAGCTAATGTTGGCACTGGAATGATGTTAATTGGAAATTCAATTATTGATCGGGACCGGAAAACTGTTTCGTAATTGAAAATTAACTTCTGATGAAAAACAGACGATGAAGCCGAGAGTTATGAGTTATTTAACTAATTAGAAATGCTGTAGTTAAGAGGGTAAAAGTTTATTTATTTTATCCTCTCAGTGTAAACACACACATATTTACTGTAAAGATAGAGCTCTTTTGAATATGCAATTTAGATTTTTAAAAAGACGCCGATATGTATTTATATGTATAATTTTTTAAGAATTAAAAAGCGTTATTTATTTTAGAGCAATTTCCTGTTTGCATAAATGGTTCAAACGTTTTTAGTTACTAATCTTAATATGCATCGATAGCTGGGGAAAAAAACGTTCAGGTAGTTTCTCTGTTTACAAAAATGTTTCAAGCGTTTTTAGTTAATAATCTTACTATGCATCGTTAGCTAGGGAAAAGAAAACGTTATGAAAAATAAATCAACAGAATAAACTTTGAATTTCAAAGAGTGTGTGCGTGTGCTCAACTTTAGGAAATAATTACAAATGAAAAACTATTTTTAAAGATGGTAAGGGCCCCATTATGCCCAAGTGAATAAGACACTGAATATTGCACATGGGTGAAGTGTGAAGGTCCAGAGTTCTGGCCTACCTCGCGGCTGTCAATCTAATAGTCTGGAATTTTGGGCAGTGAAACGCGAATACGCGTTAGAAACTCTTAAAGAGCCTTTCGCACAAGGCACGTCCCCCAGGCAGATACCCCTCATGCAGGTTTGCTTTAAACACACACACACACAAAAAAAAAAAAAAAGGTTAAATATTTATGATAAATATTTCTTTTATCTCGTCTTTTTTTCATTTGACGAATAGATTGGGGGAACAAATGTTTTGAATCTCCCGATGAATTACTGCACTTTAAAAAAATTGTCCAATAAATGAAATACTTTCAAGTTCCCAAACTAATGGTCTATGAACAGGTGAAAGATTTGTTTAAAAATGGAGAGAAATTAGAAAATATCGAGTTTTATAAAAAAAAAGCATCCAAAGAAAATGGAATTCAAATGGAAAATCCCAGAATAAAAACTGAGGAATGAAACTCAACAAATAAACTTCTGCTAGCAGGGTCACATGATCGGAATGAAAAATCGCACATCGGCGATCGATGATTCGTGGTCGTCCCATGTTGCATGCTTGAATGGTCCTTGAATTGGTGGAGAAACTATTTTAATCATAAATCATATAGTTGAAGTGTTTTTTTTACTACTGTGTCTTTTCTCTTTTGTTGATTTAAGTAGTATTTCTTTGAAGTATCGAATAAATGTACAAATATAGAAATAATAGTAAAACAGCTTCTCAGTCGTGTTATGAATCCGTTTGTTAATATAAGTTTATAAAATGGTAGCTTGTTTATTCCAAGATATTTAAAGATGAGAAAAAAAATTGGTAGAGATATAAGATATTTGGACAGAAACAATGTTGATAAAATATTAACAATAACAGTATTTGCAGTTTTAAAAAAATAATCTGTTTACATAAATTTTGCGTTCGTGTTTGTTATCCTCTGTATGAAAACGTCAATGGTTCGATATCACTCTGAGTTTTGTTAAAATTTGGTTACTGATTTTTTTCTGTAATACTAGCGGCACTTTCAAGATGATATATGCGACTCATTTAGTAATATATTTAAAGCATAGTATAACTACTTCACGTTACGTTTTTGTAGGCACTTTTAGTGGTATTACTCGGCACAATGATTTTCTTCTTTTGACAAAAATATTCCAACTTAAGAAAAACTTTGGACGAACGAACGAAGTTTAGACGAACATAAAAGAAGATATTTATTTAAAAAGTCGTATTAAAAGTTTTGGGTAAATTAACGACCAAGGAAGCACAATTCTTTGCAATTCAGGTTGATTTTGTACCGCCCTCCACAAGTATTTGCTTTTTTTAGCAGCTAGCAGATGTTAGCCATACATATTCTTTAGAATGTTAGAAGACCGTCTGTAGTGATCAAATAATTCTTTCGTTTTAAAAATTTTTCTGCATAAGTTAGCTTGGTGCAGCTTTAATAAATTACCACTCATTGGCAAGATTAAATATTTGGGAGTGTTAATTTTCAAGCAGGAAGAATGCGTGGAAAACCATTTTAATGGCAATCTTAATGGGGGAACAATTATGGATTATGCACTTGCGTATGTCGCCAAGGAATGAGAAGGATGGCAAATATCCAAGCTGTTCCACTGTCGGGCTTGAATTCCGAACAGCTGTTTCGGAAGATAATGTAAATCATGATACTTACTCTCACCACACAGTTAGAGTAAAGCGATAAAGCAAGTTGAACAAATTGCAAATCGTCTTCGCATTCTCAGGTACGAGCGGCTGTGTCATTTAACTGTTTAGATGCTCATCTACTCCCGTTGAAGCGTGACGTATCTTTACGGTGGATCACCAACCACCCTGGAAAAAAAAAAAAAAAATCTTCTCCTTCAAACATGCCACCTGTGCTGTCAAGAGCGTGGCCTTTCTCTCTTGTAACATGTAATTTAACTGACTGGGCCGCTTTTATCCGATAAATGTTTTTTTTTTTCGCCCTCACCATCACTGCCTCCAAAACGACCGAAACATTTGCATCGCCATCAAGCGTAAGAGACGTCCGCGAAGATACAGACTGACAGTCATTTAGGTCTTTTGAAAAAGACTTTAAAACCCACCAATTTCAGACTATGCGGGATTGTACAAAATTATATGCATGCCGTTGTTTGTAAAAGGAATTCAGTTGAAGACGAACATAAAAGAAGGTTGTGCTCTCTCGGGAAGTGCTTTATATGTGCGTGTGAAACTTTTCTGAAGATGGCACTGACGATGGTTTGATGGAATTCGGATGGAAATATGAAAAGCACTTGGGCGTCTTAATAGTTTATGCTTTATGCGTAGTTTTAGATTGGCAAGTTAGTTTGTCATTTCATGATGACCGAAGTTTTTATTCTCATTGCAAAGCTCATTTGAAAAATGGGTATTTTTAAAACTAAAAATAACTGAATTAGTAATAAAAATTAATGTGTTTAATTAAAAAATATGCAGAATGATTCGGAACTCTTGAAAAAAAAATATATAGTGTATATATATATATATATATATATATATATATATGCATGTATGTATATAAGGGGTGGTAGAGAAAAGCAAGACAGTTCAGAATCAGACAGGAATGTGGGGTCGGAAACGACCGTCTTAATGTACCTGTTAATAATTACTTTGGAATAATAGTGAACTTTCTGATCATGGTTCGTCAAAAACCTAGTGGCTCTTTCACAAAGTACTTGACTTAAATTAATTACTAACTGTATTGATTATGAAAATAGAGGTTATTCATTAATTAAGGACTGATTATAAAACTTATTATTAGTAACTAAATGAAAGGTACATTTCTTACCCCACATTGCTATGGGGTTCTCAACCATTTTGGTTCCTTCTGTACCCTTTTATGCTTTTTACATGTTATGAATTATCCTGTATATATATTATTTTGTACTTCTCTTTTGAAACACTTGAGCAGGATTCTGCCTTTAGATTTCATTACTGTCGACTACACTACTTTACAAGAAAATGTGCACAATATTATCATTCAACATATGTTTATAAATAGGGGAGAGCGGGTGAGGTAAATAAGGGGGGGGGGGCTTATTGGGTCATTGAAGATATTTGTGGTTCAGTGAATAGTTTTGAAATGAGAAAATTATTTAAAGTGGGTATCAAACAACGTAACTCTAGAAATTAAACATCTCGCTTTGATTGTGGTGGAAAGAAAGAACATTTTGTTTTCTCAACATCTGCATGAAATTTGAAGAAAGTAAGACTTAATGTTATTACGCTTGAAATTGTCAAGTAAATATGCGTTATGTTGTATGTTCATATAGTTTAAAGTACCTTCTTTTCTATTATGTTGTATTTAAATGAATATTTTAAAGATTTGGAATTTGAAGGTGAAAATAATACATTGGTTCATTTGGAGCTTACTGGGTCATCTGAAATGGGGTACACAGGGTCAGCGACCCTTTGTATTCCCATTTATATATTTATTGTTTTTCTGTAAGTTTCTTACTTTTTAATATTTGAATGATATAAATTTATTTATATAAGTCTTCCACATCAGCCACAAAATCTTCAGTTTCTCAAGAAAATATTATGTAAAACAAAAAATTACCCAAGAGATGGCAAAAGTCTTTTCCTAAGGCTGTTGCAAAAGAGAAAAAACTGAGAGGCAGCCTAAAAAAATCAGAAATTTTACAGATACACCTGTGAAAATCACAATCCAAAATAAGATGATTGAAAAAAAGAAAAGTGAAAGACCTAATGACATGAAGCAAGAGAGAAAAAAAATTGCAAACAACTACAAGAATAGCTCAACTGAAGATGAGGAAGGATGAAAAATATCTTCTAGAGGATCCTCAAATTTGAAGATCTAGAAGATTTTAATGTTGACGGAGATTTTTCGTATTATTCAAGGTCTACATCAAGAAAAAATAGAGTTTGAAGCACTATGTAACTGAAGTTGTAGGCAAAAATGAAAATGTATTTGAAGTACACTACATGAAAGGAATTCAGCCAGGTTATCCAATTTTCTTTGATGAGGCAGACATTTATACAGCCGACAAAAATGATATAGTGAGAAAGTTGCCAGAACCAAATGTATTGCAAGGAACCGAGAAAACAGGGACAAAGTTGACTTTTTCTGTACATTTTCAGTTATAATGTCCACTAGTTGTTGTAAAATAACAGTTTTTGATTTATTCTCTTAAAAATAACTTTAAACCTAAAATTTTGTAAACTTAATAGGGCTCAAAGTCATAATATCTAATTAAAACCCTTTTCTTCAACTTTATTTATTTAACTTTTTAACTATATTTAGTGCATTATTTTAAACCCATAAAATCAGCAATTACCCTATAATTTTAATATCTAACTCAATATTGCCAGGCAATAAAAAAGTTTAAATTACTTACTCACTATCGAGTAAAAGAAATTTTTTTATTGTGTTTCACGTTAGCTGAGCCACTATACAACATTTGTTGACTCAGTGTATCCCTTTATGGAGTACAGTGGATCAACAAAAAGTACTCAAGAAAAATGGTTTTTTTATTGTACAAAACTTTTCTTGGAACTGAGCTAAAATTAATTAGGATAGCTAGTAGATCAGAAAACATAATACATTAGTTTGATATTTTGTTTTTTAAAATATTTTCAGATTATATCGAAAAATATAAAAATTGACACACTGTACCCCCCTCTCCCTTAATATATTATGTATTTATAAAATTAAATTGTATCCGCATGTTTGGGTACAGTTTAGATTTTGAACGGAATAGTTCAGTTATACATTGGTGTATTATTATACACGTATTAACCATTATATAGCTTTTAAAAGAGACCTTTCATCAGTGGCACATTTATATAAATTGAAGTGTCAAATATTTCTGCAAAAACGACATTTTTTCAGAATAAAATAAACTACTATATCAATAAAAAAATAAAAATAAAGTGAAACATTAGTTACTTGTTCATAAATTTCGCACATAATTTCTTTGTTTAGTTATATACTTATGTAAATATGCTAAGCCTATAAATCAGAAAACATACTTAATTATTAAATACAACTTTGAAACGCTATTTTTATTATAACACTACCTGCGTGCCCGTTCTTCGCACGGTAGGAAAGAAATAATTTCCTAAAATGATTACCCGTGGAAAAAAAAAAAAAATCAGGTAGTCCATTTTTAGAAAGTGATTCCATCAACCTTTCAAGTTAATAGGCAAGTTGGAGTGTATAGGCTGATTAATTTTATTTTTTACCAACTATGCGAAAAATTCCAGAGCTGGGAATCGAACCCAGGACTGCCGCACAACGTGCGGGTGCTCTACCACTGAGCTACTCTGGGTCGATTCCCAGATGAAATTTCTCGCATTAGAGCCGTTGGCATTTATCATCTTCCTCTGCAAACCACAGATACAACAGATGAAACAATTAATTCGCGACAACTCCATTACGCCGCGGATATTATACATTTTTAGAAAGTGATTCCAAATGATTATGAAAGGTTGATGGAATCACTTTCTAAAAATGTATAATATCCGCGGCGTAATGAAGTTGTCGCGAATTAATTGTTTCATCTGTTGTATCTGTGGTTTGCAGAGGAAGATGATAAATGCCAACGGCTCTAATGCGAGAAATTTCATCTGGGAATCGACCCAGAGTAGCTCAGTGGTAGAGCACCCGCACGTTGTGAGGCAGTCCTGGGTTCGATTCCCAGCTCTGGAATTTTTCGCATAGTTGGTAAAAAATAAAATTAATCAGCCTATACACTCCAACTTGCCTATTAATCAGGTAGTCCTTTTTGTTGAAACTATCACAGTATACATTAACGCAACCTAGTATTATAGTTAAGTTAGCTGTAATACGAGCGTTCAAAAATGATAAATAGACCACTTTTAATTTCACGAAATATTTATTTACGTGGTATACTGTGCTTTAACTCATATTAACCGAACAAATCTACTAATACTACCTATTACTTATATTATCATTTTTTTTTTCTTCCTCTTTAATGCTCAATTAAAAAAAAAACAGCTTATATATTTGAAACCAATGGTGCCTTTTCTACTCTCTGACGATTCTTTGCAATTTATGCAATAGCATAAACGATAAACATAAAAAAAAATAATGGTTGCCATTAAAACACCTCTCCATATATTTTTAAGCACAATTCTTGTCGGATTGTCGTATTTAGTACCGCAAAATATTTCATCTCACCGTAGTGGAAAATATCCAAACTGAATCTAAATATTTAAATCCTTCATGGTTCAGTCTCGTGGAAAATATCAAACTGTGTAATCTCGAGGAGCTATTTAAAATCGCTCAAATTGCAAATAGGATGTTAAATTGTGCAGCAGAGTTTACGAATTTCAAGCAATTTTTTTTTTAATTTATGACGTCACTGTCTCACCACGGTGGTTGAGTCTGGTTATTCCTCACAGTAGTTTTCAAACGGAGTAATATTGAAACTTACGACATTGAAAAACTCACTTTCAAGAGCTTTTTAAAGTGAATCTTGAGATGTTGGGGTTATGCCTAGCTAATCAGTATTTTAAACATTTTTCGGGGTTATTTTGCTAATGACGTAACTTTTTTGCAAGAATTTGTTAAGTTGCTAGAATTCAGTAAAAAAAGGTATAATTAATATATATATACCGCCAAAAGTCGTCAAAACATTCCCAAAAATTGTGCGACATTTTGCACAATTTTTGGGAATGCATACGACGGCCGTCGTTAAGCCGATAAGGATTACTATATGTTAATTAGTATTTCCCCCCTTGTGCCACCTTTGTATTTCCCACGATTTTAAAAATTGTATGTTTCCTTTCGTTATTATGGTTCCTGAAAAATCATAGTGCTCAAAAATCGCCAAAGATAGTTCATACATTAAACAAAATACTTTTGAATTTTTATGTTAGTAAATTTTTGCGTAGATTTCTAACTCATTTTTAAACTCATGACGTCAAAAATGCGTCATTCTCAGTTGCGATATTTAGTATGAATTAATGAAAGAAGGAAAAAAAAAAGCTGACGTTATTTTACTTTTCTACAGCATCTGATAATCTAGAAGTTTATTATTTCGCTCGTGGTGTAATATTTTTGTCAAAATTTGGTAACCTAATTAGGATTTCTAATGCATTTTTAAACTCGTGACATCAAAAATGATCTCGATTTCATTTATGATATACGACTTTCTTTACAGTTATATCTATCTCCAGCATATAGATGGTATGTCACATGATTACTATTTTACATAATATTAAAATTTCTAATGCATTTTTAAACTCCTGACATCAAAATGACGTCATTTCATTTATAATATGCTCTCTTTTTTTTACAGTTATGTCTATCGCCAGAACATAGATGGTACATCACATGATCACTATTTTAGACAATCGAAAACTGGAAACGCTTTCTGAAAGTGAAAATTACCAAAAAATCGAAAATAAATGGTGGAACGACTGAGTTTTCAGAATTTCAAAGTTGACTATGGACTATTCTATGTCATTTTACATATATGTGCAAAATTTCAAGCCGACCGGTCGAACGTTGTTGAAGGAGTTCCCGGACGAACAAACAAACAAACTTTCATATTTATAGTATAAAAAGATGAATAAAACATTTTATCGAATACCTGAAAATAAACATTTAAGAAAGAAAGGCAATAACTTTTTAAAATACATATTATAAATTAAACAATAAAATGTAAATATTTATGGAGTATTTTTTGAGTCTCAAAGACTTCCATACTCTAGTTAAATTTCTTTTTTATTTTTAATGAGCATTGTTAAAGTCTCTGCCATGTTTTTACTGAATTTCTTCCTGTTTATATATTTTTATTACATTTTATGTATAAATGAAAAGGATACTTTTCTTTTTCTTCCTTTAAAAAATAAATAACATACGTTACTTGCTTATTATATCAATATTGTTCGAAATTTTGTTCTGCTTTATAATTTCAATATGGTTTAAACATGTTTTTTTTAGTAATGGTCATTGTTTAAATGGAGGACATGTAAATAATTAAAAACTTGGCACAGCTATATAAACTAACCATTGCTTTATTGAGTTAAACCACATACCACACAAAGGTTTAAAAACGTTCAATAAGTTAAATATCCTCATTTTATAAAGAATTTACAGGCGTGAATACGCGTGCTTGAGTTGAACGTAGTTTTTGTAATTTATTAATACATCATTAATAGCTGGGACACAATTTTCAGTTAATTCTATTCCGGTATTCACTGAGACACATAAAGTTATTTTTTTTTGCGCGAACAGTCTCAAAGTAATATTTAGACCTTACATTTCCTGATTACAATTTACTTTTCCTGAAAGTTAACTATTTTCCCTGATGTTAAGAACCAAAAATGCCACATTTTTCAGAAAAATAAGCAAACTTTGTAATATGTCCTTTTAATCCTGGACACGTTTATGCTCTTGTGATTCTGTATAAACATTTGAAAGAATCAGTTGATGGAGTTGCTGCATCTAAGAAGAATTTTTGCAGAAGCACGAAGAAGCGCAACCGTTAAAATTTTTACATAATCCCGTATGAGCGAAATTCTTGCGCCTCAGAATAAAAAATAATTTCTCGTTGTGTACACTGAAAAATAATTACTTCATGTAATGAATTCCTACAAAGTGTACGAAGGAAAAAGAAAGTAACAGAAAAATTTCTTCTCCTTTGGATAATTAAGACAAAAAGAATTTCGTAAAAATTTCATCAATAAAGAACAAAAAAGAAAAAAAATCCCATTTTTCTTTAGTTGGCATCATTTTAGAAATGACGTCATATTTTCATCTTTTTTTTTAATTTCTATGTAATGGAATATTTTGTAGATTTTGTTGTATACGTCTTTAATGCTTGTTCCGAATGAAATTATTGTCATGTAAAGGAGCCATTAAGAGTTTTTTTCTTTTAAAGAAAAAAATAATATAATAAGTTTTTTTAAGAGTTCGGTGCTTATTTTTTAAAATATATGATAAGTTTAATGCATTTTTTAGATTACGCATAGTACTTAAAAAAAAAGGCATAAACATTATTTATTCTTTTTCTAATGCGTTTAAAATATTTATGTTACAAATTATATTTGTGGTAATTAGTGAGTAAATAGATCCCTTTTTTTGCAAAACAATTAAGTTACTCTAATGGGTCTCATTCTAGGGAAAATATTACTACTATTTATTTTTAAAAAGTAATATCGTGTCTAAAGGATATATATATATATTGTTATCTTTTTTATTTCTTTTTTTTTTTTTTGAGTATATAGTAGGGTAGGGCCCAGAACGCGTGGAGATAATATCTCTTTTGATATGCCACACAATCGAAACCCTACAATTTTGTTTGCTTTTAATTATAATCCACTGTTCGTGGTCCCTGAAGATGGTGACAGTGGTTATAATTTCCGTTCCATTCTATTTTCACATTAATTATTGCACTTTATTTGGCTTAGCTTTTATTAATTTTTCAAAATGTGGTTTCTAATTCTTGCTTATAGCTTTTATATTTTTATGCGAGGTATGTCTTATTTACAGTATGTTTTGTGTTTTACTTATTAGTTATATATATATATATATATATATATATATATATATATATATATATATATATATATATATATATATATATATATATATATATATATATATATATATACAGGGTGTCCCAAAAAGGTGATAACACGCCTTAATTCTTTATCCACGAGAGATAAGTGAGAAATGTAATTTGAAAAAGTGTTTAAAATATGGTAAAGGCTACAAAAAAGAAATTTCTCTCCTTAACTTGCACACAGGGGAACTTTTAAAATTTGTATTTAGCACTCGTACAAAAAAATTTCCAGTTTTTAAAATAATGTGATGTATAAAATTTCAGCCTTTTACCATAAAAAGTCTCAAAGATATCTTTAAACAAAGATGATCAGGACGCTGTACATGAATTTGAATGTAAACGTTTAGTTCTAAAATGCAAAAAATAATTTTCTTTCATAATTTCTGTACCATCCTTGAAACTCGATCATCTGACGTGATTTTTTCCCTTCGAGAGCCATTGAAAAGTGGTTTAAGTCAGCATATATTTATTTTCATATCATATTAAAATTAGTTTTTCTAGAAAATAAAGTTTGCTCTTTTTTCGGTAATTACTGTATCTTATCAAATAAAGTAATGAAACTGTAAATTTCTAACCCACGCGATCGTACGAGCTCGATCTTAAATGCATATAAGAATGCAAAAGAATTGCAAAATATAAGAATATAAGCATATAAGAATTGCGAAAGTATGTTACAGCAAGTTGAAATTCAAAGTTTTAAAATTTTTATTTATATGTCAATCACAGAAATATCTGAAGTTAAAATGCATTAAATTTTTTCTATTATATATAACTTTGTGATATTTATATCGATTGATTTAGAATTTTATCAAAAATTCTCCTAGAGGAAAAGTACATTAACAAAAATTATTAGCTTACAAATTTCTGATACGCACTTATAAAAATATGAAGTCAAATTTTACTTAAAGCATCGATACATCTACAATCAAATAACGTTTTGCATGCTTCTTAAACTATTCTATAAATAGCTTTATGAAAGGCACCAAAATAATTCTGTATTACCTTATGTACTAATAATATATACAGGGTTTCCAAAAACAATTGTAACACGCTTTAATTCTTTATTCATTCGAGGTAAGTAGGCAATGTAAATTAAAAAAAGACTACTTTAAGAAAAAATTATTCTCAATGTTAAAAAAAAACACACATTTTACATCTGCATCCGATCCCCGTACAAACGTTGCACATGGACAACAGCGTTCTTTTCACATATACTGCGTAATCTAAAAAAGAAAACAGATATCCATAAAATTCTTGCTGTAAAATATAACACTCCCGAATACCTAAAAAATCGGTTTCAGAACGTTTCTAATATAATGCTCAAAGGAGGGTTGACGTTATAACTGGGGAGGGTGGCTATTTTTCTTGAAAGAAATGAAATATTATCTATGAAATTCTCGCTTTAAAACCAAGCACGGTTTGTCTGTAATTCAATAGCTGTTGAAAATGCAATTGAATTTTTTTTAAGGAAAAAGGATATTATTTTCCGGTACACGTAATAATTTTTTAACAATAGTGTTTAAAGTACTTTTACTAAAATTCTTTTGTGTACGTGCCTTAAAAATAATTACAGCTGATAATCTATTAACAGTTCTTAGAATCGGTAGCATCCAACATCAATATGTATGCTCATAGCGACAGACGTAGAGAAAATTGAATAGTTTTCTGTTTTCAAGCTTTATTAACACGAAATTTTCACTGATCGCTGAATTTTTGCTCAGATGTAATGGTGTATCATCAGCGAACCAGAGTGAACGTGACCATATTTCGAGTTTTACCCGGTAATTGCAGTTGGGAAAGAATGTTTCTTTCAGCACGAGTGACCATCGAAAACCATTTATTTTTAGTTGGTTAGCAACCATCTGTTCGTCGAGCATCTGTTGGTCAAACTACACATGTGGGTGTATAATAATAAGTAACCTGGAAAACCGCAAGGCCTACTGCTGCAAACCTCATATAAATAAACGTGATATTGATGAGCAGCTGCCTGTAAATGGATAAATTGTTGTAAAATTTTGAGAGATATATTTAGCGAAATCCCCTGGTACTTATATTTGGGCTGTTTGGTTAAATAATTTAAGGAAAATGAATTTGTGAAATGTTTAAATTATAGTTTAGTTGCGCAAATATTCTGCGCTAATATTTTCCTGGGTTCTGATTGATATCGGAATGGGATAATAACCCCTATTCATTATAACTTTTATCTATTTTTTAGCATTTACCTTTTTTACTATTACTTTTTACTGGTAATATTGTTTTGCTGTTTTACATATCGTTTGATGCGGAATATCCTACTTGGATCTTCTGAAATTAAACCACAACATTATTAATTTATTTATTTTGCCAATAACCAAATAAATAAAAATAGTAGTTGTGTTAGCTTCGACACACTAACTTCAACGTTTTTAGACAAAACAAAATATTTATTTCACAAATAATCGTACAACGTAACTTAAACGTATTCGTACATTACTGTGTTCTTCGTAATCGTCTTATGCACTTACTTAACGCACTTTCTTTCTAATCATTTTTAAATTCCATAGCTTCTCCGTTGTCATTTCCGAATTCATATTGCAATCACCAAAAACCATGCTCGTGTTCTAAATATTTGATAATAAAAATAGTGTTTACATTCGGTTCAACACACATTCTTTCTTATCATTTTTAAATTCCATCGCTTCTTCGTTGCCATTTCTGAATTCCTATTGCAATCACTAAAAACCATGCTCGTGTTCTAAATGTTTGATAATAAAAATAGCGTTTACAGTTGTATAGTAAAAAATGTAACTGACTCTTAAGTTTCAGCAGAATTTCAATAGTTTTTCACTCTTGGAGGTTAATGAACTAAATAATAAAGCTAAAACCGTAAAAAATTCCGTTAAAAAAAACTAAATACTGTAAAAAAATCTAAATTTTAGTTTTATTTACAGTAAATTAGGAAAGTTTTTAAGTTTTCCTTCGTGGATAATAAATTGAAGTTATCACGAAATGCGTATTCTAAAATGATACACGAATACTTCAGTTCCTTTTCAAAATACGTTTTTTGGCCTAATTACTTTTATTTAAAATAAACTAGTTAATTTTCCATAATGGTTAATACATTGTGCTGCCGTGCCACAGATCCACGGTTCGATTTCAGGACTGGGTAGGCTTGACTCAGCCTTTTATCCTTTGTGTAGGTCAGTAAAATGAAGATCGAGATTGCTTAGAAACGGTTCTCTTTGAGCACTGCGTCCGAATTAGCCATCTGGCCACGGAATATGCTTCCGCACCTGAGAGCCCATGATCTATTGCGCCATAGTTTAGTTAGTTAATTTTCCAAAAAGCTGAAACACTCTCAAAAATTATTTCTTTAATTCACAGAAATTCTACTGTCAGCAGTGCTGCCAGAATACCTTCGTCATTTGACGAATATCCCTTTCTTTTTTCTCCTGTCCGTCAAGGAAACTTCTTCAATTTCTACGAAATTTTTCTTTTCTTCAGATTTTCGGGACGAATTCACGGAAATACAACGTTTTCAAGGAGTACTGAAATTATTCGTTGAAAAATGAGGAATTATTTTAGTATACATAAACGCACTCTCAAAAATTATTTCTTCATTTCACGGAAATTTGCTGCCGGAACATCTCTGTTATTGACGAACATCCGTTTCTGTTTTCTCCTGCCAACTGAAGAAACTTCTTGAACTTCAACGAATTTTTTCCTCTTCTTCAGATTTCGGGAAGAAGAATTCACGGAAATCTCAAGTTTACATAGAGTACTGAAATTGTCCGTTGAAAAAAAAGGGGGGGGATAAATTAGGGAAAAAAGATGAGTTTTTTTTTTTTTTGCGAGTGTAGATGTCTGCTGGTGACTACATGGTAGCGGCCTTCTTCAAAATGTTATGTAACAAAGGAAAAAATGCTCAAAATAATTTCCAGTACACCTCAGGTAATACACATCGATGACACACCAAAAGTATTTTACTTAGATTATCCTAGCAAATGAAGAAAGCGAGCAATCATATTGAAAATATAACTTTTCTATCGATCAGGTTAACATAACATAGTTTGTGAAAAACTTTCTCTATGAATGAAATGGGATAAGTTAGTGCAGTAAGATAGATTAATGTTCACAGTGGAGTAACTCGTATGCGATTCTATCATACCTAAGAGCCATTAATAACAGAAGATCTATTATGCAGTGTGGTTTTTCTTGTCAAAAGAACAATAAAAGTGTTCTGGATTGTTGCCAGGAAGTTGTTTATGCCTGCGAAAGGCCGTAAGCTACTGAACATGCTGTAATCGCATCACAACGATAACGCCCCAGGAGGCCTGCAAACAGGAACTGAATTATTTGATTAAATAATTCTTTTTTTTTCCCGTTTTTGGTCCTTTAGCAGAATTTTCTTCAGTTTCTCTTACATCATCTTAAACGTACATCTGTAATGATTTTCGGAACACTGTATAACAACGTGGAGTTGTGACACCAAAGGATTTTCCAAAATGTGCAATTAATTTACTTCATAAATGCGAAATTACAAATATCTAATTATTAGCAAAGAAATAGCAGTGGGAATTTTATTTTCTTAAAAATGTTTAATAGTGCAATGGAAGAGAAACATTTAATATGAGGAAATGAAGGAAACTGCAAGTTTTTTTTTTTTTTTTTTTTTTTTTTTTTTTTTTTGTTGGGGGCAAAATTAAAAGGTAGAGTTTTTGATAAAAAATGATTTGAATAATTGACGTCTAATAAATAAAAACCAAATTTCGGAAATAGCCCGGTCCCATGTGTCTCATGCCCTGGCTGCATCCCTGGTTAGTTTAAAATTAATAAAAACGTGGATTGACATAGTATCTCTGTGTAAGGGAGAGATGGGATGGGAAAATTTTTAGAGAATCACTGTCTTTAAGAAATGTTTAGTGTAAAGTACTATTTCTAATGCATAAATACTATTTGCGTTCTAAATTTACCAATAGCATGATCCCTCCCATCATTTCAGAAACGTAATGTAGACTATTCTCAAATCGGCTTAGAAGACCTAGCGTTGCAAATTATTCATTTTAACAGTGGTTTAGTGGAAGCATTCATAAAACAAATAGAGAATCAACACAGGGCATTAAAAGAGAATTACAATCATCAAGAATTTGCAGTGAGTAAAATAGTGAAGGTTACATTTAGCAATATTTTAAAATATTATCCTGTTTCGATAGCTACGAAATATTGGAAATCTGTATGCACCTAATATACAACCATTAGAACAAACAAGTTAAACGATCGAATTAATTGCAGCTGAGACAGTGACTAATAGATTTTATTTTACCACAAATGGATAATCCATAACTTCCTTGAACTCAGCTAATGACTGATAAAACTGTAAAAACTCACATACAGTTTACTTTTCTGTCTTAATCTACCTTTTTTAAAAATTATGTTTAAGTTTTTTTTTGTATATTCTCGAATGAATTGCACTAGAAACTCAGTTTAAAATAAAGGAAGAGTCAATTAACTGCATCGATATACATGCTTTCTTTATATGCATAGAGAGTGAGCTCAAAAATTGCCTGTTTCAGTATTTCTTGGAATTGATTGAAAGAAAAGAATTATTAAATTTTACTTTACAGCAGTTGCAACCTTTTCTTGCATAGATCTGTGGACCCCAACTCACGCATCTCCGAATTTTTCAATTTATTTCTGTGCGATAGAACACACTCGACCGTAGCGTAGAATATGTATTAAATAGGAATTTTTCTTTTGAAATATCTTGACTTCGTACATTACTTCTTTTTTCCATAGCACGGTATTGATCTTCTATATCAGTTAAACTTTTGAAATTCTGGTGGAAAAAGTCACTTTTTTTTTTTTCCTCTCAGGCGTAACAGCACTTTTTACTATTTTTTTCCTTATTTTGAAAGTAATGAAAGTTTGCTCTTGTGAATTTATTTTTGACTCTCTTCTTTTTCTTCTGCTTCTTTTTTTCCCGCCGAATTCGTCGTGTTCATTATGTTGGAATTTCTTTTGCTGAAATGGCGATTTCGGAGCACTTGCTTGCTTTATTGAAATAAAAAAAAGTAATAATAAAATAAGGAAAAGCGGGTAAAAAATCCATTTCCCGTTAAATAAAAGCAGTAAACAAGAGATCTTGCAACTATTTGATTTGAAGTTTCAATTTTATTTCCGTAGTTAGTGGATTATGGCGCTGTTTTATGCTGAGATGCTGGCAATTTATAAGCTCCGTTCAGTAAGCTCAGTAAATAAATTTATGTTCTCATATCAAAGATTTTTTTGTTCAAAAAATGGATTGAATTGACCGAATAAATAAATACATGAAACTATAGTAATCAATGATCCCACCGGATTACAAAAAAAGTTAATTACTTAAAATTCAAGTGTCGTTCTGCAGTAGTCGAACCCATTATAACGAACTAAACTGTTTTGTTCCGTGCATTAGGTAATTTGTTATATCCAAACTTACATAAACACAAATTTTTAGATACATATGCATTTTAAAGGAACGACCATTTTTTTTTTCGGCTTTTCATGTTTGAAAACTACGGGCTCAATTTTCATCATTCTGCATACATAAAATTTGACATAACACAAGAACCGGCATAACTTCTTTTAGGCAGTCCTACAAGTAATTCTTGACGATGTCTCACGAACGTCATACTAATCGTATCGTTGTTTATTAGAGACCTTAACAGGTATCCAGCCACGATCAATCAATCGCATGGACACCAGACAGACTAATCGAACTAAGCATGCGGTTTTACGTACTCAGAAATATTATGTAATGTTTAATGTATTTAATGAATTAGTGTTAGAGAAAATAAAATGTAACTGCAGTGTAACATTAAAGTACTGTGAAAGTGTACCAGTATTAGTGTAAAGTAATGAAATTTAATTGAAATAACAACAATCGCGCTTTTTTTTATCACTCCTGCTTACTGCAGTATTTTTTAAAATTGTAGTTTTTTTCTGTCATTCCGTTTACATATTTGTCTATACATGTGGTAGTTCTATAAGTATGTATAAACGATCTATTAAATGATTTATTGCAGTTTAATATGTTTCTAATAAAAAATGAAATAGAAAATATTTCTGCGTAAGTTTGTTGGAGGCAAAAGTACCCTTTTAATTCAGTTTGAATTTTGTATACCAGTGCAATTTAGGTAACAATACATGGATTAACCATTAAAACTACTAGTTTTAATATACTTAAAAGGAGATATTTCTTTTTTCTTTTTCCTTTTTTTTTTCTGCAACCGTGGTGGCGCTTTAGCGCAGTTTCATTTGGCAGCCGTACCGTATTTTGCTATAAACCCCAGACTTTGGATTCAATCCCTATTTCAGGCCTTCGTGATTTTTTGATCATCTACATAAAACGTTCACAACTCGCCGTCTTACGTAAGGCTGCTAAGCGTGATACTTACTTCTGTTGCAGTTGCCAACAGGAACTTAAACATATTTTATTTTATATATATGTTATATATATTTTATTATATCTGTAATCATTGGGCTCAAAAAATTAAAAGCTTAGTAATGACTTTTCTTTTCATTCTATATATCGCTTTACATGGCTTTGTAGATTTCCTCTCATTCATTGGTAGAATTACGTTTTGCGTTACATTTCTGTTACACCAAAAAAAAAAAAAAACCCTAAACGACAGAGAACCACTGAAATTACGTATAAAGATGACAGAGTCAACTCAGACTCCTAAAATTGTGAAAACACAATATACTTTATTCGTGTAAAGCAAAAGAACTTTAATAAATATTGTTCTTGAGCGTGTATACCATTTTCTTTGCCTTCTATCTTTTTTTCAAACAGTATCGTTAGCTCTTAATCAGAAACAACATCGCGAAATTTCCAATAAATAACAAATAGCTTTAAAATAAATTCATTTTCGAACTGATGTTGCACAAAAAGGAATTCTTGTTTGTGTTTGAAGTGAATCTCATGTCTGTCCCAGATTATTCCATTTAAATAAATAAGTATATATATATATATATATATATATATATATAAGCTTTCGAAATTCCTTTGTAAGAACTTTTTACTATTTGTATACATAGCTGTACATGCCGGAATGGACTGAACAAGACTCAGGTGATGCGAAAAGTTCAGTTTCTTTGTTATCTTTTTTTTCTAATTTTTTTAAGAGGTTAAACAAAAAAACATTTTTGTCGCTTTGTCTTTTTGTAATTGTTACTTGCATTTTCCCTTAATATTCCATTCTTTCACGTCTTATAAGCTGAGTTGCCCACCGTTGCTCGGCTTTTATTGCATGTTGGTAGGGATGGACGTGAGATTAAAAATACGTTTATGCTTTATTTACCTGCGTTTCCGCCAGCGTGTTAGTCAGTTTTGCGTCGTGCTTTGAAATGTGCATCAAAATGTTTAATTTTATAAAAGTCATGGGAACAGTTTTTTTTTCCCGCGATAAAATGCATATATAGGGCCATATGTGCATATAGGGTCACAGAGGGTAAGTATAGGTCACTACTTTTTTCGGTGTAAATAATGGTCACTAGCTTTATAGCAACTTCTTTTTTGCCCCGGATAATAAAGTCCCATGCCATGTTTGATAGCATTTAGTCCACTAGTTTTCTTTTACAGACCGTTTCAAAGCGGAACTATAATTATAACCAACCTGTTTATTGTAATAACTTGTAATTATATATATATATATATATATATATTCTTTGGAAGTCGTAAAACATTTTTGCACGAGCTGTGCACGTGCAGATATAATTCAAACATTATCCTGTATAAAATTTTAGCAGCTAAGGCAAGGCCCTTAGTGGGGGTTTTTGCTTTCATGTTCTCTCATTAATATTCTTCCTTTTTTTCCACAGTAATTATATTATTTATTAAACATTAGTTGACTTAAGCAGTAACTTAGAAATAAGCAGTCTTAGAAATAATGACAAGTTAAAAAAAACTCTATATATGTGTATGTATCCTCCCTCCCCCTAAGACAAACAGTGGCGCATAGCTCTATAAAAAGTCCTGAGAATGAAATGATGTCCAAAATTTTTGTACTTTCAAAAGTTCATCAAAAAAGTTTTACGATTTTTTGCATTGCAGTGAGGATTTTCTGAACACGATGATAAGTATCAGTGATAACATTTACAAAAGTACATTTAAACATATATTTGTTTCACTGTAAGAGTAAAATAGAAGTTTATCTTTCAAAATTGTTTGTTCTAGATGTTTTATCCTTCAATTTATTTAAATAAAAAATCACTTTGAAAATGTATATCTGTAAAATCTTTTGAATAACAGCATTGAAATTTGTTACCATTTAGAAACAGAATTTTGCACTCTTTTACAAATATTCAAAAATATGAGATAGATAATTTTTTACAACTTTGAAAGTAAAACAGTACTTTGGAAACACACTGACCAGAGAAAGTGACTTACTTCATTATAATTAAAGTGTGAGTTGTTTTCAAACTCGTCATTTTCGTTAAAAACATAAATTTGATTGTACCCCGTAGAAAATTTTGCGAGTTCTGAATCTTGACATCTCTACTAAATACTAAAAACTAAATACAGTAAAAGAAAATGCATATTTTCATCTCCCATGCAACGGGATTTTGATGCTAGAATGTTTAAACATTATTCTGTAAGATTTTACTTTCACTGAAAATCATTTAATACTTCACCGAAGACCTTGTGTTCCATAAATATTTTTTACTGCATTAGATTTCGCTATTATGTATGTAGAGACACGTATAACAATCTATTATGATGAGTCTTTGCTATTGAATCTAGGTATTAAATCTTGTGGAAATGTAACAAATCACAACAAAGTAATCGTTACTTTTCTCTGTGTCTTATCGACTAAATAACTGCAAGAGAGAACAATATCAGCATATATTCAGTATCGCATAAACTTTGTGTCATAAATCACTTTGACTTCCAGATACTTTATATGTGATTTTCAGTTTGGCAAGTAGGAAATTGACTGCTTTTTCATATAACGCAAAAATATTACTCTTTTGATGCTTTCTGATATTACAGCTTCAGGTTTATTGAATATTTGCACATTTTAGTCTATACACAACGTATAAAATATTTTAGTCAAGAAATTACTTTTAAAAATACACAGGGTGTCCAGTGCTAACACTGCCTAGTGGCAATTTCCTAAACCATTATTCAGAGACACATAGTTCCAATTGTAAAAGTGCTCTAAATTGTATAATGTACTACATCAGAAACAATCGAAGTCAATAAATCAATTCCTATAAAAAATTACGTAACTTAATTTTTATACGGTCCGCCGGTCAAATCAGTTATGTTTAGGAAAACTTTCTTCATATAATTTCATGCACAATATAAAAAAAATTCGCCCTTCTAAGACGAAAATTCGCCGAGTTATGAAGTAGTAAACGTTTTGACTTAGATAACTTTTCCACGTTTAAAAATTTCCCGTTACGGTAAACCGTTATGGGACCATATAAGTATTGAAATTTTAAATTATTAGTTATAATTTCATTTTCTGACATAATGCAGAGAAATAAGAAAACGTACTAATCTTTAAGCAAAGGATTATAATCAGGCTCTATAAAAATCTATCCGAAATCAGACTTACTAAGTCGTATGAATGTACAGAATGCAGTTGTGTAACACCGTGTATGCTACGCAAAGTACAGGAACAGATTTCTACACGGGTGCATATTTGCATTGCAACTAAAGGAAGCTATACTTTGAACAAATGTTAAGCTAACAGGATTTGTAAGATTACTTTAAGTTTCTAAAATACATATATTCGTAATTTAAAATGTTTCGTTTTCTAATTTAATGTTTAATGAAGTGTTTTATTCTCTTGTTTTTGTATTTTAAGTTATTTAACACCAGTTCATTAAAAAAAACTCTTTAAAATATTGACATATAAAAATATTGACATATAAAAATTAACATAATAATATATTAACATATAAAAATTACGAAACTTAAATTTTTATACGGTTCCCCGGTCCTATCAGTTATATTTAGAAAATTTTTCTTTATACAATTCCATGTGCAATAAAAAAAAATTCGTCTTTCTCGAAATGTCCAAAATTCATCGATTTGTGAAGCTACAAACATTGTGACTTAAGCCACTTTTCCACGTTTAAAAATGTCCCGTTCGGATAAACAGTTAAGGGACCATATAAATACTTAAATTTTAAATTATAGATTTTTATTTCATTTTCTGGAATAATGCGGAAAAGGGAGATAAACTGATTCTAGAGTACTGATCTTCAAGCAGACAGGGCCTTATTATCGCATGGGCAAATCGGGAATTTGCCCAGGACCCCCCAATTTCAAATTTTGTTCTGAAATATTCTTTTTTAAATCAAAATTTTATTAAAAATAAAACAAATTTCATAGATCGGGCCTCTGTTGGTCATAATCGGGCCCTGCAAGCAGAGGTTCATAGTCAAGCTCTAATAAAATCTATCTGAGGTCAGACTTACTAAATCGTATATGTGTAGCATGCAGATGTGTAACATAAGAATATGCTACGCAAAGTATAGGAAGAGTTTTCTACGCGGGTGCATATTTAGATTGCAGTTGAAGGAAGTTATTTAACGCCAATTCATTTAAAAATCTGTTTAAAAAATTCTATTTTCAGCATAGGCTAATTTTTTATGTTACTTTATTGGATACACATAGCTAAACGCTAATCTTCTTTATTGAAATCTATAATCATAAAATAGTTGAGATGAAATTGCTAATAAATATTACAAGGCTCAAAACCATGTACAACTGCGGGAAAAAAAAAATACTACCCACTTGCTCTTTATTTGGACGTCGTTTGGACTAGGAAAAATTTTCTAAATATAACGAATAGGACCGGGGAACCGTATAAAAATTTAAATTTCGTAATTTTTATAGGAATTGATTCATTGCCTTCGATTGTTTCTGATATGACACATTATACAATTTAAAGTATTTTTGCAATCGGGACTATGGGTCACTGACTAACCGTTTAGGAAATAGCCATTCGGCACCGTTAGCACTAGACACCCTTTATCCGCTTCACCCCCCCCCCCCTTTTAAACAAAAAATAATTAATGTATAAGTAATAACTGGAGGGGTATTGCTGCATATAAAAATACATAGCATGCAATAAACAGAAATGTACAAGATATTTTTGTATTACATTTTACATTTTTGGAAATATATAGGATCACAGAATATAAAGTCTTGCACTGATAAAGAATTTTTTAAAAATTTCAGATTTTTACATAATTATTTTTTTTAATCCTTATTTCGTAAAGTTTTTAACACAGGGTCGTCATACTTCAACATATGCAACTTTCGTATATATGTGGACGATAATAAGTTTCGCGTCCACTTTTTGCCAGCATGTCTGTTGCTCAGTAGCGTATGAGAAACTTTTCATTGGGGGAGGGGGGGGGGTTACGACTACTGCAACTCATACATATGTATATATATATATATGTTGTGTGTGTGTGTGAAGAAAATACGTTTTGTATGACAAAAAAATTCCTCATGGTGGGGGGGGGGTGTTATAACCCCTATAACCTTCCCCGTAGCTACTCCACTGCTGTTGCTACCTATCTCATCCATTATTCTCTCTTTCATTGTCTCAGTACTGGAGATTGATATTGCAAACAATTTGGCATACCCATATAAGAAAAAGGTAAGCGGGCTACGTCTCGAGAACAAGGGGGTCCATGTAAAGCCATCTCTTCCAAACCAACCGTATTAAAACTTTATGAAGTAAGGATCACAACAAAAACGAATTATAAAATAAACAATGTGAAAAAAACACACACATAAAAGGTTACTTCTAAGGCGTAACGATCGTTTCGACCGAAAATTTGCTCGGTGCAGTTCCCTCTGCTCTGTTTGACGGAAGGGTTTGTCTGACGAAGACCGAACCAATTTTCGGTCGAAACGATCGTTACGCCTTAGAAGTAACCTTTTATGTGTGTTTTTTTCACATTGTTTATTTTATCTTTTAACACCCGTTTTTTGAGTGTTTATTTTCAAAAACAAATTATGTATAAATCTGAAATAGTTTTTTAATTAAATTTTCTTTACTGGTGCAAGACTGTATAAACTTCCTGTAGATTTATTACTTTATATTCTTGCGACATTTTTGGAATTCTTTCCATTAAAGTTGAGAAGTGTTTATAGTTTCAATTTGTCGTCCTTCCAAACTCTAATTGCCATAAACATGCAAATTTTTTGCTACATTTCATTGCCATTTGATTTCTAATCTGCACTGTACTTTTTCTGAAACTCAAAGAAACATTAAACTATTTAAAAATAAAAGCTTAAAAAAGAATGAATAAAATACATTTTAAACGTATTTTATTATGAACTAATTTCTAAATTGTGTTGTTTAGGTTTCTTTTTTTTTAATCATAAAATTAAAAAAAGTATTTTTTATATAAATTTATTTAATTTGTTACTAACGTATTACTAAAATGCTTTTAACAAATTATTAGTATACATTTTAAGCATCTTTCATTACAGTGATTATCAATTTTTATATCTTTAATTATTTAACGCAAGCAGAACAACTTAAATCTATTCGAGATATTTAACTATTTTTTTTTTCAAACTGCTGGATATGCTCAAGCAAAACTTACACACAAAAAAAAAATCTTCCCTTTCTTAACTATCTTTTTGAAGAAAATTGAGTTAATTGTTTCATCTAATTCGAAGATAATTTTTTTATCCACTTTTTCAGTCACTCTTTCTTTGTTTTTAATATTTTAAGAATAAAAAACTCTCTTTTTTTGAATTAATAAAGATGTCGAAGACTTAAGAAACTTTCGTAGTTTGTGTGCAAAAATTTGAAACTTTTTTTTTTTTTTTTTAAACGGCCGGTTTAGTTGTCGACTATAGCCTTGACCGCTCCGTGGGGCGGAGATGCTGGGGCCATTTCACTACAGGGGCCCCTAGTTGTCTGGCCCGGGCAGTCCTGCTTCTATTCGTGACCCCTAATTTTGAACCTATTCGAAATGAGGGACCTAGCAACTGGATTGGCTCCCACAGAGATATCGTTTCAATATAGATACACGAATGACTTTACGTGCACCCATCTCAATAAAAGCACATGGTCTTACAGTAGCACTAGTCGAGAGGGGTTGTCACCCTACCAAGTGCTGGACCAAGGTTGGCTCTACTTCAATCAAAGAGGTGGAGAGACAAAAAATAGGCTTGTCTGGTCTCGCGAAAAAGCCGGAAGCCTTTGTCTCGTCTCGCTAAATCCCTGTTTTGTTAAAAATGTTCGTCTCGTCTCGATAAAAAGCTGTAAAGCTGTGTCTTGTCTCGAAAAAAATCGTCTCATATGCAACCCTATTCACTTGTGTGTTTCTATGGGAATGGGAATCAAATTTAATCGACTGGATCACTGCCGGACATTTTGAAACAGTACATTGCAGTGTACGATCAAGCTGATGAAAAGGCCAAATTTTCTGCCTTCATAGGTCACCCCACATTACATTGTTTATAGTTTCAGGTAATTGTTTTAAGGTGTATTAAGTTTTTAGGAAAAAGTTATTAATTGTCTGATAAGTAAAGTTTATAAACAATCGAAAGTTTTTAGCTCATTTTGGGAGGCAACGATTCGCTCATGAAAGTCAAAACTCTGTTCATTTTTGAATGTATATATTTTGAATTTACTTTAAAGGGGACATGATTATCTATTTTTTCTTATCTTTAATTCCCGCCTTATCAGTACATTTAAGGACAAAAGCGCAATATAAAGCAGCATCATGGAGATCAAAAGTCTCCCGAAGCAAGTCGATCGATAAATGTATATATACAATGGTATGCAATTATTGAATAGCCCTAGGAAATATTTTTATCCTTCGCAAAATAAAGCAGCGAACGTACGTGAGGATTACTGGAAATTCAATCTTTTTCCCGATCCCGAATCCGGGATAGACCGAGAGGATTCCACTTCTTCCTGTGTTCACTTCAGTTTCATGTTCAGTGCAGATAATAAATATAATGGAAAAAAAGGGGGGGGATAACAAATGGTGAAGATGATTGATTTCAAGAAGCATCATATAGGTTTTAACGATTTAGATATTTTTTTTTTCCCATGTTCACTCTTTCTGTGTGTATCTAAAGATATTTGAAGGGATTCCTGTGCTTCTCATAAAAAATTTATGATGTACTTAAGCTAAACAATTGGTAAGTAAATGGCTTGTGCAAGGGGTCGAATCGCGTGAAATACTAGATAAAGCAGATTTTTTAACTTAAGGCCTATTTACATTTCCCGTCACAGTCGCTGAACTGCAGGAAGTAAAAGGACAGTGTTACACCAGTTTCATGACTTTTTAAGGACTCTGGGTGTCAGCCAACAAGAGATAATTGTAAATAGTGTTTAAAAATATGGTAAAGGTTAAACGGTAAAGTAATCCAATGTGACACTTTATTTGACGAATCGGAGCACTAATACCTCACAAAAATACAGAATTTAGTAAGCGGACCAAAGCAAATCATTAACTAGCACATCAGTAACAATAGCGCAAACTCAACGTATCGCTTCAAAATCTATCACACGCTAACTCACTATGAGAGCGACTTTTTTATTTATAGATTTGAAAAGCAGATGTGACGTCACATAGGATATGACACCATTTTTTCTAGGCTTTTCCAGAAACTTCTCTCCTAATTGAGATACAGCCAAAATTCTACCAGCTTCGAAAATTTCCTTTTGTCACCAAAGTCGTATATTTTGTCACCAAGTTTGTCGCCAAGGTCAAGGGTTTGCGTACTCATTTCACTTGCAGCGATGCCTGTACAACGCACTTTCCCCCAACACAAATTGGCGCCGGAAAACAACATTACAATTTTGTAACAATAGTGTTGCAGAAATACTCTGCTAATTTCTGAGTTCGTCGTTCTAAGTCCAGTTGGTTTAGGTTGGTGGAGAAAGTTCTAGTAAAGAGTCCACTAGTCAGGATGGAACACGAACTTTATTGCTTTTAGAACTTCGTCGAACAAGCAAGCAGGTGTACAAAATTCGCAAGCACAATCGGACAGTAACGCGTTTATAACAGCCGCTTAGTACAAAAGCTTTCACAAATGCTGCATTTCTCACACAAAATAAAACACTTCCACAGAAAAAAATTCAGTGGAAACATACGAGGGATATTATAAATAGTCCCTCAAGACTCAGCAATGAAGAATTGACACACAGCACTTAGAAAAAAAACTTTCAAAAAGGCAAGCTAAAGTACCGCTTCTGTAGCACAACTCACAACGAACACACTCAAGGAATGCTCGATGAGAGACTGACTCAAACTGGGGGAACCCACCGTTTTTAAAGTCTCCGACGGACACCGTGGAAGGTTCCAGAGAGAACCATCCGTGGAAGGTAGTAGAACAAGCTGGATTGTGATTGCGTAATAAAAGAGTAATAATAGGCTATTATGTAATGCTATTGCAGGAAAACAAACTTTAAAGGCTCCATTGGAAAAATCGCTCCAAATGTCCGAAATGTCGCCAAGCTTAGCGAGATTTTGGTGAAATATTGCCAAAGTTGGCAACAAAAATAAGTCCACAAAAGTGATACATGTTATTAAAGTTTATTAAATAAAGCTCTTCACCAAAAAGTATGTGTGCAACATGTTTTAGTTCTTCTACGGGAGTACGTAAAATAATTTCAATACATTACGACGATCGATCTACATTAATCCAGTTCAAGCCCACTAGAACCAGTATGTAATGCCAACTTACTCTGCATCGGGAAAAAAATGACAAAACATTTGTATATTTTTTAGTGGGATTCATAAAATTACGTGATTTTTTTATACTGTTTTTTAGGATTATATTCAAAAATCTCGCTAAATGGTTGCCAAGTTTGGCGGTTTTTAAGAATATATTGCCATTTTAGCGCCATAAAAAGTCTTCAAAACTTTGCTTTACATTCAACAAGATGCAGTTATTGGATATTTCCCACATTCACTATTATTTTTAGCTTAAATCAAAGTTTAGAATGGTAGATCAACCGGCAAATACTAGAAGATAAAGTGCGTTGTATAGGCAATTACAACGGGCGCTAGACAAAAAATTTGTCGAAAATAGTTCTACACTCAATATGTTCAATCTTCGTTCTCTTAAAAAGAAACTTAAATTTTTATTATGTACTTAAATCCAATTTCATGCTCTTCTGGAAACGTGCGGAAACTTTTCGCATTCAAACGATCTCGTTTTTGTAAACAGCCCCTCTTATATCAATGCTTAATTCAGGCGAAATCATTTTATTCGTAAGAAAATTAAACTATGCAATCTGTGAAAACTACATTGAAACGAATTGGAATCGCAACTTTTCTTTCAAAGCCTGATGACTCGACTTCGATATGACGCCATGTGAATTACGACAGCTAATTTTGTGACGCAAATGTTTCACTTTTTTATACTCTCGGAAATAAAATGGAGCTGAAAAGAGCAAAAAATTGCTTAAAAATTAGGGAACGGGTGGATTTTCAGATTTTTAATGTATTGCAGATTGTTTTCTATATTTTTATGCATAATTATAAAAATTTCAAGTGGATTGTACAAACGGTGTAGATGTTGTTACGCTTTTTGTGCTTAACTTTTTAATCTTTTTGCAGCAACGGTGGTAAAAGTTTTATCTTGGAGCGGTTTCCCGGAATTGTTACAGAACCAGTGAGTCAGGGATCGTAACTATATAGTAGGATGTGACAGATTAAGCTCTAATGGTGGTGAATGAACGCTAGATTATTTTTGCTGTGCAGTTTTATAAGTACATAAAATATAAATGTGCAGGAAATTGTTTTATAAAGGATGCGCCTGGCATGATTTAAATTTCCTGTTAAACTTTTGCTTCTATAAAGCATTTAAATATTAGAATTTAAAATTTCCCTTTTCAGCATATTCGGAAAGACAGCGAGATGCCTCTTTCACTCATTCTTTTCTCCTTGACACCTCACCATTTTTTCCCCACTCAATCTTTCTCTTGGCTGGAAACATTCAGTTTTTCTACTTCCTTTCATGTATTTCTGTTATGTACTTACGCAGCCTGTTCATGTACGGTTGCATTGCTCCTGCATAAGAAACAATCTTTGTATCTTGATATTTTCCTAGAGATAGTTCTACTATTTTAGTACTAACAGAAATATGGAAATTATCAAAAAATAATTTTTTTTTTCTTTTTCTACGCAAAAACATAGCACCAATAAAAAAATCTATTTGGAATAATAGTAATACTTCAAAAAATTTATCTTATCTCATTGCATAGACTTTAATAAATTGTCAAAGTAAACCCAAAATGCTTTATTTTATCATTTTTTTTTATAATGTTTACCCCGAATATTCCATTTATTTAAAATTTTACAATTCTTCTTAAATCCCTTTTTTTTTTCTTACAAAGCTGTATGCAAATATACATATAAATAACATACTGCCGCTTGGAATCATTTTAATGTCGTATCCATCAAAATAAATGAAAATGTGGAGGGGGAACAGATTTGACAAAATTTCTCTCGGTAGAGGCAAAATCACATTTAGGACATTAAGAGAGGCGAACATGGCTCTACACTCAAAGTTATTTATTTAGATATAAAAAGCCATCACATGGAAAGTAATGCTATGTATCAGAGTAGAGGTGCAAATGAATATAACTATCTTCTTCTGCCGTACTTTAATTTGAAAAACTTCGGGATATATTTCTAGAGAACAAGCCGTTAAAAGTATCCAGACAACTATACCAATGAGGCTGATATGAACAAAGTAATGTATTTTTCTATACAAATAAATTCATTCATTTATTTTATTTTATTTCTTTTTTAAGATAAGTTGTAGAAAAGCTATATAAATGAAAGCAGTTTTCATTTCTGCCGCAGATGGTGTAGTGGCTAAAGAACCATACTATGACTCCTTGGGGCCGGGTTCGAATCCCGGCTTAGGCATGAGTGTTTACTTGCCGGTCCTTTCAAGAGGGGTAACGCTTGACACCCATTGGGTGCTCCCGTAATAGAGTGGCCAGCAGTCACGTATCCAGAAAAAAACGTTTTGGAGGGGATCCAAAATTTCGGAGGGGTCCACACTGTAAAAAATGTAGATTTTTTTTACAAAAAGACTATATCATTATCATTTTAGTAACAAAAATCAAAATTTAGGGGGAGGGGGACCCCTAGATCCCCCCCTCTTAAATTTGTCCTTGTTGGCCAGTGATTCTGGCCTTGGTAGTGGTGAATGCTTGATGGGCAAGTGCCCGCTCTTTGGGAAACAAACAAAAAACCTTCATTTCTATAGCTTAGAATTTTCTAAAAATTGTCTTTGCTCACGAAATGTTTTTATAAGGGTTGTACAAATTATAAACCTTGAATGAAGAAAATTATTTTAAAAGGATTTTGTGATTACCGATACACTGAACGAAATTCAAGACCTCCAGAGACTTGTGACATTGCGATGTTGTATTGTGAAGATAAACAGTGTAATTGAATACAACAAGAATTTTACTAATCGTTTGTTAGATAGTAATATGAACGGTAGTAAGATCAGAATTTAAGGAATGATTGTGAGGTAGAGAGAAGCTTAAAAGCCAGATTAGATGGGGTGATCTGAAACCTATTGTCGGCTCTAATCACACCGACTAACCATTCGATAAATTTTTCATGCAAGCACAGTCGAACACTTAATGCAATAGTCAATGTGCTACGGAAATTTATTCTAATAAGCGAGATATTCCATTATATGGGATCACCTTGAATAACTGTTACGATTTGGTACATTAAAAATGTATAACAATAAGCGGGATGTTCCTTTAACCGATATTTCATTAAGGGAATGAAATTAAATAAGTATTTTAATTGAAGAAGACGAGAAAAGCTGCTATATTTTGCCGATAGGAGAAAGCCAAGCATTGTATTTTTGTTTAGAGCAATTCTCAATTTGAAGGGCAACTAAATATTTTGTAGTTTTTCACAGTCATGGGTTAAAAAAATGTTACGGAAAAGCTGTTCATGAAAGAATATATTGTTATTTATAAGTAATTTTAACAATTAGGACACTATGTCTGTGAGGATGAAACCTTAATTAAGTGCTTATTCCAAAATAGAAATTATTGTTTAATTGTATTGAGGGAGATAATTTAACAGATGGGAAACAAGCAAAACTGCGGAATACAACGAATATTTATATTTTAATTGATCTTGATTGAAACCTGAACCAGTCAGTTTAAATGATAACTATGGGATCTGCAATATTGTACTATCCTCTTTTTTTGTACTTTGGAAAAGCTCCCCCCCCCCCTTAATTATCAGGAATAATATGATATTGCAGGTGAATTTGAAATTAAAGTTCTTTTAGTGGATGATTTTGGATTTTAGTGTTGCTGCTACAATCACATAATCTGAAATATGCCTTAACGTACTCGTATGGGACTAGTTCGGCTGACAAGTTTTAAGGTACCGGCCAGACTTCGAATATGTATACTAAAAAGGTGGTGGGGGTGGGGCGCTTGCACCCAAATGATTTCCGAGTGTTACATGTTCAATGTATCTACTCATAAATATTATGATAAAATATTATGAGGTGATCAGTTATTCAGGTATGTAATACACAAAAGAAATCTATAAACGAAGATTGAATCTCATAATTATACATAAGATATGATAAATGGCTTGCGTATGTTCGATAGTATTTGACTGAAGTGGGCACTTCCCGTCTGAAATGGAGCTTCTTCTCGAAGTAATTTCTGTCCTGGATAGAAAAGAATCACAATTTCCGATGGCCATTTTCTACTATGCAGAAAAAAACACACACACATATATTTTTCTTTTTATCCCCCCTCCCCCAAAGACTTGTTCAATCAAAATTACCTCTCTTTTTCATCTCTTTTTGAAAAGAAATTCTGTCTACGTGAACCGATTTTGCCTTTTTTTTTTTTTTTTTTAGTTTGGACACTACTTGCTGCATTACAGTCCGGACGTTAATATTCAACTACCACCTTGAACGGGGGTACGGCTTCACATATACATTTTTTTTCTCTCTCTCTTCCCCCTAGATTTCCGCACAGGCTTTCCCGGTTCTACGGTCCACTCGATTTTTTATTCTTTCATCTCCGGACTGTTATGGATTTAATGCCTTGCCTGACACGCGAACGTGATTTATGGCCGAGCCGCGGCATGGCTTGTCAGACCAGTCAGAGTGCGAACTTGCTTCAGCTCTCATGTTTTCGAAGATGAATACTCTTACAGCCTGTCCGTTCACGAAATAAAATGTCAGGTCATTTCCCTAGATTTTGAATAGTGGAGCAAGTAATGGGAACCATAGAGATTCGAGACGTGGAAATAGTGTCGAAAATATAAAAGTTTTAAGGTGACAATGCAGGCGGGATTTTCGGGCACCGGGGCAAGTTTGAGACGGTCTCTTCGCCTCCTTCATCTATCAATAAAGAAATAAAATAAAATAAAAATTCTTATTATTATCTTCAGTATTTTCTCCCTATAAGTTAAAAAAACAAAAAACAAATTAGAATTAGGACACTTTACCGTAGGCTACCTATACAAAACCTTATACATGATAAAATTTCCATCAAACTCCTGACCAAAGTCGGGTCCATGAGTAACTCCCTCTTGACCGCACCCCACCCTCTCAGCGGGTCTGGACAATGGCCCCATAAAACTTTCTGTATTTGTCAGCCAACAGATATAAAATTTTGTGTAATGATATGGAGTGCTTTGCTGTTAAAAATACTGACCCAGCGTTAATCCCACGGTTCAATTAAGAAAATAAAGTTAATTAATGGTATATTCTTTTTCCAATGGCCAAGTTAACAACTTACTGTACTCTTGACCACTACGAGGGATAGATATGTTGGACCTTTTACTATTCGGGCGCCTAGTAGGCAGCCAACGTTGCCTCCTATGAGTGGTCTCCCAATTTTGAACAAATTCCAGATAAAATATTGGCTCCCCAAGAGACATCGTTTCAATGAAGAAGCCATTGGAGCCATGACAGACTTTACGTGCACCAGCTCCTTTTAGCTTCATAGTCCACAGAGACTCAGTCGAGAGAGGCATTCATCCTCTCAAGCTCTGACCACGACGGTTCTCCTTCACTTCCGGTGTTCCAACGAAAATTGACTTTAACAGACTGCTCTACAACCCGAGTTTAATCATATTACTTTAAAAGTCTCCATGCGTATCAATTTTTGTCCCTCACATTTATTTATTTATTTAATTTATTTTTTATTGCTTCAGTTTTTTGCCCATTAAGACAATTTATAGCTAGAGCAAAAGTTTTAATTTTCTATTTGCATTCGAAACTTCTCTAAAAAAAAAAATATTTTGAAAAACATATGGAATTTTTCAGTAAAATTTCAAATGTAACAACACAAAATTTAAAAATCTGAGATTAAAAAAATCTATTATAACTAATACTAAGTTAAATTCAAACATTTATGAAATATTATTTTTACAAATTTCAGTAAGACTCAACAAACTATAATAGAGGTATTTTAGGATAATTTTATTATTAAATGGATTATTAATTAAAAATATGATTAAATAGAGCGAGAGAGAATGCCTTAATTATTTTCTTCATTAAATAAAACCTGAGTATGTGTTTGGTTTAGTATTTTTCATAATCAATCATCATATCAGTATACGAAATTTTATATCGATTTGCCAATAACATCATATTAATATTATAATTTTATATATCAATATTATATATTATAATTTAAATTTAAAAAATGATGGTCCACTGTCACTATAATATGCATTTTAAAATAAATTAAAGCTCATATGATTTCGAAATACGTTAATTAGGTGGTTTTTGACTGATGAGAATAAATATGATTGTAAAAAGGATGACCACACGTTAAGTGTCTGTTTGAGTGAAAGTGATTATGGAACATTCAGGAGACTGTGAGTTTGAAAGGTTCGAAGGATTAATTATTATATACATAGTAACATTAGTGTGCTATATCATAATGGTGTCCTTTTTTTATAAAATAATTTTTGCGTTACTTTTAGTAAATGATAATAATTGCTCCTCTTTTCTTGCAGGTAAGTGGACTTGTATGCTTAAGAAATTATCTCAAAGAAATAATTGTCCTGAAGGTAAGTAAGACGGCATCTGAATTATAAAATAGTTATTAATTCAAAGAATGGAAAATGGAGTTTACTTAGTTAACCCTTTGAAGAGCCGCTTTGGTTGCGCCGTGAAACCACCTTATTTCAGCGCTTTCACTGCCAATCGCAATAAAATAAAATAAAATAAAATGAAAATAAAAATGGTTAAATCGTCCCAACGCTGAAAAACTGCAGCCGCCATCGATCCATTTAACTACCAACAATATGATGGTCAATCGAATCCGTCCATGTGGCGCCACAGAGCTAAAGAAGTTTTCTGACACTACTAGTTGTGCGGCCGCCCAGCCAGCTTCGATTGACCGCCATGTCTTTGGAAGTTAAATGGATCGATGGCAACGGCTGCCCTTATTCGTCGTTTGGCAGTCTATCCAGTTGGTCTTCTATATTGATGTGAAAATGCTTGCGCCTCAAAGGGTTAATTTGGTTCTTACGTATTATTATACTGCCAACCGCATCAAATTCACCCTAATCATTTTCACGGTCAAAACGCTTGCATCATGCGAGACTGTTAATGTAATAAATAAGTAAACAGATGTCTAATATTAAAGTTATTAGCACTGGTAATAGAAATTCATAATTTTTTAGCGTTATTGTCGCTTAATTGTACAGATTGGGGTGGAAAATAATGGCGAAAACGATTGACGGTATAATACCTTCAATTTTATATAATTAAACCTTCAGTTTTGTACAATCAAATTGATAACCATTAATTAGAACAAAATAACGGAAAATATACTCACTGATTATACAAAGAACAGTAAGCTAGTAATTTTACTTACAGTTATGTTTTGTTAAATGCTTTACTTAACTGAAAAAAAAAGTTTTTTTGCTGTTCATAGTCTGAAATTTTAATAAAATGCATTTCATCAACCTGAAGATTTAATCACTAATAAAGGTCTATGGCAGTTGCTGGTAAAATGCTATGAATTTTTAAAATACATTCTAAGTAATTTTTAAAATATTTTATAAAACAAAAATCAGCACATTATTCTGATTGAAGTGTTTAAATTATTCGAAGTATACTTTTGAATATAAAGTTAACCTTTTCCATACTTATTCTATGTGATTGGCATGAGTGAGTTTTGATTTAAAATAATTTAGTAAATGAATTAACATAAAAAAGATCTGTTACTTTGACAATATAAAAACCTTGCTTTTAGGTTTGTGGGTAAAGCAAAGCATGATAGCCATAGCTTCATTAGGGCTATCAGTCTGGGTGAGGGGGGGGATATTTTGGGCAGAAGACATTTTAAAGAGTTCTAACACGTACTTATGTTACATCTGGAAAAAAAACTTCCCGAAATCGAGACCGTTAGATAAACAGCCGCGCGGTAATGCAGAACCCTGGACCTTCCTATTTGAGCCATCTACCAGTGTTCAGTGCCTTATCTACTCAGCCACTGGTCGACACTTTGTTTATAAATTGGTATTGAAGTTTCAAACGTGTTGTCATTCAACTGGAATCTAACATTCAACTGCGTTGATTGAGAATTATCAATAATTACTGGGTATTTCTGAAATAGGCTAAATATACTCCCTCAACTGCAATAAGATATAAGTCGATAACGACTCTGATTCAGACGAAATATAAATTTTTATCTACAGTTTATAATAAGCGTTTCAATATAAGATTCAGTTTACGGACTAAGTATATAAATTCAGCATTTACTTCGAAAAGTTAATTTATACATTATAAAAGGAAGCTTTTTAACTTTCTTCTTTTATGCTTCAAAATTTATTTATGTATCTATTAGTAAACTTCTCTCATATTATTTTTTCTGTGTATGAATCTCTATCATAATTTTGTTTCCTGCTTTCCCATCAAATGAACTCAGAACTGTGAACAATTTACAGGACAGATAAACGGATTTATAATGTCGTATTAACCCGAATTTAACGAGATTTAAAAAAAAATCTTAAAAGAAGTGCGGGAAATGGGATATTATCGTTGATAAAATTTATTCCTTTTAATCCTTTAACTCGCATTGTTTGCTCCGTGAAACCGCATCTTTCCAACACTTTCACTGCTATTCGCAAAAAATATGGTTAAATGAAAAGCCGAAATTCCCAAAACCGAAAAAAAAACACCCGTTGCCATCTCTCAAGTTAACTACCAACAACATGGCGGTCGATAGAATCACCCATCCTCCGCTACAGAGCTAATGTCCGTTTTTGACACAGCACAGCCTGCTCTGACGAGAGTCTTCGTCGGCTGTGTCAAAAAAGGACTTTAGCTTTGTAGCATGCGATGGACGATTCGATCGACCACCATGTTGTTCGTATTTGACTAGAGAGATGGCAACGGGTGTACCTTTACAGAATTGGGCACTATACGGAGTTGTTCTTCTATGTAGATGTGAAAATGGTTGTGTGTTAAAAGGTAAAGAGCTTCAGATCATATTTAATTAACCGCGAAATTTAACAAGGTTTGAAAGGTAAGTAAAAAAAAAGAAAGAAAGCGATTGAAGGTTTTTTTCTAAAATGCAAATAAAGGCGTTATACGTCATCCTTCGCTGAATCAATCGTTTTGCCCACTCTGGTAACAGATGGAGTTAGCCTTTCGGGACAAGCAGATAGCTTTATCCTACAGCCGAAGCTGCTGATATCGGATCCCATGTCGTGCAATCTACCGGGTTTTCTTTTCGCTTCACTTTCTACCTTACGTTTCACATCGCTTACCCCGTTTGTCTGATCGTCGCTCCGAAATAAGAACGAAAAAAAAAATGTCGCTTGAAACTTCACACGCTGCAACTTTTTTTTTAAACCTTCCTTTTCTTTTCCATTCCTGTGTAAGGGGGAGGTCATTTGTCTTCACGGTCTTGCTTGAATAAGATTTTTTTGTCACTGGACCGCTTTTTTCAAAGAAATATCATAAAAACGATGCAAACGATCTCATCTTTAAGTTCTTTCATCAAAAAGTAGGTATAATACGCTTGCGCTTGAGCGAATGAATTTGAAAAATAAAATACAATGTTCATATGTCCGAATTTATAATAGCATGCCCAAAAGTAATAGTATTCTCTGAAATATCCACGCGATTAAATCAATTTTTTGTAAAAATTGTGGGAAAAATAAGCCAATGAAAATGCAAACGAAGACGTCATCTCAATTTTCGGTGAATCAATCGTATTACATATCCAATATGTGAACTAATATCTGTAGTATAGTATTCAAAATCCAACAAAACGGTTACCATGAGTTCGTAGAATCATTTTGAACAATATTTAAAGTGTCGAATTATTGGGTGCTCAGAAACAGGCATTTTTAAAAGAGAAATGGTTAAGTGTTTCTAGACATGCAGTATTTAAGCTGTAGAAGCAAGTTCCGAACTCTGGAGACCTGCGAATAAAGCTGTAAACAAAAAACAACTCCTTCTTAAGATCGATATCTCAACCTTAAAGGGCATTAGCAGGAGGTTCTGCCGAGCAGTCAAGTTCAAAACTAATCGCTATTATGTCTGTTTTATCACAAAAGCCTTGAAATAAAGGTACTTCTTCTAGAAAGACAATGATATGTGTTCCCTGCCTGCACAACGAAAGGTGAATCGTTTCGTTTTAAAATGTTCTAAGACCATTTAGAACTACAGTGACAGGGTTCATAGGAGTCCTGAATTCGCTAAAATTTCGAACTTTCGAAAAATTGTTCTAAAATGTCCTACTATTTGAGATACTCGAGAGAACTTCATCCAGTATTTTATAAAAAAACAAAACTTTTCTTTAAAATATCAGACCATTTTAGGTCGGTTTTTCAAAAGTTTGGAATTTTTGCAAATTCAGGGCACATACGAACCTTGAGTGAACACCAATAGACCTATATCTCTTTAGTGATTTTAATTTAACATCTAAATCTAAATGTAATAACATTTGGAGGGAAAGAGAGTCAAAATTGTGGAATCGTCCCTTTAAAAACATTATGGAAGGTGACCGGTTTGATAATGCAGGCATGATGGCATGGCAAGGAAAGATGGCCAAAGCTTGGATATTTGTCACCCACAGTGAGATGAAATATTTTGCGGTGCTAAATAGGTCAATCTGCGAAGAATTGCGCATAAGACTATACTAAAGAGCTGTTTTAATGGCAATCATAAAAGGGAAATGATTATCAATTATATTCGCATGTGTTAATTTCCAAGAATGAAAATGTTACCATGGGTGGCAATTATTCAAGCTATGCCGAATGCTGTACCATGGATAAATCAAATTTGATATCTGTGGAATGAAAGTTTAAAATCTGCTGTTATAGTTTTATGGTTTATCTGAGAAATATACATTCGTGCATTGAAGGATTACGAAAGTGTCTTAATTTTTTTTATGATAATAAAATTAGTAGTATTGTATTGAGTATTTACGTGTTTTTGGCCAAGGATAATGGCTTTTGTGTCTGCTGCATATGAAAAAAAATCCAATTAGTAGTGATAACTTTAGAATTAGAGATGTATTTTTTCCATGCATCATTCATTGGTCCAATAATTTCTGTATTCCTTTGTCATATTTTTATCGGCTTGCTGTGATTCCGACATGCCTAAACACACTGCGGTGCCATTCAGGCTTTTCTTAAATCGTTATCTTCTTATTCTGTTGCCATTATGAGAGAATAAATTGAATTTGAATTCCCCCTTTTCTTTAACAACAGACAGCGTCTGCTATTTATGAACTTTAAGAAGAAAAAAGAATGAAAAAAAAATCTGTCTAAGCTAATATTAAGACCTTAGCGGGTCACTTTCGTCTGGTCACGGTTCAGAGCGGCTTCCTGCCCTTTTGCCCCATTCATGGAAAATTTTCAATGCCCAGACAATGAATATTGGACAATAGACAGCGGAAGAGTGCATTGCGGGGTCTTTTTTAGATGCATTCCACATTTTTCAGAATTACGTATATTGGAATGGGACGGTCGATGGCTTTCTGTTAGGATCAGCAACACTTGTTTTGCTTTGTATGAAGTTTATTCAGGCATTCGTTTCACGCACGTCATCTGAGTGACAATTCACTGCGCATTCTTCTGCTCAGATTTTGTCATATTCTTCTATATTCAACTCAGACAAAGGGATTTAATAATTAATTTCAATTATCTTTATTCACTTCAAAATATTAAATACCGCTGGAAACTAACACAAATTATACTTAACAAATATTCGACTTTGCAATAATTTGATAAATCCGTGATTAAGTTTTTAGATTAATTTACTAATTTTATTTACTCTACTATATACTAATTTTATGTACTAATTTTTATGTTTGGCTTTATATACTACTATGAGAACGGATATCATGCATTATATTCAGTAAAGTCTATTAAAATTCCATTTTAAATTTACGAGTCGTCTTTAAACCGCACTTAGCGAGCATTTCCAGTAGAAGTACTGTTAAAGTTGTAATTATTGCTACTTGACAACACTACATTTTCAATTTAAAAAAAATCACTGCTTTCGAGCGTATCTTTGTTCACGTTATTTTGGAGCATTACATATTCTGGGGGGGGCGTTGTTAATTCCCGATTTTCCCTCAAATTTCATGTTAGCTCATTACATACATGATAAAAAAATCGACAAATAATTAAATGATAAATATAGGACGCTTTAGTGACTTGCAAATTGCTGAATAACCAGTACAGCTAACTTTAATGTGGCATCATTAGTCCTTTGTTGGTCAAGTTTGTGCACTTTAATTTATGATTGTACTTGTTAAAATTTAAAAGTTCCATGGACAACAGCTGGTATGGAGTACAGTCACAATTAAAAAAAAATAATAATTTTACTTCCCGCAACTTTAAGCAAAATGTTGCAACCGTCTAAAGCTAGAAATTTCTCAGTAAAATAATTGCCAGTACCTAGTTTTTATTTAGGAAATAGAGTCGAGAAAATTTTAATGCGTGTATTCTATATGCCTATACAGGGTGTACCAACGTAATTGTGACAGACATTTAGGAGGGGTAGGGCACATAAAAAAGGATTCAGAATCGTCTAACACTGTAAGGTCAAAAATGTTGTTTTCACTGACGGGTTGATAATCGGTCCACAAACTTTGTTGAAGTGCATTCAGCAGTTAAAGAAATTACCTGCCATTCTCTGCCAAAATTTAATTATTTTATCTTAAAATGTACAAAAATTGAAAGGATCATTATTAATAGTATAACATTTTAAATGATATAGTCATCAGCGGAGAATAATAAACTTTCTATAAGACTTGATAAGGTAAGTAAGTCCATGAAAACATTTTTACCAAACATTGCTATGTGATTCATAAACCTTTTTTATGTGCCTTCCTTACTTTCCTAAAAGCTCGTCGATATATCTTTGGGACACTCTATATACTAATATCCGATGCTGTCTGATGTTGAATAAAATACCTAATTTCTAAAATAAAAATCTAAAAGTACCAAGCTTACATTCAGTATATAAACACCTTAATTTAAATAGAACATATTCTTTTTTTTTTTAAGAGTCATAATATTAACAGAGCCAACACTTTAAAAACTTAACTCATTCTTTTGAAAGTTACTTAAAAACTACTACTGCATTACTAGTAAAATATGGCGCTTTAGCTTGCGATACGATCTCAAACCAAAATCTCTTTCATTTTGTTTATAACTGACTTGTGGCATAGAAAAAAAATCCCAAAATGTTCTCGGGGAAAAATATATTTATAAATTACAGCCCAAAGTAAAATTATGCAAAGGAAAAAGAAGAAGATCTAGAAAAGTACACCATTACTGTACCATGGCATCAACCATAACTCAAAGGGGGAAAAAATTACGAAGTACGAGGGAAAAAAATATAAAATAAAAAATCCAGAAAATTGAGTCTCCTCGAAGCACTTTCTCCATTAGGGGGTGAATAACGCGTTTTTCTAAATTCTTTGCTATTCATCTAAATCTTAAAAAGATGCCAGGATGTCTTTCTCAATTTTGTAAACCATGATATATTGTGTCCCGAGGGATGTAATAGGAGTATATTTCTTTCTCCTAAAGTCTTGCATTTTCTTGAAGTTATAACTGATTAAGAGCTATGTCATACTCTTTTTTGATTCTGGAAATGGTAGACGTTTAGAGCTCTTATTCAAAAGTCGACAAAGTAACTCGAAAAAATATCCCCGTATATTTAGTGATAAAAAGTATTAAATTAGATTATCGACTAAAAAGATTTTAGACTCTTGCTGTTTCTAATGTCCCTCTGGCTAACCACGTTCGGACCATCAGGCTCTCTCTCTCTATATATATATAGGATGGCAATGTGCGAAATTGTGCAGCTTCCATTTAATGGAGCCTCAGTGGGAGGAAAGACCGACTTAGCTATGAGAGTCCTAATTTAGAACAATTTTTTAGATGAGAGACCAGCATCTGGATAGGCACCCCCCTAGAGGTATCTTTTACAACTTGGAGAGTATTCAAGACTCGAACAGACTTTACGTGCACCAGCTCGCTTTAACATATTTGGTCCTTCAGCAGTCTAGCTAAGAGATGTTGTCTAAGAAGTTTTAAATGATTCCAGTAACTTTGAGAACTTTGGGCTCCAAGTGTTTGAAGAACATCTATTCATGCCTGCTTGTTTACATTTTGCTTATTTGTGCTCAATTTTGTCTGAACTTTTACTGTAAGAGTAATTAGTAATGACGGGTAAAAGGAGCTTCAGAAATACTTTATTTTTATGAATAAATGCAGTCCATCTTTAGAAGTAATGCATGTTATATATATGGTGCAATCCCCATTTATAACAGTACGCAAAATAACAACTGCAGAAATAATTAAAAGTTTCGTTTTCTAAAGCAACCAATTTATATGAATATTCATTTATTATCAATTTATATATATTTAACTAATGACCACCCAAGGTAGGAGTCTTCAGTTAAAATTTACATTTAAACATTATCACAAGAACAAATGATTCGGTGGTAGATCGAGGGGTAATGGGATGAGTGGCTATAGAGCTTCAGTCCCCCCCCCCCATCTCAAATCCAGGCAGCAATTATGACATAAAGTCGCTTGAGTCAGAAGTATGGGTCTAAATGGGGGCCCCCCTTACATTTTGTTTCTTCACCGACTCTGACAATTGTCTTTCTGTATTTTCCACAGTATTTACCCGCTTGCCCATGATAATCAGGGAACAATCATATTACATTAAATTTTTCAGTAATATTTGACTTATTTATTAAGATATATTTTTCAGAAATTTGTATATGAATGCATTTAAAATTATTTCAGATTTTAAATGCAAAAATAATGTGTAACAGATAAACAGTGATAATTCGCAAGTAATAATATATTAAGATGCTAACATATCAAAAATATATACTTGTGCAATATATATGAGGAATATTTGAAATATACACCCAATATTGTGGATACATTTTAAATAAATTTAATTTAAATTCATTAAGATTGACAATATAATGGGTAAATATTAATTTGCTACAATTTACATTAGTATTTATTTCCAATTTAATGATAATATTGAATAATTAAGTATATGAACATGAAAAAATAAAAATACTATAAAATTAATTACTTGTCAATATTAGGAATACATTAGAAATATTACCAATGTTTACCTAATATTGTGGATACATTTTAAATACATTTGGGCTAAATATTAACTTGCTGCTATGTAAAAATACTGGTTTGGGTTTTCAATGTTTAACAATCCTGTGACGTGCTATTTGAAAGTTTATTGGTAATGGAACTACTTCAGAACTACTTCCAAAATATAGGCAATATTGCAGATACATTTCATTTAAATTCAGTAGAAAAAGGATTAAAATTATTTTGAATTTTTAAGTAAATTTTACCAATATCATAAATTTATTTACCCTTAATGATACCCAGTAGAAGACCCAAACTCTGAAATCCATGCTGTCTGCTTTCTCAACAATGTCAATAAATAATGAAATCTGTTCTGCTACCTGCAAGTTCAGAAAACCACAGAATAATATCAAATACTTGAAAAATATAACATTAATGATATGGGCACCCATAAGGGGGGGGCTCAAGGTAGGGAACTTGCTCCCCCCCTAGGAGAGGAGAGCAGGGGCAGGGACATACCCCAAAAAAAATTCTGGGAGGGTCCAAAATTTTCGGAGGGGGTCCAAACGATGAAAAAGGCAGAAATTTTCACAAAAAGACTTCACCATTATTGCTTTGTTAATAAAAACTGAAATTTCGGAGGTGTTACAGACCCCCACCCCCCTTCCTGGGTACGTCCTTGGCCAGAGGGTGACTGGTGGGGCTTCAGCCACCCTCGAAATAAGTAAACATAAGAAATGGAGAAAATTACATATTCGTGGGTAATTTTGAAAGTTCAGCTTGAAATTTTTAAGGTTTAGATACGTCCCTAAGCCAAACTCACTCCCCCCCCCCCCCCCCACTTAAGTATGTTTTTTCAATCTGCAAAGATATGTTCTGATTAAATGAATTTAAAATGAAATATGCTAGATAAATTTTAAGTTTATGAACATTTCCTATGCAATATGTGAAATAACCTTTATTAAAAATGAAGTCTTAAAAAAATGCAACTCAAAGCATGGCTTTTTCCATAACATTACAGAAATAATTCAGCAATCAAAATTAATTGAATGTCAACAATATTATTTGAATTGTCTTAGACTGAACAAGTGTAAAGTAAGCTTTATTTAAGGGGAATAGATGAAGTGAATATTATCAAATACAATGAAGAACCGTTCTGATTATACCATCTTTAAAATAAAACAAACTACATTAAAATCGGCTCATCCATTTGGGATCTATTTTGCCACACACACATCCAACTTTTAGAAAAAAAAACCCAGGCATTTAGTATCTTAGAATGAAAATTTAATAAACTAAATTCATATTCTGAAAAAATTTAAGGACCCCTTAAAATGGGGTGTCTGGGGCATGTGCCCTCCTTGCTCCTGTGATAATCATGGTCTTATCATCACAGGATTTTCAGTAGTATTTGACTTAATTATTAAAATATATTTTTCAGCAATTTGTACATAAATGCACCTAAAATTATTTATCAGATTTTAAATTTTGAAATAATGTACAGTAGATAAACAGTCTTAATTCACCATTACTGTGATATTAAGATGCTGACACATTAAAAATATTTGTTAGTACAATATGAGGGAAATTTATAATATACACACAATACTGTGTGGATACATTTTAAATATATTTAATTTAATTCATTAACATGGACAATATAATGGATAAATGTTGCTAATTTTTACCAATATTAGTTTTTATTTCCAATATAATAACAATGTGAAGGATTGAGTATATTAGCATTAGAAAAATAATAAAATGGTATAAAAATATTTTTAAAAATTACTTGTCAATATTAAGAATACATTATAAATATTTCGAATTTTTACTTAATATTGTGAACACATTGTAAATATATTTGGGCTAACTACTAACTTGCTACTATTAAAAACTTTATCAGTAATGGAATTACTTCAGAAACATTTCCAGTATATAGCCATAACAAGACATAAAATCTACCAAACCAAAATCTGCAAGGCTCTAAAATTAATACTGTATTACTAAATTTAATATTGTAACACTTACCTTTATTACCAGTAATATTAAACTTATCCGTTACTATACTATTGAATTATCCTTAAACAGTATACAAACTTTTCAATTCCAAAAATCTCGCATTTAACACCAAAAACAATAACTTTTTTTCCGCGTTGAATCAGTTTATCCGCACAAGTATCCCTTGTGTTTTTCGTACTACTAATGAAAGCTCACACATTCTGAATCACCTGCTACTTTCAGCTGGTTTCCCTGATTTAAAAGTGGACTTTCCTGAGGCCATCTGGGGTGTTCGATCGTAAATTATCCACTTTACCATATGAGAGAGAGGTTTGTGTATGTGTAAAAAGTGGAGAGGGAAATATTACACCACAACAACAGAGCGGTTATTTTGATCTAACAACGTATATATGTATATTCTAAGCGTGAATCTGTGCTAGAATGTGCAATAAGATAAAATGATGCACATAGACATATTGAAATTTAATCACAAAATATTTTTTTCCCACGTTTATAATTTATTTCAATATAAATTGCATACAATATATAATTGATCATTATTTTCTGCTTTTGATTTAAAATTTTGTTTATACTATTTGCAACAGGCGCGTATCCTTCCTAAAAATCTGACCCTTTACTTAGTTTAAAATTTGATACTGAGGCTACAGTTGAAACAGCTTGCTTACAATTTGATACACAGGTTAGAGCCCTCTCCACCCCCGAAATAAAATCCTGACTGCACCACCGATTTACAAACACGCATCAAAACATGCTCAAATATTATATACAGAAACAAAAAACGAAAGCAAGATTTCAGCTATATAAGCATAAATAACATACTACGATCAAGTATAGAGGCGGATCCAAAGATCAATTTCTCGGAAGGGTATAAAATTAAAAGAAGCAGGCTTGTTTAAGTCTTAAAAACAAAATGTATAGTAAAGCAAAATGTTAACCCTAACCAAAGCAATGTCTGTCGGAAGAGCTGGAGTCCTAATGGATCCGACACTGAATCAATGTATCTTATATGTTGTGAATTATCAAATTTTAAATAACATTTACAATAATTGAAAAGTTATAAGGTTTTACTTACTTGTGTTGGCTAAAAGTATTCCATTACTTGTATGCAGTTGGTACTTCGCAACTGCAGTCCAATTCCAATATGGCGTCGTTTGAGTGTGGAAGCAACGCACTCACTCCTGCTGAAGTGAACGCATCATGGGAAATGTGGTGACTCTCTCGCTAGAGTGAGCAGATAGCGCCTTCACCCTTACTCTAAGAGTGACATTGTCTCACTCTTGCAGTTAGGGTGACAGAATCCTATCGATGAAGAGTCATAATGCAATTTTCTCACTCTTATCTCACTCTATCTGGGATCATTTGCCGGTGACTTTTTGTAAGAGTGACAATGTCACTCTAAATTTTTAAGAGAGTAGGTATAAAGGACTTAAAGGACGAATATATAATACAAAAACAATAATGGCACTTAATATAATACGCAATAGTGGAAGGATTATTTTTGTATGACATAAACACGTGTACATGTATTATGGCATATTTCAAAACAACAGCATTTTGTATGTATTATAACACATACGAAATGTTTTCGGCATACGTAGAGACATATTTAATAAATTCCTGTATAACACTAATAGCGTTATATAGAAATTTTGTTCCTAAAATTTAACAACTACTGGTAATTGAAAAAACACTCAAAATACTGGTGTTAAACGATAAAGTAATTAAAAAACTTTGTAAAAAACACACATAAGAAGACACAAATAGAAGAGTTCCAAAACTATTTTTTCCTCTATCCTCTTTCCTTTTACTTCTTATGTGTGTTTTTTACAAAGTTTTTTAATTACTTTACACTACTGGTAATATTTACAATATCTTTTTTTGATGGCGGGCCTTGATTGGCCCTCTTCCAGGACCAATGCCCAGGAGGTATTGGTCACTACTAAAGCCGGAGTTATTGGTCTTTATGGGGACACCTAGTAGGTGGACTAACGTCGCCCGCTATGAAAGGACAGGTAGAATGTCAGTCACGCGCAGCCGGGGATCGAACCCCGACCGCCGTGAGTTGAACCCGAAACCGTAGTACAGTGAGTTACACACCGTACAATCTGGTCGGCATATTTACTATATAAAACTAATAAAACATAACTTGCACTCAATATTGACTGATTAATTGAAAAATATTGGAAGATAATGCAAGCTCATTGAATAATGAGTTTTATTTTTATAATAATTTGAATTTTTCCTCTAAATTAATAGTATTTTAGTAGGAATTTGGTATTATTAGTGATGCCATACAAGAATGTTGAGTAAATATTGTTAGTTAATATATCTATGTACATAGCCTATGTTATACGTGCAAGTAAAATGCTACATATCAATTTCAGTAGAACTAAAAATTATTCCTTTGTACGCACTTTCACCTCTTTTAAAAATGATAAAATTTTAATTGAAATTTACTCAATTGAAAATCACTTAAAAGTTGCTGCAAAGCACCCGCCCCAAAACAAAAAGGGAAATATTTCAAAATATTCGGTGCATTTTTTCATTTTTTTTCCAGTTTTGTGCCGGAAAAATTAATTGTCGAACCTTGCTCCATAGAAGAGTTCCAAAACTATTTTTTCCGTTTTATTTTTTTCTTTTGAAAATATTTCAAGGAAGATTTATAGTGAATGGAATTCTAAGAATCTCGAACAAAACCATTCTCGGTTTTGGGAAAGGAAATCCAAAGTAAATTAAAATAAATAGAAAATAGGAAAAGAAAAGGGTTTGCTTCACTTTTTCAAGAAAAGCTATCTGTCAGGGATGCCACTTGGCAAAGTAAGATTATATAGATAAAAGGAATTGAGATTTCCAATTATGTAACAAGTTGTTCTACCAAGAATATTTATTTCTGTTTGCCAACGCTAAACATTAACAAAATAAATATTGTTTTACATAAGCATCTGTATATTTGGTTTTCATCTTCAAATGTGTCATATGGATTTCTGTTGCATTAAATAGAATTTAAAATTGTTAAAACCCGCGTGAATATTTCTTTCTTTTTTCAGAGGGAACCGGGAGGGGGGGGATTTATCGAAAAGGACAATTTTCCCGACATCCCACTGGATTCTCTTTGAGTGAATGTCTGTGTCAGCGCTGGCCCGAGCAAATTTTTTTTTGGGAGGGGCTTAGTTACGAAAAAAGATCATTTTATCGACTTAAAGTGTATAATAAAGCAGAATATTACCCTCTAGCAATCTCTTTTTTTTGGGGGGGGGATTGAAGCCCTCTAGCCCCTCCCCTGGATCCGCTACTGCGATCCAGCCAAGATTTCAAATGGCAATGGCACTACAATATTCCCTCACCCCCTTCTCTGGTTCTCTTGGCGCCCGGGGCGGAAAGCCTGAAGCATTAGGTAACTGAGGCGTTCGTTTTTTTTTCTGTCTTTCTTTCTTTTTTTTTTTTTTTAAATGTAGTACTGTGTCGTTGCATAAAGTCTCTTGAATTAATACCATGACGGCCTGGCTCTAAAATTTTTGTCTGGAAAATGTTATTAACGGCTCAGCCCATTAACAGAAAAAGTATTTTTTGGAAAGGGGAAGGATTTTTACAAACAAGCGAAATTGTATACGGCTGTGTGGAATTTTCCACATTACTACTTCCGCCCTCCTAGGTTGAGAGCCCTAGGTGATTGCCTAGTTTGCCTATATGGTTGGTCCAGCCCTGGTTTCTGTTCCCCACCGAATAAACCATCTGCGAAGCTTACGGTAGGTTGTAGAATTAATACCAATCTGAAAGTTCGAAAGCCTACAGCAGCACCATCTATTTACAAGCTTTGCAACTAATTTTGAAAATTGGTGAGAGTAAAATGCTGCAAACCACATATGTCTATTGCCTTCATTTTTTTTAAAATTGATTTTTGAAATCGTTGGTCATTTTTGGGACATCCGGTAGACCATGATTTTTAAAGCACAGTTCTTTTTGAGAGTGTTCTTTTTTTTTTTTTTTTTTTTTTTTTTTTTTTTTTTTAAGATTAGCAACCCATTTAAACCCATTTTATACATTTCACTTTCACTGCAATTTCTTAAGTAAAAGATGTCACAACTTAACTTGTTGTTACTGGTTTTAATTTATAATTGCACTGTATGCAAGAAGGTGATGTTTGTGCTCATACTCTCTCATGTGGTTCCTGCTTGTCTCTCTGTATTTTACATTTCTAAGGTTATTGTGAATAGCAGGGGTGCAGAAAATGCTTTTACTCTCAACATGTCTCACTATACTATGAAGTGAATACTTGGTTTTTCATTCTACATTTGCGACCTGTTTTACAAACAACTTCACAACACTGTGGAAAAAATATTTCATCTTGCCCAGTAGCCAAGTTAATACGTTTGCCACATGGAAAAACAGCGAAAAACGACCTTTAGCGGTTGCTTTTGTAATTGTCACTAGCCGTACTGCATTGGACGTTCTCAGAACGTGTAGTGTACCTAAATTGTAAGACGGACCGTGGAGTGTTTTCAGCACACGTGTGATAGTACTACTTTTTAAAAAAAATATTGTAGTAGACTAAAGCATGAAGCTGAATATGCAAAATTGCAAATTCTGAAACAGAATGAGCGATTCCCAATATAAAGTGTATGGTCTCAATGGAAGAACCCGTGTGTGCAGTCTAGGTACATTGATAATGAGAAACTTCGCCTATTTCTTGTGTTTACAAATATTGTATTCATTTACTTAAATCATTCTCCTTTGGGGACATACTGGTGCGCGGGTTTGCCCACCTGTCTTTGTCGGCCGCTGTGGAAGCGGTTTGTTCTCAGATTCAAATCCCGTTAGGCCATGCATGTAGTGTGTTTATTGCAATATTGTGTTATAAGCTGTACTTTGAAATGAAAAGATGAACTTGTACTTAGGAACAACTGATGAAGGCCTCTCTCTCCCAAAATCTTATTCTTTCATCCTGTCTTGAATAGTAAGTTTTCTTCTTTATGAAACAGTTGCTCTCCTTATTATTCCACGTTAGCCGCATAATCCTACTAAACATAACTAGTACAAGCACATTGACTTACAAAACGCGATAGAAATTCCCGATCTTTCCAACGACATGGAATCATGGGTCACATGGAACCTTGCCAAAATCGTAGTATTGATCAATGACGTCACAGGGGCATTGTGCTCCATCCATCCCAGCCCACCCCCACCTGCATCTGCTCGGGTACGTTCTCTTCACTTTTTTTTTTTTTTTTGGCTCCCTTTTATTTATTTATTTTTTCTTGGCCTTCTAGAAAATTTCGATTTTTACTACCGTGTTTGCATTCGAACGTAATTCTTCCCGAATTCGGGAGGATTTAACAACAAAGGCTCGTGATTGGCTGGTGGGGAAGGGGTGGTTGTGTTTTATTTTAGTCTAGTGTTCTAAATGAGGCAACTTCAGGGTTTTCCCTCCAAGGGGATGAAGGGATCAGGGCGATTTCGTTACGGGAGTAAAGCATGCCTGGTAGACAAAGGATTGAGGATAAGCGACTGTGTAATGAGCTGTTTTAAATTTATGTACAATAGCCTCTGAAGCTTGTTGTGGGAGTTATTAAGTTTGCACTGGCTTTTGCAACTTATTTATTGATAAAAAATTGTTGTTGGAGAACCCTGAACCGCCTGATCACATATGAATGAATGAAATTTATTAAGTCAATAGTATTTGTAATAAATGTCTTAAAATACAATTTTTAAAAACCAAAAGTTTAATTAGTTTTTTTAAGTATCACGAATTTCTTTTTTTTTTAATATTTAAAGTTTTTTGCTTTATAATCTTGCTTTCACTAAAACAAGTATGCAAAAGTAGATAATAAATGAAATAAAAGAAATGATTACATTTTAAGTAATTTGTTTAAATATACTTCACGGTTAAATTTGTTAAGGAATTTAAGCCTTTTAATTTCTTTCCAGAAAAAAATCGAATTTTTGAACATTTGAACAGCCTTGAAGCTTTCAATAAATGATGATCGAAGCTTAGTTTATATCAATTATATTTTTCGAATAAAAGATTTTTTGAGTTATTTTCATTTGTAAACTATTACGTATACCTATGGTATCAGTTAAAAATCTGCAAAAGGGCTTCTCAAATGCAGTGGTGCTTACGTATTTTCATGTGGGCTGCATGCAGTGAGCAATATGGAAACTCCACACCATCTTCCAATTAACGAAATGTTTCAAAAAGGGTGTCCTTTTACTTTAATAAATGATAACTCATAACCGAAAACGTTTTGTAAAAAAGTGGGCGTGCTCCGTTACTACAGCAACTTACGTCAGAGAGCACGTGTAGGCTACGTCACTTTAGGGTTGTCTTGTTAGATACAGGGATCAATTTGCATGTCAAGTCGATCTCACGCATATTTCACGTTGTTGAAGTTTCTTTTTTTCGTTGTTTCCCATTGTGAATGGTTATACCCGATGTTTGTGCCGTATTCGTGCGATAAGCTTTGCGTTTTGCGATCACATGTATATTGATCGCATTCTTTTTTTCTTTTACAGTTTCGCAAGGACAACGTGACGAAATCGTGACCTGTTGTTGTTCATGTGCTGAATTCTAACTTAATAGGCTTTCAAAGCTATGTGATAAAAGTGAAATCGATGTTACCTTTTATGGGTTACTAAACATGCGTACAGAGCTGGGAATTGAATTCTATGATAACCACCTCCTCCCTCCCCCGCGTTTATATATGCAAATATCTCTTGAATTCCATGAACAGTTTTTTCATCTTTGTACAGGGTGATCAATTCAAAAGAGTACCCGTTGTTTTTTTCTTATTAACCTTAAATTATCTTACGGTGGTGGCAATTGTACTAAAACTGAAATATAATTGTTTGAATTTTGTTTTTAAGAATGGGAGACATTTTCCAACACTTTTGGACTGTTACAGTTTTATTTATGATGTAAAACAGAAATGGGGACGCACAATGTTACTTTATCCTGTGAAAAACATAATTCAATTCAATTTTTTTTTTGTATTATCATATTCCTTTAAGCGAATTTTGAAAATGTACAATATCAGATAGGATTTTCCAGAGAATTCCGGAAAACAACGATAAATTAAAACAAATCATAACTGAAGCAATTTCGCCAATAACATTAACAATGTTGCGAGGAGTGTCAAAAAACTTGGTTCGACGTGTTCATGCTTGCATTCAAAATTTTGCCGGATATTTTCAACATTTGCTGAAAGTAATGATAATGAATTCAATTATGTATTTAAAAAATAAAATTACCACATTATTAAGTAACACTGTGCGTCTCCATGTCTGCTTTATCGCACAAATGAAGTTGTAACAGTCCAACATTGTTGTCTTTGTCTTTCACATTAAAACTAGGTTCAAACAATTTTACTTCAGTGTTAGGATAGTTGCCACATCCGTCAGATTAAAGAGTAATAAGAAAAACCAACAGGCACTCTTTTAAATTGACCATCCCGTATTTTTCTGAGACGCTCATAGGGTAAGGTGACAGGTTTTTGAACAAAGAATTGGGGACACATATACATAGTGCCCTTGACTCTGAAGCAAAAACTGGGCGAATTTTATTAATTCAATGCTCTTATCAAATCAACTTTTATTAATAACAACTAAAACTTATTAATATGAAGGAAATATGATTGATTTTTATAAAATTTGGGAAAGAAAAATTGTTGTGATTAAAATTTTGTTCTTAATTCTGTTTTATATTTTAGGGACAAATTGGAACAAATTCTAAAATTGGGGACTATCCCCAAAAACGGGCACGTTTGTTCACCTCATATGAGGTTTAAAATTACGTATACTATGTAGGGTCACATGGGGGAATTATGGGTCACTAACTTTATAGCATTATTATTATTATTATTATTATTATTATTATTATTATTATTATTATTTTATTTTATTTTATTTTATTTATTTATTTTTTTACAAAAAATCAAAATTATGCCTAGTCATTCTTATACATTCTATTTTCTTACATCAGGTTCAAAAATAATGTAACTCTGAAGCAAATAAGGGAGAAGAAAGATTTTTTACACTATAAAACATCTTATAAAAACATCTTAAAAAAACATTGTCTCTGAAAATCATGATTTTTTTAAAGATTCGTGTCAGTGAAACTTTTTTTTAAAAACAATTTTGTTGGTGCTGTTGCTTCATTGTGAATGGTCTAAGCTTTCCGTGCGTACATATACTTTTCTTCATTATTTTTAAAATTAATTTTTAATGTATGGTCATTAATCACGGAGTTTACTGGGGGTAATTATTGGTCACTGGGGTAATTCTTGGTCAGTGATATTTTTTTATATTTTAGGTGTATTTTTTAAATTTATTTTTGTATAAATAATATTAGTAAATTTTATAACTGTTATATTTTAGTGTGATATTACGTTATACTTTAGCTGTAACTTTCACACACTTCTGGCGAAAAATCAATTCCAGCTTTGAAAAAATACAAAGTCAGCACGGCGCACATCTCGAGTACTGAATTCCGAAAAAAGAAGATAATTTAATACTAATTAGGCAGTTATGGCAAATCAAACTTTCTTGGACCTTGCTGTGTATTGTGCTGCTGACCCATTCTACAACAGGAAAATAACTAAAATTTGAACAAGGAAAAAGTGGAAATTAAATTTCTGGAACAAGGTGTCGGAAGTGTTCATTGTCCAGGGGTCGATGCAGATGAAAATTGGGACCTTCCCAAAATTACAATTGATTAAAGCGGCCCTTTATTGGCATTTTAACCTACATGTGAATCTTTATTATCAATTATTTTAACAAAAAAAGGTGTCTCTTATTAAAAATTGGTATGAAAAATCAAAAATAAGTGTTGGAATTCACAAAATTAAGTGTTGAAGTTCACAAAAATAAGCAATTTTCTTATTTTATAAAACTTATCTATAGAAAGAATTGAGAGATTTATAAGGTAAGAAATTGTACACTATTGCGTGGTTTTACAATGTAACTCAGTACCTCGTATCTAGATATATTTTTCCTCAAGAAAGCACCTTTTTATGTATATGCATATACATCTGTATATAGACGTAAATAATAGAAAAATGCATTTCTTACAGCAAAAATATACATTTATCTATTTCTCTTTCAGCTTAGATTTGTGCACGAGTGTGTGTGTATACATACATGTGTGCCAGTATTACTGTTGTTTGTGAAAATGTGATTTGCGTCCTAGGCAGAAAACATTTTCCCAAAACATTTATCATGCACTCCATGACCATAAAATAATGATGTATACTCAGAGGAGAAGTGGCACTTCTATTTTTCAGGCAAGCAGCACCTTGCGTTGCGTTTTCTCTCTACACACATACACACACGCACACACCGAAGCAGCAAAAGAAAGAAAAAAACATTTTTTTTTTTTTCCTTCAGACAACAGCAACAAGAATTGCTTCAGCCACGGGTCCCAGACGCAACCGATTACGCTCAGACTTTAATCTAAAATGGAGAAACTCTTCTCGTCCCGTTGAATAGCATCCTCATCCCGGATCGTTTGGGGAGGGGGGAAGAAGGATGGTAGAGAGAGAGAGAGCATCCGGGTGCTTTCGTTCCATCCCACCGCTGGCACCCTTCCTCCTTCGCCCTCCATGCGTAGTAGTATACGAGTATGGGTGGCGGCGAGGCGCTCGGTGGGGGAAAATGGCAGTGACTGCTTTTGTTCGATTGCTGTGTAGGTTCTGTTGAAGGAGGGGGTCGGGTAAATATTGCAGAAGGTGCGCAACCGGTAATGGAACTGGAAGGGGCTAGATATTTTGATTTGGTTGTTGGTTAACCCTTTAACGCGCAGTGTTCCCGCTCTGGGAACACCAAACTCTTTTGACTGTTGCCAGTCACGAAGAATAGATTTGATTTCTATAAAAATAGTTGCGGGTGACATAGCTCCACGAGAATCCTTTACTTTTTAGCACGTCATTTCCCGTAAAAAAGAATTGTCACGATTATTTTTAACAGCACTGACATCTGCTGAAAAATGGAAGAATGCGAGAACAGCTGGATAGATTGCCAATGCTGAAAAAAGGACAGCCGTTGTCATCGCTCGACTTAACTACCAGCAAGATGGCGGACGATCGAAACGTTCATCGCGTGCTACAGATCTAGAGACCCTTTCAGCCTTGGGAAAGGGTTGCGCCTCAAAAGGTTAAGACAAAGCTACACGAGGTCTGTCTGCCTAAGGGGAGATGCGCTAGACCATCGAACTTCAACCATCTCTCAAAGGTTAAGAGTCAAAGGGAGAAAATACAGGGTGTGTCACAAATCCCTCCCGAATTGTGGAAGGCTTATAAAAATAATATATTACCAATACAGTTACAAAGTTGACTTTACTGGAGAAAGAGACATTTTTAGTTTTGTTTCACACATAACGAGCTTCGCTGTCGTTGGAATGGTCGAGGTTCTGACGACGACAATCGCCTTTCTTCCGTGGCCGCCGGGCTCTGCGGTCCTAACTCCATGCGATTTTTTTATGGGGTTACATAAAAGATCGTGTGTTCGTGCCCCCTATGCCACGTGATTTGCAAGATTTACGCCGAAGGATCACAACCGCATTCGCTACCATTGATCTTAACATGTTAAAGTGAAAGTGGTAGGGAAGAATTTGACTTAGACTTTATATCTGCCGCATCACGAAAGGTTCACATATTGACCATTACTGAAACAAAACTTGCAGCATTTTTTGTTCAATAAAGTGAACTTTGTTGCTGTATTGGTTAATATATATATATTATATTTATGAGCTTTCCAAACCCGCAGAAGAGTTGTGACACACCCTGCATAATCGGATCATGTTGTGTTATATGAAGAGATTGGTTAGTGAAATTAATTAAAAAAATTGTAACATACATACATTTAAAAAATGCCCAAAAACATGTAACACACATTCTATATTTCATGGGCATGGACAATGTTCGATTATATCCATGCATAGTATCAATTTCATGCGTAGTTTGATTATATCCATGCATTTCCGACTTTTAATCCTAACAAATTTAAAAATAAGCCCAATTATACACTATCACAATAACGAAAATATAAGAAAATCTTCAACTTCCACTCGTGGCGGCAAAAGAAACAGGTAAACTTTTTAACTCACTAGACAGCAGCCAGTTAAAACGCTAAGCAGTTTTCATTATTACATTTTCCATATTTCAACATTTCATTTGTTTTTTAATTAACTTTTAATATTCTTTTATTTTTTCTTTTTCCTTTTAAAAGATATCTCCAAACGGCGGTTTCGAATATTGCAAATAGTCCATCCTTCTTCAGTTGCTAAGAAGTTCCACTAGGAGGAGCGTTAGGACTAGTTAGAGCTCTAACCTGCCTTCCTGCTGGTGGCCTACTAATGGACGAGTCGATAAGACACTGAACACTGGTCGATGACTGAAGTGTGAAGGTTCAGTGTTCTGGACTAGTCTATCTAACGGTGTAGAGTTTTGGGCGGTTTTCTAAATATGAAACGCGGATACACCTTAGAACACCATAAAAAGTTCTCTTTCGAAAGCATCCTTCCACCCATCAGCAGACAGCTTCCAAAGAAGAGTTTTATCGATCAAGAAAGACAAACACAGCACGCTCATGGATTATGATACACTTTTCAACGCAAGGGAAGAAGAAAAACACATAATGCCAACGAATAGATTAAGACTCGCTTTTAATATGCAGCACATTAGTACGAATTTAAAATATAAGAGAGTTTTAGACTTTTTCTTTCCCTTTTTTTAAAAGGATATTCTACTTCATTCTTTTTTTTAATAATAAAACATTATGAGGATATGAATCCCAGACAGCACATAAGCTTAAATCAAGCTTGACATTTCTTTGAATTCGACGTATTAATGCAAGCTTGACAGTTCAATTCATTTTAAGCTTGCAGAAGTCATTTGAACTGTCAAGCTTGAATACAACTTGATGACTGCTTGATTTGGAAAGCCACATCTACATAACAAATAATTTATCATCAGTCATAAATGTACTTGACCATAGAATTTTAAAAAAAAAAGATTGCATATTTCCAAATATGGAAATTCTTCAAAATAAAATACAATTATACTACGAAATTGATTTCAAAATCAGTCGTTTGTCTCGAATTTGGCCAATATTGCCCAACAGGAGTGTCGCGATATTGAAAGTTTTAAAACGTGCGCTGCTTTTAAGTTTATATTATGCTTATTTCCTTATTTGTAGAGTCTATAAATCACACATAACATTATTTTAATTTTGATTCAAACCATGGAAAAAAAAAAAAAAAAACAGGGCATCGGACACTGATCAGTCTCGCCAGAAAACGGCGTGACAACCATAACAGTACTTCAAACGTTAGTCATATCAGCGCGAGTCAGATTGGCTGAATGGAGATAGCGCTGGCTTCCCAAACCTTAGGTCCCGAGTTCAATCGCGGGCGCTTGATGGAAACAGATTAAAATAACTTGAAATTTCAGCATAGAGGGGAAAATGCGTGGAAAAATAAAATATGTGGGGCGAGTTCGCCTACGGGCGCCACGTGTATTTAGGAAATTTTTTTGTAGGAAAATTTTTTAAGCTTGAAATTAAGCTTGCTATGTCAAGCTTGATTCAAGCTTGCTATGCCAAGCTTAATGCAAGTTGGGCAAGTGTAAACTTGAACACTTGATTCAAGCTTGCATTAAGCTTACACGCTTGAAATTTTCAAGTTTATTGACTTGATAAATCAAGCTTGCTGCAAGTTTGCTGTGCTGTCTGGGATAGTTGTTGGTTAATGAACAATGATTAAGAGCTGACACAAAAATGAAGGTATTAAAGAAATTTCATTTAAAAAAAATTTGAAACACTTTCATACTTAAAATACGCACTAAAGTGATGTATATATAAAAGCGTATCATAATTCATGCTCCGGTCCTATTTGTCTCCCTTGTTCCATTATGTTGGAAAATGCATCATAATTTCATTGAGTGTGCTATATTTGTCTTCCATGTTCCATAAAGGATTTTTTCCTAATTTGAAATCTGTAAAAACTCGCCTACTAAAACTGTTTTATAGTCTTCGTCAGGCATATTCTATCTACACTATACTTCACCGTTATATTCTGTTTGGAAAGTGCATCATAATGTCTGCGTGAGCCATATTTATCTTTCTTGTTCCATGAAACATTTCTTAATTGAAATGCTTATTAAAATTGCCTCCTAAAACGTCTATACAAACTTCGTTAGTCATATTCTAACTACTCTTGAGATTCATTGACACCTTTATAGACACTAATTAATAGTCCCGTTAAAAGAAACAATAACCCATTAAACACTAAGCCCTGGCAGTTTCTCGACAAATATGAAAAATATAGCCAAGCTAGGTTGAGTTTTGAGGGGTTGCTTTTATACCACAAACTTAACCCCTAACTTAACCTTATGGCCAATTATGGCGATAATTCGATAAAAATGGCCAACTCTGGCGACTTTTGATGCTTCACTACATACTCCGCTATCAGGCAATCTTTGAAAAGTGATTCGTTGTTTTTTGAGAAGACAAAAATTCGTGCTTCAAATTAATAGCCCTCAAGTGCTAATAATTAGAAAGGAACAATGGGTGATAAGTTGGGGAAAGTGTGAAATCAGAGAAAAATGTGATAGAAAAAAAAATTGCCTTACAAATAAGCTGTGGATACTGTTAAATACGGAATATTTGGGATTCAAATTGGCAACTCTGATTTTCAGAAGTCCTGGTGGATTTATACGTTTTAGTATCTTAAAAATACTCACTACTAATGTTATGATAAATAATACCTCATTAAAGGGTACTTTTATATTCGACTTCTATTATAGAATGAAATTAGTTATTAAAAACCGTAAGAAAAAAATAAAAATAAACGAAATAAAAATAAGAAGATTATTAAAAGCATCATTCAGCTGCTAAATCATTAAAACCCCAAAACCGTTTAACTGATCACCACTAATTATGTTGGATGTTACTTAACGCTGCAGTGTTTAACATTAAAATATAATTTTTGTGAGACCGGTATTCCATTAAAAACTTATAATGATCATAGAGCTAATAATTTAGACGTTTCTCAGATGCACTAAAGCTTTCAAACTAAATGAAAAACCTTACCCTTAGCTTGAACTGTAACCCTTACGCCACTGTGCCATCTGCAATATTACCACTCATGTTTTATGAATTCATGTTTATAGATGAAGAACAACGAATGTAATATGTATGAGTTAACATTTTGCAACTGTATGAAAAACGATTTCAGGTGATGAATGTTCAAGTAAACGAAATAAATGCCTCAGAATACCACAAATCTTATTTTGAATTTTAAATACAAATTTACATCATTTTAAAAGAATTTTAGTGCAAAATATATTTACATATGGAAACAGAGAATAATGCAGTTTAGAATAACTAATATAAAAATTCATAATGCAAGAGCATTATTTTAATACAGTGCTATTACAACGGAACTGAGCAATGCATAAACTTTTTAAACAAGCGCTGGTAAAGTATTTTTTATGAAAAGAAAAGAAACTACCTTAATAAAATAGTTTTTATAACTATTTTATGTGAAAAATAGTTTTTCTGGAGTTGAATACTCTCCCGCGAAATTTGGATATTTGAATTCATGCAAAGCAGAGATCTTGGAATTTCATTGAGCAAAATGCTGAATAAAAGATGTGTATCAAAAAGTTTCTTAAGATTTCTTCTAAAAACTTTAAGATACTTATGATTGTACAAATATTTTTATCCTTTAATAATTCATGAAGAATAACAGTTGATATTTAATGTTTAATGCCGTTTGGCTACAATATTCATCTACTAACTTAAGAACGTAAATAACGTAATGTTATACAGGGTGTTCCAAAAATATAGTGACAATTTTTTTGGGGCAGCACCCAACCGAAAAAGAACACTGCAAAGTGGCTTAAGTCTTCTAAATTTCTTGGAGACACTTTGCAACTGGGTCACGCATTTTATTTTTCTGTAGGTCTCGTGGTTTTTAAAAGCTGATTTCTTTTTCAAATTTTTAGTACATATATATAATTCTCGGGGTGCAGTTGTGTTGCAAGTAAAGTAAGGATGATGTCGTCATGCAGAATCAACAATTCTCTACTCTTTTTTCGGCGTACAGTCAATGAAGCCGCTGAGGACCTGAGACCCTTGCAGTAGCGGCTCGTGGGTTATTTAAATGGAGGTTCACAAAACAAATTTAGAAAAATAAATATGCAGGTAAGACGCACCTTACAAATTAAAATATATTTGCGTTTTAAGCAGTTAAAGGAAAACAATGCATGTAACTGAAAGAAAACAAGAAACATTTTGTCTTACATTTCGTCACCAAGATAAGTTTTATCGAAGGTGTCTTTATTCATTTTATTTTAATTTTATTTCAAAGGATAATATTGAAAAATGTTATTGCTTTAGCTTCGAATTACTTATTTTACTCCAGTCTTAGTTATTCACACTAGTTTGTAAAAAATATTGTAGTGAAAAATGATTTAAAAAAAAAGAAGAAGAAAAATGTAAAAAAATTGCACTAACTGACCGAATATAACAAACCAAGAGAAAATCCGGAAGCGATAACCGCGAAAAAAAAATCGTACGCGCTCACACTCAAAATGTGCGAACGGAATGATATATGCAGCGCCGTACTTCTTTCCAACTCTCTCCGCTTCTCGTCTCAGAGAGCGGTTCAGAAGGAAATTTTCCGTTCGCACGTGCCATCGATTACGGAAGGCTGTGCTGTAGTAACCTACACTACAGGGCATTAGCTATTATAAGCGTATTTAATAGTAGTGTGTGGGGGGGGGGAGTAAAACTCACGTTTTAAATTGACAAAAATATAGAACTGTCCTTAGATTAAAAAAATTAATTTGTTAATGTGTTTATTCTTTAGTTTTTCTTTTGGGGGTTAACGTGTTCATGTGCTCAAAGGGAGGAACCGCCACTGGACCCTTAGACGAGCTGGTAGAGCTTTTGGAGAAGGTTTATACAGTTGTACTCAGCATGTTGTTCCAGAAAAAAGTTTTTCCCCACAGCGATTTTTCGGTTAAATAGCCCTGTTTCTGCAGTCCACCGCTAGAGGGCCAAAGGCCGTTCATTGATTTTAAATGGCCTAAACTTTGATTGACAGCTTAACCAGTGAAATGAATAAACGGAATCTATATGACATAAAAAAAAGAGCTCTAGCTGGAAGTTCGTGGGTTGATACCCGGCAACTGGAAACCACGTAGATACGATTTCTGAGAATTTGTTCTTTTTTAAATAGAAAGTTTTTTATTTAAGGTAAATTATAATATTTAACGAATACAAACAGAGCTACAATAGTTTTTAAAATTTATTTAATTTATCTTGAAAGGATTCACTATTTTTTATATCTGTATAGCGTCGGAAATAGAAGTAGAGGCAGTCGTGGTGGTCGAAAACTTTTTCTGAGTTATACAGCCATGTACAGGAACAACACTACAGTTCCAAAACAGATATGAAGTCCGTGAGAAATATCGGGAGGCCGGGGAGCACAGTTCAAAAGTCCCGGAATAGAGTTATTGTTCATAACTAGTTTGTTCGAGCTGTAATACTGGACCCTTAAAAATGACGTTTTTTACAACATTCTGACTTGACAGGGACACTTCTATGAGTTGTCTTTATCCCATGAAATACGTTAGCTCATATAAATAATATTTTTTTTAAAGGAACTTATCCATTTTCAAGAATATAACTGCCATGAGTAGTAGTAATATATTCTAAAGATTTTTCAAAAGTTTAGATTCTAAAATTTCTACTAGGTGGCGTTTTGCATGGTAAAATCAGCTCAATAAATGACCAAATGAGTTTACTCAAAAACTACTGAATAAATTTTCAAACTGCTTGTATATTTTGAATTACCCATTTCCATTGTTACATTTGATACTTTTAATGGAAAACGCCACCTGATGGACATTTTTTGAACGAGATCTTTTTTTTTTCCGAAATTCCTCGAGAGCATCTCATGAACTCTGTATACCAAATTTTGTTATAATTCGTTTACTCGTTTTAGATGTAGATCCCTGTTTATTCGGGAAGTTTATTTATAACCACCCTGTACAATGGGATGTCAACATAACGTTATTAAACCTCTATTAAAATAAAATAAAATGTTTCTTCAACTGCTGATTTTAATTCTCTATTTTTGTTCATAATCTAAATTTACAATTTTATTACTTTAACGCATTCCACTAAAACATTAATCGAAAACTTTTGTTTGAATAGAACCTATCTTTTGAATAATTTTGTACATCAAGTGCGCAATAAAAAATTCTTTTGAAGGTAAATGCATATGAAATCTTGTTATGTCTCTTGTTGACGTCGCCGTATGCTCCATAGTTCACCAGAATAACCGAATTACCAAAGTAACCGATGTAATAAAGATGTCTAGACATGCAAGAGTTTTATAATCCCTTGTTAGTTAAATTTTTTTAGCTTCCTCTTTCAAATATTACTAGAAACGATGAAGCAAAAGAAAATTATTACAGAATTAAAAATGCACAAAATTGTTGCACTTTGTAACAAATGAAAATGTATTCTTTGTTTACAATAAGGATTCACAAGAATAGGAAATTTTGCAACAATGTGGGATATATTTTATTGTGATGAAACTTTTAAAATTTTGATAGCGAAAGCTTTTAATGATGCTAATGTTTAATTCTATACTTTAATAATACTTTCTGTTGGAATTATTTTTTCATTATTTAATCTTTTAAATGAATTTTTTTAATCCAGCGTTTGATAGTATATCAATCTATAAATTGTAATCTTTCTCCAGAACTTACCATCCCTGATGGCACTCTTCCTTACTACGAATATGAAATAAATTCACATAAAAATGCTTTTTATGTTTTAAAATTTCTGTTTACTTATGAATTTATAGCAGTTGCGACAATATTATCATTGATTTCAATCATCAGTGTTATTCTACTTGCATTACTTTATCAGACATATTTTCCAAATTTCATCCAAAATTAGTAAATGCAGCTCCCAAAAACAAACTCTTGAAAAAATATTAATAAAAATAATTTGCATGAAAATGCTACTCAGAACATTCCGGTGACACACAGGCATGTTATTAATTTAATCAAAGGGGTACTCTTTTATTAATATTTAAAGAATTTGTCACAATTCTTAGGCGAAATTAATTTAGTGTTAGCTTTCGAAAGGAAAGGTTAGTATGCTAGGGTAAAGTGTTAGAAGTGCTAAAATAAACTGCTAAAAGGTTAGAAGTGTTAAACTAAAATGCTAAAAGGTGTAGCAAAGTAATATTATTATGGAAAAATTAATTCCTTTCCATATTTTAAAATCTTTTTAATGGCCTACAAAATTTGGTGCTTCAGTGAGAATTAATTTGAAAACAGCATGCCATTTTCAATCATTAAAATATTTTCTAATTACGTTTTAATTTTCCTTCTCACATTTGAAGCAGGCCACACTATATATGTTATTATGTATTTCATTATAATGTAAAATGCTTAGATGTATATTAAAAGCTTGTGCAAGACACTTTAATTTTTCATAATGTAAAAAATATTGAATTTTATGTAGTTATTAAGCTATTTCACAGCACTTAAAATTTTTTAATTACGGCGTTTATTTCTAACTTTCCGTACTAGTTGCACATTCTTTAGGCATTTTTATATTGACAGGAAAAAATAAGTAATTATCTAAGAGGTTTAATAAATGATCATGATGGAAGTAGTTATTAACAAATTTTATTCTTATGAGGAAAAAGATGATTAATAATGAATTTGTTCGGTTAAAGGAAAAATAGTATACGCAGTAGATTTTTGTAGTCTATTATTAAGAGATAATTTTTTTTTTTGAGAGAGAGAGGGAATAAAGTATTAAATAAAACAGGAAATATATATAACTATTTAAATTATAAAATAATGATAAACTGTTCTTAGTAATATTAAATTTTCCCCAATAAATAAATAAAATTATGTATAAAATAATATTAAAATCTTTTTAAAATAATGCCATAAAAGTTAATTGACCGGCCATACAGCTGTCTAGATCAATTTTTTTTTAAAATCTTCATCGGTAGCAAGCATCTAGTCGAATCCTGGAACAGGAAACTGAGTAGATGAGAGTGAGTAACTGAGAGTGTTAAAGTATGTACAGTTCTGTTTTAATCCATAGTAAGTTATTGAAAGTTGACATCGACTATTCAAAAATTCATGTTATTTTGCGTGTTTTTGTAGTTTTTATGAGTTGTCTTTATCCCGTGAAATACGTTAGCTCTTATAAATGTTAAATTTTTTAAGGCAGCTTATTTATTTTCAATAACATAATTGCCATAAGTAATAGTAATATATTCTAAAGATTTTTGGGTAAAATGATTACCAAAGTGAGTAATTTTATTTCGATTAACAATAAAGTCTGTATTATTTTTATCAGTGCATTCTTGTAAATAGTTTCTTTTCAGATTTAATTACTGTCTTAGAAAAATAAGGCCTATCCATTAGTATTAACTCCCTGGCTGCCATGCATCCTCTAGCAGATATATGGTGGTCTATTCTGCCACGTACATTTCAGGGAACGTTCGGATTATGTGACGTCAAATTGGTGTTTTTCGCAACCTGCAAACGTTATTTTGGTATTATGCGAGGTACAGTAGAGCTTTAGATGCAGATTGTCCCTACCGAATGCTTACATTCTAGTATACGTTTCGAATTACCTCACAAATAAGAACGTACGCTTTTAAACGAACGTGGCAGAATAGAGCCCATGATGTATAATAGTGTAAAACTACATGCAACCAAAAAAGAAGGCATCAGGCATTGAAATTTAATGTATTAGTATTCAAATACATACATACTTTCTAGGCTGAGTTATCTGCAGGAACATTTGCTAAGCCTTCTTTTTGAGTAATGGGGTTAAGGCGGGTTAGGGGGGTGAGGGGAGATTCTTAAATTGCCGAGGGAAATATTAGTTTTCACCGCAACTTATTTAAAATTTTGCCAACTGAGTTTGTGAAACTTTGCGAACTCTACCAGGAATATAAACTATGTTATAGTTTTTAATTTAAAAATTTTCAATAAAGTATGTAATTTTGCCAAATCTACAAATTTTTGATTGAAAGATTTACAAATTTTCAAACTAGTTTTAAAGTTCTTTCTAGTCTGTGGGCGTGTCTATGGGCAGAAAAAAAAACATCGCACTGTGAAAATTAAGTAGTTCATTGGAATACGTACTTCTCATTCTTGTGATCAAGAAAGCACTTATTTTTAATAAATTTTCAAAAATTTTTAATGACACACAAGCTGTGCCTTAATACAGAATTTATATTTGTTACATTTTAAAGTAATATTTTTATAGTTTTTTTTAATGAAATACGGCTACCCTCCCCCTCCTGATGTTTATTTATAACACTTGATGCAAATTAATGTTAAATATTCGTAGTAATTATCTTAGTAGTGCTTTCTCATGTCTTATAACCATCCATCGGAAAATATGAAATTGACCATAAGTTAGGTTTTAAGAACTTTTTTCCTCTTGTGAGATCAGAAGCATGTACTGCTTGCTGCTCTTCCGACCTTTTGCAGTTAACTGCGGCGTTTTTCGCGCTGATTGCCAATTTCCGTGCAGTGCAGCGTGTTTCGAATTTTACACCCTTTCATCAGCGGACCCGAATTCTGCACCCCATAATGAAGTTGGTGGAAGCCCATCAGAAACGAATTTTACACATTTCATTTTCGCTTTTCCGATCGTAGTCTGATGGGTATTCATTTTGCCCATAATTAGACGGGGGGGGGGGAAGCCATTCCAATGTAGAGCTTTGAATGTCTTAAAGTTTAACAATGAATGTCTAGATAAGGTTGCTAGGAAGATAGGACGGAAAATCACACATAAAAGTTTTAATTTTGTAAAAAGGGATCTGTCTTGGTCAATGTTTTAGAGTTCATGCATGGTCATATGTAGTGCCTAAGGTGACCAAACGTCCACAGTTTTCGGGATCAATCCCCAATTTCGGGATTTTTTCCGACTTGTCCCCTAAATGTTAAGTAACGATTGGGGACAAAATTTTGATTATAACAATTATCCCTTACCATTTTTGTTTAAAATCAATCATGTTTCATTCATTTATGAATGCCAAGGGTATACTTATTCAAGTAAAGAATCATTATTTAAAAAAAAAATTGAATTTTTAAAATGTCTCATTTTTTGCAGAATTGGGGACACCACACGATTTGCCCCCAATTCTTTGTTCCAAAACATTGGTCATCTTAGCAGTCTCGCAATTAGTTTACGTCATCCGGGGCAAACCTTAAATTTGGCGCCTTCTTTCCACCCCCCACCCCCCATCTAAGCACGGCGCGTGAGGCGAAACTTATTTTGGCTCCCCTACTTTGGAATCAGCTAATTTTAACTCGTCACTCAACACAGCGCCTGGGGCACGTGCCCCATTTGCCACCCTCTAGTTACGGATTGTATAAATTACGACTAGTGGTAAAGTCTTTCTCAATGTTTCTAGAGTTGGCTCAAGCACATGGTCAGAAGACACAGTCTGTTTTACGTGCCACCCAAGGGCCAGTATATTTTTGAAATTTTTAACACTGTGTTACAGTTATGACATAATTTTCACAGATTACTAATAAAAATTCGTGACTTCTTATTTTTACCGCGTTTTTTTCAAAGGAAATATATATCAAGCCATCAAAAAGGCACAATTAATTGCAGTTCATTTGTCTTTTTTACATTTGCAAGTCCCCGATGTTTTGCTGGTGTAGATGCTTTTATGTGTGGGGTTTGTTTGTAAACGTTTGTTTGCGTCTGCCTTTTTAAATGCGTGAAAATAGGATTATGCATTTTCAAACAGCGAGATATTATGACAATACTTTCACAATTTAAAATATTTAGTGCAATACATGTAATAGGCAATAGTAAGTCAGTTTAGCGAAAACAACTGTGTGTGATTTTTACATTGGTTAAAACAATTTTTTAAAGATTTTTCGCTTATGATTATTAATACATTCCAGCACGATCATTTCTCAAACGTACGAATACAAGAAAATAAAGAATATAGAACATAATCTTTGCATGAAGTAGTTTCAAAATTTTTCATAATCATGCTGTTTTCGTTCAATCAGATAGAGAAATATAATGCTGGTGCTCCTCTTCAAATCTTTCTGTTAATTGAGCATTTTTCTCGCTAATTACTACTTTCCGTGTAGCCATTTAGATTTTACACCCTTTCGTCAACAACTTTTAATTGCTAATGTAGTAAAGTTGATGGAAGTTAGTGCCACCAGGAACGAACCTCAGCCTTTCATTGCGCTTCCCCAATTCGTAGATTGTCGATCCACTTCGCACGTTATTTATCAAAAGGAAATAAAAATGTAATGAACAAGAAAGCAATTTAGATGAGATTCTCTGATTTTTTTCTGTGAATAATATTAAGGGGATGAACATACAAAGAAAAGTGATAAAAATTTATTACCACGTTAAAGGAAATGCTTCGTTATGGTGGATTTTTTTTTTTTCTTTTTAAGTGCAAAAGGCTTGTTTTCAACTCATTTCTGAACGATCACGTCACAAATAAGATCAAGAGCTTAGCAATTCAATATTTTTTTGGGGTGGGGGGCAGTTAGTATGTTTAAATCTATTCCAAAACTAAAAATGACACCACATTGTGCTGATTTGTGATATTTTTCTCAGAACGGGTAAACGCAGAACGGGTATGGCGGAAAGATACGCAGAGCACATCGTGCATGGGTGTGATTTAAAGTGAAGAAAAGCATTTTTAAGCATTAAGCCATCATTATTAATTTCATTAAAAGCGAAATTGCTCGTTGGGACTACCGTTTTATTTTAATTTCGAAACTGTCCACAATTGGTAAACCTTCTCTCTACTTTGTACCCTCATCCCTAGTTTGCCACTGGACTGGTTTAGCTGGCTCACACTTGTTTGCGTCCTTGGGCGCGCTTAAGCTGGGGGAACAGTATGTAACTATCTATCTAAACATGCACGTGTTTGTGTGCAAACGTAAATTTTGCACAATTTAAGAAACCCTTCTTTGGAACAATCGAGACGACAGCCACCTGGCTAAGGGTCTCAATCAATCAGCCTCTCAAATCAAATCTTTTACAAAACTCTTCTAGCAAGCATTTTATAAAAGAAATAATAGGTTTTACTATGCTTTAAAATACAAATGTTTTCCGAAAGTATATGGAAATATAATATTCTTCATGTAAGATAATTCATTACACAATATATTGATGGTCATGTAAAGCATTACCCGCGTTCATTTATCACAGTCTGCTAAAACTTTTCTCGAAAATTTATCATTCCTCCTCTAATTCAGTTGTTTATGTCCGGGAAAATTTATACACCTAATTATTTCCTCCGTGCTTTTTGTGCATCGGTAATGTATCTACAATCTTTGTTTCTCTCATTTCGTGTAACGTACGGAGAGTTAAAATAAATTAGAATGTCCTTTAATCTATTTTAATATTGATTTTTGTGTCAGTGCTTTTATGAATGATGATCTCTCAGTTTTAAGGGGGAAAATATTTGGAAAAAAACAAGTTAGATTGTTTTCCTCCATCTTTATGCTTGGATTGAATATTTAAATTTTGTGCATCCCGAAAATTCGGTTGAGATAAAAGGAGATAGTTATTTTGTGCCTGTACGCAGTTCTAAGACTGTTTAGTGATTGGAAAAAAATGAGTTTTTACTGGTGAATAAATAAAATTTACTTGTAAATTATATAAGAAGTTTATTTGTTTGAAAATGACTAATGGACTAAGTTTACCTCATGTTTGAGTACTTTATTTCCATTATTGTTTTATTGGTACTACCTTTATTAATCTAAATCTTTAAAATATCAGATTTTTTTTTTAAAGCAGAAAATACAAACAGTGTTTATGAAAGCTGAACTTTTAAAATATGACAAGAACATTTAATTTTTATTGGAGTCAAGAAGAAAAAGAATGAACAAAAAGGAAGGGGGGGGGGAGCGATATTTTCTCTCAAGTGTAAAACAATCTTATCGGTGTTTTTCTTTTACTTAATAAGTTTAACCTAGTTAACTGTGAAAGCCAATTCAAAGATATACACCTGCTAATATAACGACGAAGTTTAGCTTAAATAAAGACAACAATAAATGATTAACAATAATAATAACAACAACAAAATTTAATTACAGTATAATTCGTAAAAATAAAAAAATAAACAATAAGGAATAACATCCAAAAACTGTTAAATATATTAATCTATCAATTTTTTTGTGTGTGGAATTTGGGACTAGGCATTGCAACAAAGATAAAAAAAAAATAGAATTAAATTTCTTTTTCTCACCCAAATCACAGTTCCTGTGTATTCATTTCTTCTGTTTCAACTACTTGTTCCAAATAAGTACAGTTTCCCAAATAAGTACTCTGTTTTTCACAGTTTTCTTTAATTATTATTGAAATACACATATACAGCTGCTGAAAAAACAACAAAAAAACAAACGTCCACTTGTTCTTTATTTGGACGTTATTCGTCGTATAGCAAAGTTATATATAACGTTCTTTTGAAAATATCGTATAATTGTCTAGTAATTTAATTTGCATAAGGAGCCTTTAATTTTCTAGTAATTGCCTTTAATTTTCAAGTAATTTAATTTGCACAAGGGGCCGTCTTCATATTTAATTCTGCATCAACTTCGTTTTTTTCAATGGCACGATGCTATTTTGACTTTATTAAACTAAAGAAAACCTCCAAATTACCCTAAATATTAATTTTCACCAATTTCCTACGATAGTTTCCGGCGATATTGCGAATTCTTTATTCCGCGATTTTAAGGGGTCTCCTATGCGTCGCTATGCGTAGATAGGTTCCGAGCTTTTCGTCTTCTATTAATGTCGCCCGGGATAGTTAAAAGAAATAAATATTATTTACAAGGAAAATACTGTTTCTATTCCAAAAGTTTCTTGTACGAAGAATATCAGAAGTAAAAATTGGAACATTTAGTTAGTAGTTCAAGTACCAGTGAATCAATAACTTCTCTGGTCCGTAACATTTGTCACTGGTCCGTGTACATAGTTTTTAAAAAATGCAAAACAACTGCTTTCGATTTAAAAAATCTTACTAATTTTGAAATATTTATTGAGTATTTGGAAGTTCTCTTGGACAGGTGAAATGTTGCCAGGAGTGAGAGGCTGTTCTCCGCTTTTTGACTATAAGCATAAACGTTACTCAGTTACGGTCGAACTTGAATAATGGTTTCATGATTAAAAATTTATTAAAAAACTTATTTGTTTGAATTTCATGATAAACAATGCAACTACTTTTTTGCCAACCCAATATTACCACCGTGCTTGTTATATCAATTTTTTTCATTAAATACACTCTATAACAAATAAATCGACGCACCAAGAAGGAGGTGTCCGATTGAGACGAAAATTGGTGGATAGGAAGACAATGTACAGAATAGTAAATGATTAAAATTTCAGAACAATTCAATAATTTATTTCAGAGTTACAGTAACAAGTTCAATAAGGTGTTGACCCGCCGCTAGCCTGGATACAAGCTGCCACACGGCGTGGCATAGACCGATAAAGCTCCCGGATGGTCTCCTGCGGTATTTCCTGCCAAATTCCCTCCAATTGTCGAACGAGGTCATCAACAGTCCGTGCCAGATGCAATCGCCTTCCCATCATATCCCAGACATGCTCGATGGGAGAGAGATCTGGCGATCTGGCAGGCCAAGGAAGAGTTTGACAAGCTTGCAGACAGTTTAGAGCAACACGAGCCGTATGTGGTCTGGCATTGTCCTGCTGAAAAACCAGCCCAGGACACTGCAAAAGGAACGGTAGCAAAACCAGTCTTAGGATGTCGTACACGTACCGCTGTGCAGTAAGTGTACCTCTAATGACGACCAAAGGGGTCCGGCTGTCAAAGGAAATGGCACCCCAGACCATAATGCCTTGTTGAGGGCCGATGTGGCGTGCAATAGTGAAAGCAGGATCTCCCCTCTGCCCTGTGCGTCTCCAAACACGTCTTCGATGATCGTCAGGACACAGTTGGAAGCGGGATTCGTCGCTAAAGACTATACGTCCCCAATCGACATCATTCCAACCTGATCGAGCCCTGCACCACTGTAATCTGGCTCGGCAGTATGCAGGCGTGAGTGGCAGATGGCGTGACGGTCGGCGCGAGCGTAGATTTCGCTCTCTGAATCGTCTGTGAATGGTCATGATGGACACTGGTGTTTGGGTTGAACGTCTGATGGTTGATAGAGATGAAGAAGGCGCTGTGACAGCTGATCGGACCATCACTCTGTGCTCACGATCTGTTGTAGCCCTAGGTCGACCGCTACCATCCTGACGCTGCACTCTGCCATTTTCCACCCATCCTTGCCAGCATCTTCGAATCGTCGCATCGCTTCGACTCAAATGACGAGCGATTCTCCGATTAGTCCAACCGGCCTCTTTCAATCCAATGATACGACCTCTGTCAAACTCTGACAGTTGCTCGTAATGAGCACGAATCCTGCAGCGAGGCATTTTTTAAGTTGTTGAAAGGTAATCTGAATCGCAATCAAACCGAAAGTTTTAACAACCGTTGAAGAACTGCTCCTTATATACGTCTGCTGGATGCGCAGTTCCGATTAGAGATTAAACTATTCATTCATTGAACACCAAATTTGAATCATTTGCATATCTGTTCAAAACATTCATGCATACGAAATTTCAAAGCAATCGGATGATTGTTTCTTGGTGCGTCGATTTTTTTGTTATAGAGTGTATAATCGTACGTAGTGTGCAATATTTTTATAAAACTTTGTGATATTTTAATTTACAGTCTGGTGAAAATTTAGTCCTGAAAAATGCCATTTTGAATATTTGGTAAAGTATGAGGAAGTCCAAAGATCTGATGTTTTAGATATTAAAAGAGATCAAATCAGGTGCGCATCCAGGGGGGGGGCAGTCCCCCCCAAGCTTGATATTTAGCTTACGGTTAAAACATAGCTTACAGTTTGTCACACAGCTCGCTTCCCGGCCCCCCACCCCGAAATAAAATCTTCTACGCTACTGGTTCAAATTTATTCCTGAAATTTTGAGGATGTTAGGTTTTCAGAAGTTTTCATCACGTTCTACTGAAAGACATACGCCTATTGCATCTAATTCCATACATGGAAAATTTTTACTTGAGAGGAAATGGTAGTTTAAACAAAGATAGGCGCTTTATAGAATCATCATCAAACTGTAGAAATGTCCAGCTTATTTGCTTCAAAATTTGCTATTTTGAGTATCGTTTACTTTTTTGCGCAAAAGAAATCTAATTTATATTTTTTAACGCAATTTTCAAAATACTGTGACTTAAAAAATTTATATATGTCCCCTCAACTCATCAAACTAAGACATTTTAATTAATATAAAATAAACTACTGAACATAAAAAGTTGAAATTTTGCACAGCCATGTAAATTTATTTTCTGCATCTAGTTCCACTGAAATTTGGTTAGGTCGCTATTCATACTTTTTCGAATATTAATATCGTAAACCATAGTTCATATTAATAACTTCCAAACAAAATTATAGTAATAGTAAATTACGTTTGGGCAATTTAGTTCTAATAGTTAGGGGGAAAATCAACTAAAGATAAATATTAAATAAGATATGAGTTGAAATATGAAAAAATATTTTTACATAGGGGAGGGAAATTTTCTAAGTTCATAATTTATTCATTTTTAGTTCAAGTGTATTGAAAATTGGTATACGGGGCTAGAAAGAGCTAAGATTTTGAAAAATGAAGAGAAATATAGGGTTTGCTATTGAAAAAAAAAGTTGGTGCAAATTTAAATATGGAGATGGCCCCTTATGGAAATTTTATGTATAGCAAATTAAAGTGTACGTTAATCGTAAACGATTGGTATACGTAATTTGGCTGTACAACGAAAGACAGCCGAATAAAGTGCGAGTGGGCTTTTATTTTCCGCAGCTGTACATATTTATTCCAGTTCATGTATTAAAAATTACTACTTTAAATAAAGGAAACTTCCAATTAATTTTTACATATTCATTTTCATACCAGTACTTTACATGATCATTTCATTGCTTTCATAAGTAGAATTTATAATTTTTAGTTATGAAAGCAATATAATGATCTATTCACATAATGATGATTAAATTATAAAGAGTACACTTACTCCCATTTATTGAGGCAATGAGTTAGAATTAAAATTTGTTACCTAATTTTTAAACTAACAGCAAGGCTAGTTACAGTCTTATATTAGGAAACACAATGTCGGTTATTGATTTGATTTTATGCCGATGTGTTGACAAAACAGTTTCAAACTAATGGTTTCTAAAAATAAAACAACTGCAATCTGTTCAAATGCTCTTTTTTTTAATTTGTTTTAAATTTCCAATGTAAATTTAATGAAACTCTCAAATGAACTAAGAAGCAGCTGAAGTAAGAATACCCAGAATTTTAAATCCTAACTTATTGAAAATGAATTTGTCATTGACGCTAAAGAAGTAGTTATACACAAAAACTACTTTTATTTTTGTTGCTCGGATTTTTATAGGTTGCACAGGTTCTCTAAAGTTAGATGGTTTTCGCGTTGATTTAAATCATACTGATTACATCAAGTTATTGATTGTATTGATAAAACGTGAAAAATTAACATATAATAAGTACGGGGACCTAATTTGCATAATTTTTCTAAAATGAAAGCTAATTTTTACCGAACCTGTATGCAGTCATATTTTGGTACTTCCTCTTATCTGAAAATTGAATATGACGAAGTTTGTGGCCTTTATATATATATATATATATATATAAATTCAAACTAATTTTTCTTTTACTTTAAATATACTTTATTAAAGTAAACATACATCACTGTTATTGATGACAGCTTGCCATTTTTCGCTTAGGATGAATGCTGCATTGGTGTAGAACAGTGTTTACCAACCTTTCTTCTTCTTCTGCAGACCAATAAAAATTGGTAAAATATTTAGTATATATAGTAGCGTCAGGTAAAAATAACAACTTTCATATAAAAATATATATTGTTTGGTAAATCAAGTTTTATAAAAATATATCTTTTAGTCAGAACGACATTTTTTTTCTGATTATTTTTTAAAATGAATTTAATGTACGTCGACTCGCTATCAAGTCTCGAAGACCAGTACTCGGGAAACACTGGTGCAGAACATTTTGCTTTTATTGGTGAAAAAATTGAACCAATGAATTAAGAAAACAGATTTTGTGTTCCATATCTGTGGATTTGCATCTCATACACGACTAAAGCATGTTTTTTTTTTTTTTTTTTTTAAATCGAGTGAAAACCAAGCCATAAAAATGGAAAACTCTTACTTTAAATAAATCATAGATAGAGTTTTTTATTTTTTATTTTATATCATTTTTACTTTTTATACGGTGGCTTCTACTTTTATTTCAGCTTTATTTCAAAATTTCTTGTAGTATTTTCAAGTAACTGTTATTTAAATTTCCTACGAGATTAGCTAAATTAAATAACAGTTTTATGAATGCTCAGTTTAAATGATACTATTAAACCTGATTTCTTCATAGAAGAAAAAAAAGAAAACATATATAATCTCTGTTATCCATCATTCAGTATTAAATAAAAAAATTAAATAACATTTTAAAGAATTATTTTACATGATTCTATTAAATCTAATTTTTTCCATTGTAGCAAAATGTGTTATATGTGCTTTGTTATTGATGATTCAGTACTAATTAAATAACCTTTCTTCGAACACTTACTTCAAATAATACTATCAAATCTAAATTCTACGTAGAAGCAAAATATGTCACATATGCTCCGTTATCGATGATTCAGAGCATTTCCTGGTATACTGGGACGAACGTTCCCGAAACTACAAACCAACCGATGCCTTGACAAAAAGTGATCGATACTCTTGAAGAAAAATATTGGCTAGGGATTTCCTTGAAGGATGAAGTGATAAGACGTTAATGACATGCTCAAGATAGTTATGCCAGACCGCTTATGTGGCGGGGAAAAATTAAAGGGAAAAAATTATAGAGGAATTACGTAGTAAGGTTTACGTTGAATTTATATTGAATATTTCCCTTTTGTGCGGATCTCAGTATTTTACAGTATTGAGGCATCGACATTTTTCAATGTGGATCCTATTTTAGTTAAATATTAATAAAAACTGCTTACCCTACTAGCAATTTTGCCCGGGCCATCATCGGCTGGCTACGTGGCCGATGGTAGCCCGAGCAAAATTGCTAGTAGGGTTAGATAAGAGTGTGAGAGCTCATGTGTTCGGAGTGCAGGGGTGTCCTTAACCCTTTAACACGCAGTGTTCCCGCTCTGGGAACACCAAACTCTGACGTTTTGACTGTTGCCAGTCACGAAGAATAGATTTGATTTCTATTAAAATAGTTGCGGGTGACATAGCTCCACGAGAATCTTTTACGTCATTTCCGCACGTCATTTCCCGTAAAAAAATTGTCACGATTATTTCTAACAGCACTGACATCTGCTGAAAAATGGAAGAATGCGAGAACAGCTGGATAGATTGACCAATGAGGGTCTCTAGAACTGTGGCACGCGATGAACGTTTCGATCGTCCGCCATCTTGCTGGTAGTTAAGTCAAGCGATGGCAACGGCTGCCCTTTTTTCAGCATTGGGAAAGGGTTGCGCCTCAAAGCGTTAAAGAACTTCCGCGTTACATTTTTTTCCAGTGCACCAATGCGGATTTCATTTAAATGAAATGGCAAATCCGCTTGCCAGAATTATTCGTGTAGTTCTTCAAAAGCTTTAAATGAACGTGCGTTTTCATTCAATAAAGCTTCTGATTTCTCTCTTTTATCGAAAGTTATTCGATGTCTTTGTCTCTTATGAAAGTTGCTTGGAAAGCCCTGAAATGTTCTTTCTGCAGACCCCACTGTTGCAGCAAACTTCCCGCTCACTGTTGCTGTCACGTCAAGAATACTTTTGACGGAACATCTCTGTCTACAAGCTCACTTATATTGTATTGGTGTTGTTGACTGTTCGTTGTGCATCTTATGAAACTAATAACGAAACGTGAATGCGGAAATGTCGCGTCTGAAACTAAACGCGCAAACTGTTTGAACGAGTGTCAAGCACAATCTAATTATTCTTGTTGAGAAAGATACTGGTAAGCTAGAAGTTTGGTGGCCTTGTTGCAATTGTAACTGGCATTTGATAAATAGAATTAAACTATTGGCGTTGGGTATTCTATCAGTGTTTGAATGTTGATTTTTTAAAATTATTCACCCTATATTGGCTGTATAGTAGCTAAATATTTGGAAAATAGTTCCTTAGATTAATCAGGTGTTAGAAATTTTGAAAGGAGCGCTCGATATTGTCAGTATACTTGTTTAGCACTAGGACATGTTCTATGGTGAATAAATAAAAATACCGAACCTATATAACGGTAATATAAACTTTAAACACAGTTTACAAACATCAAAATATAACTATGACTCTGCTGAACGACATGACTGTATTTTAAAAAGCACCTAATATTCAGGTTTGTACAGCGATGAATGTGCTGATTCTAAGAACTGATGCTGAATATTGATCTCACAGTTAGTTTCTAATTCAAATCCTCCTTAGATTTATGATGGAAAACATTTGTTCTTGTATATAAGATGAAGCAAACAAAACATTTCCGGGTGTTAGATATTACATTCTTTATAAAACTAATTCTGATACATTGAGGAATAACTTCTTGAGGTGAGTATTAGATTGCAAGAAATTCAAATACAAAATCCAACTTCACTACTTAACAAGTTATAATCAAACTACATCGAATCTCCTAATTTAAAAATTTCTCTAATTATCTGTTTGGTTTCCTGTTTGAAATTAAATGCTATCATGCATACAGTTACAACAAAGTGGAAAATGATTAGTTCATCCCCTTGAACTGTAACCAATATTTTCTTTATTGTACTTTATATTAATATATAAATGTTTTAAATTTTCTGCGGGCCGGAACAAGTCAGAGTGCGGCAGTTTTGCTCTGCCCTGTTTTAGTGTATTCTGTGGACGCTGCTATGATGATAGTATTTTTGATATATGCAGCCAATATTGGTTTTTTCGTAACTAAATACTTGACTTGCCGCATTCTGCCAATAATGGGTTGTTAATATCTGAAAAAAATATATCTATTCAGTAAAATTTTATCAGAAATGCTCGTATATAAAATATTCAATGTATTTCAAATGGTAAGCCCATATTCGATGAGGAAAAAATATTAGTTTGTAACATTTTTGATTTTTATTTATTTATTTTGAAGCAATGACACAGTGTTGGGCATACTTTCAAAGTAAAACAAATTCACCGAATGTTTGAGCTATCTTGACTAAATATTGCACAAAGAATGGGCTATAGTATTATGCGAGCATTGATGCATTGACAGATTTGAAATAGTTGTAGTATATATTTTTTTTATATTTACTCTTTTGAAAGATTCACGCCATATTGGAAATATTTTCACAACAAAACAAATTCCTCAAATGTTTGAGAGATCTTGATTAAATACTTCACAAACACTGGGCTGTAGTATTACTTATGTGTGCATTGGCGTGTTGACACATAAAAAATTGTTACCAAAAATTTAATAGATATTATATTGTTCAGAAATTACTTAAATTAATTTTTTAATTATGAAATATTTTATGAATTGTAACTATACTCGTATCAATAAAAAAGTACCCATAGTCTTTAAAGAAAAATGTCACTGAAAATAAATTATTTAAATTGAGTCACCACCCATAAACTGTTGGAAAACAACCCTAGTTTACTATTGAAGAAGATTGATAAATTTTGCTTTTGAAGATAAGTGGTAAGTTATTTGTGAAACACCTACAACAGAGTTAAGCCTGCTTAATGAAATCTCTACTTATAAAAGAAGGTGTCTGTCTGTGTGTGTGTCTGTCGGCAGCGTTACGGACAAACGGCTACACCTAAAAACACCAAATTTGGTACTCGGGAAGATGTAAATATGTAGTTGTGCACCTCGAAGCGATTTTTTCAAAATTCGACCTAGATTTTTTTTTATTTTATGTTTTATGCGATTTTTGGCATTTTTTCTCACCTAATTCGTAATGACGGCGGAAATTACGCTCGCAGCAAAACGGCATTTATATCATCGGATAGAGGAGAAAATTTTCTTTTAAAAACAGTTTGTTCTGAATACGTAACATGAATTACCGATTTTTAGGAATTTTTTTACTAAACATCTGCTTCGCGATTTTTTTTCGTAAAATAATTTTAAAACTGTCGCATCTTGAATTCTATCCGTCATAACTTTTAGATATTTTGACAAATCGTGAAACATTCTTTTCTCCCTCTTTTAAAATAAAAACGAAAAAATTATGTAAATTAGATGATTTTTTACGAATCTTAATGCAGCCTAATGTTTAGAATTTAATAGCATCAACGCGATCTTACGCCATTCATTACATTGCGATCATGGCACGAGAATTTATGTTCGCTTTTTGCCACAGAAAGGATTAGAAAAAAAGGTTTTTTTCAACCAATCGAGTTTTTAAATGGGATATCAGAACTTCAATTCGCAAGTGAGGATCTATGACGTCAAATGCTTTAAGATACGTAAAATTTACGCCATAATTTTAACTCATTTATTCCAGCTCTATGTTCAACACAGGGATATTTTGATTAAAATTTACTGTAGAAATGAACTAATAAATTCACGATTATTATTATTAGAAGTGGTATTTTAATCCGGTGCTTATTTAAAAATTGAAATGTTTTCACGGCGCTGAAAATGTTCATTTTAAAAGTTACAAAGTTCGTTTCAAAGCGAGATATATTAAAATTTTTCTATTTACTATTTTTATTTTTGGCATTTAATTTAGCGCAGGCGTTGCCTAACATACGCATGCAGGTTGCGAGTATAGTTTTATTTTAACGTTGAATTACGTTCCTCCATAAAGGTCCCACGCTTAAACCAAACGAGCGAAATTCGATCAGTCGGAGCGAAAAGTGAGCCAGTTTTCAAAAGTGAGCTTCTCCTTTAGGAGCGTTTTTCGATCACAAGAGCGGAGCGGAATATAACAATAAGCGAGTACGGAAGTTCTCCGAAAAAACAGGAAGGGAAGAAAGAAGTTCTCAGAAAAAAGACTGCTTAATGAGCACTTTCGCGGAAAAACCTGTCGGTTTACATGGAAACTGATCGCTCCGCGATGTATCGTTTTTTTTTCGCTCTTTGGGTTTAAGCGTGAACGCAAAGTTTTAATGATACCGTTTGAAAACAATTATGCGAAATATCGAAATTAACTCCCTCAATCTACCGGGGTATCCTTTACGGCAGTCAAACAGTGACGTCATAAATTTAAAAAAATGCGTGAAATTTGTAAACTCTGCAACTCTAACGCCCTGTCACAATTAAAATGGGAATAAGTAGCTCCTCGAGATTACACAGTTTGATGTTTTTCAGGAGACAGGACTATGGAGGATATAAAAGATATCGCTATATTAGATACATGGATATTTAAAATGGCACCCCTTGGCTATTTTCTCCCCACAGTAAGATGAAATGGTTTGCGGCGCTAAATACGCCAATCTTATAAAACTATATATAAATTAAATATATATGGAGAGTTTCCTTAATGGCAACCATTATGTGAAATGATTATTATTCATGCTAATGCGTAAATTGCAAAGAATCGCCACAGAATCAAAAGATCCCATTGAGGCCAAATAATCTAAGCTAAGAGAGCCTTGAAGAGGGAGAAGCGAGTATAGATAGTATTAATGCACGTAATAGGTAGTATTATTAGATTTGTAAAGGTAATATGAATAAATCGCAATGTACCACGTTAATAAATATTTCATGAAATTAAAAGTGTTTATCCTTTTTCAACGGTTGTCTTACAACCCAACTAAACGAAAAGTAATTCTAATTAGCGTTAATATATCCCGCAGTAATTTCAACAGTAGAGATTACTTGAACTTTTTTAAAAATGAAATTCTGTTTTGTCACATGCAGATATGATTTTAGTAGTAAAATATTCCCTTCTTCCCGTATGAAGAGCGGGTACGCAGCTATTTTAAAAACATCTCTTGAAAATAGCATAAATGAATTCAGAAGACCTCAAAACGTGTAAATACACCAAAATCTCGAAGTCAAATTTTTTCATGATTGCAATACTTTCCTTAAATGGTACATGTTAGGAAAGAAATAAATGGTGCTCCATTTCATGTAGTGTCTTAGGTATTTAATGCTACAACTTGAGCCTAAAAAACAGTATGATGTAGAAATAAGACATTTTGAAAGCCAGGAGTTCTCTGCAAACCATTAAGCTTTACACTTTTTTGATAGTGAATGACACTGACGTAGTTTTTTGAGTCCTTATACTGCAATGATCAGGTTAGTACTCATGACACAAACTTTACATTAAGAGTCAAATAATTTTGCTCTTTTTTTTTTTTTTTAATTCCACATCACGAATAATTTCGAATTACACATGTAAGGAAAATTTTCGTTTCCTACCGTGCGAAGAACGGGCACGCAGCTAGTATCTGATAAATGAATGTCGCGCTTAGTGTGCTTTCAGTCTAACAAACCGTAGTAAATAGTCAATGTGATCCCGTATAATAGAATATCCCGCATATTAGGATAATGTTTCGTGTTAAACTGGTTTGTCCATTAAGCGGGCTCAGCTGTAAATGCGTATGTCGAAACTAACTCTATATTGAAAGAATTACAATTTAAAGTTTTCTATTCTCAAAAATATCTTACTCAAACGTAACGATATTGAACACATCCTTTCATTACGGAAAAAGGAAAACTTAAATTTCTTTTAAACTGTGCAAAAACCTTTTCTTTTTCTATTATATAGCACTTGTGGATGTTAATAAATATTTACTTTTAAGAACTGAATTTTTAACTCGATAAAACAGACCTTTTTAAAAGTTTTTCTTTGGACTTTCAGTTAAAAGAAGAAAAAAAATGAAAATTTTAAGCTAAACTTTTTTGTTACTTTCTTTCAGCGCTGCATTTTGTTAATGTTTTCCATAAAAAGCTGCTAGAAAATTGCTGTTGATATTTCCTTTGGAGGCAATAAAACTGCTTTTTAAACGATCAGAACTATTTGTCGTAAAACCAAGAAAATTTCGCGAGTTTTTTTACTCGAAAAATAAACAGCACTAATGTTTTTAAAAGCTTTTAATTTTTTAACCAATTGGGAGGAGGAAAGAGGAGGACTCATTTTTTTTGAAGGAGTACGGATATACGCAATAGTTTTTAAAAGGTATGACTGATCCAAAAGCTATTTAATAATGCTTTTAAAACTTTAAGCAACAAGCTTACGTTAATTATTAAATACAATGTTATTAGACTATAAGTGTTCATTTTTCAAGTACAAATCACAGAACTTTCTTGAAGAATATGTTAATTCTATAGAAATTCTACTTTTAATTTTCAGAAAAAAAGAAAAAAAAACTGTTTTGCATTACATTGTTTATTACCATGTAACAGTTTGTGAAATATTAATGCACTCGAATCAATAAAAAATACCTAATACACTTTTCTGAATTTTTAAATTCATTTATAATGTTTTATATTGCATAAAGAAAACTGTGCGCGACGTTTTTATTTGCTTATCTTCTACCCCCCCACCCTTCCCCCTCCCTCAAAAAAAGGAAGATTTATTAAAAATTAACTAGTTAAAATGTTGCATTGGAACAGCTGCAAAACGTTACTACTGCCATTTTAAACTGAAAGTCGGGGGCATATTTCTACATAAATAAGGACTGCTCATTTTAAAGCAGAAAAATCCAGAAAGAAAACACATTTATTCTCTCCTAATGTCGGAGAAACGGGGCGAAAATCGTAAATTTGAATTTTCAGAAGAGTGAAGGTCCGCGAAATTCTGACTTTCGAGAATTGAGAATGAAAGGAGAGATCAATTCAAATTCTAAAATGCTCTTTGAACTCAATGCGCGCACGCTCATTTTTTACTTTAAATCGACGAAATATTTTATTTTTTTAGAAATGCTTCTTATCTCATATATCATGTTTGTAAATTTACAACTGGAATTTTTTTCTTAATGTCTGCTTTCTGTCAGTAATCTTATACAATCTAATGCACATACACATTCCATGCATTCCATGCAATCTTACACGGAAATTTTTTCTTAATAGTTGCTTTCTATCAGTAATCGTATACATCATTTTTCTTAATATTTGCTTTCTATCAGTAATTTTATACAGCTTTTGAAAAATATCCCAAAGATTACGTACTATTAGAATATCAGTAATAATTAGTAATTAATTTTGTAATTAATGCACGGGGATGGTTCGAAAAGTAACGTAACAAGTACTTTAAGCAAAAGAGATATTCATGAAATCCAAGAGATACACAAACATAGAAAAGGCATTTGATATATTACTTTTCAACAAAGCCTTCATGGACATCGAATCATTTTTTCTGTCTTCACATCACTCTACCGAAATCTGGGTTGATTTCTAGGTTGAAACATTTAACGACGACGTCTTCAACTGCGCCATCGGTTTGGAAATATCGCCCTGCCTGGCGCTTTATCATTGGCACTAAGAGATGGAGATCAGTGTGGGAAATTCAGGATATAAGGAAGATGTTCCAGTACGTTCCATGGGAAACGCTGTAGCCAACCACATTGCATCCTGAATGTGGTTGGCTACAGCGTCCATCTAGTGTCCATCTAGTGAAATTTGATTTCTGTGATCGCCTGTTTTACCTAGACACGGACCGTGAGAGTTCTTGTTGCCTTACTTTTAAAGTCACGAACGTATTAAATGAACTATCATGTATATATGAAACTAAAATTATAACATAAATGTAAGAAATAATACACAACTGATGTGCATATTTTGTCAATTATGAATTAACACATAAATCCGTTGTTTATCAGCGAAATTTCCGTGAATAATCTAATTCGATAGCAACAATGTTTAATATTTAATTTGAAGTCGATTATACATTGAAATAAGAGTAAAATGTAAATATGATATCAGAAGCCGGTTATGAGACGCTTATATAAATCTTAAAGAAATACATAAAACTGTGCCATCTTCTGACTTTTGAAACAGTTGATATATTGACCGACGGTTGAGAAAAATTGTTACTAGTAAAAATAAAAGAGCTTGATTGTGATTCTCAAATGGATCTATTTTGTTTTGTCTTATTATGTTGCGTAAATAACGTTCAGATACATCATTGTTTGTTGATACGGCGGTTGACTATCTTACTTTATTTTAGTTCCGAAGAAAGGCATTTTGACTGCACTGAAACTATAAACGGCAGCCTCGGGTCTCCTATACAGTTTAGAGGTTCGCTGTTGCCTACAATTCAGACAATTACGGAACAGCTTCGAGTTCGAAGGAACGATAAATCTACCTTCGAAGGTTTACGGTTAAATAATCCCGTATCCCCACACTACTGCTTCCAAACCTCCAACTCCCGAAAGAGACCTCCGAACCAACTAGTACGAAGGACCAAAAGAATCTATTGAAATTTCCTAAACTTACCACTCTGGTGTAGTTCTAGGATGCAAGGTCATTTCTCGATCTACGTTTCTCTCGCATCTACCGATCTACCCAGCGAGAGGACATACGGCCCCACAGATTTAGTTTTTGACCGCATATACGTTGTGGTCTTTGATCAGGCGGTATTTGAACCCAAGTACTTCGACACTGTACCAGCGGGATTACGACAGCCTCTTGGTTGATTATATGTTCCTAGGACTCAAACTATAAAATGGAAAACCATGAAGTGCTGCCTCGCGCTGTGTTGCTATAAAAAAAAAATAGCCAAAATTTCAGATTGACAATCACATAGACTATTGTAAGAGTTTGGACCAAGATCTTCACCCTGGACCACTATCTCTCATCTTGAGCTGCTAATTAATTGAAATAAGCAATTAATCATACGATGATGAAAGTTCTTTCTTACGCAAGTAATTCAGTACTAGAAAATCATATGTATATACGTTACTGTGTAATAAAGTAAGTAATTGCAGAAAAGATACGTATTAAATTTTAACTGTTGCAGTTATTGGAACTGTTAAAAACAAAAAGTTTCAGTTTTCGTCTCTTGGAAATCCTTCAGACGCCATGCATGCCACTTCTAGACATGCTGGGATCAGTGTTCTTCATATTAAGTTAAGATAATTTCTCCCAAATCTCATATACCAAAAATTTTTCATTGGCTTACTTAGGAATCGGTTTTGAGGGAGCAAATTCGTCGACATGCATAAAGGAATTTTTCCCAATAAGGGGAAGTGTTGAAAAGGAAGGGGAAATAAAGCTTCTTTTTTTGTAGGCAGCTGCGGCACAGCTTTTACTTCGTAAAGTGCTGTTTGACTGACAGACCCCTCACCGATATCTGACAGACATTTATTGACTGTGAAAGAGTATTCTTCCACAAAATTGAAACTGCCTTCAATATCAGAATGGATTGTGCCGAGTTAAAATGCAGAAACACACAGAGTAGCTCTTGCTACAGACAGTGTAAAAGAAAAAAGTGCATGGAATGTCACAGGAGTGCATGCCATTTTCAGATTATTGAACGCTCGTAGAAGGTCGTGTGCAAAATTTGATATGTTTATAAGTACAAAAAATAAGCAGAACAGTTAACTTATTGAATTACTTTTTTGCCAAATTCTACATATTTGAGTAATAAAACAAAAGCTGTAAATATATTTTATGACTGTGGAATACTTTGATTTATTATTTTAAAAATGATAATTGAGATTGTACTTGCTTAACAAGTTTTATAATTCTTGCTCAGTTTTTATCAAACCAATCCTGTGTCATTGTAAATCCAGCTTATTCTTGCTTTTAAAGTAATTATCTTTGGACTGAAATGCACCTATTACTGATAATTATCTGATTGTAGTAGTTTAATTATTGCTGCAGAATTAATTTTTTCTCCCCACCCTCTACGTTCATTCATACATACTGTTTGTTAACACACCACAGGAGGTATGCAAACACGAGAACCAAAATAGTTTTTCAAGGTGATAATTTACTTCTGAATGTCTGATCATAATTTATTATTTATTACTATAAAATTAATTTTCGGTCTCCAACCGAAAGACTGATGTAGTTTGTCAATATGATAAGATAAACTATTTACTTTCAGTTACCTTTAAAACTGAAAACTTAATTTTGGTTTTTAAATTTGATAACCTTCCCAATCATCGGTTGGGAACCAATGCTCAAGAGACTGGAATACAACGAGAATTGAAACTATTAAAATGCTCTTAAATTGCTACCTGAGAATTGTTGTTAAAGAACATAAAATAGTCCTGCTTAAACGGACATGTTTTAAAATCATGTTTAAATGAGCTAACACGTTTGCTAATTAGCGTGCCACAATACGTGATAATGGCATGAAATGTAACCGCCAACCTTTCAAATATTCAACTTTTGTCATCGCAACCAATGGAAACGTGAGGACGTGCCCCCCATCCCCCGTAATGAGTGGCAGATAGCGCTCATGGGTTAAAATAATGAACTTGTTCACTGAAAAAATACTGTTTGAGGGAAATAACTTACTGAAAAGTTAGTGGATGCCATTGAACAAAGCAAACAGGAGTCGGTTCCCTTCAATCTTCTCGCAGTTTTTTGTGTCGATAACCTGTCTTCACAAAACGTATCATACAAAATATCACAAACATATTTATTTTATATACATTTCTAATATTTGCTTTTATAACATATTGATGAAAAAATATCGATTTATCCCCTGAGCATTTGGAAAAAGAATCAAATGTAAGCAATATACTGTGAATTAAACACTATTGCTAATCCGTGTTTTTAATATCAGTCTTTCGCTTAAAAATCGCATAAGTGTATATACGCATAAATTATGCATATATGTGTGTATATATATATATATATGTGTGTGTAATGTATAAAAAGGTAATTTGGGTTTTTTCTTTACCATCTAATGACATGTCGAAATTTTTTTCTAAATTTTTACCTGAACGGAGAAGCATTTAATAATTGCATTCAGAAATTTTATTTAGCAACATTAATAATAATACTGCAATAAATTTACAAAATCTTACCTTAATGAAAATACTATACTAATGGGGAAAAAATGCAGATATATCACTATAATTTTTTATTTTTCAACACTAAAATAGCACTTTAAAATAACACACACAATTAATAACCATTTAAATATAATGCTCTAATGTTCACTTCAACTCTGAAAATATACGTACTTCACTTAATCAATATCCACTAGTTGAAATCGTCATTCTCCAACAATAAACAAAACAAACAAAAAAAATCTTCTCTCGCAAGTTTAAGGCAGGCAGGAGAAAGAGGTTCGGTCAACGTAAGCTGTACACGCGCAACACACAAAAACAAAAATATTCGGCACGGAGAAAAGGAGGAAATGATTCACCAGTTGGACACACACTTCTCCAAAGGGGAGGCCTGTTTTGGGTGCAACGAAGACAGTGAAATTTGACGCACCACCGTAATGATGACAGGAGTTTCTCTTGGTTTGCGGCGAACGTGCGAAAAAGAAGAAAAAAAAAAGAATTAGGAGGAGCAGATTTCGATATGATGAGCGCTGCAGAAATACGGCATAGGCTGTTCATCAATGCAGACGTTCTTCCATTTCGGCATTAACGGCGTAGAACGTACAGGACGTTCTGTGAAGTACTTCGGAAGATATCCTGTCGGTGTTGAAAACTCCCAGAGCAGGGCTCGACGAAGTGTTGGCTGGCGGCGGAGAGCGGACTCAAGGGAGTAGGCCATCGGCTGGCCGGCGAAGAGGCGCGCTGCATCTCCTGCGAACGATGGGCGATGAACCCGTCTCCCGGACTATTGAGCGTTAATTTTTTACAATTTAAAATTTTTAATTGGCACACAGGCAATCATCCTGTCGACTATTTGAGACGTCAGATATTTCAGTAAAGTTCCAGAGTTAAGGCAGGTAATATGGTTTATTGAACATTACATTTAAGTTACAATATAGAATGAGAAGAGGGGAGGGGAGACGGGTACAAAAATCAGCGTGGACTAATTAAGCAGTTCCAGTGGCAGAAGTCCCGCACATCGATTTTCGATGTGCGGGAGTATTTACGCTTACCACACCACGTGGTTTTCGAAGACATAACTCCGCCTCTCTCTTATCTCTAATCGAACCACACACATTTACCAGCATGACCCGCATCTGGGGCTACAAGGGCGTGGGGACACGTGTACATCTAAAGAACTCAGAATCGACGGCCTGATGTCTGACAAATAACAAAATAAGTAAAACATAGCTCCAGAGCGCGCGTGGCAAGTATGACAGGAAAGCAAAACTTACAGTGAAAGTACCGCTTGAACAATACCCAAACTAGTAAAACCCAAATTACCTTTTTATACATTACAATACCAAATTACCTTTTTATACATTACATATATATATATATTACCCTTATATTTATATATATATAAATAAGGGTTATTCTCCCTTCAGGCATTAAATAGGGTCTAAAATTCGTATTCTACGTCTCAAATAATTAAAATTTGCATTTTGTTGCATAAAAATCGGTTAACTAGAAGGTGTGATAGGGAGTTTGGGGGGTTGCTTAACATAGGCTTTATTGAATTCTTGAGAAATATTCGTGCTACAGCTTAGCTAACTTCACTTTTAAGGATTTATTTTTGGACCCAGATTTGGCAATATTTCGCAAAAATGTCGCCAAGCTTGGCGACACGTCAGACATTTGGATCGTTTTTGCTGATGGGGCCTGTATTTCCTTGCATTAGTATTACGTAAAAGCCTAGTATTACTCAATTACGTTGCTATTACGCAATTACAATTCGCGATTGATTGGGATTTTTCAGGATTCTCGAAAAATTGCTAGAGATTTCAGTGAGTCTATATAAGAGGGGCAGGGCAACCGGAGAGTTTCAGTTTGCTATTGCCAGCTGCAGAGAGCAGACGTCGATACCGCTGAGAGTACACGGCTCTGTGTTGTATCGCTTTTAGAAGCAATATTTTTCTTGTTTTGAGAAGCTTGTTTTTGAATGCTGTTATTGAATACATCATAGCTGTATGTTGAGGAATAGATGTCAGTTTTTCCTCGAGAATTTCCACTGAATTTTAATCTGTGGAAGTACTTTGTTGTGAGAGATACATGTCATAACAGTCAGCTTCTGTGCTAAGCTGACTGTTTCAAGGCAAATTACTGGTGTTAATGGCTGTGAATTGTGTATAGCAGTTTGTTCGGCGAAGTTCCAGAATTAATAAGAGTAGTGTTTCATCCTGACTAGTGGACCGTTTGCTAGAACTTTCCATCTACAGTGGACCTTTAAGAGACGAACCCCAAAACAAAGCATAGTTTTTTTTTTTTTCAACAATGTATTCAGTAAATTGTTGAATTACGCAGCAGGGATGCTTTCCTAGAATACTCGCTTAAGTGACAATTTCGCGCATATGACTTTTCGAAAAACGTATACAAATATTTTGGACACTTATAGACACCCCTCTAACTGTAATGAATGAATGCTGTTGCTTCTTATTGCTAGCGAAAAATCACACGTTGTGGGATAGGAGTAATATCCGTTCGCGCCAGACAGGTGGCGCTGTAGCGCAAGTACATTGTATATACATATTTATTTATTTATATTTTATCTTTTCAAAACATAAATTTCCTGGATTTCACGGATAAAAAATAAATGATTCATGTAAGAAATTTATGAAAAGCATTTATAGAAAATTTTCTCTTATGAACATAGTATTTAACATTTATGATTTGTTTGAAAATGAATAAATTATTTTTAAATTAAATATTCAATAGTGCTCGCTCACCGGAAAAAGCCTTGCATGAAAACTTGCGATAGGAACTATTACTTTTCATTAAAATGGCTGCTGTAAAATAAAGATATTTTAAAAATAAAATCATGATCCTTTTTCTAAACATCTCAACTAAGAAGACTATACGGTTTTTCTTTTAAACATATATTTTTGTTCTGTCACAGAAAAGCAAAGAAAACTAAGCTATGAGATGTATACTTTTAAAGAAAAGTTCACTAGAAAAATAAGTATTTAAAAAAAATGGTAATCCCCTTCCCAAATATGAACCAACAACAAAGAGCTTATACCATTTTTTTCTGAAACATGCACTTTTACGTTTACTTAGAAAAATAACGTAAAAGGCCTAAATATTAAGCTGTTATTTATTTATTTTTGTAATGGAAAAACAGATTTATGTGAGGAATAAAAGAAATTTCTGTAAACAATTGTGAATTCTTAAACATCCATGTGTAAACTTAAAATAAGTGACAGTTAATCTCCTATCAGTGAACTTATTATGTTTAAAAATCGGAAATTCATGTATAAATTTGTTAATAACAAACTATTCAAAACTCTGATGTTTAAGAATTTCAGATTAACAAAGAACTTTGTAATAAGATTATGTACACAGAAAGGTAGTGCATAATGAAAGTTTCGAGTTGCACAAAAAGTACCACCTAGTGTTTACTTAATTATGTACAATGTAAGCATGGAAAAAAAATAATAATATAATTAAAAAAATAATAATAATAAGCAACTTGCTTTATTTTATTTTGAGTCCTCTGTTGCCCAGTTCTAGCCTTCTGTAAATGCATAAAAAATAGCAAGATACCAATTAAAAAGTGCACAAATGCATACATATTTTTCAGAAAAGGACTGGACAATAACCATTTCCCTTTTTCAACGACAAGGAGATCAAGTGTATAAACCAGAAGACAGAAACCATTTCTAAATCTTGCCATCTGTTTCGCTGTTCCTCAGTCGGTATTATCTATATCATCATCCATGTCACTCGTTTCTTACATTTGCAATGTAAGTAAAAGTGGACTTACGAATCGATCGCACTGGAGTTGATCACTTCAGCCCAGGCCGTACTAATCCCTGTTTATTTGAAAAGAGTAGGGAGAGAAATCATTTCCGCTGGACTAAACATGAAGAGCGACTGAATCATCAATTGCAAATGGGTATAGATTGCGTCCAGCTTGTCGAGTATCTTCTTATTTCATGAGTTACTTTTATGTAACTATGTAGGGAAGAATACTTCCGTTTTCCCTGCAGTTTTTCAGAAAGATTCATATGTACTCTTCAGGTAAAGATTACTTTATACGATTTTTTCACCCCTTAAGATTATTGCTTTCATATAGGAAGCCATCACAAAAGTTTATCAAAATTAACCGAAGGAAGTGGGCGGCTGTATAATAATTATAATAAATTATTATTCCACATAAAAAAAGAACAATTCTTCTTCATAGGCCATTAATATGCAGGGAAAAGAGAAAGACTCAAACAGATGAATGGGCTCAGTAGAGTCCGACATCCTTGATCGGAAAAAGAGACTGCTGAACGTGTGCCAAAAATAGAATTCATTGGAGAAAAATTCAGAAGCCAATGGGTTACTGTAGCTGCCTCGACAATTATGATGATAATGTTGTGTCGTTTAAAAAACACACCGTGACTTTTTTTACGACTTAAAAAAGAAAATATTGATCCCGAACACTTGAAAAAATTAATGCTGCTTCTTGATAAACTATGAATTTTTATTTTTTATAAACAGTAGACCTTTGCCTTATGCGACTACAAATAAATGTTTTAAAACACAAAAAGATTTAAAAATATGTCGAGGTGTCATCTGATTTGGCAACTATAGCAAAATAGTGCATATTTATGATTTTTTCCCAGCATGTTTCTAACTGGCACAACTTGATATTCATAGGACGGTCAAAAATTTTCAGTGTGTAGCGTAATTTGAATTTTTTAAAAACTGTTTAAAGCTATATGATTTCTTTAAAAAGACATCGTTAAAGAGATGTTATCTCAGCATGAATATTCTTGTTAAAATGGATTGGACTTTTACATATTTTAAAGGAAAAGCACAAAATCATTTCTTGTTTTTAAAATGCAAGAAAATAACCAAGAAATATTTCTAATAGCGAAAGTACAATTATCTTAAACTGGCCTATCCTGGGAGTTAAAATTCTTTTCACCTCCTCTGAGAACTTTAGAAAGAATTGGCAACTTAAAAGAATATTGGATTCTGTACTCAACAGCATTGTACGCAAGTTCGCATGTTTTTTGTTCATGCGGAGTCTTCTCCTCGTGGATTCACATAGTGTCTTCCTCGCGTGGGTTCACATTGAGTTTTCCCCTCACGGTTCACGTGTAGTCTTCTTCTCGAGGGTTAGGCTTGCACAGACCTTTGGCTGTGGTTTCGAAGGGTAGTTGGAGAGCAGGCCACTATGCAAACCGTAAACCGATAGGATAACCGTAAACCGACCGATAGGTCAGTTGCCTGCTTTTAGGAAATCTTTAAATCTGTGAATCCTGTACAGGATTTAGGTATCTCTTATGTCAGTATGTCAATACACACAAATCGAGCGCAATTTTAGTTGAAAATTGGTTCTGACGTTGTATTGTCCAAGAGTACGTTGTATAGAACGTACTATAAAATAAAGTATATAACTGGGTTTTCACTGAGCATTTGCATGTTGTTTCATAAAGAAATTGAAAGCAATGTTAAGAAACATATTTTATTCAGTATCTTGACCGTGTTCTCGTCGCTGCGTGGAGAAACTTGAGGTTCTTTTTGTAATGGTTGCATGCCGTACTACATTGAACGTCTTTAAAATGTGTAGTGAATCTGAATTGTAGGACGAACTATGGAGTCTGTTTTCTGTACGTGTTATAGTCCAACACAAAAAAAGTAGCCAGTGTTACCGAGTACTAAAATAGAATGTGAAGCTGAATATGTAAAAATACGAATTCTTACCCGGAACGCGTTATGCGTGGTATAAAACGTGTGGTCACGATCACAGAATACCCGTGTGGAAAGCCTGGGAAGAGTTTGCACCGGCTAGTACTTTGATGAAAGGTTGTATTATCGTGGCTGATAAAATTGAAGGGTTTACTGCAAAAAAGCTGTAGCTCCGTCCTACGGAAATTTGGAGTTACATATGCTATCTTGAAGGTAAAAAAATCTCTTTGGTTTGATACCAAAAAGACGTAGCTCAAATCTTTAGTTGTTGCCTTACTCAAGAGATAAAGCTGCTTGTCTCGTTAGTATGTGTTGAATCTAAATATTTTCTACAGTTTTCCGCAAACTTGAATAGTTTGCAGCCACCTCTTTTTTTTCAGCAAACCCTTTAGTTTATGAACATGCAATAAAACATATGCCACAAAAAGCAACTAGTACTTAGTATCTTTCCTTTTCGCATTGACAGCTCCGCATTTCCAGGTTTTTTCAAAATAGTGACACAAACCACGGTATAAATTTAAAAAAAGACAACATGGTCATAAATCCAACGTTACTTCTCGACGAGAATACGCAGTAGCACTTTGTCATATTGAAGAACGAGCGAGAGGGAACCGAGACCAGAAATATTACCCATCTTTCTGCCACCTACCTTTTTTGATTCTCTGTCCATGATAGGGTCCACTCCGCTGGATCATTTCCTCTAGATCGTATAGGATGTGAGTAGAATATGGACGCGCAAATCGATCAACAACCTCGAGGACTGATCACTTTTTTGTGTTGTAGCTTACCCATCTTTGGTTGCTTAAAAAAGGAAAAGAAAGAAAGAAGAAAATATTTCAAAAAAATGAGTAGGCAAAGAAATTGTTTCCTCTGTGGCAAACATCAACAACGGCTGAATCATCGATTGCAAATGAAAATAGATTGCGGCAGCCGTTCGGGAATTATTCTTGAAGAATATTTACGGGTTTTTTTCCCTTTTTTATATGAATGGCAAATGTCGGGCAAATATTTCATTCTGTTTCCCGGTTGAGTATTTTCAGAATAACTTTTGTATGTTTTTCTTCGAGGAGATATCATAATTTTTCAGGAAATCTTTTCTGAAAAAGCAGCCCAAAAGCTTATACTCGGCTGAAACATTTACACTAGATTATTTTTCAGTCATATAACAATTGCACATGAGTCGACGTATCAAAATATAATTTTTGTCCACCATTTGTTTCAGTAATGAATATAATTTTATTTAAAAATTGACTTTTGCGCTGTAAAGGGTGTCCAAAAAATTTATGCACGATTTGAATTATATAGAAAATTAATATTTCAGTATTGGCAATTCAAAAAAAGAAAACAGTTTGACAACTTATAGTTTAAAGTTAGTAAAAGTGCAACACTACACGAATGAATTTTCATTGTTGGACAATATTTCAAAAATAATGAAAATGTGATTCATTATAAATTTGATGATGAGCGGATGAGAAAGACCATGATTTAACACCATTCGATATCAATCTTTCGATTCCCACACTGTTATTCTATTTGATTATTTAAAGGCAGCAAACCCACATCCACTCTGCATTGAAGGAGAATGCGCAGAGGATTCGATGCTGCATCAATGAAATTTTGCCATATATATATGCAAAATAGTCATGGAAAATTGAGCCAAAAGAGTGCATATGAGCCAGCAACGCCGCGGAGGTCATTTGCCTGATGTGTTATTCCAAACATAACCCTATCCTATATACTTTTTGTTTCAGTTGAAAAAAAAAACATAGTACTTTCTATTTAATTCAAATCTTGCTTAAATTTTGGGACAATCTTTACGTGTTTTTTATTCATGTTTTTATGTTTTCCAGATTAGTGTTTGTGGACTAATCTTTGAATTTTTTTTGGGCAATATCACAATTTTTTTTTCTGAAATGTTTTTTTTAATTTCAAAGAAAATAACTCAAAACTTCGTACTCGGCTGAAGCATTTACATCGGAATATTTTTGGGAATATGTTTCGAGCAATCGATTTAATTTTATTTAAAAAAATTATTTTAATGATTAATTTTTGTATTTTGTGCATTCTTTCTGACCTGAATTAATTTTTCCATTGAACTGAATTAATTTTTCTCCTCTTTACACACACAAAATAATCACATGTAAAACTATATGAAAATTGTGCATTTTTGTTATTCTTTGCTCGGTTTTTGGCGTCATGTGTCGCCTTCCGACGAATCTACACTGAACTACCTGTCCAGGGTCCATTCTCCAGTCTCCAGGGTCCATTCTCCAGTCCTGTCCAGGTCTTCCTCTTTTCCGTTTTTTTGTTTGATCTATAATTAAATGCCATTTTTGGTAGTCTCTCTTCCCCCATTCTTTTAACGTGGCCGTGCCAAATTAATTGCTTTTCTGCAAATCATCTAAAACTGTGTGTTCTTTCATTTTCATTATTTCTTTGATTCTTTCAATTCTTATTCTCTTTATTTTTGATATTCTGCATGATCTTCTTAGAGAATCCATTTGCACTGCTACTAGTCTGTTTTCTTCGCAGATTCATTTAAAAATGGAATTACTAAACGCGATTATACCAAAGAAATTTTAAATACACCTGTAAAAAAAGACTTTGTTTATTATGGAAATACAGTAAATATTGTGTACATTAGTGAAAGCGTTAGAAGCAGGAAATTACACATATAAATAAATGTACGTTCGAAAATCGCTTTCTGCTTCCAAATGCTGTCACCAGTGTTTAATTAAACATCGGTCCTGAAATGTTATTATACGGGAACAGCTTGCATTTGGACACTTTTCTTGCAGAAAGCTAAGGTTAATTGGAATTTTAGCAGCGTTCGGAGAATTACAGTGGGTTGAGTCAGCTTATTTTTAAATATTTAACTAGTGCATTGGAAATGAATTTCTGAGAATACAGACAAAAACAAAAATTACTTGCTCTTGATATGTTCAAAATAACAACAACGAAAAGGTATTATATCTATTTGAGATAGTTCAGATTGCTGTTCTCATTTTTTTCTTTGAATACTTTTGCGCTATTATATGTACTAAGGTGTTCATTATAAAAGTTTAACTGAAGCGACAGTAAAATACTTGTAATGATTGAGTTAGATGCTCTCTAAACACAAAATCGGGTTCTTGCATATTGTAATGTTGACTAGAACATTATAATATATATTATATTATTCGACTAACGGCAAATTGGCGTAAATCATTATGTGGGCGAAGTTTATTTTTAATAGCTTATGATGCTTGAAAGAAATGACGACGTATTAAAGAAGTAAAAGCCTGTCTGATATAATGAAAAACGAAAAATACTGAATAACTAGAAATTTTTCGTTTTTCGTTTTTGGCGATAAATCGCTCTCATTTTGGGGGAAAATAAATAATGTTAAAAATGGTCAACAACGTATTACGTAAGTACCCAAAATTGATTAAACAGATTAAGGGTTTTTTTAGTTTTCTTAAACAAAAGTGCTCCTTTGAAAATAACTCTTTGAAGCGTCAATTTGAAGTTTGCATAAAAGCAAGCAGTGTTGTAAAATAACTTGTACCGTTTCAAAATAGCTTTTGTACTATTTCTGCATATTATATAATTGAATAGGTAATTCACATGTTTGCTTTATTTTCAGTGTTCTGTTCAATTTTATTTTATATAAAAAAAAGGAAGAAAGAAAGAAAATGCCTTTTTTAGTGAGGGTTAGCGAGACAGATTGAATAATTCACCGAAATGTGTTTCTAAGGGAAAATCTCCCTGAATACTGACTTAAAGGATCAGCATATGTAAGAAAAAGATGACTTTTCTTAGGATGACTTTTTTCAAAATCTAAACGACTCATTCTTAAAAGGGAAAATGAAAATAAAATCATAAAAACATATATATACATACATACATATATATATATATATATATATGCTATATGTCTAACAGAGCAAAAATTATATTTATTTGTAAATCATATTTAATTTACAAAATCAATAAAAATAATAGTTGAAACGGAAAAATACGAATATCGTAAAAACTATTGAACGGCAAGTTTAGCTCAGATGAAAGTTTACTAACTATTAAAATGAAATGAAATATTAATATTTGATTTTTTTCTAGACAGATCACATATTTTATTTTGTAAATTTTTAATAATTTAATGACTTTTGAGTTCATTTTTATAAAAACTTGATAAAATGGAAAAAGGAATAACTATCGCAATGTATACTTTTCTACATCAAATAACGTTGAATATTTACTAATCTATCAGCACCTTAGTGTGGAAAAAATTAAATTTACCTTGAAACATCAATTAAACTCTTAATTTAGCCACATTTACTTTTCATCTTGTATCAGTTCCAATTGTGTTTATTTATTTTTATTTTAGAAGATGAAAATTTATACAGTTCATTCTACAGGAAAATATTAGATATAGAGGATTTAACAAATCTAATTACAATCTTTCTACCATGAAGAGAAAAAAAAACCGCGTAGATTTAATCTTGGGATACTATTTTAATTTCTCAGCAGGTTTAAAAATTTCTCATTTTGGAAATTTTCACAGCGTATCATTTTCATATTAAGTAATTTTTGTTATTTTCATTGAGATCGGCCTTTTAGGAATTGCGTTTTATGTATTTACATAAAACGCAATTTATATAATACGCATTAGAATATAGAAGCCACCAGAAGTCATTGTAGCTGCTAGTTTCACTGAGCAGCTACAATGAGTAAGGAATCAGTTGTAAAACTGCTCTATTTTAAAAAGATATTCTATTGACTCTTAATTTATTCAATTCTGAATAACGTGTGCATTGATTCAGCTTAATAATGCATGGAAAGTTAAGATTAAATTTGAAAATTTTTAATTAGTGTTTAAACCTCCGAGCCTTCACTCAAATGACGAAACACCCAGAGTCAAACGAAATAGCTTATTAAACATCACAGAAAACAATTACACAGAACACTTTACACATAGTTAAAAGTAAAAAAAAAACATTGTTATGTTGAGCTTTCCAGAAAAAAGCATCATCATAACAACAGATCAAAATATAGAATACGAAGAAACATGTTGCCATCTTTAAAATACAACTTTTGAGCGAGCTTAACCCAGAATTCTGGAAGCGCGAGAAATTCACAGAGAAACACACACAACAATCATCGCAAAATAGGAAAACAACGAGGGAAACAGACAAACAAGCATGAAACAGATACATAGATAAGTAAGGCAGACTTACAATTATTCTACTAGGGTGAGTATTTACGGTGGTTAAATGTTGTCAATATACTGAGAAAAAATTGTAAGCTTTCATAGGGTCATGGTGAAGACATTGGACTCGTACCCGAAATGTAGCGGGTTCGACCGTCACCTCCGATAATAAAGGCTCCCACACCAATTCAAAATGACCGACTCCGAAGTCCAGTGCTCTGCGTTCATTAGAATGAGTTTTGAGCCAAATAGTGCTCAACCTTTTCTTTTTGAACAGTCAATAAAATATCCATTCACATGAAACTGACTGTCTTTATCAAGATATGAAAATTCTTCATAAGAACTTACCACTATAATTTCATAAAAATTATTCATTTCATAAATTTATTACATCAAATTCAACGTTCTTTCATGGGAATTTATTTAACTTAATAGTAACTTTCTTATGTAGCGGGGGGGGGATAGATTTACATTAAACTGAATTATTATATATTGTAAAAATCCTCTAAAGCATATTAAGTTTCTGGTTTAAACTATTAAAAGTATTACTTTTTATAGAATATACTTAGTTCATAAAAATCAATATTTGATTAACAAAATTTCATCTTTTTTGCAAGAGTGAAAGATTTTTTCATATTAAACACTTTTTAAAAAATTGAATACCTGTTTAAACAGTCAAAATGTATATTTATACTTTATTTGGATAGGAAAAAAATACCCTTTTGGGCATAAATACAACTCTCATTTCAAAATTTTTTCCAAACTAGTAAAAATGTATCTAAAATTAAGTACCTATGTATTATCCCGGCGGTCTGCAAAGACGAGCGGTTTTTCACGAAGATAAATTCCAGACAAGTGAAATTATAGATAAGTTGCTTTTCTTATGAGCCTACAAATCATTAGAACAACAGAAGAGCTATATTTGAGATTTATTGGCATTTGGCGACAAAATTCAAGATGTCTAATAGCTTTATATCTCTTGAACCATGCAGTATAATCGAATGAGTTTATATACACCATAAAAAGCTCTTTTTAGTGTAGTAATATTTAAAAATATTTTATAGTGATGTTTACTTGTTCCATTTTAGAAATAAAAGAAATCCCTATCGGAAATACCATGTTAAAATTTACATTGGTTCATTATTATAAATAACTCTAACACATGAGCAATGTTAAAAGCAAGATTACATATTATTTAAGTACAGACGAACTTTATAGATCATGGCAACAAATCATGTCAAGTTTTAGCTCATAATTCCATTAAATATTGTAAGTATGCCATTGAAATTCGCGTAACTTGGCGACTATTGTCATAATACAATTAACAATAATGGAAATAACGATATAAAATTTTTATGCGTACTTGAACAGAATTTTGAACATTCATAGCTTAGTTAATTTTATGTTTTTACAATAAATTTAGTATCAAAATATTGGTAATGAAAAAATCTTTAAAATAATAAATGAGTCATCTCTATCACTTACCTTCTCCCTGTAGAAATTAGCTCCTGAACGAAGAGCTCATAACTAATAAGACAATACTCGAGAGAGTATATTCACGAGCACGTCGAAACTAGATGTAAACACGTGAATAAAGCAACTGAGCTTGGGACTACGGAATGTGCCATCTTGAACTTCCTGTATACAGTGCGCAAGCCTTGTTTATCGGAGGTGACGGTTTGACTCCGATGTACAGCTAAAGACCACCATGTACGTGCAATGTAGGTGCACGTTAAATCCATGGTTCCGAAAGTCCTCTCAGAGGTCACTAGCAGTTTTCGAGGGGTGCCAATTCAGAAGTACCCTCCTTTTGATGAAGATCCAAATTGTGTCAGGAAACTCCAGGAGTAGCGCATGCAGCTCTAAACAACACATATGGTGACGAGAGCTCTACTCTCCTTGCAAACAAACAGACAATTTGATAGCCAGTGTAAATAGACTGAATTTTGATCATATTTTTAGTTAGTTATTATTCGGCTAAACAGTTATAATTATCTGCCCAATATTTTAGAAACGCGTTGGAAAAAAATGAGTGCCTCCTCATTTGTTTGTTTGGATTCATGAAAAAAAAATTAAATGAACATTTTTTAACAAAAATTAAAAAAAATCGGGGACTTAATTTTAACTCACTATTGTTTTACAGAATTTATAAACAATATCTGTAAATGTATCACGTTATCTAAACGTCTAATTTGTGTAGTGTAAGTTGGGTTAGTTGTGACCATCTGCGTTAGGAAAATAAATAAGAAAGTTTCGTCAAAGCATCAGACATGACGCTTCAACTCATTTTTTCACGATAGGTATCGTTCATTATTATTTTGTAAGTCTTTTTAAGCTGTAACAATTATAAAACTAGCAGAATATGAAAAATTTCAATAAATAAACTTGACAATTTATATTTGACTCAAAGAGCAGGTTTTTTCAGGCAAGGAAATTCAAAATGTGTTTAAGTGTCTACACAGACATGCTTTCAATTTTTCTCGCACAGTTAAATATTTTTAAATCTATAGTCATAATTATATATCCCTCTATTTTTTTCGTTTATGGGTAATTATGACCAACATGTCAAACATGTAAATGATTTAAAATTATTTAGGAAATAACTTGAAATATTTAGAGCATTACCCTTTTAAAATAATAAAATATTTTCTAGCGTATTTAAATACGTATAAAATATATTTGTCGACTTTACACTGATAACTAACAAATAATTTATAAAATGAAGCATTATTATGTACAGGTGATTTAAACGAATAAGCGTCAAATTACTTTGCTACAAATTTAGATGTATTTTCTGCTCTAGTGGCAAACATTTATTACATTTGTAGATTTTTCTAGTTATCTCAATGAGTCAAATAATTTAAAGTTTATTCACATTAATTTGTTGATCAAACTTCCACAGCACGGCCGAAAATGTTATCTTACGTTACGTTACCATGGGGCTGAATAAACTCAAAATTTAATTTGCGTTAAAATTAATTTCTGTATACTTTAGCGACTAAATTACTTTCGTTCGACGAGAAAACTTGAGCTTGATTAAAATGTACTTAAAACTACAAATTACGTAAAATTGATTTGTTGATGCCTATCAAATGAACAAAACTGTTTTAATTTATTTTTTACTTAAACTTACTTTGGATAATAAATAAAAGTATTAAAGCTACTTACTTATTTACAAATTTTTATAGTCGGTTTTTTTAATGAAATGATAGATTATTAAGTATTAATTAGTTTGTTTTCCCTGATTTTAAATTTGAATATATTCTAATTCGAAAATTGAACTCAATGCTCACATTGAAAATTATTATAAAAATACAATACAGACATAACTTTCTTTTAATTTGAAAAATACTTTCACTTACTCTAATATTTATTATAAAGTTCAGAAATGCAAATTCAATGTTCCAGGCGGAATGCGAAATATGCTAATAATTTCAAAAACACATGTATTTTTAGTATGCGGTTATATTTTTTCTTTGGAACAGTATTTTAATCGGATATGAATAGAAGATGGAAAATTGCCATAATTTTCATTTGAGTGCATGCGATATAGATAAATGTGACATGATTACATGAATAACTTTTAACAGAACTTCTTAATTTAGAGAACAATATTACTTTATGAGAACAATATCACTTATATGAAAAAAAAGTGATAAAACATGATCTTTAGTTCCAAGCAGAATGAACGAAAGGAACGGAAGAACCATCGTTCACAAGACGTTCTAAGTGCTGGGTAATGGAAAAACCTTCAAAAAAATCCAGATGGGACAAAGACTGAGGAGTGCACAAAATCTTAGCCTTAGAAAACTGAAAACGATGATTGGAATTCCAACAATGCGAGGCAATAGAAGATTTGGAAAGTTCGTGCTTAGAAACATATCTCTCATGCTCTTTGAGCCTAAATTTGAGAGCTCTTCTGGTCTGACCAATATAGCCCAAATCACAAGATCCACAAGGAATATAATAAACACCCCAACGGTTCTCAGTAGGAATAGGATCTTTAAGGGAAGAAAATTTAAGTTTATTAACAGGTTTGAAAATGACTTTGAAACCGAAATTTTTGAGAAGTTTAGAAATTTTGTAGCATAAAGGTGAAAAGAAAGGTAGTACAATTAAATCGTTGTGAAAATTAAAAGTATTAGTAGAAGTATTAGTCTTATTAAATTTTGAAACAGCTTTATCAATAATAGAGGGGCTAAAACCACGAGAAACAGCTAAGGATTTTAAGTAACTAATTTCATTATTAAGAGATGAAGAATCAGAGCAGATTTTGATAGCACGAGACACGTAAGTGTAAAAAGCAGAAATTTTTTGCTGGTAAGGATGATTAGATAGGGCATGAGGAGGTAAAGATATAGAAAAGGGTTTGCGGAAAACAGAAGTAGAGAAACCGTCAGGATTCCTAGAAACAAGAACATCCAAAAAAGGTAAAGAATTGTTGCACTCCTCTTCTAGAGTAAATTGGATACACGGATCAACAGAATTAACGATCAAAAGTAAATTAGAAATATCACAATTGGAATCCACTAGAACGAAAGTATCGTCAACATATCTGACCCAGCACGGAAAATTAAAGACCTTGAAGAGCTTCTCTTCAAAATAATGCATATAAATATCACATAAAAGAGGAGAGAGAGAATTACCCATAGCAAGACCCTCGGTTTGTTTATAGAAAGAGCCATTAAAAATGAAAGCAGTTTGTTTAATACAAACGCTTACTAAAGCTATAAACTCCTTAATTTCAATAGAAGAATAATGAAACTCGCGTGAACGCTTTTCCAAACAGTCAATCGCACCTTGGATAGGAACATTAGTAAACAAAGATTTAACATCAAGAGAAAGCATTTTACAATTAGTAGGAGAAAGAAGTTTAACTTTGTTAACGAAATCATAAGAGTTTTTAACAGTGTGGGTATTACTAGCAGTCAAAGGAGAGAGAGTATGCGAGAGGAAACGTGCAAGGTTATAAGAAGCAGTACCAATGTTAGAAACAATCGGGCGAAAGGCAAGAGAAGGTTTGTGAATTTTAGGAAGGGCATAGAAACGAGCACAGTTAGCAATAGAAGGAATAACAAAACGTTTAGTTTGAGCATTTAAGATTACAGAGGATCACAGTGTGTTTAATTTCAGAAAGGTGACTGTTAGTAGGATCAGAATTTAATTTAGTGTATGGACCAGTTTACATATTGTGTGTGTGTGTGTGTGTGTTAGGTTTACATATCATATATATCCATTCTTTCTTGTATAATTGGTTCATTGTATTTCGAATTTCATGCTGTTTGGACCCCTGATTCTGATTATATACTTCTTTTTATACGGCGTATTCCATTTTTGCAGTAATATTCTTTGTGTTTTATTTATTATATAAACAAGCCATGTATACTTTATTTCCTATTTACCATAGCAAATATAGAAATGTGCATGTTATATGGAGATTAAATAAGCAAACACTCAAAAAAAGCTCTACTTTATTTTTGGTTGTATTTTAGAATAATAGTCTTCATTGAACTGATTGCAATTACTATTATTATTATCCCTACATGCATTTCTATTTTTATATTTAACTAAAATAAGGGAATAAAAATAACGACTATGCGATAACTATTGATATAGTCATAACTTAAAAAAAATATTTCTTCAATTTTTACTTGTTTTTCTGTACTTTTCATTATTGCTTTTAATTGCGTAATACTTTTTAAAAAATTATTTCTTTAATTTGACTAAATATTAACATATTTTTTCTGTTACAGGTAAGAATCCAAAATATTATTTTCCATGATGATGCTTTATTACAGGAGGTAAAGTAAAATATTTTAAATATAAGATATAATTTTAATTTAAACAATGCTTTAAAAAATTGAGATGGTGTTGAAATTAGTTGTCGAAACAGCTCAGTAAGTTGCTTCAGTCGTTAAATTATACAGGGTTTCTTAAAAACACTACCTACCCTTTTATTTCTCAAATATTCTTTAGACACATACACAATAGATTACAAAATAGTTACGTAAAAATAGTTAAAGAATTTCATGCTGTCAGTTTTAATTTTCAGGAAATAAAATCGAAATAAATGCAAAATTTAAATTTACTTCCCTCGTACGAAATAATTTTCAGTTATTAAAATGAGCCCTATAGATTAATTGGGTGAAGTACAAAATTTCAGTCTTTCATTAAGTCTCAGAGATGTTTAAACAAAGTTGGTAAGGGCTATACAATACCAACAACAGAAAAAGTATTGTGTATTTATGCAATCATTTTTTACTTTCGTAACTTGTGTACAGCCCCAGAAACGCGATCGTTCGATTTGGTGTTTTCTCTCTGAGAACTATTGAAAAGTGGTTTAAGTCAACATACTTATTTTCATATTTCTAAGCCTTTTTCTCATAAAAGACTGAAGTTTTTTACATTACCTTATGTGGCACATTATACTAATTGGATTATTATTTTTTTTTTTGGTATTTTTTGTTTTTGTACGGGGCCGTATAAAAGTTTAAATTTCTTATTTATTTAGATTTAATCTCCAGAAAATGTTAGTCGGTACTATAAAATTCTGTATACTTTTTGCGTAAGTTTGCAATTTATTGTATATGCTTACGGTCAATATTTAGGGAATGAAAGCATAGATCAGTCTTTTTGTGACACTCTGTATAATATCAATGTCCCATCCCAGACAGCACATAAGCTTATATCAAGCGTGACATTTCTTTGGACTTGACGTATTAATACAAGCTTGACAGTTCAATTCATTTTAAGCTTGCAGCAAGCTTGGAGATTCCCAGACAGCACATAAGCTTAAATCAAGCTTGACATTTCTTTGTATTTGACGTATTAATACAAGCTTGACAGTTCAATTCATTTTAAGCTTGCATCAATTTTGTAGATTACAAAAAAATGATTCAGCAAATATTTTCTGGCCGATTTTAAGTCATTTGAACTGTCAAGCTTGAATACAATTTGATTACTGCTTGATTTGGAAAGCCACATAACAAATAATTTATCATCAGTCATAAATGTACTTGACCATAGAATTAAAAAAAATATTCTATATTTCCAAATATTGAAATTTTTCAAAATAAAATACAAATATACTACAAAACTGATTTCAAAATCAGTCGTTTGTCTCGATTTTGGCCAATATTGCCCAACATGAGTGTTGCGATATTGAAAGTTTTAAAACGTGTGCTGCTTTTAAGTTTATATTATTCTTATTTCCCTATTAGTAGAGTCTACAAATCACATATAACATTATTTTAATTTTGATTCATCTCATGGAAAAATAAAAGATGTAGATCGGCATGGGCAAAACTGATCAATCTTTCTAAAAAACGGCGTGACAACCATAACAGTCACTTCAAACTTTAGTCATTTCACCTCGTGTCAGATTTGCATGGTGGTTAGGACGCTTGCTTCGCACACCTTAGGTTCCGAGATTGATCCCAGTCGCGGACGTTAGACGGAAGCATATTAAAATAACTTCAGGTTTCAGCGTAGAAGAGAAGGAAAATTGCGTGGAAAAATGAAATATATGGTGCAAGTTCGCCGACCGGCGCCCTATGTATTTAGGAATTTTTTTTTTTTTTTTAGGAAAAGCTTTTAGAGTGTAGTAAGTTTGAATTCAGCTTGCTATGTCAAGCTTGGTGCAAGTTGGGCAAGTGTAAACTTGAAAACTTGATCAAACTTACATTAAGCTTACACTCTTGCAATAATCAAGCTTAATGCAAGTTTATTGACTTGATAAATCAAGCTTACTTCAAGTTTGATGCAAATTTGTTGTGCTGTCTGGGATACTGGTGCCTTAAATTCTAATTATTGCTATAAAGCCAATCTGGGGCTGTTGTTTTAATTTGTTGTTTATTTTCTTTATGTTTCGATTTCATTTAGATTTTCCCACACTTTATTGAAACGTTTTTTCTTTAGGCACTTTATCATATGAAATATTTTTATGTAGTGTAGAATTAACGCTATGCTTGTAACTAATAAATGTTTGGATTCAGTATATGACATTTACTTTTAGTTAATGTTCAAAATTGCATAATCTTTTATAATGAAAAATGTTGAATTTACAAACACTGCCAATCAAAGCCCGTTGTGGTGGCAATTACAACGCGCGTTAGAAAAATAATTTGACGAAAGATTATGTACACGCAATATATTTGATCTTTGTCCGCCTAAAATAAATAACTTAGTATTCAATTTTTATTATAGACCCACATCGAATTTCATGCTCTACTGGAAACGCGTGGAAACTTTTGGCATTCGAACGATTTCGTTTTGGGTAGCCCCTCTTATATAAATGCTTTAAGCAGACGATTATTTTAATGAAAAAAAAAAACTATGTTATCTGGAAAAAAACTTTTAAACGAACTGACTTCCCTTGAAAGCCTGATGATCGTGACTTCAAATATGACGTCATTCTTACTTGAAATAGCTAATATCGTCACGCAAATGATTAACTTTTTTGACTCTCTGAAATGAAATGGAGATGAAAATAGCAAAAAATCGCTTTAACATGAGGAAACGGGTGGATTTTCAGATTTTTAAAGTAGCGCGGATTATTTTCTATATTTTTATACATAATTATGAAAAATTTCAAGCAGATCGTACAAACGGTGTCGATGCTATTGCTTTTTTCGTACTTAAAGTTTTAATCTCTTTGGAGTAATGGAGGTAAAAGTTTAATTTCTTGGATAAGTTGCCCAGAATAGTTATAGAGTGAGTCAATGAGTCAAGGATCAGCGTAACTATATCGTAGGATTAGTTTTGAAACAAATTTGTTTTAAGACAAAAACTTGAGAGTAGACACTTTTTTTTTTCCAGGCAGAGGATAATTATTTTCTCTTTCAAAGAGAAATTGCAAAGGGAACTGAATTTAATCAATTTTTATAAAAGTGTGAAAACACATATTACACATGGCTCCCTAGCTCTCTCATTTAAATCAGACGTGACAAGCGATGATTCCATTTGAAATCCTCGGTTTTGTGTGATTCTCATCCTTTGTATGATTCAGAATCGGATGTTTTGCACAAAAGTCAACATCTTTTTATAAGCGTTTCTTATATACTATGTATGTCTTTAGAGTGGTGGTGTAAGATTGGGAAAAGCTTTTCAGGTTTGCAGACAGCGGTGGTGGTTATGTTAAAAATCGCCTTGGTTAGCTACTTTTGGTGATTTATCGGCACGTTTGGAGCCAGAAATTAAGTTTCCAAAATTGAACCCTGCTTGACGATATCTTTCTTCTATATTTGACGAGGAATTTTCAAACCTCAATGTTTTACCGAGAGAATCAGTTTTTGTTATGGTGAAATAATTTGATACCAATTTGGATATTTGCCGCCACGTCGGCTAAAAATACTTCGCGGTGCTAAATAATCCAATCTGCAAAAGATTGTGTGTAAGAGTACATGAAGAACTACTTTAATGGAAACCATAATGAGAAATGATTATCGCACATGCGCATGCGCGAATCGCCAAAGACTTACCACAGAATGAAAAGTCGCCATTGGTGGCAAATATTCAAATAATTTCTGAAAAATCAACAGTTTTCGAGACGTTTAAGATTTTTGAAAATTTAGCGTCACTCAGACAGTGTTTGCTTAGGACCCCATAAAATTCACTGGGCTGTTATTTAGCAATCGAACAACAAAGCTAAATCTATACAAAAAAAAGCTCTCAAATATGCTGAAAAACTTTTAAGTACATTTCTGGTTTTACTTTATGTAGAGATGCACTGTTGGATTTGGAATGAATCTGATGAAGTAATCACATAGCTCTGCAGTTAGTCGCGATATATATTCACGAATGGAAAAGTAATTTCCAAATGAATACTGATTGCATTTTTCGTACAAGCGATAAATAAAAATTACATATTTTGTCAAACAAAGACGGTCAAAACTTACTCACAATTTCCAGAGGTTTCTATTTTAATTTCCTTAGGCGTGGCTCTCAAAAAGCAACTGAGCATTTGTTATGTAATGCCATATATATATACATCCGTTATACTGGGATCAGGAACACTCGTGTAATTGGACCCTCATGGAAAAATCGATTTGAGTAATCCTTATTTAGATGACAGCAAGCACAGGCATGTAGCAACAAAAAGTGTATTCAGGCCTCATTGCTGTAAGTGAGAAATTGCTGGAATCAAACCAGATGAACGGATGAAATAGCTACTGAACGTGCAAGCCTGTAAAACAGTAGCTGGGTTAATTGAAGAGCATTAGGTTTTTAACGGATCAGAGGAACGACAATGAATCTGAGAGCCTTTCAAATCAAATATTTGTGTTCCACTCATACGAATATCTTCATAGAAACGATTTCTTTTTTTATACTAAGAGTATTTTTGAACCTTAATAATACAGACATTATGTATTTTCCTTGTGGGCAATGATCGTTGCATTAAAAAATGATTTCTATTGTATTAGATTAATATACTACATAGTTGTAGATGTTAGTGGAATTCTCGTTCGTAAAATCGTAGGGTGAAAAACTACGCAGTTTGCAATCCTAACGATTAAAATAAGATGTAAAATTACAATCACACAGAGATTTGCAATTTTTTACTTCAACAAGCCATCTTGCTTTTGTCAACTAGAACACACAAACATTATGAATGAGTTTTCAGCTGCACAGCTAGAAAAGAGTATGAAACGGTTAATCTTTTATGTAAAAAATTATGTTTATGCTGAAACTGCTTGAATTCAGTAGTGTACAGAAATTTTTCAAAGAAGGGTTACTTGATCTACTGTCTTACCGATTGAATTCCCCTCGGTTTAACGACAGTTCACAAAATGGAATCAGGCAGGTGAAATGGAAGTTTCGTGAAGGTAGTCGGCCGAGCACTTTTTGCAACTTGGGTATCTATATACATATTTTTTATCGTTTATTTTTCATATTTAATCCTGAAAGTTGATTTAGCCCGCTTTCATCGTTTCAAAAATGCATTGTACGTAACGTTGGTTTCCGATTTCAACGAAGGACATTTCAAGAATTTCGGTATTATATGAAGGAACTTCGACTCTTCAAGTTGTATTGTATTGTGTATTGAGGCAAAGCTACTCGAGGGCTGTCTGCATAAGGGGGGGTGCCTTGAGCGGAGAACATTTTAAGGGATTCTAACGGGTATCCACGTTGCATCTAGAGAAAACTGCCTAAAACTCCAGATCGTTAGACCGAAGGCGGCGCAACAGGCCCGAACACAGGATCTTCAGACTTCCGACATCAACCACGTTCAGTGTCTTTATCCACTCGGCCATGGTGAGGCCGTCTCTCTTCAAGTTGGAATTGCTAATAAACTCAGAACTTGGGATAGTAGGACGTTAGTATCAAATCATGCCGTGTGTAGAAGGATACATTACTTAAAAAAAGCGTATATACGTAGGATTGAATTTGATGAAAGATAATTTAAATTCAAAAATTTTGTGTGTACGTAATGTGTATATACTACTATAATGTAAAATACAGCGACCATGAAACATCGTTTTCTGGATAAAAGACTCTGAACAAGGTGGCTGAAGTGTCAAGGCCCGGGTTCGGGCTTATCGCTCGGCCATCGATCTAACGGTTGGGAGTTTGGGACGAATTTCTCCAGATGCAACGTAAATGCTCGTTAGAACCCCTTAAGAAGTCCTCTGTCCAAGGCACTCCTTCTTAAGCAGATAACACTTAAGTAGCTTTTCCTTAAGATACAATACACATACACCAGTGGCGTAGCCAGAAATTTTTATGGGGGGGGGTTAGGACTACTGCAACTGATATATATGTATACGTGTGTGGGATAAGGGAGTGAAAAATATACATTTTGTATGGCAAACAATTCCTCGTGGAGAGGAGGTTATGCCCCCCCTAACCTCCCACTTGGCTAAGCCAATGACATTCTACACAGAAACATCGTTTATTAATTCTGAAAAAGCATTTTTCCGATCTATGAGTCGAAATTGTTGTATTTTTGCTCTTGCTAATAATCATAATTAAAATATTTTAGAGAAGAGAAGTGAAGAAAAAGACTGCATGGCTTTTATATACAAGAGTTTATTTATTAAAGATGCACCGTTTAAAATAAATTTTGTTTATGCATCTCATGTTTTCCCTCGAAATGCGAGTTAATTTGCACCAAACCATGAGGGGGAAAGTGACAACTGATTCGACCGAGAAGTCAGAATTCACGACCCTGCATTGTATATGATTCTGTGAGTCATTTAGCAGCATACTTCAGTTTCAAAATAAAGCGTCCTCCATTTTCTAAAAAATTAAATTAGATGCCACAGTTATTATTGCCTTTGTAAATACTTTGCGTGTGAGAATTATGGTAATGTCCTACCGTACAACAACATAATTATTCCAGGTCTCGCGGTATCCACTACCCCGCATTTAATTCCGGACACCCACAACAAAACTCAATTACGGGCTTTCTGTCTTTTACGGGTTGCTTTATCCATCTTTGCTGGACACGGACCTTACGGTCATAAATAAAGATTACGCCTGGGCAATCGATTTTTCCATTATCTCTGCAATTAAGCCAAAGTCGAACAGAATAGAATACGTGGAAGGAACGCTGAGAAGAAAGTGATAAGAACAGTAGAGCGGTAAATAAAGTGTTCCAGAAATGACAAAAAAAAAAAAAAAAAAAAAAAATCCTGGGTTTCAAAATATTCATTTGTTTGGGAATTGTTATCCATCCCATTCATTTTTAGCATTAACATCTATATCTTTTGCTTCTAATAAAGCCTTAACAACCTCCACATGATCTCCTATTGCTGCAACATGTAATGGTGTCTGATCCCATTTATTTTTAGCATTAACATCTATATCTTTTGCTCCATTGCAAAACTTCAATTAATACTTTGAACCAAACTTTGTTTAATGATTTGTTTTCGTAAATTTAGTGTAGTTTTAAAAAAAAAAGATATTTACATCGTAATATGTACATACCCTCGCAAATTTGTATTGAAAATGAAAAGTAGTCACACGAACCCTTTTTAAAATGGTCATATTAAGGAAAATAATATGGTCACAGGGTCATCCCCACCAGTGGCTGAACGCTTAGTGCTCTTTTACTGGGAGACGGAAGGTACCTGGTTCAAATCCAAGTAGCGTCCATTGCCTTAGTCCTTCAAAGTGTACCGTGGTTTTCTCCGAAACTTAGCATAAATACGGGTCAAGATCCCTTGGAAAGACTTCCACGAAGAACACCTCCTCTCGGTCTAATGTAGATAATCGTCGGTAATCCCCGCCCTCCCCCTTCCCCCCAAAAAAGGGTCAGACTTCATTTTGTTGAATTGAAGATTAATTGTCAAGTCTGAAAAAATGGTCAAGCATATTTCAGTGAATTCAATTGAGACCGCTTTCAAAAGCTTTTTTTTTTCGGGAACTTGTGAAAAAAAAGAGCTATTTTCTGTTGTGTGTATGTGTGTATAAAAGATAGCCATCAAAAGGTACTTTTATTTAGTAATCGGAATTTTTTACTCAAAGTTAAGTAGGATTAAATAACTTTCATAGACATCAATTTAACTCCACTAGAAGCCCAGTGGTATCATGATTAGCACATTGCGCTCCCATGCCACAAATCCAGGGTTTTATTCCCGGGCTGGATAACCTTGACTCAGCCTTTCATCCCTTCAGTGGGTCGATGAAATGAGGACCAAGCTTGCTTGGGGTCTAAACACTAGGGGCTCTGCGTCAGGCTTAAAACTTGACCGGGGCACATTCATCCGTACTAAAACGCAAAGTCGCTAAGATGTGGATGGTCAGTTACGTACGTACGTACAGGCGTCACGTAAAAAGTTGCCCAAATGTACGCATTTGGTCGAAATGGATCGCACATACATTCGTATGCACATGCGTATGCTGAGACGTCACGCAAAAATTATTAAAAGTAAATTAGAGCTAGTCAAAATTGATCCTTCCATCAAAATATGAATACCGAATTTTTACTTCCTACAAGTTAGTAAAAGGGGGACTGTGTAACGGCATCAAAACACATAAACACGTAAACTAAATTGAATAGGATAAGCAAATAGAGATTTTTTGTATTAATATCCCAAGAGCTCACTGACAACGCAATCCATTAAAAGCTTGTACTTTTAAGCTTTTAAAAGGAACTCAGCAACAACTCTGATGACTAAAAAAAAAAAAAAAAAAAAAAGATAATGTAAAATGTGCACATCCAATTTAGCTTAAAAAGCAAATCGAACATCCAGAGCTAATATCTAAGGAAATAAAAGAGCGGCGATATTCTTTTAAATTAAACCAATATACTCTGGCGCTTTCGCCATTACTAAACTAAACTTAATTAACAGTTTCCATATCTGTTACCGCCTTTCCTACTTAACCGTGACCTAGCTGCGTGTTCCATCTGGGACGTAAATAAAGTTCGCGGACGTCGCCAAAATCGATTTTTCCATTAGAGTGCAATTAAGCGGAAGTGTCGGGGGCTCTAAGAGAGAAGAGGAATGCGCGGATGGGATAGGCTGACAAACTTGGCGATAAGAATAGCCAGGCAAATGACAAAAGATATAAATAAAGCCAGCGACTTTTCTTCTTTGCCTTCTACACCAAGAGCGAATTTATCAGGATGCCTCGCTAAGTATCTCTTTCAGGAAAGAATGAGACTAGTTGGTGAAAAATCTTGCTTACTGAAACTGCGAAAATTACATAAAATTCATAGGGTTAGTTAGGAAAAAATAAGCGGACCACTTTAGAGGACTCTAAAATGCGTTATTGATTCAAATGAGTTAAAATTTGAAGCTACAGATAATTCAAATAATGCACTTGACATTTATTAAATAAAAAAAAGCAGTTCTAAAATTTATCAATGGGAGGTGCTATAGCAAAAATGGTATTATTTACATGCATTTAAAATCTGAAACATCATTTGCTTTACAGAGGAAGCTTATTAACATTATCTTTGGATAAAATGAAGGCGGATGCTGCACGAACGTCAGTTACTTTTCTGCAGATCATGCCTTACGTTGCAAGAGAGGAAAGCTTCGTTGCAGCTGTAAAAGAATTTTGCCGTAAGAACAAGAAATGGAGAGGTCCAATGTCTCCATTTGGCTTAGGCGAAATGTTACAGAAATTTGAAACAACTACTTGGTGTTACATCAGGCAGAGAACGAAAGCAAATCCAGTCTTCTAGCCTCGAAATTGTGACTACTGCCAGTCTACTGAAAGAATTTCCTCGGCGTTCGTTTCTTCGAGCTGGCGGTCATCATGAAAATGGAGTTAGTACATAAATTAATTCAGGGTTGGCATGGTTTAAACCGACTGGTTTAAACCATGGTTTAAATCATGGTTTAAACCAAATGGTGTTTTTCTAAAAAAAAAAAAAAAAAAAAAAAAAAAAAAAAATTGGTTTTTTTTAAAAGAATAATTTAAAATTCCGAATACAACAGATAGAATATGTTCTAATATCTTTTAAAATTATCCTTATAAGTATCAGCAATAAGTTTTTATATCAATCTAATAGACACCTTATTGTCTTATCATTATTAAAAATTATTAATTAAACTTAAATTATAAGCTGCATTTTTAATTTGTTTCTAAAATAGAGGTTTTGTGTTTTAACAACTTATTTTTAAACCTTAAAAATATCATTTTGAACAACTTATCACTTCATTACTGATGAATCGAAGTGCAAGATTCCATGTAAAATGTAGTAAACAGTTAATATTGTATTATATTATATACTAAATATAAAAAATAGTATCTCTAAATAAAATATTAAAATTGAATGATTTCAATGTCTACATAACTATAGTAACAATTGTTTATTTACTTTCTTTTAATTACTTTCAGAAGGAACATTAATTGTTATCTGAACATTTTACAAATACTTTTATTTATAAGTATTTAACAGGTAATTATAAAAGGATTTAAAAATAAAAACAAAAAAACCTGGTTTAAACTAAAAAACCCGGTTTAAACCAAAAAAAACCCTGGTTTTTTGGTTTTTTCAAATAAACCGGGTTTTTTTCCAACCCTGAATTAATTGCTACATGGTTAGAAGAATGCAGCTCCTTAAAATTTCCCCTCTAGAAAATGCACCAGCTCCATGTCCATAGTGGCCATCCTAGAAGCAATGGACGCCGAGGAAGTTCTTTTAGTAGACAGACAGTACCTTGTTGTTGAAGACAGTAGTCAATTGCCGCATGGTAGCAGAGTTGTCACGTGTCTCTGCCAGTACAGTTCCGATTTAGACGATATCCTCCCGTGTATCGATGTCCTATTTGGTTTGTCTCGATTTTTAAAAATGGTAATCGACGACCGCTCAGTAGCTCAGTTCATTCAGATTTACTTTGTGATGCTGCTACTGTTTCGGTGTTTGATTCGGGAAAAAAAAATTTACTGATGAATTTTCGAAGACTGCAGTCTGGTAAAGAGTATACTACTACCAAATCTGGTACACATAAAATTGTTGATAAAAAGTGGGTACATGTACTTAAAACCTTATATTAGCAGCAGTTAAATGCGTTATTTTGTCTTGTATCTCGTGTTTTGTGCATATCTGCTTCAAATGCTTATAATGAGCGAGTTTTTTTTATTAATGGTAAAAAAACCGTCTAATTTTAGAAATTGTTGTTTGTAGCCTTAACTAAAGCAGAATTGCAAATTTCGCTTAACATGAACATGCCTTTTACAGAGTTCATAAATAACTATAAAAATGATGCATAACTAATGAAAGCAGCCCGTGTTAATAAAAGTATTCGTGGAAAAATGAAAGGTTTTTAAAATTTTCCTTTCAATCAGATTTTCCTTCTAAACCAATTGTCCCAATCCCCCAAACCCCCCGAAAAGTAGCAACCCTGCATGGTAGTGTGAGTGTGTCCGTTGTATTCCGTGTAGCAAAATTAAATGTTTTTATTTGTATTATTTTGTCCCAAATAAATAAGTGCGTTAAAATTTAGTTAAAAATGAAGGGTCATAGTTAAAAATGAAAGTTGAAATCTTAGAATTCTTTCCAAATAGTAACTGTACAGCATATTATATAATTTAAGAAGACGTAAGTTTAATCATAACATTTTTACATGTCGACAGATTGCAATACTCACTCTCTTATAGGGATTGACGCGAGACGCGAGAATTCTCGCATTGTCTCGCGAGACGAGACAGGCATTTTTTTGCGAGACGAGACGCGAGACGAGAAAGAAAATTTTTTGCGGGACGAGACGCGATACGAGACAGAGTCTTGTCTCGCGCGAGATTTCTTGCGAGAATTCTCGCATTTTTTTCTGTCTCGCATAAATACGATCTGAAAAGCGACAATTTGCCTGAAGCCTCTACCGTTTAACTTGCGTCTCCTTCGTTTTCGGTCCTGGTATACTATCAGCACTCTACAATACGCACAAACACGTAACATTTAAAATTAGAACAGACGAGAGATATACAAAACACACAAAGGATAGGATAAAGAAAGAGACGGAAAAAAAAAAGAAAACAGAGAAGAGTTGAAAGAAAAATAATAAGTAAATAGGAAAGGCGGTACGGTATGTTCAAATCTGACCACTTTTAGACGGGGCCCGGGGCATTAAGTTTGGGGCCCCCCTTACTATCCCCTTTTTTACGCATTAAGCCCCTTTACTGAGCCGCCCCCCTTTTTTAAGCATTTTAACCCAGTTTTGACCGCTGTTGTACTCGAAAATTGCATTTCAGTTAACTGTAGTTTTTGTACTTTAATCAAATCGTATTTATCACCCCAAAAAAATATCTCTAACTTGATCCAGTGATAGACAATTAAGTAATACCTATATTATAGAGGAAATTCAGTTTTTTCCCCACAATTACTATTTCAGTACATATGAATTTATAATTTAGATTATCGGGATATATATGGGCCCCCTTTTTCTTCAGGGGCACCGGACTACCGCCCCCCCCCCTTGCCCCTGTGATAATCGGGTTTCGGGTATATCAGAGAGAGATTAAAAGTAGAGCAACTTGCATTCGCATTGATGCTTAGTGTGAGTAGGTTGAAATATGGTTGAATATCCTTGGTTGAAATATCCTTGTACCGATATTATCCTCAAACTTTCCCGCACGTTGCGGCGTGCGTAGGGGAGGGGGGCGCCCACCCTGGTAACAACTTTCTAGGGGCGGTTAAATCCCTATTGTTGGCCTATTTTAAAGAGATTGAAATGACATTTTTTATTCTTATATATTAATATCGGACGGAAAGAAATGCAAGCAATTTTTTTAAAAAACTATTTCTCTTTTCGTTTATATTATCATGTTTTCCCTTCCTTCGGCTTGCAAAACTTTTATAAATTTTTTTCCTCCCCATCATTTTATCTTGCAGTTGGGTTCCTATTCTAAAATTATCTTCGCCTGTTAGATGTCTTTTCATTTTTTTAAAAAATCCACACTGGATATACGTTAGGGGGATTGTGGTTTAAATTTTCTGTAAACAGGGCGACCATAACGACTATAGTACTATCGCTAAAAATTATTGTGGAAAAGTACAAACGGATAGTCGTCAACAAATTAACTGTTCAGTAATTTAAAATATAAACAAAAAATAAGACGTCTATTAACCAACTGAGATACTATAATGAAATCTAAACATGCACACACGGTAATGTTATTGGAAATATTAGGCAAACAATTATAATTATCGTTAACATAATCTTGTTTTCATTAATATAAAAATTACACATATTTTAGAGACTTGAAATTGACGTTAAAGTAAATAGTAGAGATTTAATAAAGACTAAAAGTGTTCGGTTTATAATTTTTCAAGGGTTATCTTACAACCAACTGAACGATAAGTAATTCTAATTTGCGTTAATATATCCCGCAGTAATTTCAACAGAGAAGATTACTTGAACTTAAAAAAAAAAAAAAAAAAAAAAAAAAAAAAATATGTTTTGTCTCATGCAGATATGATTTTAGTAAAATATTCGCTACTTGTCGTATGAAGAGCGGGTGCGCAGCTATTTTAAAACAAACGGTTGTCTATTTCATGTAGTGTCTGAGGTATTTAATGCTACAACTTGAACAGTATGATGTAGAACTACAGTATGATGTAGAAATAACACATTTTGAAAGTCGGGAGTTCTCTGCAAACCGCTAAGCTTTTCATTTTTCTGATCGCGAATGACACTGACGTAGTTTTTTGAGTCATTATATTGCAATGATGCCAGGTTAATACTCATGACGCAAACTTTACATCAAGAGTCAAATAATTTTGCTTTTATTTTAGATTCCACATCACTGGAATTAATTGAAATTACTCATGTTAGGAAAATTTTCGTTTACTACAGTGCGAAGAACGGGCACGCAGCTAGTAAATAAAAATAAATACTATATTTTCGGTGTGACATTATATATACGGATTAAATCTCAATTTCTTTTACTTCAAATGCCGATATATGCTGATATAGTTATTAATATATCTACTAATGTGGCTATATGTAAGTAATTGTTATTATTAATATTAATTTTCAATAAAATCCCAATAATAAGTTAGCATAAAATGGTGACGAAATCGCAGTCCTTAATTTTGCGAGACTCGCAAGACGTCTCGCGCGAGACGAGACACAGTGTTTGCGAGACGAGACGAGACGCGAGACGAGACAGAGGTTTACCACTGCGAGACGAGACGAGACAGCCCCGATTCTCGTCTCGCACGTCTCGCGTCCATCCCTACTCTCTTATTTGAGGAATCTCGTCACATTTTGCTGATGGATAGTGAATTTACAATAATTTATGGCTTTAATCGGAGTTATATCTTTGGACCTCGTGAGCATTTAACCTAATATGTAAGCCGTTATAGTATTTCGTTGCTTACATTTAAAGTTTAAAAAAAAGAATCTTCATTTTAAACCAGCTGAGTACCTATTCTGCTTTCGAGATGAAGCATTTTCTAACCCTCTTAATTAGTTTTTAATTTAGTCGGAGCATGATTTTCAAAACTGAAAAAAAATATTTTGCCCAAAGCATAGCTTTGGCATCTCAGTAGCTAATTTAGATTTAAATTAAATGAGCTTCACCATGATTTCTAGAACTTTGTTGTTCTAGTTTGCTTCTCGAACTGCCAAGAGTTTCACATATTGCAGACAAAATTATTACATATAAGACTGCCGACCATTTTACTTAATTTTTTTTTCCCAAAAGCTGTTGCTTAGCTTGGATAATGGAAAACTTTTACGCATTTCCAGGCTTATATATTTTTTATTGCTTTTATCTACGACGAATTTAAAATTCTGTTCATAAAGCAGCTCTAATTTTACTTTATGATTGTATTTATGGCATGGTCCATAATTTACCATAGTTAAGTTTTTTTTTTTTTTTTTTTAAGTAAAACTTCTTTAGTCGCGACTAGGGCGTAACTCAGATTTTTTTTCTGACGGAAGTAACGCTCAGTAAAGGAAGTGACGTATATGTCACATACTCCACGGCAAGCGCGCCTAAAAAAGAAGAACCACGGATCCTACATTTTCGACCGCTCGCTCCTTTCGTCGACTTCATTGTTGAAAATGCATTATCATTATTATCATCATTTAGATTTTCTTGAGATCGCAACTTTATCCACAAAATATGTATTTAAATATCTCGTTTTGCCGATGGCAACTAGTTGTAAAATTCTATACTCTGAGGAGTTTCTGAAGATTTCCGTTGGGAAACAACTTTTGAAATAAATTGTTTTTAAGAGGTCTAACGTTTATTTTCTTGATTGTGTATCGTTAGATTGTGGCTAGTACTTATTTTCAGGCATAGAATTATTGCTGCCGTGGTGGTATTTGATGAACATGCAAATGCCAAACGCGTTTTAAAATAAACGACTTGGTGCAGTGATTAATATTTGGCGTCCGCTTACTAGAAAGCTGGGTTAGTATTTTGACTAACGCCACCGTGTAAAAATACGGGGAACCTGTTAGGGAAAGAAACGGCGATTTCTCCCCGTTTCTTTGAGACATAAATCTTTATTTATATATCAATAAGCGTTTTGAAGGTACATCCAACATAATATTTTTCATGTAATCCCAACCTCACAGGAGGTTGTCGATAATCCTTATTTTTAGATTAATAATATACAAGGTTTTGGAAAAGCACAAAGAAATGGAAACTGTCTACAATCGAACCGGAAAAGTAGTTGGAAACGTCAGTTTAAGAACACTTTTCCTGGATTCTAACCCCACTTCAAGACAGAACAACGGTTTAAGAACAAGGAGATGGAACACCTAATTAAAGGGACAGTGGCTGCAAATGTATCTAAATAGCAGAGGGAAATTTTCGTTTAAGAACACTGTTGGAGGATCATACTTCGATCCCACGAAGGTAAATTTATAGGAGGGGACACTTCGCTTAGAAAGTTGGATAACGCCGCTGTTGCAAACAGATGGCGCTACGCACACTGGGTAACTGCGCATCTCAGGTTGTTTATATTTCCATCGAGGCAAAATAAATAGAGATCGTTGAATTATCAAAACTTAAAAAAATTAAATACATAGACTTATGAGCGTGATATATAGTAATTACTGGTTTCAGATGTGTTTTAATTACATAATTGTCTTATAATACTATTTCTTAGTGAATATAGGCAATAGTTTCGAAGTGAAGTGATATTATTATTTGTCAAATGCCAGTTGCATTGGCCGTTAGGCCATTAAACTCCTAAATATTATGTATATCGTGTCTGTTATTATTTTGCCCAAAAGATGTATTTTAAGAAATGTTAGTACGTAAGAAACGGACCCTGGCTGCAATCAATCCTAAACAATGGACAGAACCTGCAGTTTAAAAACATGGATACGGAATAATAATTCGAAACCTACTTGCAGACGAAATCAACGCTTAAGGACACTGTGATAGAAAAACACAACAAAAATTACACTACCTGCATTCGAACCCCACAAACAGAGGAAAACATCAATTAAAGAACACAGTTAAAGTATAATACTAGACTACGGACATCCCCCCCCCATTAGACCCAACCTCCAGACGGAACAATGGTATACGAAAACAGTTAACGAATAATACTACAACATGGACACTTCCTGGATTCTAAGTAATTATCATGAATGACCGATGATTCTTACTGGAGATTTTAATGTTAATTTTCGCTCTCAAGAATCTTAGCCGTTAGTTGATTTTTTAAAAGAAAAATTTGATCTAAATCTGAATACTTCTTGACTTCAATCAACAACGCGTTTCGGTACAACGATAGATGCAGCATTTTCAAGAAAATTTGCAAATTTAGAGAGTTAAATTTATGTTTCACATTATAATTACCACAAACCTATAATTTCATACATAAAAATTATGATAACATCCAAGTACCTATTTCCAATGAATAATATGAATATAAAATTTATATAATCTTTTAAAGTACCTGAATAATAAATATAATTAAATTATAATATGATATCTATTTTAAGTTTAATCATTTCAGTGATATGTGTCGTAAACGTCAAAGAAGTTTTACTTCAATCGCGCGTAAAGATTACACGCATATACACTTTTTTTTTTTTTTTTTTGAGTTGGAGAGAAAGTATAAATTATGCTGGTCTTAGACTTTTATTCTACTGGTATTACTTAATGTACTTAATTGTGTTTTTGTATTTCCTATTCGGAAAGATATCATAGAATCCCTTCATGTCCATTCCTGCTGTCCGCTAATTTTCCTAGAAAAGACCCAAAACTTTCTATTAGAAGATTATGCTCTTGTACTAATGTGAGACTGGTACCATAGTGATACAAGATGTTTTTAAATAAGTAATATGGATGTACATGGAAATCTTTTGCATTGACTAAGTGTGGTTGAGGTCATAATGAGGACTTCAAAATATAATGTATTCACGCTGTGATTCCAATGTAATGTTTTACATTTAATATTCAAAACAGTTGTCGCTATCTACGATTTTGCAAACGAATCACAACGGTGATCATCGTTTATTACAACCAAATTTGCACGTGGTCTTGAGCAAGCGTATAAAATAGTACCCAAAGGTTTCTACATAGATTTTAAATTATTTATATAATTTTATATTCTTTCAAACTCATAGCTATTAAGTCATATGAATTGCACCAATTACATACGACGGACTCTGCACAATACTAGATATTAGATTAATATTTTTTTATGGGTAAATGTGATATTTGAAACCAGTTTAATTGCAGCATTATGTTATGTTTTGTATTTATTATCATTAACTGAGGAAAAGCGAACATTAAAAAAAATCATTTTGTTGTACTAAAGAAAAGATTTAATTTATTAATTATACTTTTTGTACTCCAATTATGAGATAAATAGACTCTAGTATTTATAGAACAAAATATAGTCCCTCAAGTGTTCTGTTGATTACGTTGCCATGTCTGCATTGCCAAGTTCCTCCTCTTTAGTCACTATTTTCTCTTTTTTTCTCCCGCCGCTAATGACTCTTTCGATGTTTCCCTTTTCGATTGACTGAGTAATCGACTTCTTTCGGAGAAAATGCCAATAAAGTAAGACTAACGACTATATATTTGTGACCGTAACTGTTAAATTAATTTCGGAAACGTATTCGTCGTTTGAAAAACAAGCTGAAGAACTGATTTATTAATGCCTGAGGCTATGTTCTGAAAATAACATGTATCATGAAGAAAGGTTTATATTCGGCAAGTTACAAAATAGTAATCAACATGGATAACAAACAGTTCACGGTTGTGTAGTCTATGAAATATTATTCGAAAATGTACTATTGAAGAGCGTAAAAAAACTATCAGTGAAGATTTTTGTGACCGTATAGTTGCTGTTTATTAATTGTTTATTTATGTATGTAATTATTGTTAGTATTTGTTCTAATATTATTGAGCTAAATCATTTTTAATTAAATTAACTAATAAAAATATTACCTTATAAAAGTGTAACAATTCCGAATTGTACTGCTCCAAAACTGTGAAAAATTCATGCTAAGAAAAACGCAATAAAATTCACATCGGTGGTGTGATTGGCTTGAAAAGTTTCATAATTACGTAAAAAAATAAAGAAAAAATCTGCGCTACTTTAAAAATCTGAAAATTTACCCGTTGCCTGATCAATATGCGATTTTATGTAATTTCCGCCTTCCTTTAATACCTGATGGTGCAATAATAGGGGGGAAAAGTAAGATATCGTAAGTGAGATCAACGTCATTTTGATGTCACAAGATTGAAAATGCTTTTGAAACTCAAATCGATTAATGAGGATTCAAAGTAAAAATTACTTCTCAAGCAAAATAATTTTGCAATTTTTATGATTTGAGCTTCGCGGAATCGCTCTTTGAGATTATGAAGATTGAAGATTGACCTTTTTCACAAGACCAATAAATAAAAAATCTGGAGTGACTCCACTCGACTTTCCGAACACTTACGATTAAGATCATTACCAAGCATATAAATAAATTTTAATCGATGAATAATTCAAATATATATACCAAATTGAAGCTCAATCGAATGTACCGTTTAAACGCTAGCGCACTTTCAAGAATTTCTCCTCATAGGCCATAATGTAAAAGAAATCTTGGTGGTAGCCCTGTAGAAAAACTATAAGTCCTATACACACCAAAATCAATACAGGTTTTGCGACGGTAGTTTATAACATATATACCCAATTTGAGCTCAATCGAATGTACCGTTTAAACGCTAGCGCACTTTCAAGAATTTCTCCCCATAGGCCATAATGTAAAAGAAATCTTTGTTTTAGCCCTGTAGAAAAACTGTGAGTCCTATACACATCAAAATCAATACCTGTCTTACGATGATAGTTTATAACATCTATACCCAATTTGAGCTCAATCGAATGCACCGTTCAAATGCTAGCGCACTTTCCAGAATTTTCCCCCATAGGCCATAATGTAAAAGAAATCTTTGTCGTAGCCCTGTAGAAAAACTATAAGTCCAATACACAATAAAATCAATACCGGTCTTGCAACGGTGGTTTATAACATATATACCCAATTTGAGCTCAATCGCATGCCCCGTTCAGGAGCTATCGTGTTCACTCAGATACACACAAACACACACACACACAAACATCTCGTAAAAATAGCATAAATGAATTCAGAAGACCTCAAAACGTGTAAATACACCAAAATCTCGAATTCGAATTTTTTCATGATTACAATACTTTCCTTACATGGTACATGTTCGGAAAGTAAAAATGGATCAATAAATGAAAATAACGTTAAGTTAGTGTTTCAGTTTCTTTTAATGAACCATAGAATATAGATTGAGGATGAGTATCTTACAGTTGAAGTGGTATTAGAACTGCCTAATCGTTGAACCGCAACTACGTCTCCGTGACATAAACAAACCTCTCGATTTTTCGAAGCTGTACTGAGAGAGTATGCAAGAGTTTCTACTGAGATGTAAGAGAGGTACCCCATCACCGAACATACCAACCACCACAGCAACTACGTTTGCATGGCATATACAAATCTCTGTTTATGTGATACACAAACAGGGTCTCCGTTATTGAGTTAACTTCGCTACTAGTTTAATATTTCCCCAATAATGCAAGCGGGGGGAAACCCACTAATATAAAAGAATAATTAAACCGATTTTCCATTTAATGATACCGAAATCTTTAAACAGAGAGTTTTCTGCTAAGTATGTCTGCTTACTCAGTCAATAATTTCTAATTAAAAAAAAATTATTTTTCAATGTGTGTGCGACATTGAAATGCATTTAAGTGCTCGTAGAATTTTTTAATCCTCAAAAGAACATACTCTGTATGTCTGCCTATAGACTTTAGAAATTCTAAGTTTAATTAATCATTCTTTCAAGGTTTCATTCTTCATCCCGGTCGAGCAGAGAGGTTTCGCCTTGAAAACAACCAAACTAATATTTCCTTTGCCGATAACAAAAGTGCATAACCATTAATAATATTTCCTGTCAGTTCTTTTTTATTTTAATGGCATGCCTTACTTAAGGTAGGTAAACGACCAGTAAATATTTGATCATTTTAATGGAATTTTTTATAATAAATTGTAGTAGGTCTTCTAATTTAGCAGTTTTCTTTGAAAGTCCTTAGAAAGTCCTTTGAAAGTTAGTTAATGGTAAAAATGAGTGCAATCTGCTATCAGCTTTTTATTTACGGGTATAAGCAGTTCTCTTAAAAAATCCAAAATTTCATAATTTTTTTAGGTAGAAAATTGCGTAGTTAACGTTGTGTATAGTTATAGTTAGTCAGCCGTCAAATATCGCTATACTTTTACGACTTTCAAAAGAAATGGCAAAACTATTGTGGGAATTTTATTCATCACTTGAGACTGAAACACCATAGATAGAAATCTTTGTGCACGAAAGTGTTTGATTTCATAAAATGACTGAACAACAACGTATGTACAGCTGCGGGGGAAAACAAACAAACAAACAAACCGCCCACTTGCTCTTTATTTGGTCGTCGTTCGTCGTACAGCAAAGTTATATATGCTATTCGTTTACAAATAACGTAGAATTTAATTTGTATAAGGAGCCGTTTTCAAATTTAATTCTGCATCAACTTCGATTTTTCCTTTCAATGGCAACACTCTATTTTGACTTTATTAAACAAAAGAAAACCTTCAAATTACCCTAAATTAAAATTTTCACCAATTTTTTAGGATAATTTCCGGAGATATTGCGAATTTTAGTGCTATTTTAAGGTGATTTCTACAAATTCAAAAACGCTATTGGTAGGTTTCGAACTTTTCGACTTTCGTTAATTTCGCTCCCGATAGTTAAAAGAAATAAATATCATTTACAGGGAAAATACTGTTTCTAGTCACAAAGTTTTCTGTACTGAGAATATCAGGGGTAGAAATTAGATTATTTAGTCAGTGGTCCAAATGAACCGTGACTCCGAAACTTCCTTGGTCCATATACATGATTTAAAGAAAATGTGTAAAGCGACTGCTTACGATTTTGAATTTCTTTCTTATTTCGAAATCGTTATTGAGTATTTGAAGGTTCTCTTAAACAACTGAAATGTAGCTAGGAGTGAGAATCTGTTCTCTGCTTTTCTGACTACAATCATCAATGTTACTCAGCTACGGTCGAACTTGAAAAAAGGGTTTTATGATTGAAAATTTATCTGTTGAATTTCATGTAAAAAACGCAATTACTTTTTTGAAGACCCAATATTATCACTGTGCTTGTTATTTCACTTTCTTCACTTAGTATTATAGCCTGCAGAGTGCAATATTTATATAAGACTTTTGGTGGTGCTTTAATTTACAGTCAGATGTAAATTTAGACAGAAAAATGTGGTTTTGAATGTTTGTTGAATGTTTAATAAAGTATGGGGAAGTCCAACGACCTGATGTTTAAGATATTAAAAAAGGTCAAATTCATGCCTGTAATGTTGGGATGTTAGCTTTGCAGAAATAGGACGTTGTATTGCAAGACATACATCTACTGCATTTAATTCTATACATGAAAGATATTTTATTTGGGGGGGGGGGGAATTGCAGCGGACGCAACAATAGACGCTTTATAGAATCACCATCAAACTGCGCAAACCTCCAATTTATTTGCCTCAAAATTTGCTATTTTTTAATACTGCTAACTTTTACTATTTTTGTGCAAAAGAAATCTACTTTACTTTCATTTTACGCAATTAAAAAATCACTCAAGAAACTTATATCTGCTCCCTTAATTTATGAAAAATAATAAATTTTATTTAATATAAATTACACTACTGAACGTAAAAATATGAAATTTTGCACAGCCATGTAATATTACTTTCTGCATCTATTTCCATCGAAATTTGGCTAGTTTGTTATTCACATTTTTAAAAAAAATTCATAATTCATATTAGTATTTTATTAATCATAATAATAGTAAATTTTGTTTGGGTCGTTTAGTTCTATTAGTACGGATAAAAATCAGTTTCTTAATATCAATATTACATGAGTTATGAATTAAAGTATGAAAAAAGATTTTAACATAGGGACAGCTGGATTTTGGAACCTCATAAATCACTAATTTTCAGTTCAAATTTATTGAAAATTAGTATCCGGGTTTAAAATGAGCTATATTTTATTTAATATTAAGAGAAATCTAGGGGGTTGCTATAGGGAGGAAAAGGTTGGTGCGAATTTTAATATGTAGATGGCCCCTTATGTAATTTTTATGCATAGTAAATTAAAGTGTACGTGAATCGTGAAAGATTGGTATATGTAATTTTGATGTGACGAACGACGCCCGAATAAAGTACAAGTGGGCGGGGTTTTTTTTTGTTTCTTTTTTTCCCCGCAGCTATACCTTGGCTCTTCAACAGAAAAAATATTTCAGGGACCCCTCATAAAATTGAAGCGCTTTCCTCGTGCACTCTGTCTAAACTTTCTGGAAAACAAAAACTATACAAGAAATTGGATTGCAAAACATGTCTTCTGCGGTTATCTCCTTGCACATCTACATAAATCAGTAAGTTATGTCATCATTACGGTTTATTTCTAAATCTCCTTGGAGGAAAATGCTTTTCATTAACTTCAAATTTACTACCCACACACAACCCATTTCTAAAGACAATCATTCCATCATCCAATAAGTGTAGATCAAAAGCGTGGCTCCCTGTGCAATTTTCGTTGCTAATCAGCCATCGAGGAAATCAGCCCGTTCCGAGATTTCTTGTAATTTGTGTCTGCAGATTAAATCTACTGCCAATTGTCAGTGCTTGTTTATTAAAGGGATCTGCCAAGCTATTCGCTATTTACGAATGTTTATTCGTATTGGATGGGCTGTTCAAGTCCGGAGTCCATCACGCCCTCCTGATAGATAAGGGTATTTGCGTCAAGTGAAACGTACGGAGAACTCTGGATGGTGGCGTTTCCTGTGAGAATACATTCAAAAGAGGGTTTAGTTCAACTGTGCTCAACTGTGCTCTTCTGACGTTATGATCATTGAATACCACTGTTTAACTATTTGCCCTTTGCTATGTATCCTACCTCCTTTAAAAATTTATCGCTACATTTTTAGGAGATCTTGTATCTACACACACATCTGTCTATACACACATAAAGATTTCAGCATAAAATTATAAGTGTATTACTTCAGACTTGTAAAAGTCTATTAATATTTGTCTGCATTTAATCGCTACTTATGAATAATTATGAACAAAACACCGAGGAAAAGAAAACTAATTAATTTTCCAAAAAAAAAAAAAAAAAAATTCCCATCACGCTAAAGTCTACTTGAATGTTACATCATAAGCCACTGGGGTCTCGTTACATCATTTCCCTCCCTCCCTTCCAGAAACTACCCACCATGACTCACGGGTCGCCCAGAACAGATTGCGCTACACTGCATTTTCTAACCCCACTAAAGAGTTCTGCAGGCAATTACCAGGGATGTAATTCAATTTGAACCAAAATTGAGATGAAATGATTTGGTGGATTTGAGCAGAAGAGGAGAGCCCGCAATGTCTTTTCTGCGAGTTAGGGAGAACATCTCATCTAAAGCAGCAGGATTAAAAGACCGGGCTTTGGGAAAGGGGGAGGGTTCTGAATTCAAGCACAAGTACGGATAGATGCGATGCGAAACGAGAGAGAGATTTGTTGCTGTCTTGAGAGACGAGACAAACGCATTTATCATTACTGTGCAGGTATTTTTGCGAGACGAGAGAGAGATTCGCAGTTGTTTTGTGAGACGAGACGGGCATATTTATAATTACTATATAGGAACTTCACACTTGAACATGGTAGACTGCTGAAGTGTGAAGGTCCCGCATTCAGGCCTACCGCTTGGCTGCGGACCTAACGGTCCAGAGTTTTGGTCGATTTTCTCCAGATGTAACTTGAATGTGCGCCAGAACCTTTTCAAAAGTCCTCCGACCAAGGCACCTTCCCCCACACATAGGCAGATGACCCTCGTGTAGGCTTGCCAATACATTAAACCCATAATGAGAAAATCTCGGGCTCGGGCTTTAAAAAATGAGACCGAACTCATCCCTTTTACCTACACAATCCCCCCACTAAATATAGAGCAGGCAATTACCAGGTATGCAATTCAATTTCAATCAAAATAGAATTAGTTGGAAGGGCCCGACAGATGAGTGCACGTGGGGAGAGCAGGCATCCGCAATGTCTTTTGTTAGGAGAGATACGAGGTACCTCCCTGGATGCAGAGGGGGTTAAAAGACCGATTTTGTCGGAAAAGCATTCGAAATTAAAATACGCATTAATCAAAAGCATTTTGGCAATGGTTATGCCGTTGAGTGTTTCGTATTTTTCCTTTTTTTAAATCTTTTTGGGGGAAGAGGGAGGATCCTTATTAAAATTAATTTGCTTCGTTAATTGGGTTGGAAAGAAAAATTGGGAAATTTTCTGAGAAGAAAGTTAGTTTCTGTAGTCGGAAATTGATTTCTCCAGTGACATAAGGATGTAATTAAAAGTAATTGATTTTTCAGACTTCGGGAAAAAAAATCTTTCAGAATCTGTCATACCAGAATATTTCAATTTATTGTAAATAGTTTTCGACATTGTCATAACAAAAATGGATTTTTAGAATGTGAGGAATTGTTGAGAGATTATCAATATTTGGTCGTGTTTTAAAACTTCACGCACTACTATTAATCTAGACATAAATATCAGGATTTCATTAATAAAATTGGTTAATTAACAAACTGTATTTAAAGAATAAATTTCAGTACCCCAACCGTATCTTGCCATTATCTTTTGAATTTTATATTTTATTATATAAAATCATAAAACGGTATTGAAGTAACTGTTTTACCCAACTCTACTATAAATCAGCATAAGAATGACCACAATTAACTTCATAAACGTATATGAAAAAAAAAGAATTTAAAAGAAAAACACTTTTGAAAAATATGTCTGCGTCCGAGCCAGAAAATGACATCTTTATTGACATAAAGACGCAATTAAAGTTGATTGATTTTTCAGACTTCGGAAAAATGCATTTTTAAGTCTGTGTTGAAATGACAGTTTTTTTAGTGGTTTTTAAATAGTTTGTGACACTGTTATTTTAAAATGTAGATGAAATTGTAATTTTAGAATTTGAAACAATGTTGCTAAGAGATGCTGACTTTTTTGTTACTTTTTTTTTTTAATTTTGTTATATTATTCTTAACTCGCTAATTTGGCTTTAATTGATACGTAACTAGTTAGTGACTGGTACTGTTTCATTGTATTTAGAATTATTTGTAAAATCCATTAAGATAACTTAAATTTACATTTGAAAGTGCTCGTTTCCTTTTTAAAGTCTGATTTTGACAGTTTTACTGTTACATATCATCACACAAATTTACCTTTTGGCATTATACTGCAATAAAAATACTAAGTTTTTACATTGTACTTTATAAATTACCACTTTGTCTATTGGTTCTAAAAAAAGAGAATACCTTTTACTAGTGATGCGTTTTAACACCAAAACTTGAATTTTGTTTCAATATTTAAACGTCGTTTGGCTTATTTTTATCGAGCACATTCCTAAATGCTTTATAAATTTTATCCCATGAAGTACTTTAAAAAAAAAAAATTAACTATTTTCGGTTTAATTTTACTTGCAAAGACAGCGAGATGCAGAGGAGTTATGCAAGTAAATTCTTAATAAAAATAATGTCTGGATGTCCAAAGAACGTGGATCAAAACTTCATTTAAGTATGATAATAACAGTGTAAGGATAGAATACATGCACTGTGTTCGAATAAAAAAAAATTAATAATATACTGGCTGTCCAAAGTTTCCAAATTCCAAACATATATGCAGTCTTTCCAGATTACCAACATGCAGTGGCCAGAAAAATAAAAGATACACAGACAAATACATTTCATCTTAAATTGCATGTAGCATATGCAAGTTTTTTTTTTGTGAAAAATTACTCTATTGCCAGTGTTTTACCCAGAAAAAATAAATTCGGAAATTTCATACAATGACTCACTTTCTGAATAAAAACATCCTCACTTTATTAATAAAAATCGAAATTTCAGGTGACGGTCTAGACCCCCTGGACCACTCCTCCCGCCTCGAGTGATTTCATGAACAGAGGTAGACTATTGAAGATGAAACACTCTCCGTAGCTGCTTGCTGGGACTTGTGTTTTCCTAACTATCTTTCAAATATGTAAACATTGGAAATCGAGTGACGTTAAACGATCCTAGCGGTTAAAGAGTAAAACTTTTCCCGCGCTGACTGCTAGACAGTTTTGCACGTTCTTAATTTCTCCACCTAGCATCTGAACGTGGTTATGAACGCGAGCAATAAATTCAATTTGCAATGGTACAGTTTACGTGGCTATCTTAGCAACAAACGAATAAAAAGAGAAAATGATGTTCTATTTTGAGATGATTAAAATAATGAGTTTATATTTATTATGCGTGTGCATATTTACGCCAATGAATGGCTTTGAGTTCATTACTGAGTTGTTTATGTAATATGAGTTCAATATTTTGTTATGAATTTTGAGATTTCACTGAGAGCGAGTTTAGCGTGAATTTCAAACTTTGCCAAAATTTATTGCCTCGTGAAATAAATGTAACACTGTTTGCGTGTGTCGTCGTCATTGTAAATAAAAATTTTGTAAATATTGTGTTGCATTAAATGGTTAGACCAGCAGTTACCGAAAGAAGTGTTACGCCATCTGTATGCACGACTGGCGTTATGCAACTTTGCAAGGGAAGTGTAACCTCCTAAAGGTTTAATTTCGAGGTTTCGTGTAACGTCCTAACATCCATCCCTCACGTAATGTTTTCCAAGGCACATGGCGGTAATGGGAATATCGCCTGAAATCCTTGGGTCAACTAAAGCAACACGCGTAGAGATTGACCAGGTGCGTACGCAGAAACTTAATGTGCTACCTGCACTGTCAGATGAAAAGGTACTTGTCCATGTGTGATATTTTTAATCTTCATGTATGCTTGCAATCAGAGAAAGACTTCTGGAACACCCTAATTATCATGAAATCTGCCAAAAACGAGAATTTTTTAAAGGCATATTTCAAGTTGGGAAGTCACGCCAATTTAGCTATGGAACACCCTGATTATCATGAAATCTGCCAAAAACAAGAAGTTTTTAAAAGCATATTTCAAGTAAGGAAGTCACGCCCTTTTAGCTATGGAACACCCTGATTATCATGAAATCTGCCAAAAACGAGAAGTTTTTAAAAGCATATTTCAAGTAGGGAAGTCGCGTCAATTTAGCTATGGAACACCCTGATTATCATGAAATCTTCCAAAAACAAGAAGTTTTTAAAGCATATTTCAAGCAGGGAAGTCACGCCAATTTAGCTATGGGCACACATATTTTGGTTTTATTAACTGGAATTTTAACGCATTCATCTATATGATTGATTTATATGCAGTAATATGCAAATTTGAGGTGTACAGGGTGGCTATAATTAAAATTCGTCCATAAACAGGTTTCTACAACTGAAATAGGTGAACAGATTGTCACCAAATTTGTATTTCAATAACTGTCCACTAGGTGGCGTTTTGCATGAAAAACAGCAAATTTAACAATTGAAATAGCGAATTAGAAACGTACCAACAATTTAAATATTTATTCAATAGTTTTTGAGTATTCAGGAACTAATCTGAATCACTATTTGAGCTGATTTCACCATTCAAAACTCCACTCCTAGTGAATTTTTTTTTAAGTAAACTTAATTTTTTTTTTTCCTTGAACACGTCTCAAGTATAGTTCATGTGTCAAATACAGTGGCAATCTGCTCCCACTTTCAGTTGCAGAATGCTAATTGTAGGGAAGTACAACCACTCAGTGCTTTACGAGTAGAACATTATTTCTCAGCCTTAACTAAAACCAAGTAAAGTACATTACACAGCCATTTCGTAATAGAGTTATGTAATTGATTTCGGCTATTATTGTTCGTGAGGATCTACCTCTATTCAAGTTTGAGCTGTACTGCTTATTAAATAGTTTTCGTCTTGCTGGAAATGTCTGCAATGGCATTTCATTGGAATTTTTAAATTTTATACAATCTTTACAAAGTAACATTGGAGATTTTGTTTCCTTTAAAATTGCAATTTTTAAAATTATTTTCCCCCTACCGGGATAGCATAATATTACTTGTTAATAAAACAACGCTTTTGTGATTTATTTTTAATCTTTTAAAATGTTTTTCTATATCATTTATTATTATTCAAGACGTCATTTAGTAATTAAGCATTGTGTTAAATTGTTTCTTAAACTCAATCTTTCAGTTTCGTGAATCTATTTTTCCTGCAGCGACTTAATTTATTTACTTATTTCCTCTAAAATCCATTATTGATCCTCAGACGCAATTAATAACACTAATTCAAACAAATCCGTACACGTCGATTGGCAGGGTCAATCTCAATGTCTTACCATAACGTCACTCAACACGATGGGGAAAATTATTGCCCTGGTAAAAAAGCAAAACTGATTGGAATTCCTTTTGACTATTTTATCCTCTTTATAAATAATTATCCTTTTTACCTAATCTCATTTCTTTTCCTCCGCAGCAGAATTTAAGAGATAATGAAAATGCATCTTTTGCAGAAAAAATATCTTTCTTTACCCAAAATGTTGGGTTGCTCGTTTGTAGCTGCTATGGAATTTTGTGAAAATACTTGATATTTGCCTTCAATAAATAAATAAATCAAAAGCATCTGCAGTTAAATATTTTGTTCATTCTCTTCGGATTGCCGGACACAAAAGTCTAGATTTTTTAGATATCTAAATCTTTTCCCAAAAATGCTATTATAAAAAATCCTGACAAATATGTCTTGTATTTTTAAAAAAAAAAGTAGTTTTCACTGGTAAATTTTGAAAATAATCAAGCAAGTATGATTTAAAAGAAACTCAACTACAAATTACTTCACCATAAAGAGCATTATTCCCACCGTAAAATTGAAGGTTTTAGCAATATTTCGTCAAATACAGAAGATATCACTATGCTGAGTTTAGTTTGGCAATTTATTTTTTGGACTTTGCTACTTTGGCAAAAGACTTGGCGATAAATTGCCAAAAGTAGCCAACGCTGTTGACTTTTGACATATTACTACCATTGCTCTATTCGCAACCCTTTAGGCAAAGATTTAAAAACATTGTTTTGTTTTCGATTATCTGAATAACGTGACCAAATTAATATGAGAACATCCTTAAGCTATCCCATTTAGGATTTTGAATTACTTGCAAGTTTAGAAATACGTACGAAAAAAATTGTTTAGCTTTGTCAAAAATTTACACTAAATAATTGCTTTGAGTGAACTTACGACAAATTCCTCGGCTTTTACATTTAAATAACATTTTTTTTCTGGTTTTATTGTAACTGTTTTCAGTAAAAATGAAATTTCACAGCAGAAACTAAACTTATCTAACTAAACTAAATGCAATCTTAATTATTTCTACAGGTTACAATTGACCAATCCAACAAGGCTCAGACATATAATAGCCTCAGACAAGGCTCAGACATAAAGACAAATGGCAGTGGCGTAGCCAAGGGGGTTGTTAGAGGGGGTCATAACCCCCCATGAGGAATTTTTTTATCATACAAAATGTATATTCTCCATTCCATTATAACACACACGTATACATATATATGAGTTAAAGTAGTCGTCCCCCCCCATGAAAAATTTCTGGCTACGCCACTCATAACGGGTACTATGTAATTTTATGGTGAATTATTACACTCAGGGTTTATCTGGGGCCATCGTGATTCTATAGCGCCTGCTTGTACACTCCGATGAGTCATCCAAAGAGGCCTACGGATGCTCACTTACTGGTTCCAGCACTTAGATACGTCATCTAACGGACGAATCTAACCAATGAGGAAATGTCCGTAGGCCTCTTTCAGAGTGCGCAAGCAGGCACGGTAGAATCAAGAATTTGATTTTACTATAAACAAGAATTCTTTCATTTATTATTAATTACCTGTAAATTTGCAAGCATCAGTAATTTTATTTTGCATATATTTTTATTCATTTAACATGGCATTTTTTAAACTACCATCATTAACTTATTTAGTCTCATAAAAATAAACAAATATCTTAATCTCATTCACAGATTACAGTGATAAAAAGAAAATCAAATGTTCAAAATCAGTTACAATAAAATATTTTTATCAAGCATTTTTACTGATAATATTTAAAATTTCATACTGATTAAATTCCGATAAAATTAACCTTTAACACTCACTGATAGCTTAAAATACGACATAATATTACATTTCTCTGTTTATTTCAAACATATTTTTGTTTAAGGAATATTATGAATCTGATCTTACACAAAATGCCATCAAATTTTGACTGTTGTGAAATGGGATTTTATTTTTATTTATTTATTTATTTATTTTGGTGGTCTAAAAGGGATATGCATAATTTTCAACGAGTTAAATAAAATAACTATTCGGCAAAGGCAATGTCAGTGATGTAAATAACGCGGCAGTCAGCTTCAGTAGTTGGAGAATGTTGTACATTACTGTACAAAATGTTGTACATTAAAAAGTTAAATTACAAATTATAGGTTAACATAAATGTAGAAGAAATTTACAGACTCAAATTAAATTTTCAAAAACCATTCATTCTCTAAAATGCATTTTTCATAAACATAAATTTATTTTTAAAAAAGAGGCAAAAGGAATTAGCGTGAATTGTACTCTCTTTGAATTTTTAGAATTATCTTCTGAAGCTTTTGTAATTTTATAAAATGTTTCTATTGATGGTTATCTTTGTCTGCTACAATATATTACTATCGAGCTTGACATTTACTCTGCTTTTTTTCTCATTAGGTAAGAATTTATTATTGATCTTCACGATACTGAACATTTTTCAGCTCCAAACGGTAAGAATTTAGAATATAACTTTTCTGTAAAAATAATTTCTTTTACAAAATGAGATTTCAGTTTTAACGGTTTAGAATATTTGTTGATAGTTTAATTGTAATAATGTTTTATTTCTGGTTCTGTTCACAAATTAAATTTAAGATAAAAGCATTGAATTTATTTCAGTGAATTTCCCAAAATAATTTCTACGATCAATTATTTTCCGAGTTCTTTTACATAACTCGCAAAATTTTAGTTCACGTTTATTTAGCAATTCTGAATGGAAAATATCTAAAATCGGATGCACTTATTTTTATGAATTAAATCTTTCAATTCAAACTTTCAATTATTTATCTTCTGCAAAGACAGTGTATAAATATAGAGAAATTTCAGAAACAAATACTTTATGTCAGCTGACTTTTAAATCTGATGTCTTGTTTATCTCAATACTAAAGGTAAGAAACAAATAACTGACACAAATTAATAAATCTATTAAATTTGGGTGTGTAAATAATTTGACAGCTGTCCCTTTATTTCGAATCAAATATTGTTAGATTTTAATTCTAGCTTATTCTTGTTTGTTTAATTCTCCTTTTTAGGTGACGGTTGAAGTAGATAGCTGAAAGCTTGAAATACTGTGTAGTTTTACATTCAAATGTACTTAGGGATTTTTGCGATGAAGTATTTTACTTAAGTAGTTAAAAAATAAAAGATCTAAGGGATCGAAAGATTGTTTAATATTTTTAATTATTATTATTATGATTATAATAAATTTATTTAATGCATGAGAAATCACTTTTAAAAAACTTTTAAAATTTATTTTGATAACTCTGAAGAAGTATTTTTAACAAGCACATAGATGAAAATTTTATTATTAGAATTTGTGTGTTCACAATTTAATACAGTGAGTTATTATGCATTTATACACATACACACACATTACACAGGGTGTCCCCCCTACCTTTTATTTCTTAAATATTGATCACAGACATTTACAATAAATCCCAATTAGTAAATTGTGCCTCATATACTAATTAGGCGATGTACAAAGTGTCAACTTTTACCATAAAAGGTCTCATAGTATATTTACAAAATTTCGTTTTTTTATTCTGCTTTTGACTCCGAATTCTTTAATGCACGTTGACAGCTTTAGATGATGTAGCAGGGATGGCTTGGAAAAATGGACAGACAGACAAACAAAAATCACAAGCATTTTTCGATTTCATTGGAAAATTTAAAAAACAATTGCTGAGTAACTTGAAGAAAACTTAATTACGTAAAACTATTAAGAAAATTCTATTAGGAATATATGAAAGTAAATAAATTGTATGAAAAACGGAAATGAGCCGACTAATTCAATTTATACGGGTACTAGCTGCGTACCGGTTCTTCGCACGGTAAGAAACTAAGAGTTTTCTTATTCGTATAATTCGAATTAAATCCAGCGATGTGGAATCTCTTAGAAAGGCAAAATTATTTGTCTCGTGACGTAAAGTTTGCGTCATTACAAATTAATATTGAGATTCAAAAGCTATTTCAGATGTCCCTCGAGATCGATAAAGGAAGAACTTCACAGTATGCATAAGAAATTCTTCACTTTCAAATTACTTTATCTCTGCATCATAAAAACTGTTTTCACAGGTTTCAGTTATAGCAGGGGTTCCCAAACTTTTTTCCCCCGTGGCACCCTTGTCCGGCTAAAAACACTTCGCGGCACCCTTGTCAGGCTAAAAACATTTCAGGGCACCCTTGCCAGGCTAAAATAATTTCGGGGCACCCTTGTTAGGCTAAAAATCATTTCGGGCACCCTTCTCAGGCTGAAAACGTTTCGGGGCAGGTTACATTTAAAGCAATATGAATATGAAGGTTAGAAAGAAGCAGTTTGGATACATTTTTCATTGTTTCTTTTATGTTTATTGGGCTTACTTTTACGCTACCTTGGAAAAGTGATATAGAATTTTGCCCCCGCCTCCCCATATTTCAGGGAGTTCCTGTAAAATAGAGGCGACTGGACCCCGAACTCTCTCGAACTTGACTAAAATATTTTTGTTTCGCTTACTTGATCATCGGATTGGCAAACTTTTTTCTGAAATCTCTTCAAAGGAATTTTTTCGATTATGCTCCCCCAAAACTTTTCTTGATTATCTCCACGGCAGCCCTGGTAAACGCTCGCGGCACCCCAGGTGCCGCAGCACACAGTTTGGGAACCTCTGAGTTATAGCATTATTACCTCAGAAATAACATTGCACGATGTGGACAACCGTTTTATTTTCTCATGCAGTTCGTAAGTGTGCATTAGCACACACATGTTGCAGACGACTTACTGAAATTTTACCTAACATTCTTAAGACATTGATATCTTAAATATGAAACATTCGATGCACAACGTACTTTTCAATACCAAAAATGCACCCTGTTTCCGCGACCATCATGGCGCTTTTGTAAATGCTGGTGACATGACATTTGCGAAACAGCATATAACAATTACTAAACTCCTAATGCAACTTTATCTCTTATAAACACTTCTTACCTAAAGCCAATGCCGATCTCACTTGGGATTTGCACTTAAAATAAATAACTAATTCCATTTTCTATTTTTAACACAGTAGTTGGTAAAAAATTCATTGTTTCCACTTAAATTGTTAAATTCAATATCTAAACGAAAACTGAAGTCGTTCAAAAAGTTATTGGTCCCGTAAAACGAAAATCTACAAATATTACATCTAAGTGAATGGTAAGAAAATATTCTCCGTACTCAAATGCGTAAATTTTTATGGAGCTTGGTCGAACGGTATAGAAATTGATGTACTGCGGCGCCACCTAGCGGCATTGATGGATCAAGAGAGGTCATGTGTCCTCCCAAGCCAACTAAATTTACACTATACAAGATTGGCTTGTTTTATAAATTCTAGTGATTTTATAAGAAAATGCGACAAAAAATGTTTTGCCCCTCCAGAATTTTTTTCTGGATCCATTTTTTCTTTTCATTTTTCTATAACTTGCCGCCATTTTTGGCAAGTTATAGAAAAATGGATAGAGTAAAAATATTCTCCGTGTTCAAATGTACGTGTGCAGTAATTTTCATCGCGTTCGGTTGAACGGTATAGAATTTGAGGTTCCGCTGTAACACCTAGTGGCAGAGCAAATGCATAGCATAAAAACTTTCTCCATGATAAAAGACTTGGAGATAACAAATACATAGATGCTAAAACATGTTTTTAAAAAATTAAAATCAAAATTTAATCCTAAATAGGACACGAATTTAGATATTTTGATGAATATTTTTATAATATTGTTCAGAAGTGTCTGACTGTAAATTTGACAGGCATCACAGGATAGAAACTTTTAGTAAAAAAAAACTGCCAAAGATTGTAATTATGATGGCCTGCAATTAGGATGTCATCAGACAAAGTTTACGACACTACAATAGCGCAGCGTGACGCCAAAGTAAGAAAAACAATATTAATACAACAATTACGTTTGACATCCCCCACCACGAATTTCCGTTCGAAATTAGCTCCAACTACCTTCACCACCTGGAATAATCCATACCGTTCCCTACCCAATATTTTGAATGGCAGATGTTGGAAATCATGAATGACGTACTCTCTCCGAAACGGCAGGAATAAAAGCAGAAAGGGAGACGGGAAAAAGAGGGGAAAAACAAAAACAAGCCCCGGTTATGTGGCGTGCTTAACGAATCGTGAGCATTTAATTGGAGGAAGTCCATGATTTATATTTCTTGCTACTGTAGTTACCAGGAGCGTAACTAGGGTATGTTTATGCTTGTGTTACTATCGGATTTTCAGCATGCGGAGTCGAGTTGTTCTTGTGCTTCGGCAGCATAAGGAGATTCCTGATATGCGGATTTTTTTTTCTTTTCAATTGTGTGGCAACAGTTGTTTATTTCTCCTTTTTTTTTTTTTTTTTTTTTTTTTTTTTTTTTTTTGCAGAGATTGCTATTGCGCTTTCTATTGATTTTTAACGAGAACAGCCAAAATTCCTATAAAGAAATAAATTGCAAGATAATACCATTTTTTTGTCCAAATTCAATTCGAAAGCACGAAAGAATGAATGTATGTGCGAAAGGGAACATAATTATTGCAGTTATTCGAATGGGTGTATAATGTGTAGTAATGATGTATTAATGATAGAGTTTATTTGAAAGAATACTGCTTAGTGTATCGTAAACCTGTATGTGCTTTTGTTAAAAGAAAAAAGGAAAAAAAAAGTTATTCATATTTTATTTTTCAAAGTATTTTGTTTTCTTATTTCCATGCGGTTGCCATACCGCTACTTTGAAAATAACTTTCAATTGATTTCTGAGAGGCAACTTTTCCTATAAACTCAAAAAAAATAAATAAATAAATAAACAGTCTAGATAAAGTATGTTGCGTTGTGACCTACATTTGGTGCAATGCTGTCATATTTTAGTTCCCACAAACGCGAATAAAAGGAATATCCAGGATTTCTTAAAACGTTTTATGGTTTTGTGTACTGCGACGGATTAACGCGATTTGTGGCTGTGGGCGCTTAGTTGGAAGATTCACATACATATCCATTTTATGGAAGTAAAATGGGATCTTTAGCATTAATTTTTTTTGAGGGGGGGGGAGGAGCGGTCGCCCCTTCCTCCTCCCTTTAATCCGTCCTTGCAAACGTATGAGATAATTAACGTCGGAAGCATTCTACCGAACTGGACAAAAGGTACTCACTTGACTAGTTTTTAAGTGCACATGTGCAGGTTGTCGATGCAGCGATAGAATATCAGCTGGAGGCTGATAATAATCCGCATTGCGTGCGAACTTCGTTGCCACGCGTTGTGGGCTTGGCTGCTACGAGTTGCGAATTTTAAAGAGGGAAGAAGAAAATGGAGTGCTACTAACATCTTATTTGTCGTAAAAGCTGAGAAAAATGGGCGGCTGTTTGAGTAACTAATACAAGAAGCGTGCAAGAGAAAAATGGTATCGAACCCAAGAATCATCCACTTTGAATGATCTATCTTCAGGCATTACTCAACGGACAAAAATTATCCATTTGCCCGGCCTTCAAATATAACAATGTAGATTGTGGCGATCTAGTGTAGAATGGAGATCTTGTGTCCATGATAATTTCACTATCTACACCCCCTCCCTCCTCCAATAAATAAATAAATAAATAAAATGATTAATAATTGCTGCGTGAGAATAATGTTTTCTAATCTTCATCACCAGGTACTTCCAACCTGCCTTGGCATACCCAATACTTTTTGCATGTGTTTTTCTCAAAGTTTAGGACACATTCTTTATGAAATTGAAATCACAAAATTGAGACTTAAAAATGTGGGCAGTGCTAAAGTTAAGAATGTAATTTTATTAAGATAAAGCAATTTTGATTTCATTAGAGATGAATTGGAATTAAATCTTGAAATAAATAGGAGAACAAAAAATCGGAGGTGGTTAGAAGTTAAGAGTTATTTGAGAGGAAGATTAAATTTAAATACCAGTAAGACGAGAGTTCTCTTTACATTGTTGAATTGCTCATACCAACGACAACGACTAATATTTTCACTCCAGCAACGAATTTATATCAGTGGCGGCTCGTGGGATACAGCAAGTACAGCCGGGCTGCACTTGAAATTATCAGCACATACTTTAAAATAATTTATTCTACTAACTTTCTTAAATTCAGATTAGAATTATGGAATTCCTATCGTAAATTTAAAAAAAAATCTCAAAAAAAACCTATTGTAGTAACGGCCGGATCTCTCATTCAGAAAAAAAATCCTTTAATCTTCCCGCAATTCCACTGCAAAAGTCGTTGGTACAGCCGAGGCCTCCGAGAGAGGAGAAAGATTCTTTCTCCTCTCTCGGAGGCCTCGACACAGCCCTCCGCGCTGATTAAGGAATTGGCAGCACCGTTGCCATGGTAACGAGTACGTAAGCAGTTTCTCCGGCTTAGGATAGCATAGGGTGTTTTAGCTGAGACACAGCCGAAGAAAGGGTTTCTGTCTTTTGCAGCACTCGTGAATTCGACGAACTGATTGGCTCGGACGATGAGTGAGGGAGAGAATAAAGACACAGAAAAAATGTTCTAGCCCAGCGTTTCTCAACCTGAGGGGGGCGCGCCCCCCGCAGAACTTTTGCAGGGGGGGGGGGGAACGAGCAAAACTATAGAGCAATAGAGCAATAGGGCAAACTATAGAGCAGGATGCATTTTTTTTAAAAATCATCTTATTTATTCGCATTTTTACTCAAAGAATATCCATTTTCGCTTAAAATGTTCATTATTAAAGATTAAAAATCTCATTGTATGCTGAAAAATGTGAGGGGGGAGCGCCACTGTAAGTTAGCCTTTGTTGGGGGGGGGCACGACGTTAAAAGGTTGAGAACCGCTGTTCTAGCCCATTCTAACGGAAACATTTTTTTTTTTTTTTTTTTTTTTTTTGTCGGGGAAGGTTGAAAGTTTTTAGTCTTATTTGTTACTGTGTCCATGTGTTATTGGAATCTATGATTTAACCGTTTTGAAACAAGGAGCCCCGTAATTATCCAGTTTGCGTCTTGCTTGAAACTCCGTTTAACACATGGAAAGAAGATAATAAACGACAACCACTAAAAGAAAATAGACCGACACCAAAATTGTCCATTCATAAGAAAAAAGCAGGTTCGTCTCAGCATGGTCGTAGCTTCCATTTCTCATAATATGCACTATTCTCGTGGCTATGGGGCAGTTTTTATTTACAAAAAAATGTTTTAAAGTAATTAAAAAACTTTGTAAAAAACACACATAAGATGTTATAGGTAAGAGGATTCGCACGTTTCAGCCAATTTTTGGCTGAAACGTGCGTATCCTCTTACCTATAACATCTTATGTGTGTTTTTTACAAAGTTTTTTAATTACTTTATTGTTTAACACCATTATTTTGAGTGTTTTTTCCGTTGTTTTGTTTATTTAAAAAAATTAAATAGTATTAACGTTGCATCTTTAGAAAGTTGCTTAAAACTCTGGACCGTGAGATCAGCAGCTACATGAGAGGCCAGAATTCTCTACCTACACACTTCAGCCATCTTACAATGTTCAGTGTATATACAAGGTATCCTATATAACTATTGGTACAAAATTTAAGTGGAGGTGGGGCACACAATAAGGAATCAGAATCACATAGGAATGTGAGGTTGGAAAAGTCGTCATCATGTACCTACTAATAATCACTTTGGAGCAAGTGCTGAAATAATAGTGAACTTTCCGATCATTGTTCGTCAAAAACTAATCTATCTTTTAACCGAAAACATGCGACTAAATTTGGTAGTTCAAAAATTTTATTTCATTTTATGGATGAATTTTTGTACACAAACCCACTGTTTATGAAACTTGGTAAAGAAATTAGACGAATACGTCAACAATTTTCCCGAAGTGAATATTAACAGTTAAGTGAAAATGGCGTTTTTGATCCTACATTGCTTTGCAATTCTGATTCCTTAATATGTACCCTTAAACTTTGTACTAATAGTTTTGGGACACCCTATTTATATAAATACCTACATGCACACACAGAACACACACACATGCATATATATATATATATATATATAACACCCTTTAAGGCTTTTTATATTAAGTTTTCCAAATTCATATTTGTATTTGCCATTAAAATTACTCCTGTTCTCAAAACAAAGGCAGTTTACCCTCCACGTCGGTGTCACTATGAGTCTATTCTCAAAAATAAATAAATAAATAAATAAATAAATAAATAATAATAAATAAATCCCGCAGACAGTTTTTCCTGGTAGGCTTTGACTCCGCCTTCTCTAAATTACTATGGTCAATCAAACCTATTAAAACCCCCCTGCTCCCATCTTTCTCTGGAACCTTTAGTGCATAATCCCCATTTAAATACAGTTGCACGCTGAACTTCGTGCTTTTTGCTCTACCCTTGTTCTTTATATACTCCAGACTGCTTGTTAACTGTATGACTAATGCCACGACAATAAATTTATTTCGCAAACTGCATCTTCAATGACGACCTGACGGCAAAATAGAGGGGGCTACCCCCATATCTCATATTTATGTGTATATGGCCCATAAAATACATACCGAATCTGAACTTATTCTATTGTACCATTTAGACACTGGCACGCTTTAAATAATTAGCGTCCGTAGGTCGTAATGTATAAAAATTGTTTTTTGTAACTCAATGAACAAATTATCATCTTTACACGCACCAATGTCTTTGCAGATCATGTGACATGGCCTATATTATACATACCCAAATTTGCACTCAATCGAATGCACCCTTTAGACTCTAGCGCACTTTCGAGACTTTATAGCCGCAGGCCATAATGTAAAATAACTCTTTTTGTAGCCCTGTAATAAAACTAAAAACCCTATACACACAGAAAACAAATACTGGTCGTGCCAGGAATCTATAATATATATACTATACAGTGTGCCCGCTAAAGTCCGATGTCAACCCAATAATTTCCGAACGGTAAGAGCTATATAATCATAAAAATGAGGTCTAGGTTTAGTAAAGTTACCATGCGCTACGCAAGGAAACCACTTACAGAGTCACCTGACGAAAAAATTTGGAGTTAGCTTTTTTTCCCATATAGCTTTTCAAAAACGATCCGCAATACGGGAAAAAAGTCAATTACAAGTTGCTGTTCAGCGCCATTGCTTTAGTCAGGAAAGAGACCTGATTGGCTCATGATTCTCATTAAAATACACAGTAAGGCTACTGATGTAAGGCATAAAAGACACATTTGTTCGGCTGAATTTTCCAGAACTGCACATACTTTATATTATGCTCATATTTTGTTCATGATGAAAGTGTTTTCCGTCAGCAACAATACATATCTGGATGTTGGTCTGCAATTTCCGCTAGAAGTTGTACAATATGGCTATGGACATTCAGGCAGAAGCATCAGTAATAAGTTTTTATGCTTTCAATTTTTGACATTAAAGTGCTTTTTTTAATTAATCGGGGATGATGAACAACTTTGAAATTGACTTTTTTCCCGTATCTCGTACCGTTTTTGAGATAAGAACGCTAACTCAAACTTTAGCCGCCAGGTGGCGCTGTAAGCCGTTTTTTGCGTAACAGATGGCATCTTCACTATACTCCACTTTTATGACTACAGCTCTTGCTGTTCAGAAATTATTTGAGTGACAACGGACTTCAGCGGGTACACCAATAAACCACGTGTGAGCTCAATCGAATGCACCATTTAGGAGCTACCGTGTTCATTCTCATACATACAAACTTACATCACTGTAAAAATAGCATAAATGAATTCAGAAGACCTTAAAACACGTCAATACCTCAAAGTCGAATTTTTTCATGATCACTATACTTTCCTTACATGGTACATGTTCGGAAAGTAAACGGGAATCACTCTCCGGTACCCCTAATATATGCATAAGAATAATTTATCAGAATGATTCTACTCTCGAACCAATGAATGCTTCAAAACAGCGCATGCGCATGAGTGCTTACATGTAATCAAGTTTCATGGATATGAGATTGCAGTTGCTGAATAATTATGCGCCACCGGGTATACGCTCATGATCCCTCGACTTAGCATAATGACTAATGGGACAAATGTCTCAATTGCAGAATTTAATGGGATATGCAGTGACTTGGACACATTCATAGTTCACAGCAGGATTATTTTGGGAGGTGACACCGTGTTTCCTAATTGCATGCTCATTAGCGTACACGCTAATAACATAATGCACGTTACGCGATCGTAAATGTCAGGAGCATCTAAAAGTCACGGGAGTTTTGTTACGGTTGTGCAATTTATGTGCTACCCGGCAATGCATGAAACAGCATTCTGCAGAATACTTAGGCACTTTATAGTTTGCTTAGTGTTTTCAGGCAAAGTATGAAATACGGAACTATATTCTACAGTTCCTAGGCCTTGTGTCCTGCACAGTGGTCCAACCTGTATAAGCGTGGCTCGCACAGAAACACCGAAAGTGAAGCAGCGGCGATCTTGGTCAGCGCTTGGGAAGGTGACAACCTCTCTCAACTGGACTGCTGTGGGACCGTGTACGTTAAAAGGAGGTGGTTCTAGTAATGAGCATCAGTGGTTGAAACTATTCGAATTAATCTGTTATTAAACGCATTCGAGATAATCGATTTTGAAAAAATGTATTCGAACGCTCAGCACGTAGCATTTAAATAGCACATGGCATTCGAAATCTAGAATACTAATCGAATAGTGAAAATCGATGCGCAGATGCTGTTCGAATTGTAAAATTTGCGAATAAAAAAACTCATGTTATAAGGCTATTTAAAAGACGCTCGTTCCTCAAAAATGCTGTTGTCATTCTGCAAAAAACATGAATGACTACCATTAAAAATCTATTAATTCAAAATTCGTTGAAAAGATTCAAGTTGTTGTGCTGTGTTAATTTATGCCTTTCTTAATCAAGAAAACAAAATAAAATATGAGCCTATATCTTACACCAAGAAAGGAACTAATTTTATTTTGAATTTTACTTAACATTATTTCTTATATTAAAAAAAATAGTAAAATAAAACGAATTAGAGATTATTTCACACTTAGCCGATTTAATATTCGGCATTCAATAAAGTATTTAAGAAATGAGCGAAATGTTTAATCATTTCATACATTCTATGAAATTCTAGGCATTCTAGAAAGACGGATTTCAAACTTTTCCGGTAACACATGTAACATAATGTTTCCCTCGTTTACCAATCAGTTTTAATAAACTTCTTTTTAAAGTTACCCAACAAGATTGAAAAGTGTTACTGATTTCCGTTTGTCTGTCCGTCTAAGTTTTAACTGCCGTAAATATCCGTATACTGCTATGAAATTTACATATGTTGGTGCTGCTTACTGTAGTAATAATGCATCTATCACTTATAAACATTCTATTATATTACGTTCGATAGACACAGATTGTTTAAAGTGTGGTACAGAGATAAATCTATCTCAAACAAGGCAGAAACGATATCTTATTGAGGTTTATGAAATAAATCTGTCCGTTGAAAATAGTGCTTGTAGTATTCATATTCTTTTACAAGAGCAAACGAAAGAATTCTAATGTGTTCCAGTGAACGGCAATTAGGGCATTAATCCATTTCAAGCCTAACAAATAAACATATAGATGTTTGTGAAAAATTATTTTCTATCGAAAAGGACTAATTAACATTTGCAACTCTCATACAAGGTCTCGAAAAATTACATTTAATAAATAACAATTCAGGATTTACAGATTATGAGTAAAATCTCACCAAATGGTAATCAACTTTACCAGCCATATATTGATGAATCCGGCACAAAAATAAGCCTTCAAAATTAGTTTAAGCTTTATCATTGTCCATCCATATAAAAGAAAACAATGGCCCCAACAGTGAAAAGTGTCGCTAATTGAAATTATTTGATTAAACTACCAGCAACATGGCGATCCATCGAATCGCTAGTCGCATGACGTATAGCCAGCTGTGCGAGAGAAGTTTGTATTTTATATATTTTTAGTACATTGCCATTTCACAAAAAAGAAATGTATAATCTATGAACTATTGATACAAAAATTAAAATTATCAGTTTATATAACTGCTGTCTTCAGCACCCCGTCTCGAAAGGCATAAAACTTCTGTCCAAATGCTCCAAGTCATCTGCGAAACAAATGCTCGAATATTTCCAGCTTTTAAACCTCGTTCTGAATTTCTCCCGGACTCCATACGCCCGGCATAAAAATCACCACCATTATGAATTCCGGCCCCGGCGGAAACAATGGGAAGTCGGCGATATTTATTGCAGCAGCCCTCGATTAATGGAAAGCAACTTCTCAAGTGAACCATCTGCTGCCACTGACGCCGTGCAAAACTTTTCAATCTTGGAGAGGTCTTGCAGTATGAGTAGGTACCTAAAAGAGGAGGGCATATGAGTGTGTGTGTGTGGTATGGGGGAGGATGTGACAAACAATGTTCACCTAAGACATGGGGAGGGGGAGGGAGAAGGAATGCTGAATGTTGTGTGACGGACATGCAATTGAAACAAAGAGCGAAAACTTTTCTTTTCTTTTCTTTAGTTCTTTTTTTTTTTTATCACGGGGAGGAAAAACTGCAATTTCTTTTGATGCGTGAGGGAATATCTAGAAAAATGCATTTTTTAGATATGAAGCTTTCCAATGCACTTTTTTTTTCTATCATGTGGAATGTCTTTTAGTCACAGACCTGAGTAAACAAAGTATAACTGCTTTTTCTGAAACGTACAGAGAAATTTGTAATAGTGAAAATTTTTTGGAATAGTTAAAAAAAATTAGAAATTATAATACTCTTTTTTATAATACTTTATCCTTAAAGTAAATAAAAGTTGAAGTTTAGCGGTAGCGTGCCTCATAAAATGTCTGTAGAGTTTGTGATTGATGGAAATTGAAAATAAGAAGTCAGAGTTTTGACTATTTCAGTTTAAAATCTAAAGAAATGCGCCAAACTTAACCTAAAAAAAGGGAAGGAAATGAAAATTTTCCTTTTTACATGTAAATGTAGATTCAATAGCTGCTTTTAGGAAAAGGGATGAATTTTAAAATCTGTTCCGTGGCTCAAGTCTGATTTTTCCACTGCAAATTGTGAGCAACTGGCACATTTTTAATAAGTATTCGAAAAGGAAAACTGTTATTTCCCTCCCCCCCCCTTCCTGAAGGTTTTACATTAATATTAATTATGGATAATTAATAAATTTCTCATCTATACTATGATATTTTTAAATAAAATAATGTAAACTGAGACCATGATTTTCATTCACAAGCTATATCGTGTGCAAAAAATATGTATTTTCGTAAAATAAAAAATATTTATTTGGCTTCTATGAACAAAACAGTTAAGAGCAATGTACTGCGATTGATTTTTGTTTGTGTTATGGTAAGCCTAAATGAAGGGCATCTGCCTTAGGGGAGGATGCCTCGATCGAATGATTTTTTAAGGGGTTGTAACGCGTATTCACCTTACATCCGGATACTGCCGTGTGTAGTACACTTTGTTCGACGAGGATTTATAAGCGAGTCTTGAGAAATCCAGTAAACGTTTCCGAAAATAAATGCTTTAAATACAACGGAAAGAACACTCAGATTACTGGTGTTAAACGTTAAAATAAATATAAACTTTTGTGAAAAAAATCACCCATAAAATGTTTTTCACACAAGTTTATATTTGTTCCAAATACAACCCTCAGCATGGCACAGTGGTTATGTTACTGTAAATGGTAGACGGGCGAAGTGTGAAGGTCCCGGGTTCGTGTCCAATCGCGCGTCCGTCGACCTAATCATTCAGAGTTTTCCGTGGTTTTCTCCGAAACTTAGCGTAAATACGGGTTAGAACCCCTTAGAAAGACCCCCACGGAGTGCACCCCCCTACACATTAGTGTTGTCCTTCTGACGAGGATTTATAAGCGGATTTCGAACCAAGCACACAAATGCGATATAGATGTTCACAACAACAACGTACATGATGGTCTTCAGTGATATGCCGGAATCTAATCATCAACCTTCACGTGACCAGTTCAGAGCCTTAACCAATGGATTGCCACGGCCCCAAATTCGAGCTTAAACCTTTATGAAGTTATTCATTTATCATATGAAATTATTCTTTATGAAATTATCATCTAGTTTCATTTTCTGTTTTGAATAAAAAATTATGAAAATGATTAACATGCAAAAGAAGGCCGTCAGTGCTTAATAGCTTCTGTTGAAAAGAAAGCGTATCTAGTTTCCTCCTTTCTTTCTTCCCTTTTTCAAATTCTATTTTATCCTTTGACATTACTCTCCTTCCACCCTCTCCCTCCCCCCTCCCCCCCGCAGAAACTTGACGGTCAATCATATTCAGAACAAATTTCATAAATCTACGTCAGAATTCGCGTTCTTCTGTCACGAACCGAATTTCGAAAATTTCATTTTAAAAGCAGAATAAAAGTTCTGTGAAGGGAAGTATTTATGATAATGTATACGTCTATTTAAAAGGAATTGGCAGAAAAAAGAGGCAATATATGAAGCCCGGTGGTAGCAGTGAAAATCCCTTGTTGACATGCATGAAAATTTAGTACCTTTCCATATTAGAGAGGGAGCTTGAAAATCGATTTGCAGCAAAGCTTGCGCTTGACTTGTGTTAAAATACATTAATATTTGTGGCTTTTTGCTTTCTTTCTTTTTTTTTTGTTACAAACATTCCTTTTTCGTAGTCTTAGCTATTAATATTTACAATTTGATTTTGTTGACTAAAAACAGAGTTAATTATTACCGATAATAACGTATAATTAATCTTTTCTATTGATTAAATTATTCGAAAAGCGAATTGTTAATTATAAAAAATGTGTTTATGAACGTAAAAGTTTTAATTAGTTAATTTATTTACGAAGCTTTCAATTTAAGCTTTAGAAACACTTTCTTAAAAAAAAATTGAAACTTCATTACCTGAAGTTCAGAGAACTTAGAAATTTAATTTAGAACTAAAACTGGAATCATTTCAGTTCTAACCTTCCTATTTGTGTAGATTATGAAGAACTTTTTTTTGCAACTGAAGAAGGGTAGAGTTTTGTTCAACTTGAAACAATCCTTTCGCTAATTATATTTTTTATGCGTGTCATTCTGCAAAGTTTTAATAATTTTACCTTTTAGTACCAGTTTTTTTAATTGAGTTTTCATGCTAGCAACGATTCTGCAGATCGAATAAAATTTTGCATGTTTTCTGATTGCCAAATTTTATAAATGGAAAAAAAAATTAATTCGCACTAAAGTGCTTTACATGAAAATCGTAACTTAATCTACGTTTCAACTGTCGGCCCTATTTGTTTTCCATCTTTCATTACGTTAAAAGTATATCATAATCTCTGAGTGTGTCATGTTTGTCTTTGTCGTTCCGTACAACTTTTCTTTGGAATTAAAATCTATACTAAAATTGCTTACTGAAACTATTTTATAATCTTCAGGCATATTCCAACTATACTTCACCTTTATAATAAAAAAGTGGGTAGTTTGGCAATTTCTCACCAAATATAGAAAACATCACCAAGTTGGATTCAGCTTTTTTTTTGGCGATAAACTAGGAAATAAACAGCAAAAAAATGAAAAACTTTGGCTACTTTTGACCTCACCGCTATCTGGAATGGTGATTCAACAAGATTCCGCATTTAAAGTGAAAATCGTCAATACTTGGTTGGTACAATGTACTACATGAGCATATCTTGCTTTTAAAAACGAGGGAACTCCGGTTATAGCGAAGATTATTTTTGTGATTCATGAAATTTCGAATGACTTCGGACTCCCCCATCTCATCTAATCCTTCGATATTCCGAAGTCAGTGAAAGGAACGAATATGAAGAATTTCAACCGCACTCCCATTTAAAATACTCAATAGCTTTTTGAGTGAGCAGAAAAACTTCAGACTTTTTTCGAAGCCAGGGGTGCAAATGTCGATGTTCTCCGGGCAACGAATCTTCAACGAGGAACGATAACGCAAGAAAAGACAATAAGGCAGTTCAAAGCAAATTAAACAACTCCTTTTGTACTCTACAGAAAAAATAAATAGATAAATAAAGTAATGCAGTAATGTATAAATGTTCGCGATTTTTTTCACGAATCCCTTTTTTAAGAGTACTAAGTTATAAACAGAAAATATCGCGGTCCTATCGCGCTCGTTATAAGCGAATTCGACATAGAAGGTAGGAATATATTAGAAAACGCATCGTCACTCAAAACCCGTTGGGTATGTGAGGAAAGAGCTTTGTGACATATGGCACTGATACGACACTGAAATGTGCTTTTTCGCCACATTTGGCGAAATTGTAAACTACAAGCGAAATTTATTGCCAGTTTATGCATTGCATTACAAATTCTCTTGGCATAAAAAAAAATATCGCTAAGGCTTAGTGGATGTGGATACAGTGAAATGCTCTTCATTTATAAAATGTATGTTTTAAAAATACACGCTTAAATCTATTGAGTAAAGTAATAATCAAACGGAGTATATTTTTACTAAATTTTTCACTTCAAACAGCCATTCTCCCGATTGAGTAAAATTTGGTCCATTAATCGACAAAAATCAATGGAGCGAAAAATTCTCAATTTTTGAGCATTATACAACCAGCTCCATTTAGGCTAAATAATAATCAAAAATGAGGAGTGTCTGTCCGTTTTTGATTAATATAACTGTACTCAATTATAATTATTATTTAAGCTATAGAATGAGCGTTTTTGCAAAATCAGCCCTTTTTTAATTAACATATCTGTACTCAATTAAGATTATTATTTTAAGCTAGAAAAAGGGTGTTTTATTAAAATTTGCTGTTTTTGATTAATATATTGAATTGTTCGTTTTCTTCATTTTTTATTATCAGAGCTGTAATCTATGATTATAAGCCCGACAGAATAAATTTTAAATCAAGGCAAATGCATTACATATATCTTAATACACTATAAAAAAGTATTTTTTTAATAAATAGAATATAATTTCACTATTGTCTCTAGTTATAAAACGAATTCACAGTACAGTCAGAATACAGAAATGCAATCATGGTTAAACCAGCTGTGAGATTTAATTAAAGCAGCGATCCAATTTATTGACATGAAAAAGGTAAAATACTACTTACTCACTTTGGGTGGAGATATCATAACTTCATTTGTTTTACAACAGCTTTTTATAATCCAACCGTAAGAAACAATGTCATTAAAGCGAAATCTTTACCTAAAGCATCTCCTCCATATCTAGGCTGAATTTATTTTACAACTCTGAATATGAAAAAGATGCATTTGGTATTCGGATATAACATAAAATTATCAACAGCGAATACACACGCAACTATGCCCGACTATGAACCGTTAGCCGTTGAACAGCGTGGGTCACGTGATAGTAATAGGATATGGGTCGTGGGGGAGAAAGACAGAACACTCAAATAGACAATATTTTTGTGAAAATTGAGCTAAGTAGGATCTAGCTAATCGGGAGGATTGAGGCGAATTGAGGACATAACAAATTATTGTCTTTAATGAGTATTTTTTGGCGTAAAAGGATTTAAATCAGCCGATAAGAAATTTAATCAACAAAGGAGTGTTAGTTTTAATCAATAGATTTAAGCGTGTAAAAAACACTATTTCAGAACCTTTCACAAAACATGAATTGTTGTCATATGCAGCGTAGCTATGTACTATTTAAAAAAAAAAAATAGAACGATTACAGAAGAAATTAAAGCACTGACCACAAACGGTCCACTGAAAATCAAGAAGAGTCGGATGAGCAAGAATGATGCGCATGAGATCTTGCCACAAGTCAGCTACCGGGACAAGTGCCTTGAGTTACGGTTTCCAAAGAGCTCTTTATCCGCTATATCTGCTCTATGATTCAAATTTATTAGAAACCTCTTAAAACCATAAAAAGTATCATTTTAAGTACGTTCCTAAAATTTGAAATGTGACTTTTAGCAGTAAATGAAACAATACATTGAATCAGCTATTTTAATTCTTTAGAACGAAGATTTAGTAGAGAGAACAAACCTTCAAAAAATCAACTAACGTCAAAAAGTACCAAAAAGGGAGCTGTTTATTATTTTATCCACTTTGACAAACGCAAACTTTCGAAATTGAATTACTGTTTATGTCACCTTTATCCTTTATATATATCTTTGCTGTTAGCTTTCTGATTCTGAAACGAGCTAGGCTGAGGAGGAATTTAAACTGAAAAAGTAGCCAATAAAACTGTATGATGCTGTGATATATTAGGGCAGCAAATCTGATAGAAAGAAAAAAAAAATTTTGACGTGGAAAATCTACCCCGTCTTTTAAGCTGATTGTCTGTGAAAAGTGAAAAAACTCTCCTCTGGATAAGTCTCAAAGACTTGGATTGCATTATGGGAAGTCAGTTGCTTTTCATGTTTCATTTCAGCTATGAGAAAAGTATTTTTAAACAAAGAGAGTGGCATCAGGTGTAGAAAGTTTAATAGAAAGGAAACGAGGAAACGGTGATAATGGTAAACTTGTTTACCTTTTAAAACTTTCTTGCCTATGTGTTTGATGATTTGAACATTATGAGCTTTAAAAGTCATTGTATGGTCAACTTATAAAAGTATATGAATCTGTCTAGACGTTTTAAAGTAGATACCTTTCATGACAGTAATCTAAGATCAAAAGAAGACTTTTTAATACAGATTGTTCTAAATCAAAATAAGACTTTTTAATACATATTTTTTCTGTCAAGATAACGTGTTAAGCACTAATATAAATTAAAAAGCAACATGTTATGTATTACTGCAATTTAAAAGTTAAATTTAAGTGTAATATGGAAATTGATAATGAAACAGTTTCTTTTATCGTTTTCCAGGTAGTATAGTAGTGGCTGACGGACCATGTATAATAAGTTCGATTATTCAAGGATCCCTTAGAAGTCCCCCTCGGAGGGCATTACCCTTACAGGCCTAAGACCCTAGTGCAATCGGTGCTTAAACCACAAACAAGCAAACACTCTGGGGCCGGGTTCGATTCACGGTTTGAGTGTTATTGCGTCCGTCAGTTGAGTGTTATTACATCCGTTCCAACATAGGGGACTTTCGTTAGCTGCTTACTAGGTATTTTCCATCTCAAAATGGCCAACACTTCGGGCCTTTGTATTGGCGAAAGCCTGATCAGCAAGTGTCCGCTGTTGAAAATAATTCCTACATCTCTGATTTGAATAAATGTAGAAGAAAAGAATTTCCAAAAACTTTTAAATATAACAAATAATAAAAGTTAGATTATAATATATTAAGAATGCAATGACTGTGGCAGGAATTTGATCTAGAAAAGTCATTATATGAAGAAAAAACTTACTTTATAGTGACATTTTACAAAACAGCCAACGAAAATGTTTATAGGGATTTTAAAAAATGTACTGTAAAAAGTACAATTTTGCTGCAAAATGCTATTAAAACTTGAAAAAAAAAATATATCCATAATATGCAAAGGTTTGATATTCTTTTTTTTCACTGCTTGTATGCGAGCAAGTGAATTTGATATCACTTAATAGTTGCTCAAAACTGAAAACAAGTATAAATCAAGTTAAAAACCCATCCTGAAAAGTGAATAACACGAAATATTTTGAAGAACATTTGTTTGGTTTTCAGTTCTGTGGCACACGATCGGCGATTCGATTGACCGCCATGATAGTTAAATCGAACAATGGCAGCGGTTGCGATTTTTCAGCTTCGGGCAGTGCATTCAGCTGTTCTTAAGATATATTTGATTATAAATAAATACAACGACATTTTTAGTTTAGTTTTGTCCATTTAACAGTTGTGTTTCCCCCCCCCCCCCCTGCTTGCAACGAAGCAAGTTTTACAGTGAACAGAGATTATTGTCCGATATTCATGCAGCGGACGAGTTCATTTCCTTCTAGTTAGAAACTGCGCATGTGCTTATGAGAACAAAACGGTTTTCAACCCTCAATGTATAATCTTTTAACACATTGTGTCTGAGAACATAAAACTCTGACATTTTGACTGTTTTGATTTGCGAAGAATAAATTTGATTTCAATAAAATACTTAAGGAGGATACAGTTAGACATCTTTTACTTTTTTAGCACATTATTTTCAGAATTTTTTAATTAGTACTGACATCTACAGAAAACTGCACAGTGTGATGAAAATATATCGATAGAAAAGAACATCTGGATAGACTGTCTAAATGGCCATAGCGCTGTAAAACTGCAGACGTTATCGTCGTTGCATTTAACTGGCAGCGGTCCATAGAGTCGTCAAGCTGGTTGTGAGGAAGCTGTGCCAAAGAGTTCTTTAGCTGTTTGGCAAGCCGATTGGCGATTCGATCAATCGCCATGTTGTTGGTAGTCAAATCGATTGACAGCAACGGCTGAATCTTTCCTGCATAAGCAGTGTATCCATCTGTTCCATATCGATGCGGTTGCGCTTCAAAGGGTTAACTGGTTTTACAGCGTAAGTTTCATATCGCGTTACACCGCAACTTGTTAAACCTATTTTACAGTAGATATTTTAAAAAGAGCAATATTTGAGTTTAAGTGATAACGTATTGTTTTTTTCTGTTCAATACTTGCCCCAGTTTAACGGGTTATGGATGAACGGAAACAAATTTAACGTATTTCAGTATGTATAGAAATGTTACTGCGGATGACAAAAAGGCTGGCCAAAGTCGGGAATGGCAATGATCTCTCACTTACACGCTCTTTCTATTATGAGCGTTTTTTCCGCGGTTCCGACCGGAGACATAGGAAAACAAGGATACTTCTCCTTCATTTATGCACTCCACTAAGGTAGAGCCTCTCACTTATGCGCGTCGCAAGAGAAATGTTCCGAGTTCCAAAATTTGATTTTTCAAGTAGACAGGTATTGCTTATTGCAAAAATTTTACCTCTTTTTTAAATCAACATTCTATATTAAATTATTTTGTGAGAAAGTAGAAGCAAAATTAAACCAAATGTGGGTCAATGATCTCTATTTTCCTGGTGTTCAACAAAGATAGCATAATTCCTTTTTTAAAAATTCATTGCATTTCGAAATATAACTTGTTTTACATTTTCCAGTGCATACATAGTATTAATTAACAATATGATATAGCTCAACGTACTGATATTTCATTTTTACGTTCGTTTCTTGTAGATTTTCGTTTATGTGCGTCTCTCACTTAAGCGAGTTTTTCTCGCTGTTCCTTGCGTCTAAGTGAGAGATCACTACATTGAGCGTAGTTTATTACTTGCTAATTCCCTTATATGAATCCTTATTTTCGCAAAATGACCCCCCAAAAAAATGTGAGCCACCCTAGACAATGCAAAACAATAGGACAATGTTAGGCCTATAGTGAAAGTGCTTTCAGTAATTATTCCTCAACAACAAAACTGATCATGACCATTTCGCTTTAGTACCATTCACGCCATGGCCCCTAACACTGTGCCAAATTTGGTCAAGATCACATATGTAGTTTGAAGGAGTTAGAGCACAAATGTTGGGAAAATTCAATCACTGAGGTTAGTTCCACCTTTGGCTAGGCTCAGCAACAAACATTATTTTAAATGTAAACAAGGCATTAAAAATTTTACTTAAATGAAAGTAGCGGTATATTGACTCAAATTCTTGTGGGTTAGCTCAAAAATACTAATGTCCTTGATGATAGTATATTTTTTGCCTTACGCGTGCATAGCGTCAGTTAAAAAATGCCGCTTGTTTAAAAATATTTTGTGAAACATTTTCGAGCATGCGTTATTTTTATGATAACAGAGATAAACCATAAGCAATATCAGTGACTGGGAATGATCACGTGCACCTTTCTCAAAATATGGTTTATGAATAATACTTCCATGTACACTCTAAAAAGTAGGTCGATTGATATAAAAATCTAAGTAAGGTTAAACCTTGTTATAGCTTTGAAAACGGTTTGATTTTATAGATTAACCAGGTCAAAAATTGAATAAATTTCCGCTTAATGAGAAAATTATACTATATCGATAAGATTTTAAGCACCGAGATAAAAGATTTTGATAACTTCTAACAGGTAACTTGCACTAGAGATGAGACGGGCTCAGCCCGAGCCCGAAAGCCCGAGTCCGAGCCCGGGCCCGAACCGGGCTCGGGCTCTGTTATTCACAATTGCGTTCGGGCTCGGGCTCGTGAAAAATTTCTCCTTTATTGGAGATACTCCTTGAAACAGATTTTAAAAAGTTATTCATGAGGAAAATAAAAGTACAGTCAACTCCGGTTATAGTGAACCTCTAGGGACCATCCAATTTCGTCCACTATATCCGAAGTTCACTAAAGCCCAAGTGTTTTCATGATGGATAGAGATACTGTATGTGAATCGGGACTAATGGTTTGCATTCACTATAGCCGATGGTTCACTATAATCGGAGTTGACTGTACTTAAAAATAAATAGTGGCACTGGCGTCTAGAAGGTGCGTGAAACTCTTTGGATATTTCAGAACGGCGGCTTATATTCATTAGTTAGTCATGAGATCCGACATTATTTAATAAACATGGATATATAAAGAATTAGAAAGTGCATTGAGAGTTTGCAACTATATTTGTCTTTAATTTGCACAAACGGCAAAATTCATTGTATTCCATCTATGAAGTAATTGGATATTTTTAATCTTTAACTGAAATGTCGGGCTCGGGCTCCGACTTAAATAATATTGCTCGGGCTCGGGCGGGCCCGGGCTTCAAAAAATGAGCCCGAACTCATCTCTAACTTGCACATATTGGAAGCACTTCATTTTTCAGTATCAAATTTTCAATGTGTTATAAAGTTATTAGTTCAAATATTGAATTTTTCTTCAAATGCAAGAGATTAAAACTTTGACATTTTAATAGATATCTAAAATCTAAAATTCATCCTTTATAAAGAATTGGATATATATTCGTTGAGGCAGACAGCATTGCGATTCTGTGAGATTATAAATAAAAGCTTTTAAAATTTTACTAACAAAATAAATTATATTTTCTTGATCTCCAAATAAATTCTGATTAAATAGTTGTTGAAATGTCAAAGCATCACAAACACGTTAGATCCAGCTCGTTTGCCGGTTGATCAAAACCAAATATTTGTTTGAGAACCTCAAAAAATATAATATATGTATATGTATAATAAATAAATTTAAAAAGCATTTTTTTCTTTAGTTATTTATGTGTGTAAACAATTAGCTCTGAAAATGATTTTTCACAAAACATTCAATCTATTTGAGGGGAAATCGCGAACATTTTCAAAAGAATATCTTTTCTCGATTTTGAAATTTCTAAAGAAATACCGAGAGAGATTAATTGACCGAAATCAATCAACAAGAAATTTATTCACGGCTTTCATCTCGTTTTAATAGATTTCGCGCCAATAACCATGCCGCACCTGAAATAAACAATTGGCATCACGTGACCCGCAACCGAATCGATCCCACTGCCATTGGCCTGGAGAATAGGAATTGGCGGGCATTCTTTTTCCCGCGGGTTTCCATGGCAACCGGGGTTACAGAAGACAAGCGATGTTAGAGAGAGGGGATGAGGTGTATCAATTGCACGCCGCTATTTTAAGATCCGCGAACTCCCGTCTGGGATGAAAAATCCGTGGTGGTGTGAAATTTCAAGAGTTTTGTTTTTAGTTTTGCATTGTTTCCATGTCCCACGAGCTTCGTTTTGTGCCTTTTCTGAATGAATGCGACATCTTGCTCAAATCTGATTGTTTAAGAAAATTCGGAAGGCTTTTGTTATTTTGAAACGGATTTATTTAGAATTATAAATAATAATAATTTAGATTTCTTTTTAATTAATCATTTTAGTCTCAGAGATGCCAGCCAACTGGAATCATAATATTCGCAAATGTTTTTCCGGTGCATTTGAAATATATTTGTAATTGTATATATATACAGGGAGATTCCAAATTAGATTGACAAATTTCTAGGGGGGGGGTGCAGGCTACAACAACACGGCTCAGAATCACACAACAATGTGGGGTAGGAAACGCAATCTTCGTGTACCTGTTAATAATTACTTTAGAAAAAGGGTTCAAACAATAGTGAACTTTCCGACCACGGTTTTTCAAAAAACAATGCATCTTTCACAGATTGTACTTGATAAAAAATTGTTCATTCAGAAATTATTTTTTATTACATTGGTGAAATTCTCGTAGAAGAGCCCGTTGTCTATGAAACTAATAAATATGTCTCTAAGAATATAATATGTTGTCTATAAGAAATAAGATGAACTCTTCAACACTCCTTCCAAAGTCATTATTATCAGGTACATGAAGACGAAGTTTCCGACCCCACATTTCTATGTGATTCTGAGCTGTCTTGTAACCTACACCTCCTAGAAATTTGTTAGACAGGATTTTAGTGTACATCTTCTATATTCTTTACGTTTAATTTCTTAAATTTAAGGTTTGCTCCTGTGACATTATTACTCCCAAAGCACATATAAAACAAAACGATTACTGTACCAAATAAAAATTATTAAAGACCACGGTTAATTAATCAGAAGATTTTCAGTGGGACTTTCCAAAAAGTTTATTTAACTTTGAAATTCTGTTTCGCTTGATAATTAAACATTGTTTCAATTAACATTCCGAAACCGTACCTTGTTACACCTTCCCTTTTTTTCGCAGTATTTACAATTAACAATGCAAGTTTGGATGTTTCATTCATTCCTAAACTTTGTTCCATGGGAATGTTCATTAGTAAGACTTAAACTTAGTAATGAGTTAGAAATGAAAAAAGTGTTTAACTTTTCAGCAGATAGTTTTACTTCCGAATTCTATTATTGTCTTTTCATCGATTTTGACACATATCGATTAAAAAGAAGTATTGTTCGGATACAGTACTATTATATTTGTTTTTATCAACACTGGTTCTGTTATAAGTAGAATCATATCGTTTATAACAAAATTTTAGTAATTTAAATGCACTTATTAATATTTGTGAAAGGGGACGGAATCAAGTGAACGTTCAAGTCTCGGTAATTGCAATATAGGTTGTCTTGCCGGAGAAAGGAAAAGAGAAATTTTTTGTGTAGTAAATTTTATGTGTGACTTCATATCAACGCGGAATACAAAGGCTAGCTTAATTACAAATATGTTTGTCTTACAATTTTTACCTTTAATTTAGGCTTTTCCTTGAAAGTGAAGCAAACAAAAAAAAAAAATCCTTTTTTATGATAAAACTTTATAAAATGAAAAAAAAAAAAACGCTGAGAAAATTTGCTTTCTGTAAAACTGGGAAACATATAAACATATTGTTTCCACATGGTAAAGTATTCCTTCCAGGAAAAAAAATTATTTAATTAATATTTTATAACACATAATTTCTAGAACAAGTATCCAAAGTTATAGCTCTAAGGACTGTAATGAACAAAAATAACACCAAACAATTTTATGAAAGCCTAAACACAAGTCATTAGTTCATTAAAAATCCCATCATTTTTTGGTTAATTTAATATCTTAGCAGAATTACTCATCGTTTCTTTTTGAAACTATCGCATTTGCTTAGAACGATTCCCAAAATGAAAACCAAATATATATTGCAACTCCAAAGATGTTTGTACACAATTTCCCGCACCCCATCTACCGCATTCTTTCTTCGTGACAGAAAACTCATTAATTTCCAAGACAGCCAGCACGAGTCAGATATGTAGGGAGTGGAGAAACTAATAGACATTTTTTTCGATCTCTCTCCATGGTGCGCGCAATCTTCTAAATGCAACCAGAAGAGGCATCTGTCGGAATTCCTCCCATTTTGCCGGGTCGTGAATCATTGATAGCGGTATCTTTTTCGAAAATGCCGCTTGAACTACTATGCAGGTATCCAGTGAGGGAGAAGAAACCTGCGCGTCCCTGTTCCATGCAAATGCAGAACTTGAGAAGGATAGCTTCATAGAAAAGAACGCTATGAACGGCTGACGTATGTCCTGCAGCAGTGTGTTACCTCTCTTTTCTTATATAGATCGCTTAGTGCAGGCAAGAAGAAAATTCGAATCTTTCCGAAAAGCATACGGAATCGGGCGGTCATTTCTTAAGATGTGCTAAATGGTAGAGATTGCGGAAATTTTCCTCATAATTTTATTTTCGCATAGCTTTTAAAATTCCTGAACGCAATAAAATAATTTCGCATTTCTCTGGTCAGGTGAGACAGAATCAAACCAATTAGATAGCTACAACGGTCTGAAATTAATTTGTTTCTTAAATGAATGTCAATACCATAGATATAAGAATCACTAGATCAAGTATGTCAAGTAATCAAAATGTAAGGTAAAAAAAAGGATGGTTCAGAAAGTAAAGTAATAAGCCCTTTAACCAAAAAGTTTATTCATAAAATCCAAGAGATAGCACGAACATAGCAAGGCATTTGGTACAAACTGTTTTAGAAAATAGCTTCCAGACACATCCAAGCATCTGTTCCATCCGTACACGAATCTATCGAAACCGGCGCTGAAGAAATCAGAGCTCTGGTCACTGAAACAATGAACGACGACATCCTGAGTTGCAGCACATAATAAAGCAAGGTGCTTCTTCAACGGTTCAAAGAGATGGAAATCACTGGGTACGAGATCCGGGTTGTAAGGAGGATGTTACAATACACCACAGAGCTGTAGCCAAGCACGCGGAATCTAATGGCCATCTAATGGCATTTGATTGCTGTGATCGTCTGTTGTACCTAGACAGGGAATTTCATTTGAATCCGTGGGAAATATGGTCACCCGTGATAGCTCTTGTTACCTTAATTTTTGAACTATCTACATAGATACTACTACGATTTCTGGTTCTCATAATTTACAGGGGACTTCAAGCCACTGCCCCACGCTTCGTAGGCACTGGCGTCAATTTGTGAGAAATATTGAAGGGGACAGACTATAGTAGACCAGTAAGGGTCAGAAATTTTAGAATTAAATACTTCAATATGGATATTTTTAACAATTCTCGTTTAAATTGAAAACTGTGTAAGCACTTTTTCTGCAAATAGGAAATTACATAACTCTAAAATTATAATACATACAGTAGGAGTTGGTATGTTGTAAGCTTTTGACTCTGTTAAGGCTCCCAGAGTTTGCACTATGAACATTACATATATATAAGCAACAAGACATATTCTGCTCAGTGGCAGATTAAAAAAGAATAGCACAAATGCATTTAAATTTACAAAATAAGTCAATATTTTATAGTCTAACCTTAATACGTGTGGGGGCCCATTGGAACCGCCAATTGTTATGCTAAACATGGTCTGTTCCCTTTTTATAAAACAATAAAAATTCTGAAAAAGGGGCATTTTAAAAATTACTATAAGGATGCAGAAATTATGAATTTCATGAACCCCTCGACATGCTAAGACATTCACATGTTTTACTATTCGCACATATATTTTATTCCACTCCGAATATCACTAATAAATATCTTTTGAAATTTTAAGGTGAAAATATTGGGGGAACTCAGCTCCACTTAAAAATATATTCGAATCACTAAAGCCCTTTAATCAATATGGAGTCGAAGTCAGTATTCAGGGTTATGTGTGAGATCAAACGCTGCCTGATAGCTTCACTCTAAAACAGGTTTGACTGCGAGCAAAGTATGTGTTAAGCAAAACGCAGCCTGGAACTTTTACTGTAAAACTAGTTTAACAGCAAGCGTTGTGTATACGTGGCAAAGTAAAGAACGTAATGGCTTTTCGATCGGCATTGATTGGTAAAACTCAGTTAATTCAGTGTTTTAATCTTACTCTCATGCAGAATGACTATTTTTATTAGTCTTACTGACATGAGTACACATTTTGGCATGCGTAATTTGTTGCAAACAGAAAGAATTTATTTGAAAGTTGCTTATTATACGATAAAAATGTTAGAGCTTTTTTTTTTTAAGTATTGCCTAAAATATTTTTAATCTTTATTTTTCCTCTCAAGAATGCTTCTTTCTTGAAATAAAATCCTGTTTACACATTTTGAATTTCTATTTTAGTATTTCTTTCATTTTGAAAATGTAGTTGATAAAAATGTAGCGGTTTTCGAATATAACTTTGACTAAAACTGCTTTTTTTAATGCGGAGCTCGTTTTGAAAGTTTATTCATTTAATGAATCGATTGAGTTGAATGATGAATTAACTTAACAAGAATCACAATACAGGATGTTAAAACTTAGTTTTCTCATAAAAATCTATACTAAAATCTTTCTCAATACATTTGGATGTCTTACTCATAAAATAGTTTATTTTTATAGTAAAACATAAAACTCGTCCACATGTAAAGTACGTATGAGGAAAAACGCAATTTTATAATGTAAAACTTTCTTTCATCTATTTAAAACGTGACGCTTTTACTAAAAATCAAAATTATATAAAAAGTTGATCTGAGTAAAGTAATTTTGAAGCAAACGTGCTGTTTAAAAAAATCTGTAATAAAACTTGTTTAACTCCAATAATAAGTGTTTGAAATAAATTACGAAACATTTAATTTAAAAAATACTATTATTTAACACAATATAAGTGGTTTAACAGAGTATTTTTCAGGCAAAATAAACTTCATCTAGGAAAAGCAACGGAACAATTTCCCTATAAATACAGTAACACAGATAGGGAAAGCTGCATTATTGTGGTGCACAGTATAACATAGAATTATTTTAATTCTTAAGAATGCCTTCAAGATAAAACAGAAAAATTTGTTTTAATTTTTAAATAGCAATTCTTGTTTAAAACTTGTTTAACAGCCAGAAAATTGTACTTGAAGTAAAATATAAAATTTGTTATACAAGAAGTAAAATTGGTGTAAAAACAAAAAAAAAAAAAAAAAAAAAAAAAAAAAAAAAATTATTGAGATTAAACATATTATGTTTGAAAAACTTTACAGCATGACGGTTGTAAATGTAAGCAGAATATTTCTGAAGCAACTATTAAAATTATGCTACGTATATTAGTTGTACCTCAGGAACTCATTTAGATAAACATACGACCTGTAAATTGAAATTATTTAAAACTATTTAAATTGCAATTTATTATGGCTGTGAGATAAAAGTTTGTATGAAGGCTTCATGAAATCGTGTTTGATTATTGGCTATTTATAAACAAAAATTCAATTCTCTCTTGAAAAAACTGCAAAGTAAGACTGCATGAATGTTCTGACTGTCTAGAAAACCACAACTAAAAAATTTCTTTTCGTTTTGAAATATTCTAAACCTTAAACATTAAATTCACTAAAAATTAAAGAATGGGATGGAAAAAGGAAGAAAGAAAACGTTAATTTATAACATTAATAATGAAACATGATTTTTGTAGCGTCGTCTTAGAAATCTTAAAATTCGTTGCATGAAATGTGTTTCTAAAATGTTTTAATTATTCATACTCTAAATTCAATTTAAAAATAAAATGTTTAAGTGAACGGACAGTCAGCTTCTCATTAGTTATAAACATTTTAAAAGTATGTTTATTTTCAAAATAGCGTCTATCGGGAAACCTTCACTGTAAAACTGGTTCAACCGCAGCAGGATTGTGAGATCAAACGCTGCCTGAAACCTTCACTGTAAAACAGGTTTGACTGCAAGCAGTGTATGTGTGAAGTAAAACGCAGCCTGCAACTTTCACTGTAAAACTAGTTTAACAGCAAGCATTGTGTATGTGCGGCGAAGTAAAGAACGCAATAGTTTTTCGATCGGCATCCATTGATAAAAATCAGTTAATTCAGTGTTTTAGTCTTACTCTCTTGTAGAGTGAATGTTTGTATCAGTCTTACTGACATGAATGCACATTTTGACGTAATTTTTTGCAAACAGAAAGAATTTATTTGAAAGTTGTTTAATATACGATAAAAAAGTTAGAGTTTTTTTTTATAAGTAATGCCTTAAATATTTTTAATCCTTATATTTCCTCTCAAGAATGCTTCTTTCTTAAAATTAAATCCGGTTTACACATTTTGAATTTCTATTTCAGTATTTCTTCGATTTTGAAAATGTATTTGATGATCTACCAGTCGCACATTTAACCCCTTAGAGGTCGTATTATTTTCAAGAAAGCGGTCATAAAAGTGTCTATTTTTTATTCTAAAATGTTTATAAAATTTATCATAAGATTATATAAAAATAAGTATATGTATAATATATGCATTCGTTTCAACGTTTTGGATACTTTGATCTAAAAAGAAATCCATTCATAAGAATTGAAATCCTCTAACATTTCTGGCGCATAACTTTTTAACTTTCCAGCCTGGAAATATCACCGGAGCGACAAAAAAGGGGGTTAGTGTTTGTTTGTGTTGTTTATGGCAATGTTACATATGAGGGATTGGGGATGCCTTGATAGGAGGACTTTCTAAGGGGTTCTATCGCGTATTTGCGTTTCATCTGGAGAAAACCGACCAAAATTCCAGAGCGTTAGATCGACAGCTGCGCGATGAGGCATGAATTAGGGACCTTCATACATTTCAGCCGTCTACCATTTCGAGTGTCTTATCCACTCGGACACAGTGAGGCGTGGCATATTTAAAGGGGGTGCTGAGGGGACCGGCCCACTCTCGAAAATGTACAACAAATATTAAACTGCTGTTTTAAAAGATTAACTCTAGTAAAGATGACACTTAAAATAAACCAACTTCAAGTCTTATTAATATTTAGTTAGGATACTTTATACGATTTTGAATGAATTCGGCAAAAATACTAGTTTCTAATTTCTCTGATGGCTGCAAAACAGTCGAAAGGCCTTATAGTTTTCAAACCATTTTAGATAAGAAAATGCCCCGCCCACCTCCCAACTTAAAAAGGAAAATGAATAAAAAACCAAATAACAGATTTGATCTCCTTTGAAAAGCCTATATACGCTACTGTCAGCAAAAACACGCAACAAAAACTAGTGTTAGAAGATTAAATAATTAAAACTTCGTAAAATAACGCTCATAAAAAGGGACTCATTGGCAGAAGGGTTGATTTGGGGGAGACAGTAGGTTCATTCTTCTTTTTTCTGCAAAAGAGTTCCACCATTCATACGAAAAGATAGTTTAAAACTAGTTAGTTCTAACTTTTAACGCAGTTTAATTTAAAGACAATAATTATTTATAACATCTAAAACTACCAACTAGTAATTGTAACCAAAAATCCAGTAACACATAAAGAAACTCCAAACCTTTTATGTAAAGTAAATAATCAAGTACAATCAGTAAACGTGTATGTATGCGAATTTTTAGATAGGCTTTTAAAGTTGTATGGCTTTCTACAGTATAACAAGAAAGCAAAGTTTAACGAACCATTTTATACTACACGGCAATCTGTAATTCAAATCCCAACATTTCGTCTGGAAGAGACTGTTCATTCCTTTAAAAAAATACGGGAATTTGGCTGCACAGCAAACACTGCAGTTTCACTCAAGCATAGGAAATTTGTTTCATCTTAGGGAACTAGAAAGAAAAATTTCTAAGTTCAGTAGGAGTCACGATGAATTTAAATAAGCAAATGTTGCTACGCAACAGCTTTTCACCTAATCATATTCAAAAATTACATATTCTTTTAGTACATTTTCTTACTCTGAATAACATTTTTCTGTTTCGCTTCACTACACTATATGAAAGCGTTATACAAGAACTTTTAGTGAAATTGGTAGTCATTAGGAGAGACTTGGTTTATTTTTCTGTATATTGATATCGATTGGATCTGAATTGTGAGTCAGCCGGGAGGAAAATTAGTTTTAAATTACGGGCTATCGTTTTCTTCATCACCCCTTTAAACTAACTAAATGAACTATTAGTAACTAACTTTTTACAGTAGTTATAGTAAGTAACCGACAATTTCTCATTAATTGACCATATATATTTGCCATTGTTTTTTAATAGTTAATTGATACAAAGACGTATGATAAAACATTGAAGGGTTTTGTCACAAACCACTGTTTCGAAGAAATGCTTTTATGTACAATCCATGCGGATATTTTTTCATTTTTATATCATTAAATTAGCAGGAACTTTAGCGCACTAAGAATTCAAATTCTCAAAAGAGAACTTAGGTTGACATTCTAGATGAAAGAAACTACATTTTTATTCTTTCAGTTGTTAATATTTATAAATTTTGTACCTTAACCTAATTTTGTAGTTCCTATCTTCCTGCCTGTGTGATTGGTAGAACATTTTTCGCAATTAAAAAAGGGTAGAACTTTTGTACTACCCTAAACAGGGGTGTCTTACTAAGAATATTTTTTTTTATACTTCTTACTTTACAAAGCTTTTAATTATTTTTAAATTCTAAATCAGTTTATTATAGATATTTTGAGGAGTGCTTTTCTTGATAATTAATGTCTATGTGTTTTAAAAGGAACCATACTTTTAAATTCTCTTCAGTCTAAATGGGTATTTCAGCCCAATTTTCCAAATTTAGCACAAGGCTAGGTTTCCTTTCAGAAATCTTTTAACTAAAATAGTTTCAGCGGACCACTAACTATGCGCTCACCGTCAACGGCGGTGTATTATGAGTTTATTTCGTCATTTGATCCATAAATTTTCAATGGATGTGACCCTAAGTATGATTTTCAGTTATTTGTCCTTGTCATTTGAATACGTTTGTGTAAATAAAACGCATCTCTACCATAAACAGCACCTTCTCTTGCACATATTTGTGTACTTATTCTTTCGCTTTGTACTTATACAGGTTAATTTTCCATTGATTGCAAACTGATAAAAAATACTTTAAAAAATGAAGAAAGTTTCTTTTCAAATATTAAATACCTTTACTAAACTGCAGTAAACCTGTAGTAAATTTTTATGCATATTTTTATGCTGGCTGTGTGCTCGAACAGCCAGCTGTGCCAAAAAAATGGCCTCTATATTTGTGGTACGAGATGAACGATTCGATATAGCGCTTCTTGCTGGTAGTTAAATCGGGCGATGGCAACGGCTGCTCTTTTTTCAGCATTGAGCAGCCTATTCAGTTGTTCTTCTGTATCAATGTATTTCCATCGTTTTCTTCCAGTTTTAAGCAGCTGCCAGTGCTGTTAAAAATCATCCTGACAGTTTTACAAATAATTGACAACTTTTATGGGAAATGATGTGCTACAAAGTAAAGGATTCTCGTGTAGTTACGTCGACCTCAAGTATTTTTATAGAAATCCGATTAATTATACTTGGCTTAAAATGGTCAAAACGTCAGAATTTTGTGTCCTGACGGCGAGGTCACCGCGAGTTAAAGTGTTAAAATAACAGGAAGAGAGGTTTCCTCCTTGGCCAATAAATCAGATGTTTTATTTCTAGAAAGTCTTACATGAGATGGCACCGATTGAAAGTAAACCTCATGATGTTGAGAAATATTCTTGAGGATTTCTTATCGAAAGCGAGGCTCAGTCTCCAACACTCTTCCAGCCATTCAGGTGCTGGATGGCACTGCGGCTATCTCTCAGTATCGAAATATCACTGCGAGAGGTTTCAAATTGGATAAATTTCACTCCTTCTTTAATGGTTGCACATGAGATAAGTAAAATGTTTTAAATAAAAAGATTGTTCAAAAGGTACAGACTCCCCAATAATGTCTCTTAAGGCTTTTAATTTTAAACTTATGTTTCCCATAAGAAAGCAGAATGTGTGTAGCTTATTCTAAACTGCAAACGATTTTATATTCCTAAGAGATTAGATTATTTCTATGCATTCCCCTAAATGAGTGACAGATACCAAAAGCATTGAACGAACCATAAAGCTTAACTTGACGTAACGTAACGCTTCAACACATGTAAACATTTACTGCTGTTAATTTTATACTAACGCAACCAGTAGGAGCACTCTAACAGTCTCTCATTCCGCAGGTGAACCTCAGTCGACGAGTGAAAATTTCGTATTCGCCTCGTTCAAAAGCGTCGACGACGAAATTTTCAAAACGCATTCATTGAGTCAAAGCTGACGAAAATGTGATGAATGTCGTCGGCAAACGGGGACTTAGTGATTTATGCTGGCGATGCATAGCTTTGGAGTAATTATTCATAGAGATTGTAATCGGTGTTGCTCTACCTCGGGAAATTTCATGTGACAGTGACCACGGAATGATAGATCAAGAATTTTATGTTTGAATTTCTTTAAAATTCGTTTTGATTTGGTTGCTCGTAGACTTAGTTCTCCACATTTACATTTCCTCGAGGTAACAATGGATCAAACTGCCACGCGCTTTTGATTTGACTGCATAAAATCGACTATGTTCGTTTCTGCTTCATAAATTTTTTTTTTAAATAATATGAAAGTTTAACATAACTAAAAATAATAATTGTAAACTTTCTACTCCAAAAGAGCGACACTGGCACTCCAAACCAGAGCCGGGGTTTGTCGAAAGTGAAGGGATTCTACAGACACCCAAGCCCATGTCGGGAATCGAACCCGAACAGAGAGTGTGAAAGAATGGTTCGTTAGACCCTACGCCGATCGGATTCCGTACGTAAATATTAAAAAGAACTGTTTTAACGTCCATTTTAAATCTCATAACAAGGTTGTGACAACCAATCTGTTGTAAAACCGTATTGCATTTCAAGATATTCTTAGTTTTCTTTTTTGATACCGAAGATGAAAGACTTTTTCAGCTAATCCAAAGAAAGGTTTTCATAGAATATATTATTCTCCTGTGAGTTTAGGAGTTAATAAAAACATTTTATTTATTTAATGATCTATGAAATCTTGTTTTAAAATAATACAAAACTGAAAATAAAAATTCATGTGAAAAAACAAGAATCAATTTTTCACATATTTAGCTGTAATTTCATTTATTAAAAATTTAATAATAAGGTTGTGGCATCAAATCTATTGGGAAAACGCATTGCATTCAAAGATATTCTTAAAATTATTTTATGCGAGACAATATTATGACATTTCTCCTAATCCAAAGAAAGTCTAAGAAAAATGAACAAAACTGATAGTAATATTTTTTTTTAGAAAACAGAAAATAGTAATTATTGTCGAACAACTAGACTCAAATTTCCACTTACTTAGCTGTATTTTCAGATGCATTAAAAATCTCATAACAAGCTTGTGACATCAAATCTACTGTAAAAACGCATCGCACTTAAAGATATTCTTTAAGTCTTTTTATGCGAGACCGAAGATTTAATGACTTTTTTTCTCCTAATCCACAGAAAGTCCTATCTGGCATTTCTTATTCTCCTGAGGGAAATATGTCGGCAGCTGTTTCACAAGAGAGAGAAGAAAAGCAATACTGTTTTTTCCTTCTTGTATAATTAAAATGCTTTTTTTTCGAGATCTTTCTTTATATTTTGATTTTTTTCTAGAAATGAAAACTTTTCTTATGCACTTCGTATGAATAAATGCTAACTTTAACCCTTTGAGGCGCAACCCTTTTCCAATGCTGAAAAAAGGGCAGCCGTTGCCATCGCTCGACTTAACTACCAGCAAGATGGCGGACGATCGAAACGTTCATCGCGTGACACAGATCCTTTTTTTACGACAGCTGGCTGTTCCCGGCACAGCCAGCTGTCGTAAAAAAAGGGTCTCTAGATCTGTGGCACGCGATGAACGTTTCGATCGTCCGCCATCTTGCTGGTAGTTAAGTCGAGCGATGGCAACGGCTGCCCTTTTTTCAGCATTGGGCCATCTATCCAGCTGTTCTCGCGTTCTTCCATTTTTCAGCAGATGCCAGTGCTGTTAAAAATAATCGTGACCATTTTTTATGGTAAATGACGTGCTAAAAAGTAAAGGATTCTCGTGGAGCTATGTCACCCGTAACTATTTTTATAGAAATCAAATCTATTCTTCGTGACTGGCAACAGTCTAAACGTCAGAATTTGGTGTTCCCAGAGCGGGATCACTGCGCATTAAAGGGTTAAAATTTCAAATGTAGTTCATATTTGATAAGTTTTTTACTGATTATTTTTCATCGGAGATTAAATGTAATGGATGTGGCTGCGCTTATCTGGAGTTAAGAAAATACAGTGATAAACTTACGAATTTTTTCTTTATGAACAATGAATGAGTGGAATAAGACACTGAGCATTGGTAGACAGTTCAAGTGTGATGGTCCGGGGTTCTTGTCTATCGCACGGCTGTATCTGCCTAAACGGTCTAGAGTAAGGGGCAGTTTTTTCAAATGCAACTTGTATACGCTTTAAAACCCTTTAAAAACGGCTTTTCCCGAGTCATACTCCCTTTGGCAGAAAACCCACATATAGCTTTGCCTTAACCACAAACCTCATAACCACTCTTTAAGAGCCATAAACTCAACTGATTTGCATATGGGGATAATCACCATTGAATATCATTGGTCACTGATCATCGCAATTTGCATATGTGGCAATAAATAAGTGTAATCTTCTCCACGTATTCATTAGTCTCAATTTTTCTTTTAACCCGAATTATTAAAACAAACACTCATTTAACACTAACTGGTATTAATAAAACTAAAGATAACCTTAAAATGTTCATATCTGTGATAGTGATGGAGCACATAATTGTAGAGAGACTCATCCTGAATTACAGAATGTTTCTATTTTATACTATCCATTTTATTTTAAAAAAAAAAAAAATCTATCTTAAAAATCTGTTGGTTTGCTGAATTTTCTTCTTCGATTTCAAATAAAAAACTGAAATTATTGTTAATTTAATTAATGAATTAATTAATTACTTTTCCCCAGTCCAATATTTTTCAGGGGGAATTGAAAACTCCCCTGTAATGATTGTCCGTTTAGTGTCAACATTTTTTGTCAGCTGAGTATGTCCAACGAAAATCCGTTTATCAAAACGATAAAAACCAATCAAACACGGAAATTTAGCGTTTTTACACGAAATTTCTCACTGTTAAAATATTTTCTTGGTTTTAACAGAAAATTACAGATTCTTGGAGAAAATGGACATTTTCCTGAAAAACAAGTCTAGAAATATCTTAAATTTTCACTTTTTTTTAAAAAAACTGTGTAATAATGTAAACCTTTGAGCTATAGCATCTGATGATGTGGAATTAAGATTCCTTTATTCATCAAATTCATTATAGCAAACGTAATCGCAACTGAATGTATTCACAAAGCATCTTTGTAGCAGACTGAAGATTTAGTGCCTTTTTTTTCTCTTAATCCAGAGAAATTCTTTCTCGTATATCTTATTCTCCAGCGGGAAATATGTCGGCAACTGCTTCGTATAAAAGAAAAAGCTGTACTCTTTTTTTCCCCTCACAATTAAAATACTTGCTGAAGAAATAGTTTTCTGTCTGTTTTGAAGATGATGACAAATTAGATAATAATACAACTAAGGGTTTCCTCTTTCTTGGGAATTTTTTCTCCTCTTCTTGTAAGCAAAAAATAATGATTTTGTAAGGCAGAATAGATAGATGTAAGCGTGAAAGAAACACCCCTTTAGATTACTCTTTATTTAAAGAAAGCGCTTTTTCATTTTAAAACTGAGGCAGCGGCGTCACAAGATGAATGGGTCATTTTTTTTTACTTTCATGATCCCTAGTTTTTTAAATGTTCTTCTTGCACTTCAATATTAAGAAATAAAACACATACGTATTTTTTTAAACAAATGATGCTTCTTATTCTTGATTTTTCATCGGAAATTAAGCATGATTAATGGATAGGAATTAAGTTAGAGTTTGTAAACTGCTTAGAATACGTGCGCAAAATGATAGTCAGCTACACTGAAATTGTAACGTTCAATCATAATTGCTTCACCAACGCTTTTTAACGACCAAGAATGTCAAACTTACGACTGAATACACACGTTCTTTTAAAAATGCAAAGAAGCAAGTTAGGTAAAGAATCTGTTTTTATATGAAATGATTGTTTTCATTGATATTTATTTAAATTGGCTATTATATAATTAGCTTATTCGTACCATATGACGAGCTGTACAGGCATTGAAATTGGATACCGCCTAGTTTTCGTATCTCCACTTATTAATAAAGACAAATGATAAAAACGCTTTATGCATAAAAAAAGGTTCATTTAGAATGCATTTTGTAAATATGCATCTTATTTTTCCCATGTAAACTAACTTTATTCAGATTGGATATGTTAACAGTTGATAACGTAAAAAAGATTAATTTATTTTACTATTAGGTGGATTGGTTAACTCATTGTGTTGTCTTGCCAAAGGATCGGGGTTCGATTGCCAGTCTATGAAAGATTGACTCCGGTTTCATCTTTTGCTTGGGGACTAAGCAGTGGGTGCTCTGCTTTAATTTCACTACCAGGCCGGGGCCAGGCCGGAAAATCGTAATATATATCAAGATAAAAATAAACGCTTTTGTATATTCATTATCATTTTCAACAGACCGGATAACCGACCTTGACGATTTATGATTGAAAATTTGCCAACCCCAATCTATTACACAACAATCCAAGCCAGACCAGGCGAACCAACCCGTCAGTTAGCCGGTGTGGAAGACCCTCGTGTATCATTTTTCAAATATTTTACAGTATGAGGAGGAACAAAAACGATACACATTGAAATTGCTGCCATGCAAAGGAGAATGGGTTGCAGTGAATTAAAAAAATTCCGATGCTTGCAATGTTGAATTAATTTCAAAATGTACCGTGCAAGGTATTTCTTCTTTTTGCACATATGATTTCAGAAAGTAATAAAAATTCCATTAACTTCTTACAGAGTTTCATGCTTCTCAACAGAAAACTCGACAAGCTATACTAAATTTATAAATATGCTTTTATTTTATTTTTTTATTCTTGATTGAATATGTAATACTGATTACACAGATATACAACAATTTTAGATATCGCCATATGATGATTATACATACAATAACATCTCTACCGCATATAAAAGAAAAGTATAACTGATGTCTTTAACCCGGCAGTTTACGTAGAGAGCATCTCTTTAATCACCTGAACCCGTGTCCGAGACCCCACCGTCTGTCCATGGATTTTGAAGAATTAACTGGTTTTCTATTTAAATTAGCATCAAATCCCAATTTAGGAGGGTCGCTAAGACATGGATGGGCAGCGCAATGTCTTGGCTCCGAAGCCGGCTGTTGCGCCCAATGCTTTATTTTATTAGGCTTCTAGCTGTCACACGAGGATGCAAACTCAAATTTAAATTATTCTCCAAATTCCAGAAGTAATATTAAAATTTAAGCGAAAAGCTTAAAATCTGGAGAGTAGTGTGGAATATCTATCAAACTAGGAGAATCATACTCAATTTAACCCCAAATCTGAATGGAAGAGTGGAAAAATATACACTTTGAATAAACCATTTTGAATTGCATTAACAGGACAATAAATAAGTATTCACTTCACAAGGAAGATATTTTAAACTTTTTCAATGTTTCATTGTATAACTTGGAATATTTATGCATTTTTTTTCATAGGAACAGATGAGAATTCAAATTTTCAAATCCTTTGACATCTTACTAATTATTTTAAGTAAAACGTAAAATGTAAATTAAAAAAATTACCGGTAGGAGACTAATAAGTTTATTAATACGATACCAATGAAAGGGAATATTTTTCATTTTGTATTTATAAGTAGGTATTGATTATAAGTTGCTCTTACTCATAATACGATGATTGCCACTTACGAAGACTATTTCGTATGGTTTTATATTCTGGGGGAAAGGGGATAAAATCTCATTCAAAACGCTTAGCAGTTGCTTATTTTAAGACGCGCAAGACTAAACTTTTGTTTCATGTTACTTTGCTTTTTAAAATGTACCTCGGCCGTTGATATGGTGTTCTTTCTTTTACTAAAACATCTAATTTGCATGCAAAATTTATTTAAACGAGCAGCATAGTGTAGAGAGAGAAGGAAAAAAAAACAACGTTTAACAAACTTTATAAAAGAGAAGGGGGGGGGAATAAACATTTTAGACCTAAGAAAAAAAACAACGTTGTGTATCGACGTCAAACTGTAGTTAGACTAAATTTCTTTCAAGTTAAATTGGCGCCTTGCAACATAAAAATTGTCTACTGCGTGATAAACTTTTCTTAACTGGGCTTATAAATCACGCTACCTTCTAGCGCCTTTAATCGCTGATGTCATGCAACTTTATCATTTACTAACAAGAATGGTTAATAATTTTCTGACATATCAGTAAAAATAATTTAGACGCCGTTACAATGCTTAAGATTATAAGTTATTGTTAATTTATTTTACTCGTGAAGCAAAATATCTCTATCTTGTGCCTAATGATATTGTTTGCGCTGCAATCTAGGTAATACCTTGGAATGTTTTTATGGAATACGCACTGTGCAGAAGAAATAAGATGAAAGAAATTTTAGTTTCTTTTTTTTTTCTTGAATTGCAAATGATCCACATAATAAGGGAACAAAAAAGTCTAGTTTCTAAAGCATTTATGGTATGTAATAAAACAATGGTGTAGATTAAAAGAAGCTGCAGTAGTCATGAAAGAAGCCGAGTTTGAGACTTAAACCTCAGTGCCATATTACCGGCAGGGCAAACGGGGCAACAGTCCAGGGCCCACAGATTGTAGGGGCCCAAAAATCTTACATCTTACATTTTTATAATTTTGCAGTAAAATTACAAAGGCTAAAATATTATAAGTTAAATGATTTTTTAAGTATAAAGTATGAACAATGAAAATATAATTCAAATTTATATTTGTATAAATTAATTTAAACTTATTTTTAATTCTTTGAAATACTCTATAGTCGATAAAGCATACCATCCTGTAGGAAAATAACTAACCACACTTTGTAAAGAGTATTTTTAATGTTAAAAAAAGCAAAATTTTTGTGTAAATTATTTGATATTTTAAAAAATATATACAAAAATGACATTTTACAAAAAGTGGTTGAATTCATACATGTTGGCAACTGTGATATAGCATTTAACTATCAGTTTCACTGACATCATGTACATATATTCATTTATTTCAGATTACTTAAAACAAAATTTGTGTTTTAAAGGGGTAAGAAATTTAAAACTTTCAGTATAATCCAATCAATCTGTTTTTTTTTTATACCTGTATGTTTTATAATGTATCAAGAAACATTTTACACGTATAATGCAAAAACATTCCGATGCAAAAGGAAGTTTCAAGCCCTGATTGGCGGTAGATGCAATAAAAAAGTACATTGTTACTTCCGCAATTGTACTGTATCGCTGTAAGTAGTATTTGTTATAAAAAGTCATTTACTTATTAATTTAGAATACAAATATTAAAATTTCGTCGACCCCCCCGCCAAACTCTTTTTTTTTCTTCTTTTTAGATGGGACCCCATCTTAGCCCGAGGTATTTTTCCCTGAAACATAATTTTTCTTCCAGCTTAATTTCTGACTCAATTGTCTCGTAACAATAATATCACCGTAAAGACTGGTAACAATGTTGAATTCACAGCATTGCCACCTAGTCCGTGAAAATAAAGAAACGTGATAAAAAGTTGAAAATTAAAATAATAATAAAATATTAAATAACTAGCTGCCAAGGCGACCAGCTTTGCCGCACCATACGCTACTGTTCAATATACTCAGTGCAGTGCTGGCCAAATTTTTGGATTCATTTCAACGAAAATCCTGTTTCTTTGTTTAACAGTATTTGCCATTTAATAAGATTAGGGTTGCTACAAATTTTGGGTGTCATGATAAAAGCTGATGGTGGTCATGGGGGCAAAGCCAATTACTAACATTGCAAGATGTATAAAAATATATAATTGGTGACATTTCCATTCATAAAATTATTATAAAAATACTGTATTGGGTGATAACATGTTGTACAAATTCCTGAAACACTTCTTAGTTGCAGCAGCTGCGGGGTTAATGTGCCAAAGTTAGCAACCTGGTGCTTCATAGTGCAGTTACATTATTTAAAACGTATCCTTGTATACAAAAATATAAAAGAAACAGGAAATGGCTAAAATATGCTTCAGCCCACTGCAAGGCATTTTTTTTTAAAAATGTACGATAAACGCGCTGTGAAAAGATCCGAAAGGTTTTACTTTTTCGCATATGCATTATTTTGTAATCTAGCTAATGAGTGACATACGTAACCAATAACGAATATGCTTGCTTCACTTGACGTCATTCAACTGTTAATTTGGATTTTTGCGCGCGTGTTATTGTTATTACGCTCATGTTTACATCTAGTTGTTGCCTTTACCAGCATAGAAATAGCGTCAATTTTGGTACCGCATACGCTAGCATTTTATATAAGTAGATTTTTGAGCAATATTATACAAAAAGCAAAAAAATCCACTGTATAAGAATTACAGAAAATAATAACAGCGTAATGTTTTGTATATTGCTTAAAAAATATTTTTTATTGCTCCACGTTTCTTAGCTTTTCGTCGTTTTCTTGAAGTGCTTGTAACCATTTTTCATAATTTCGGGACCTCCATTATTGGCTACAAGGACCCCCAGTGTTACGCGGGCCACAGCTTAGGAACCTTTGCTTTAACATATTGCTTTAAATTCTTCTATATTCTTACATTTTTTTAAATTATAGTCAAAGTGCATGTAACATACCAAGTGTTTAGGAAGAACAACCCTCTATTGCAATTCCTTAACTAAATTTTAATGAAAGTAAACGTTAGTTTCGCCTAAGTACTAAAACATCCCGTTTTTAACACTTTGACGTGCGGTGGTTAAGCTGTGAAACCACCATATTTCAGCACTTTCACTGCTGGTCTAAAAACAAAAAAAGTATTGTTAAATGGACCCAATGCTGAAAATGTGCAGCCCGCACAGCTAGCTGTATCAGAAAACTTCTTCAGCTCTGTGACGCCAGATGGGCGATTTGATGGACCACGATTTTGTTAGACAGTAGTTAAATCGATCAGTGGCAACGGCTGCATTTTTTCAGCATTGGGCAGTTTATCCAGTTAGTCTTCTATATTGATGTGAAAATGCTTGTACTTGAAAAAGTTAAAATAAAGCAAGAGAAAAAGTAAAAAATATATAAATAAATGAATAAATGAATAAGTAAATAACTGTTTTGTAAAAGAACTCAATAGATAAAATGTTTTCTTTTGAAAAACAACCCTTCCAAAACGCATTACTGCTCTTCATTCTACAAGTCATCTTTCTTTCAGCGTTTCCATTACATCACTTTCTCCTCTCCAGTGTGTAATACAATACTCTTGCTCTACCAAGCGCTACACTTCTCAGCCGTCTTCTATTTGTCTGCATCACTAAGCATCAAACTCAGTCGTCGGCCACCAATCATCTGTCCCCAAGTTTCGCGCTTCTCCAGAAACGCTTCTCATACAAAAAATAAAATTAAAAAAATAATGCCCATTTGTAACGCGCTTTCTTTTCTTTTTTTTTTTTTTTTTCCTTTTTAGGCTAGCCTGCCGTGTGAAGAAGAGCTTAAATCGCGTATGTTTTCGCATGTCGTAACGTTTAGGGGATCAGTGACATCGCTTGCGGATTATGACTAGTTTGCGAGTACGTGAAAGATAACAAATATGGCGATTATAAGTCTGAAGCACCGTGACTCACTTTCGATAGGAAGTTAACCCCTTTGATGCGCAGTGGTCATGAAACTATCTCTTTCCAGCTCTTTCAACTGGTAGTCGCAAAAATATGGTTTAATGGTCCCAACGCTGAAAAAGTATACCCGTTGCCATCTCTCGAGTAAACTACAAGCAACATGGCCATCGATCGAACTCCACATATCGCGTGCTAAAAGATCTAAAGTCCTTTTTATGACACAGCCGGCTGTGCAGGCTTCGTTAAACGGCTAACTCTTTCGCGACGGAATTCGCAAACGCATTTAATGACTTTAACATGATGCATTTCAAAACGAAAGATATCACTTAATTTTTTTAACCCTTTGAGGCGCAACCCTTTCCCAATGCTGAAAAAGGGCAGCCGTTGCCATCGCTCGACTTAACTATCAGCAAGATGGCGAACGATCGAAACGTTCATCGCGACCTAGAGACCCTTTTTTGACGCAGCTGGCTGTGCAGCACAGCCAGCTGTCGTCAAAAAAGGGTCTCTAGATCTGTGGCACGCGATAAACGTTCGGATCGTCCGCCATCTTGCTGGTACTTAAGTCGAGCGATGGCAACGGCTGCCCTTTTTTCAGCATTGGGCAATCCATCCAGCTGTTCTCGCATTCTTCCAGCAGATGTCAGTGCTGTTAAAAATACTCGTGACAATTTTTTTTTACAGGAAATGACGTGCTAAAAAGTAAAGGATTCTCGTGGAGCTATGTCACCCGCAATTACTTTTATAGAAATCAAATCTATTCTTCGTGTCTGGCAACAGTCAAAGCGTGAGAGTTTGGTGTTCCCAGAGCGGAAACACTGCGCGTTAAAGGGTTAACGTATCAAGGACTCTGTAACGGCGGCGTGTCTGCCAGGAAGTCAGTGCGTTTCTTGCTGGCTCGCGTACGTGTTACTCGGTTAGAAAGGGTTAAAAGCACAGACAGTTTTGTCCTACGTTTAATTTTCTGAAGATGCCCGTAGTGAAAAACGTACCATGTTAACTTTACGAGTAGCCGATAAATTTCGTTACAAACAACAACGGAAAAAATATAGGACTCTAAATATTATTTGTCAGTGTTGAAGCAATCAGATATATTTATAGGTAAACGAAAATAGTGGAATCAACAAATGCTAATGTAGTATATTTGCGACTGACAGTGAAAATATTAAAATTAGATTGGTTTTCTATTGACTCGCCACATATCTGGAGTTTAAATAAAAGCCAATGCTACTAGAGTTTAGTGAAGTTTTCTGCACTTAATATTTTCAGTAAATATGAGAAGAAACAATCTTTTAAAATTCCATTTAAGGGTGTTTGCTGTATTTTTCTTTTAGCATACACTTTCTACGGAAATTTTTACGGAAAGTATCCCAGGGCAACAACATGAAAATTATTTATCATTTAATTAACATTTGATAAAATGTATCTCAATTTCTGTTAAAAAACAAAAAATAATCGTATCGTCCGAAATAAAATGTGGTCTTGAAATATATGAGAGATTATTTTTCTGGTGAATTCATTTTGGGGATAGAGTGATTAAATATTCATAGAACCAATCGCAAATTCTTGTTAAAATTTATTACTATTTTTAATGTAGCACTAAGCATAGACAGTAAAAAGTAAACAAAAAAAATCAATATTTTCCCCCACGGTACTGTGAAACGTTGTTACACACACGGTATTATTTGGCAAAATCAATTTGATCCTGAAAATTCACATAAATTGTATTCTTCACAGATGTGTCCCCTTGAGACCGTGAAAAAAATCAAGCAACATATTAACAGGACGAAAGTTCGGAAAATACATCAAAAACGTACAAACGTTTAAAACGGATACTTAAACAAAAATTGAGATAAACAAAATGAAAGTCGTGAATAATACTTTTTAAAAATCACACACATGCATACAACATTTTGCTGAATCGATCTCATATCAGCAAAATTCGTGAAACGACTTTACGCATCAGCATGTTCACAAAGTTTTGTAAGTTCCGCAAAGAAATTTCTTGAAAGTATCCCTGATACATTTTATATTAAGTAATATTTCGATTATTTTATTTCTGACTAGTGTTTAATTTTTATTCAATTCAAAGGTTACGTAACGTATGTTATTTTCCTAGTCTTAATGACAGAAACAGGATCTGTCATAACTGCTAAAGCGGTCAAAATTCATTCAACTATCACCGATTTTTAAAAAATGTCTCTCCATTTATCATCCAGAAAAATAATGAAAAACACTATGGAAGACGTTTGGAATCCTTCTTGAAACTTTTCGAACAAAAGTACGCTGATCTTTTCCCTTTACCCTTTTGGCCCATCATTTTAATTTCTTTTATATCGCGAAATATAACCTTAATATCAATTCATCTCACTCATATAACTATTGGAGCAAAATTTCCGCCAAATTTTTCTTGCGCCGGAACATTGGCATAACTGCCCATGCTAGAAAGATTTTAGCCTGCTCTAGAAAAATTAGATTTTGTATTACAAAAATAGGAGAGCGATAAATATTCAAAAAGTCTACCCAGTTATGATACTGTGCCGGAAACATTATGTTAGATTTTGCTGGAAGAAAGATAGGCTGATTCTTTCCCTATTTTCCTGCTGTAGTTAATATGCATTATTATGCTTAGTATTTGGAAGCACGCTACGATTTTATGTTGATTGCACTTCCCTTACCTGTGTTTTCTGTTCGAAGAAAAGGCTTTTCTGTGATCGATTTGGAAACAGGCAAAGCAGGGTTCCCTGCCATCTTCAACGCGCCAATCGTAAAACCGCAATTTGAAGATGTTTCCCTCTTCACTGGAAGAGGGATCTTTATTTGATCAACTCTCTCTGAAAAGCTTTGTTTTACCACTCACGGTTGTATAATGTTAAGCCGCAATTGGCAGGCACTTAATCAATATGCAAACACTGTTATCTAGACAGAGGAAGGGGGAAAACTTCGCCCACTGTTGTTCATCAGACCTTCCATCGTTCTCCAAATCACCACCCCCTCAGAATGCCTGGCTTGCATTCCACCCATGCAAGACCATCATTAGCAAATTACACACCATCTGCTGTGTGACCTGTTAAACCTGCATCACCCACCATTTTTCGGCAGATTGTTTCAGTTGATATGTCAAAAAAATAGGGGTTGTGCATCGCCTTTGCGAATCCAACATCCTTGTGAAATAACCATAATCGAAAATATGATGTACAGCCCCAAGGCCCTTTGAAATCCACGGTGCTACTTATTTTGGTTCTTGTGATTATCAGAATGTATTCAATCACATGGGGATATAGGAAATGTTAATTATTTTAACATGACTGGCCAAGACTTTCGATTAACTCTCTTAACAAGAAATTGGCCAGCCAAAAGGTTATTAATCTACGATGCTCTAAATACAATTGGGACAGCTGATTAAAGCATTATATGATGCTTGCCGAATAGATTAGAAATAGAGTGAAGAGCGCTAGACCAAAAATCGGCCTCTCTCGTCCCGCAAAGCAGTTGGAAAGCTTTCACTTGTCTAGGAAAACCCCTACATAGAAATGATACAGAATATGCCTCGTCTCGCATAAAAGCTGTGAATTTATGTTTCGTCTCGCATCCATCCCTACAAAGATAACTGCTTTTGCATTGTAAATTAATAAATATAAAATAATTTTATATAGTAATATTTTTTATAGTAATATTTTTTACAGTCAGTTTGTAACGACAAACGAACTAACCGCAAATAAAGTTATATCCCTTAGATGTTAAACACAGGGTCCAGAGACTGTAGAGAGCTATTTTTAAGGATGAGATTTCCTTTCATTTTATAACTCATTTCCTTTCGTTTTTATAAATCGTTACATACGTTGCACAAATATTTTAATTTAAATATTTAATTTAAATATTTTATCTCAAAATTGTTAGTTTGACAACTTATATTTTTTAATTATGATGATTGAATTTACGTCTGCAAAATTATTGAAATAGTTGATATATGAGCGGTGATATATGAGTGGAAATGATGCTAAAATTTTAAAGAAATATTAAAAAGCTTTTATTGCCTGAAATTTTACGTCATCAGTTTTTTAGTGCAGCACATATATGCTACAATCAAATATTACTGAATTAACGCAGACAAAAACAATAATTACTTAGAAATATCTAGTCTTAAAAGAAGGAAAAATATTTTCTTTATTCACTTTCTTAACGAATTTTCACTTTTTGCTTTCATTTACCAAATTTTTTGCATTCATCTTGCAAAGCTCTTTAACTGCTTTCAAGAGGAAAACTCGTTTGGGACAACCTAACTGCTAATACCATGAAGCGCTCCACACTCCCGGCAATACTTTCCATTTTAGCACGAAAACATACCATATCTCCGAAACTCATTCAAACCAGGACTGTTACTTTATGAACCGTAACGCTAACACCGATCTCTCTTGTCGAACATATTGCAAGTGTTAGCTTCTGACCTCTCTTCCCGCCTGCTCCGGTGAAGGGGCCAGTGTTACAACTTTTCCAGACCTACAAATAGCATCTATTTCCTTTCCGCATGCCCCCTCAAGGCCGGTGTGAGATCGCATCACATCGCAAGGCCATCTCCGAAAAACCCCTCTTAGATTTTTTTTTTTTTTTACGTCTAGCGAAACCGAGAAAGGCATCTTCTTTAATCATACTTCATTAAAAGACGCCTCTTTATCTACCCAAGAGCCACCAAGTATTCATTTGGATGCTGAGACATCTGCCGGACCGGCAGCATTCTTAACAGCTCTTGTTTGTACTCTAAACTCATTGAAGACGGGTCTTGCTCTACTAACTCATCGGCCTGCCACTGAAGACTGTCCTTACGTCAAGTGAAGGATCACGTTTTAACGGTGATCTACTGCATGGTTTTTGTCAGCAACACACAATGGATTAATCGCGTTTTATTTATTTGCTGATTGTTTACTGGATTAAACAGAAACAGGCATAAGGACGACTGTTTCGTGGTATTTCCAAGTTAACTACAAATTGAAATTCTGTTCGTAGATGAGCGTTCGATTATTAGTCAATTTATTATCCATTTACTCGCTTAAGCTCTCTGTATTGCGTGGTATTTTGTCAACAGTGCCATTGGATTAATATCATTTGATTTTATTCGTGGATTGTTTACTGGATTAAACAGCAAAAGCCGCCAGAACGATTTTTTCGTGGTATTTCCAAATAACTACAAACTGAAGTTCTGTTCACAGATGAGTTTTCGACTAATTTTACCATATAAATTTCATCCATCTGCTTATTCAAGCTTTTTGTAAGAAACATTTGTATGTTCCAAAGATGCTTTCCTCAATCATTTACCTCTTGTGGCATAGTTTAGCTCTGAAAGAACAACTGAAGATTTTGTTGTTTAGTATGCAAATGATTGAAGTCACTTTACACTATATTTAATGAGAAACTTTAAATAGCTACTTTTACTTTACTGAAATATATGAACTGGTAGAGCAGATTTTACATTTGTATTTTGTTTTAGTGGAATTATACTTTTCTAATTTTTTCTAAGAAGGTTGCAAAATTTACATAATTTCATAGACTGCAAGAAATTTAATTTACTCAATTATAAATAATTACCAAAATCTTCTTTACAAACGAATTTTATACTTTAGGGAAAAAAAACTAAGAAATATATTATTTATTCTAAGTTATTTAGTGGCTTGCTGTTTGCTTTCAATTAGAGGTTTATTATGTTTTTGTAGAAAGTAGTTCCATTTTCTATACAAACCAGATACCAGCCGTTGTACTTTTAAAATATTTACTTAAGAAAGTATTTTTTTTTTATTTTAAACATAAATAAATACATCTTATTTTCACTGAAAATTGAATATGTATAATTTGTTAAAAATTTTAGTGTGTTGAAATCAAGTATTTAATGTTTTCATTTTCCTCCCATGCACGACATTCAATTTTCATCTAGTTTCTATCTAAATAAACTAATTTTTAGTTTAAAACTTAAAACTATAAAAATGCATTATTGGAAAATTATTCATTAAGAACTACAGCACATTTTTAATGATTTCGAAATAGTTTTAGGACTTTCTATTTATAATATAATATGAAATTTTTAGTTCTCACCCCATTTTTCAAAACTGCAGTTCGCTGAAGATATAAATCTCGAAGTGGAAATGAGTTATAAAAACTGTGAAAGGTGGTTCGATACAGCTCTCAATAAATTCAATTAAATGAGGAGCGATCTCAAGAATGAAAACTTCCAGCCTTTCAATTAATCGAAGAGTTCCACGTTTTTTTTCTCCCAATTAACTTCAGCCGTGATTAATTCAGTTCCAAGTTTGGTAATAACTCGGTTTTAACTTCTTTTCCCCGGTAAGTGAAAGCAACTAATGGTTGCAGTTAAGAAGATTTTTACTTGCGAAATAGAGTAACACGAGGGCACGCTTCACTTTTTAGCGGATATATCTTTTCTTGGAACCATTTTGTTATTTCTCTTTCTCCGGGCCTTAAATTATCCCGTGGAATGGATGCCTTGAATATCCAAGGCGGCAGTGCAGAATAAAATATACGAACGTCTGAAAAATTTCTCTTCCTGAAATAAATAAAAAAAGTTAGATCCTAGCCAGTGAATAATGCATTACTGCAGAGGAAAGTTTAAATCCTTGTAGACGCATAAAAAAGTAGAAGACTCCTGTTCCTAGAAAATGGAATGTCGAGTTAACTAAAAACAAACTTTTCCTCTGATTTTCGTTTGATAAAAAAAAGAAACTATATTTGATAGTTAATGAATTAGCGAACTGGATTGGTTGTTTTCAGTTAAAAGGTAAAAAATGAAGATGTGACAAGTTGGTTAATCTGATTTCCTTTCTGTGATGTCACTTTGATAACGCCAGTGCAAACAGCTTGAAAGTATTTCAACAGAACTAAAAAAGCGAAAAAAAAGAATCTCTTGGGATGTATTTGTTTAGAGAAAGGCTTAAATATATTTTTAGAGCTTTTGTTTCTTTTAAGAACGGCACATAGGTATTGTTTGATGATTAAACAGCGGATTTTGTCGTATTTACTTTGTAACGATGGCAACGTGCTTGAAGATTTTGTCTTTTGCTACTGCAAGAAACTTGTACAATTTAGGAACAAAATCGCTGTATTTGTTCAAGTAAATATTTATTGTAGTGTATCCTGTGAAATACCTTAATAGAATTAAATGTCCGCAAATTATTCGTAAAAAATATTCAATTATTCGTTCATTACTTTCGCTTATGTTGCTAACTCACTATAGCGCGTTCTGAAGATTTGCTTCTTGGGAGTTTTCGAACAAGACATAATTGCTGCTTTAGTTCACTATTTGGAATTATTGCTCATTACTCAGAAAGTTTCAAAGAATTACTTGGACTACCATAGTGTTTTGAAAAGCCTATCCTTCTAAAGAAATTCACTCGTGAAAGCGACATTCTGTCTCGGTTCCTAGAAGATCACCATGGAAATGTCTACTTCGATGTTCTTTGCATATTTACTCTCTCTTGCTGTGATGCCGCACTTGACGCATGGCCTCGATAATACATTTGTAAGTGCGCTGGAATTAACAGTAGAAGAGCCATTTTTGTGTCCGGATTTTGAGTGTGACAGCTCAGAATGTCAGCATTTGGTGCGCTCGGGTTTGTGCGATGAAGTCGTGAATGGCACTCTGGGAGTGACTCGAGAAAACTGCGGCTGTTGTTTCCTCTGTGACGAAAATCTAGGTGAGTACTTCTTTTTCTATTTTTCTTTCTAACGGTTCGGTCAGTGGCCTAACCACTGTTGTGGGATTGACCGCTACGAGGGCCGCAGATGTTGGTCATTTCATTATGGGGCGCCTAGTGGGCATACCAACGTTGGCCGTTATGAGCAGTCTCCTAATTTTGAACTAATTCCAGATGAGAGATCTGGGTTGGCACACACAGAGATATTGTTTGAACATGCAGGAAATCGGGGCAACGGCAAATTTAACGTGCATTAGCTCCCTTCAGCCTACACAGCTTACAGCAGTCTCCGTCGGGAGAGGAGTTCACCCTCCCAATCACTGGCCAAGCCAGTGCTACTTCACTTTCGGTAATCTAATGGGAATTAAGTTTAATCGACCGATCTGCTGCCAGACTGAGTACTTCAAAATTATGGCGTGTTTTCTTTTATCTTTTTTTAACAATTGATGCACAGGCTTTATAGAGTTCTAGGCTCTTTTGGTCGTTATATCAGTTGTTCCTAATTACAAGCTCCTTATTTATTTCTAAGCATATAAATTTAGAGCACAATATCTGGACGAACACAAAAAGTTAAGGGAATAGAATGGCAATCAAACCCATGACCGTACTCTTAAGCAATTGGCATGGAGGAGAACAAGACCTTAACTGTCACGTCAATCCACACCCTCCCCCCCCCACACACACACGCACAGCTCAGTTTGTCTGTCTGTACATGCTGCAAGTGACGTAAATATTCATCGACTGCAGCAAAATTTATGTAAGTCATTTCTATGTAGTGTACTATGAGCATTATTGAAAGTAGTGTGCGTAGCATGTATAGTTCTTTCACAAAGAGGCCCAAAATCTTTCCAATACGTTACACTCTTCAGGAAGTCATTTTTTTAAGTGCATTTTATAAATATTCACCTATATCAAAAAAAGAAAAAATCTGGAGTGACTCCACTCGACTTTCCGAACACTTACGATTAAGATCATTACCAAGAATTTAAATAAATTTTAATTGATGAATAATTCAAATATATATACCAAATTGAAGCTCAATCGAATGTACCGTTTAAACGCTAGCGCACTTTCAAGAATTTCTCCCCATAGGCCATAATGTAAAAGAAATCTTGGTGGTAGCCTGTAGAAAAACTATAAGTCCTATACACACCAAAATCAATACAGGTTTTGCGACGGTAGTTTATGAACATATATACACAATGTTGAGCTCGATCGAATGTACGTTTAAACGCTAGCGCACTTTCAAGAATTTTTCCCATAGCCATAAGTAAAGAAATCTTGTTTAGCCCTGTAGAAAACTGTGAGTCCTATACACATCAAAATCAATACCTGTCTTACGATGATAGTTTATAACATCTATACCCAATTTGAGCTCAATCGAATGCACCGTTCAAATGCTAGCGTACTTTCAAGAATTTTCCCCCATAGGCCATAATGTAAAAGAAATCTTTGTCGTAGCCCTGTAGAAAAACTATAAGTCCTACACACACCAAAATCAATATCGGTCTTATGATGGTGGTTTATAACATGTATACCAATTTGAGCTCAATCGAATGTACCGTTAAAACGCTAGCTTACTTTCAAGAATTTTCCCCATAGACCATAATGTAAAAGAAATCTTTGTCGTAGCCTGTAAAAAAACTATAAGTCCTATACACACCAAAATCAGTACCGGTCTTGCGACGGTAGTTTATAACATATATACCCAATTTGAGCACAATCGAATGCCCCGATCAGGAGCTAACGCGTTCACTCACATACACACAAACACACATATACACACACACACACACACATACACACATACGCACTACACACATACATACATACATCTCGTAAAATGCATAAATCAATTCAGAAGACCTCAAACGTGTAAATACACCAAAATCTCGAATTCGAATTTTTTCATGATTACAATACTTTCCTTACATGGTACATGTTCGGAAAGTAAAAATTTGAGCTAAAATGCATTAACGGTTACAAAATAATGCACTCTGTAAAATAGCGTATGTAGCATTCACAGTTGTTCTATAGGAGCACTCAAAAGAATTTCGATGCATTACGGTCTATTTCAGTGTTTCAGTGTAATTCAGTAGATATTTATCCTTTTCCAGTAACGATTTTCTTTCTTAAAAAGAAACAATTAAATGCATTAAAAAAACACCAAGAATAGCGTTACATGACAGACGGTAATAACACCAGTAAATGTAATTGCAATATGGCACATTTTGCCTGATTAATAATATGGAAACTTCAAAAGAATTTGTTTTTTATCACTACGCCTTATATTACTGTACGTATAAAAGATATTCTTAGTAGAGATAATATTTCAGAGAGTACATTTGCAATATTATATATTATCAACATTGTATATCCGCCCTGTTTGCTAAATTTTGTACTTTCACATTATATATTAATAATAATTTCAATTCTGTAATAAAATAATTCAATAATTTTAACGCAGATTTAAAGGCAAATTATCTTAATAAATTATGTATTTTTCTTCTAATAAAATATTTCCTCGGCGAAACTATATTACACAGATGTTCAAATAAACTATTTCTAAGCTCTGCAGGAACTGACGAAAATCTTCAATTACTTGTTTTCCCTTCTTTTCTTTGTAATGTACTTTTGAAGCATTTTTAAAAACTTCAATTAATATTTTACTCACTCCTGTTGGAAAAAAGCATTTCTGTTCATTCCGAAAGGTAACTATATAATTTAATTAAAAATATGTATAAATTTTAGTTAATATTAATACTTTATGTATCGCTGAAAACAGAGAAGAATTCATGAAGGAAAATGGGTAATTAAATTATTTAATTAGCTTAATAAGTGCGTACAAAATTATACAATGGCAGCAGAACTAACTTATTTGTAAAACGTTTTTTCTTTTATTATTAAAATCGCAACTTGTTTAATTTCAGATGAAAGAAAATAAATTTAATTAAGGCATTAATTACAAAACTGGTTACTATTCACGGAAATCACAAATTCTGAGCAAAAGCATTTCTCATTTTTCTCATAAAGACATTTAATTAAATTATATTCATCTATAAATATTCTTCATTATTTTCGCGTTAAATCATGATAAAGATGTTTTATATTATAATTAGATTTTATACATATACGTAAAATATATCGTATTTTAAAACTCTAGAAGTTACCTGAAAGTAAATTAATATTATAATAATTTTTAATACAAATTCTTTTTAATGTCCATCAGTCTCAAATCTCGTTAATGCGGGCATGCTTTTTTTATGAAATACCCTGTACGATTTTTCCCCATCGTTTGCGTCTTTGTTAATTCTATTACATAAATTGCTTTTAACTTAAATTGTTTCTCTCGACGAATTTCACGTTCATAAGGTTTGACTGCATGCATCTAATTTTTACTGACACAAATGTTCGGACACTTTACTGAACTCAGTGGCATAAAGGCACAAATTAGGGCCAAGACATTCGCAACAGTAGGGTCCTGGAGTGCAGAAGCATATATGTCGGCCAGATGGCCAGTCTGGCGAATTGAAATAGCAAACTGAAAACTAACTCCTAAAAAGTTAGAAATTTCGAGTTTAAGAAACGTTCGTGTTTTACGACTGACAGTGATAAAATGTTTTGATTGTATTTACTTCCGTTGATTTCATTATATATTTAAAAAATTCTAACACTTCCCAAGCCAGAACTCAAAAATATATATTTTCATTTTTTTATTTCTTCTTAGTTCTTTTTAACTTAGTTTGCCCGAACTCAGATCGGGAAGGTAAAACGTACCATCCGGGGGTTATTCAGAGAGTGGATAGACTAGCGGAAAAAATTTCACTGTGCACCCAATTTCCCCCAAATTATTTCTAATGTGATTTTATTTACTTTTCTGCCCACAAGCTGTTAGCAAAATACAGTTTTACATTATGTTTTAGGAAATGTCATATTCGAATTGAATTATTATGTTTAAAAAATGAATATGTGTGTAAATAAGCATAAAAAATATTAACATCTTTGATATTAGGGAAATTAGGGAAAAATTGAGACGGCAAGGGGCTAAGTTTATGTATTATCTACTGACTTAACATTGCATAAATCAGAAAAAAGTACTTAATAAAGTGATGGTATTTGTTTGCTTTTCAACAATAAGTAAAACGGACAAAGTTTTGTACCAACTTAATAAAAAAATTTTATCAAAAAATTGAAATAACTGAAAATTTATTTGATGTTTTTCATAAATACAATATGTATATATATACACTAACGAGCCAAAATATTATGACCACCTCCCAATTTTTCAATGAACTCATCCGGATGCCATGGAGGGCACATAATTAAGCGGGAATGGTATTGGAAAACTTTGGTTGCTGGAAAAGGAAAGGAATCATTCTTGCACTTAGGCTTGTGAGGATGGGAAAGGCTGTTGATCTAAACGAATTTGATAGAAGGCAGATTGCAATGGCCTGAAGTCTCGGAACGAGTATCTCCAAAACTGCACAACTGGTTGGTTGTTCACGATCTACCGTTGTTAGTATTTATAAAAAGTGGAGTAATGACGGTGAAAGTAGACGTCAAGATGTTGGGCGTCCACGCATCTACAAAGGAAGAGCACTTCGGAGACTGTCCCGCCTAGTACAGTAAAATTGGCGGCAGACAGTAGCTCAGCTGACAGCCTAATACAATGCAGGACCAAGTACAAGTATTTCAGAACACTTAATTCAGCGGACACTGTTTATGGGACTGCGGAGCAGACGTCCCACTCGTGGTGCCTCAACTTACCAAGCGTCATTGTCAACTACGCCTACAGTGGGAACGGGAACATCGAGACTAGATCATGGATATGGGAAAAAGAGTTACCTGATCTGATGAATACCGGTTTCTCCTTCATCACATCGATGGTCGTGTAACGGTACACCTTCCGTCTTAGTTCCGTCTTTGGCTAAGCTCAGCATTTTTTTAATCAGTTGCAAAAAGTTTGTATGTTGATGTTTTGTGTTACGGTAAAGACATTTGCCTACGTGGGGAGGGGGTCCTTGGTCGGAAGACTTTTTCAGGGTTTGTAACGCGTATGTACGTTACGTGGAGCAAAAACGGACCCAAACTCCAGACCGTTTGATCGACACCTGCGCGGTAGGCCCGAATGTGCGACCTTCACATTTCAGCCGTCTATCATGTTCAGCGTGTTATCCAGGGCTCGAAATTAATGGCGGTCCGTTTTTCCAAGACCACGAAAATATGTATTGGACCACCGTTAATTTCTGAGCCCTGGTCTTATCCATTGGGCCATGGTGGGGCCGTCTTTGTATGCAGATAGTAAACCAGTGATAATTACAAATGACCTTTGTATATGCTTTTTGTTTTCATTGTGCTTTTGATATTTTCATACTTTTATCTGAAATTGTAAATCAAACCGTTTCCTTTTCCCTATATTTCCTGTGTTAGGGTAAAACAAATGCATTCTTAAAATGTTACTGGAAAAGAAAAAAATAACTAAACGAAATATCGTGTGGTTTTCAAATTACGAAAGGGAAGAGTTTTTGTTTTGGCATTTCATCCTCGTTCAGACATTAACAATTGGAACAACGGTGTATTATGTTTTAGTGTTAATGACCGTGAAACTTAAGAGACCGCAATGAATGGAATTCACTAGGGACTGTAACTTCCCTATCATTTCATTGGCTAAGCCGCGACCGAATGAAGTGTGACTCATTGCTCACTCATTATCCTGTCTCTAAAAAAAAACTCCCACGTTGTTGTTCTCTGAATGCTGCAAAGAGGAGGAATTCGTGAGTATTTGTTCACTCGAGATTTGCTTAATAGGATGGCAACGGACATAAAGACGTTGACGTAACAGCAGAGCGGTGTGAATTGCAATTTATGATTTTTAACGATGTACTTAAAAGGGACATGAAAAATGTTACGGGTAGACAATAGCAGTTGGTGTAGCTTGTGATTGTGTCTCATAAAGTGTTTTATGTGAGGTTAAATTAAGCTTGTTGCAGAGATGTTTGATCCGGTGAAACATGGAGGCGTATTATTCTTCTATAATTAACCCTTTTAGACCTTATGTCCACAGTTGAGGGCACTAAGTTTGAAGAGATATATAAAGCTAGAGAAAAAGAACATGGAGGAAAAGAACTTTAGCAAAATAACAACAATGACAATTCATATCTAAAAGTTAACTACAAATATTTTTTTTCTGCTCAAAAGCCTCACTGTGGCCGAGTGGATAAGACACGGAACGTGGTAGATAGCTGAAGTGTAAAAGTCCACGGTTCAGGCCTATCGCGCAGTTGTATATCTAACGGTCTGGAGTTAGCGAAGTTTTCTTTAGATGTTTGAATATGGTTTTGAACCCCTTTAAAAAATTCTCCGCAAAAATTGTGCACGCAATTTTTTTTAACTGGTCCACTTCCCAAACCTTTTGCAAAAAATTATTTAGTTTCTCTTTTTGATACTTCAATGTTTTAGCATAGGAAATTGTTTACAATCATGCTATTGTTTTATATCATCGGAAATTGTCAAAAATTAATTATATTTCAAATGTCAGTTTTAATGAATTTTAAAGCATTAAAACTTATGAGTAGTTTAGCAAAAACGTCTTCTAATGAATTCGCATTTTAAGGTTTTCTTTCATAATTGTTTCATTTCTGTTTTGTATTTGTTTAAGACCAAAGTCATTCTAAAGCTATGATCTTACAATTTCGCAGTAAAAACGTCAGTTGAACGTATAATTAGTCATATTGATTGATACGAGCGTAGTCAATGAAAAAAGAAGAAATCTAATCTTTCCCATCTGAAAATGGGGATAAAAAAAACATGTCTAGAAATGGGCCTAGACAAGCATACGTGTTGGCTAAAGTTTCAGACAAAGTCATCCAAATAAACACGCTAAAAAGTCATCAACAAAATCACTTTGAAGGAGAAAAATGGATAGTTTCATTATCATTTACAAATTCGATAGAAAACTAAATATTGTTTTTAATATTTTTCCGTGATAAAATATTAAATAATTAATTTCTAAACAATTTTATACATTAACCACTACACTTTCTATAGTATCTAAATATTTTTATATCATGACTCTCTAAGATACGACAGCTGAAACTATGAAAAGACAACAGTTAAACGTAGAAAAAAATCATCCAATTCAAGAGTTCCTACACACTGCACTATTTTTAAATTTGTTTTTTAATTTCTGTAGGAATTAACACGCCTATAAAGCATTATAAAATAAAAACTCTAACAATGTCATTAGTTTAAACCACCTTAATTGAACAGCTGAATAATTCATTAATTGCAGCCGTACAAAATTATTTCATACCTTATCTCGCGCACAAAAGTAGAACTATTACTTTGTTAGCTCTTACCATCGCATCTCATCGATTACCTTTCATTAACCCTGCCGCCCCACCCTCCTATCTCAAATTACTTCTCTTCCTTTCTTCTGAGCTGCACTCATTCATTTCTAAAAGAATGGAACCGTTTATCTTATGATATTTCGCTGATGGTGTTATCTAGGTCCGTTACTTGCTACGATCTTGATTGCTACTAAGGTGAACGTATCGAGTAGATGAACATGGATTACTGGAGATGTCTCTCCATGCCCTTTAGGCAGATTTGTTCTGTTTATGTATGTTCGATATCATTTTCTAAGGCCCACGTCTGTTACATTCCGTTGATTGTCAATAAGACGTTTTGTTTTTTATCATATAGAGCATAAATTTTAAAATTTATGTATTATGCTACTTCTTAAAATATATGAATTAAGTCTTAAGCAAGAGAAGGTTGTTTAACCCTTTGGAGCGCAAACATTTCCCAATGCTGAAAAAGGGGCAACCGCTGCCATCGCTCGGTTTAACTTTCAGCAAGATGGCGGTCGATCGAATAGCTCATCGCATGTGCACAGCCAGCTACGCCAAAAAATAGTCTCTAGATCAGCGGCACGCGATGAACGATTCGATCGACCGCCATCTTGGTGGTAGTTAAATCGAGCAATGGCAACGGCTGCCCTTTTTTCAGCATTGCAGTTCTATCCGGTTGTTTTTCTAGATCAATGCATTTTCATCGTACTTTTCCAGTTTTCCGCAGATGCTAGTGCTGTTAAAAATAATACTGACAATTTGACAAATAATCGACAATTTTTACGAGGAAATGATGTGCTAAAAAGTAAAGGATTCTCGTGTAACTATGACATCCTCAAGTATTTTTATGGGAATCAAATTTATTCCTCCTGACTGACAACAGCCGAAACGTCAGAGTTTTGTGTCCTCACGGCGAGGACACCGCGCATTAAAGGGTTAAAATGTTATTTTAAATTTCAAATGAACAATATATTTTATTGTCTAGGTTATCGAGGTTATCATGTCGATCTTTTCTTTATTATTATTATTATTATTATGGAAAGGAAAACATTTGTTACATTCAATCATTGTCACGAAGAGGCTTTGTTTTATGTCTTAGTTAAAATTTAAAATTTTGTGTGTTATTTTTGTTAGACGTTTTTGAAATATATCAAATATCTTAAACAAACCTAGGCACTTTACAATGCTATTTTAAATTTGAAAAGGAGCATAATTTTACTGTATGAAATGACATTTCAAGTGCTTTTGCAAATTTGTTCTGTTTATGTTCGATGTTGTTTTTATGACCAATCAAACAATTTAACGGTTGCTAATGTTAAACTTTTGTTAAGGGTAAGAATTATTTAACGGTTTACATGGAAATAGAGAATTGTTTGTTAGCTACGATTGTTACACATAATCTGAACAATGTTAAATTAAAAAGAATAAATAAAAAATAAGTTGCTATTTGATTTATCCTAAAAATATTTGAATTTATAAGACGAAGTAAATTTTAAATTTTTTCAATAGGTTTACTCTGAATTGCATTTAGGCAACTGTTTGATTTAAAGCCGATGAACTTTATGAATTCAAATTTCAGTACTTAGAAAAAGTAAGATATGTATGACTGAATTCGTTTAATCTTAGAAAATGTATTTATAAATCGACCGTTACATAAAAACTCAGTTTGTATTTAAATAAGAGTGAAACGTTGAGTGCTTTTTTTAACCTTCTATGTATATTAACAATGGTACTAGTTTCTGTTTTTTTTACGATTTTGAAGCTACTTTAGTATTATTTATAATTTTCAAACTGTAGACGTAAAGAAAGTATTGTTATATTAAGTCTACTGAACAAGAAATTAAAGCAAATCCATAATCATCACCCACTGTGCAGTTAACTCCTTATATATTTCTAGAAATATATAAAAGTGAAAAACGCTCTTTTAAATTGCTTTCACAAATTAAAATGTATCACACATTTAGAGTGCTTTTGCACTTTTGTAACGAAGGGAAATATTTATTGATATTTTCATTTGCTTTGATCCGAGAAAAATTTAAATATTTAAATTTTCAATCAAGTTCAAAATTCAATGACATACACCAAAGTTATCTTGCGAAAAGGAAGACTTTTTAATTGAAAATCCCGATCAACTAAAATCTTATTTCTGTAAAACAAAATTGTCTCACCTCTAGAATGATATATTTCATTTAAAGTAAAATTTTCAGAATAGAAGAATTGGATTATTTCACAATAGTCTGTAAAAAGCTTTTTTTGTCCTATTTAATAAATATTTCCTTTTTATTGGATTGTTTACATCTCCGCTATTTTAGTTACATACGAATTTCCAAAGCCACTTCAGAAAAAAAAAGAACGAGATATGATTAATTTTTCTGACGTTGTAAGCTTGCCATTTGATTTCATATTTTTCACGCCTTGTCATTTTTCAGATGTAATTGCAAGTCTCATAAACACCCGTTCTGACAAGCATCAGAGCCATACAGCATTTTATTTCCACCATTTGTAATATAACGCCTACAGAGAATCAGAAATACTTTCGAATAATTCTAACATTCTTTTGATATTACATATGAGATATTTATTGAGTTATTTTATAGTCAACATTCTCCGCTCGCTTTTTTTTAAATCTCGTGCGTGTGTTCTTTTTTATTTTTAGATTTAAATATTCCACTTTGTGCCATTTACGCCTTGTTAACTATAAAAAGATGTAAGCTCTTTCGCTGCTGTGAGCTGTCTATAATATTTGAGAGACCATCTTTTATAAATATTTTATTTGATGTTCTCTCAGACGTCTTGTTATCTCTCCATAAAGCTTGACGTTTTCGCATCTGCCTGTAAAATGACAGTTACTGTTTGTGTAAAAGCTTAATACTTATTTTACAGGATTTCTGTATATCTCCTGGGTTATGTTCTTATGTTTTATTAATGTAGTTTTAAAAAAAATTGAATTGACATGAAAATAAAACGTCGTTCAGAATCGTTAAATGCAAAATTATACTTGAATTTGCATGCTTCGAAAAAATTGTTCATGTATGTTATATTATGCAATGAAACACTATGAAACTAGTGGTAGGCATGAATGAATGAAGCTATTCGAATTAATCGATTCTTAAATGCATTCGAGATCATGATTTTCAAAAATCTATTCGAACGCTCAGCACATAGCATTCGAATCGTCGAATAGAAATCGCGAATACGTGAAACCTCAAATACTATTCGAATAAAAGTAAACCAGTTCCAGGTGAAAGACCATCACCTGTACTGGCGCCTCCAAAGGTATCTTAACAGCATGCGCAATATTAAAGCCATGATATATTATGCGTGCACCAGTTTCTTTTTACTACACCAGTCTAGGCGAGAGATGGTGTTAACCTCTTAAGCACTGAACAAGGTCAACTCCGCTTCACTTTCGTCGTCCTTATAGTAACCAGCTTTAAACCGAATGGGCTACTACGGGACTTAAAATGCATAGTTCTAAGAGACATGTCATATGAAGGCAGGCAGACCAATAACCTTTAAAGTAAAGATGAAAATCACCCTTTATGTGCTTGCTTTCGGCTATAGATATACAGATAAATACACACTAAATACATACATAATATTAAGTGTCACTCATTGAATGTACGACAAACATAGTCAAACATAGGTACGACAAACATAGTGATCCAACACTTCAACATAGCAAGGAATTTAACTTCACATTACCTTAACTGCATGTGGATTAAAAGCAGTATTTCTTAGCCAGTATCGATACATAATTTAATAATGAACTTATAATACTAAAAGTTTAATAACATGCTTTTAATTAAAAACCATTTGTGACAGTTAGAACATTTTCGTAATTAAATAGTTGAACTTCTAATTAAGATTAAAAAATTAACACTTTTAGAATAATAGGGGTGGCTTTAATTTGTGTGTGTGTGTGTGTGTGTAACAATTTTCTTTTAAGATTAATCCATATTTTTAAAAATATGCAATTATAAAATTCTCAATCAGGCTTAAAATCCATTTTATATCTTTTAATATAAATTCTGTGAATCTAAAACATGTCATGCTTCGTATTTTCTTTGCTGAGTTCAATAACACTATTTCGCAAGCAAGTAATTCTGAATAGTTTTGTAACAGTTAACGTTAACTGTCACAGTCATGCCTTAATCTTTTCACTAACAGCTGTTTGAACTCCATAAACCATTCTATGCTGCGTTTGATGGTAAATATTTTAGTGTTGTCGTCGATTTCTCTTTAAGTCTGGATTTCTGTAATTTTATACAGCTGTATTTATTTTACGCATTTTAATGATATAAAAATGTACAAAAGAACTATTAAATTGTTTTTTAAAGAAATACAGCTGGGTAACTAATGTCTAACTAACTAATGGACTAAACAAATTGAATGGATATTTCCTTTTTATACAGCTTTTTCATACTGTACTGAAATTTTATTTTCCATTTTTTTTACGCGGTTGTTGTATAAATTACATTAACTTGAGTAGACACTATAATGATCTAAATATACATTTGGAAAATACTTTGACTAAATATAATATAATCATTATCATAAAAAAATAAAGTGTATGTTTTTAGTACAGAAAATTGCTTATCGGCCTTTTGGCTAAGATCAAAGTGTCATCCAGTACAAAAATACCTGATGAGTAAAATACAATTATTTTGTGTAATTGTATCAAATCTGTGGCAATTACTGAACACCTACTAATCTAAGATAAATTTTCTGAATTAATGTTGCATGCAAGCATAAATAGAAAAAAAGCTTTGAGTATGTCAATAAAAGACGATAAATAAACAAAACAGAATAAAACTGAATAAATTAATTTAAATTAATATGCTTATATCAATAAATAATTAAATGCTTTTATTTATTGACTTGTATTTACACATACATAAATAAATGCTGCATACATAACACATATCTATCAATGTATATATAAATAAGCTAAGGAAAACCTTTGTATCCCTTTTGCAGCACATTGCGGGAAAGGATTAGCGCGAAATTTGGCACAGTTAAAGTTCTTATGGAGGTGGTTGTGCGAATGTTGAAATTTTTAGGTACTGCACCCTAAAAAAATTAGAGAAGTAATTTGGCAAGCAGTATTTCACGCCAAGACGGGCGATGGTTCCATTGTTGAGCCAATTTTGGAATAACAAAACATATGTTTCAGTAGAACTATATAGTTATCATATTACAACAAAATTTGAAAAATGTGAAAATATTCCAGAGTTTGGTGAAACACCAATGATCAAAATGTGCTTTAGCCCGGTGCTTGGCGACTTTTTTTAGACGGTCGATAAGTTCGCGAAGTGTTGTAAATTCCATGTTTTAAAGGTGTGGAAAAACGAACCGAACAGAGCAGGCTGCAATCCAAGAGACGCTCCACAGAAACGCGCCATTTCGACAATTTCTCCACAATCTTCCACCACGCAATATGCTATGCAAATTTTCCCCGAAAATATTATTGAATAAATACCTCTGCAATTAATAGAGAATGAAAATAATATCATTAATGAAGTATATGGAAATATTTCCGAAAACATACTCTCAGATAACATATTGAAATCCATTATAATAGAATCTAAAAATGGCGATTGAACTTTTATTAATTCTGATTTATTGGAATATCTGATGAATAGAGAACATATCACCATAGCTACGCTAAAATAATTTGCTATATAGTGAAATCAATAATTATCCAGTGGAGTTTAAGAATTCTTTGACTAGAGTGGTTTGGGTTTTTTTTTTTTTTTTGGTTAGTCGGGAGCAAGTGAAAAATTGTCAAATAATTGTGATCTGTGCCAAATACTTACAAGCCTAAAGCGATTTCCAGTACATAGTTGTTTATTCCTTTCTATATTTTGGAAGTTTAATTTAATTTCGTATTTTAATTCCACACGTTTTCCCCAATTCCACATTATGTAACCAATAAGCATACGATTTCTTATTAGTATACTGATATTTCTGTATATATTGAATTCTGTACATCAATACTATTTTGTATACGGACTAAAATTTTAGGCTTTGTTTTGGGGGAACGACAGTGTTTCAGAAATAGTCTTTAAATGTTTCCCAGAAAAAACAGTTGGCGGGATTTGCGCCTGGCTAACTGAAAAATATCATAGTTTGCCACCATATAAGTTAATATTGAAAGTTAATTGCTAATCAGAAAATTAAATACAAAGGAAGGAAGCATTAGTCAATGGAGTAAGAATGCGCATCAAGTTTATATTATCGTTATACTACTGATTGCGAAGTTTGAACTGGAACCGCAGGCAATAAAAAATTTTTAATTCCACTTATAAAATATTCTGATCCTATTTCACCATATCCTTTCAAAAAACTCTTCTTCCAAATATACCTGCATTTGCGATGAGAATAAATAAATCTCATGGACAATCATTCGATAAAAATGCAAATTTATTCGGACAGGAAGTTTTTATACACTGTAAGAAGTACGCCTCCGCCAGTAGAGTTCAATCATCCGACTGTTTAACATTTTATAACTACAACATAATGGGCCTTTAGTCGAGGACGGCTCCAGGCTGAATATTCGGTGTGGGCCACTAGACTTCAGATTAGCCTAAATTGCTAAATCGTTCAAAATGTAAACTGAACTTGTGAAATTGTTCGGGAACATGTGAAATCCAAGGTCGGTAGAGGGAGATGATAACCCCCATGACCCACTCGCTGGAGCTGCCTCTGCATTTAGCAAAATATGGTAGACTCGTTACAAAAACGCCGTCTTCACAGAAAAGTGTGGTGGATGTAAAGTGAAATTGTAAAAAAGTGGTCATTGTAAACAGATGGTTTCTTAGCCAAGGTGGTCACTTTAGTAGGTTCCAGTGTATATTGTTAAGGGAACCTATCAGTTTAAATCTTAACCCATAAGAGGTTTTTAATATTTTTTAATTAACTGTAAAATAAAAGTACTAAAGCGTTGTTGATTTCCGCGATACTGATGGGCGATCAGAAAAAAAGGCATGGAATAAATGGATTTAAAATAAACATAACATAACATTTATTAAGCCGAAAGATCATAACTGCATTTCCGTTTATATAACTATCTAAACGGGTCTCGACATGGAATAATTTAGAACAATTAAATTATAATTCTTTACTAGAACACTATATAATTACTTTAGCAATTATTAAGAACATTATACACGATTAAAGAAAGTCACTCAAAAAAGGACTAAGTGATGGCATTTGGATTTACCTCTAGTCCGGTCAGAGAAGAGATGGTCATTTTTTATTCTAAAACTCAAATTTATAAATGATCACAAAAAATATCCACATATGTTGCACACGTTAAATATCTCAAATCTCAAGTCTGAAAATCTAAAATCTAAAATTTGAAATCTAAAAAATCTGAAGACGAAATCTGCTCTCTCTGCCTGTGCAACGCGGTTTGCTCTGCCTTCTTTCCCCTAAACTCGTAAATAATTGTTTTAGCCACTCTGTGGCTCCTAATTCTCCCAAACCTTCCAATTAGCAAGGAATCTTGAGACATATTCAGAAGAACTTTATTCAAGCTCAAATAAAAAAAAAAAATAATGCTTTATGGACGCATTTCGACCACTAGCAGACAACTAGTATGGATAGATTTATGTCTACCTATAAACGTTTGTATCAGTTCTAGATAAAATTATTAATTATTATTTTCTGTATCCACTTTTAACTAATTTTCTTTATTAAATAAAGCCTTACAGAATGTATATTTCAGATTTTAAGCTAACGTTCTTGGAAACGTGTATTCTCAGAGGGAACTTTCCCCCTCAAACGCGACAAGAAAATAATTTGTGGAAACGATAGTAGGGGTGAGACAGCCCGCGTGGAGTCCCGACGGATAATGTATAGCTACAAGACTACCTACTAAACGTCTTCTTGTGGGGCCTTCCTCTTCACAAAAGACCCCATAAACAGTTCCCGATGAATTTCTTCAGGCCAATAAATTATTGCGCAATTACGTCTTTAAACTTGGGTCAACCGCAGATGCAGGCTGGGTAAATTGAACGATTAAGAGAGGGAAAACTGAGGTATTTACATGTGCCTTGACGTGAATTTCAATTTGTTCTTCCTCCTAAATTGTTCCTCTCCCCTCTTGACCCCCCTTTTCATTCTGCCTCTAATGGAAAAGTAAAAATAATGATTTTGATGGGTATCCAAAGTACACTTTTCGATTTATTTTACTGTTCTTCATTTTTATGCTTTAATTGTTGCATTGAGCAGGCATAGTAATAGAGGCATGCAATTTAAATTTTCCATTTAGATGTGAATTTCATAACTAAGCTGATTTTAGTGGTAATTTACAATAATAAGAATAATAATAGTAAATAAAGAAATAAAGAAAAACAAGAAAATGATGTCTAAGTAATTAAGATATAATCATATTTTAAAAAGATAAATCGTTAAAACACCCCCCCCACCCACCTCTCAAGAAAGAATAAAATAAAAATCCTCAAACTCAGAGAGACTTGAGAAATTGTTCAAAAGCATTGCACAATGCACAATGTTGCACGATGTAATCATTCATTGCAAAATTTTCACAAAATTTGTTGAAGAATACACATTTGGTAAAATTTTGAGCATTAAGAACGTTCAAGTTTCGGATCTCTAGCAGGTGTACCGTTTCTAAGAGTTTGTACCACAGCTAAGAAGAGGTGTTCTGATCCTTTTAGAAAATTATTTTTTTGCAATTATAAAACACATTAAAAAGGAGAGACCGTCTGGCTAATTATCTAAGACGACACTTTGGAAGAAAACTTCGAAGGAAGACATAAAAAATCACAACTTTAACCGCATTTTTAATTTATAAGATGCATCAAAGCATGTAGGTCCATCAGAATTTTTCTCATCTATTTTGATTAAAATTTGAGGATTTGAGTCAAACATGTATATATATATATGGTTATAATTTAAACTTCCCCTATAAACAGGGCTACAGTGAGATTGTAAACAAATTTGGTGTATAGAATATGCATCAGATGCGGGCAGGGAATTAAAAAAAAAAAAGTCTCAAAAATGTCCACTAGGTGGCACTTTGCACGAAGAAACAGTAAATTTAGCCATGGAAATGGCTAATTTGAAATGTAGAAAAGATTTCAAAATTTATTTAATGTTTTGAACATTTATTAACTAGGTTGAGTCGTTTTTTGAGCTGAATTCACCAACCGCCACCTAGGTGGAAAGTGCCACCTAGGGAACATTTTTTAAACTATAAAAAAATATTCCTTTGAGTGCATTTCGTGTGTAGTCCATATCCCAAATTTAGTGACAATCAGCTTACCGTTTCAGCCACAGAAAGTTGTTTATAGGGAAAATTTATAATATCCTAACCAGCCCGAATTTATAATCATATTTTGGAACAGATCTAAACAAGTATTCATGATATACGCAAAATGATTGTATCCAATAATAGAATATAATTTATTTACATCTAATGAAAATATAATCATGATTTGATTACATAAATTTTATTAGATTCAAATGGAGAGTACGAATTTGGTATAAGTTATTCAGCCCAAAGCTTTTATCTAATCAAAACTCAGTAAATAATAGGAAAATCGTAGTCATTTTTCATCCAAGTCGTGATACAAATAAATAAATGTTTTAAAAAGTAAAACTTTAATCATATTTTTCGAACCCTCGTATGTTCCATCGATTTACAAAGTGGGAAAATCTGGTGTTTCCTGACTTTTAAACTTTTTTTATGTTTTTCATTTACTGCTGAAAACTCATCAAAAGATTTGTTTCAGATTTGCTGAAAAGAACCAGACGCAGATATAAATAATGATTTCTGACATATTAATGAATACACAGTTACAGCTGTCCTTATTTTTAGATATCTGTTGAAAAGGATACAAATATCTACTTTTTAGATTATATCTTTTGAAGTTAAAATAACCTTTTTACATCATATGGTGCGAGATCCTAGAGCGTTTGGGATAAAATAAAAGAAGACTTGAAAACTTACAGACGAGACAAAAACAAAGCTTGTTTTAAAGTTAACTTTTTAAAATCTTCATAGTATGTGTGTCAGCATTCTACAGTTCAAAATATACTTTTAATTCACAATAATGGATAATTCTGAACTTCGCATCTGATTTCACTTAAGAGAAAATGCTCTATAAACAGGCTCAAAAAGTTATGCTTGTCAGCTATTTATAAAGTATTTATCCGAATATAAAAACAACAACAAAAATATATAAATAGATAAAAATTAAATAATAATAAACGACACCCTTATTGATATTTTAGTATCTTATACTTTATACTGTTCAATGGAAATCTCGCTCACTGGGACACTCGAAACACCCCGAACAAAAAATATTCACAACCCACACTGGTCGGAACCTCTTCTTTTTAAAGCAGCAACAAATTGTCGTTGCCAAAGACAAAAAAAAAAAAGGAAAATTAAAAAAATTTTGATGGGATGGATATATCGTACTTAGGGAAAGAACCGTCAACACCGTCATTCGTTTCACTAAACTTTTATTATTATTATTACGAACGACTGGGAAACAGGAAAATAACCTTTTGTATGCACCCACTAAAAAAAAACTTAAGAGAATTCACGTGATAAAAATTTAGCCAAAAACGTCTGTACGCGTTAAAGCTTAATGTGTTAAAATTATTACTCTTATAACAACTGTACTTCCTCGTCCAGACTCTCATTTCTTGATAAAATAACCACGTCTTTCCATACTGGAAATTCAAAACGTATTTTAACAAATCCAACAGAATTTCAGAGTGAGAGAGAGCTTCATGCTTTAATCTTAACTCAACGTTGTAATATTTGTAGTCGGGATTAGTTTTAAAAGATATGCGTGGAGGCAGCGACAAGAGGGCTTAAAACCAACCGAGATTCTCCCATTTTGATTAATTAATTTTGGCTTTAGGGGGACGCATTGTTTTGAGTCCAGGAACATGAAGCCAGGGATAAAATTTATGATTTCGTGAATCAAGATATCTCGCTGATTTTCATTATTTCCTGTTTGTTTAAATTAAAATGAAGCTTGTAAAGGAAATGCTGTATTATTTAGAAATACAGGGTGTCCAGAATGTATGGCCGCACTTCCAAAAATGAATTAAAAACCAATATTTTTCACTTGCGGTCTTTTATATTAAAGTTTCCTTAAAATGAAATGTAAGGCACATGAATGAACTAGCTCCAAAACCGTGGCCACCTATATGTAATGATGTGCCATTCAAATTATTATAATAGATTACTACTATTCAAATAGAATCAATAATCAATTAATCGAATAGGGAATATTCGGGATTTCTCTATTCGAATAATATTCGGGATTTCTCTTCGAGATTTTGAATGCCACGTGCCATTCGAATACTATGTGATGAGCGTTCGAATGGATTTCTCAAAATTCATCATCTCAAATGCATTTAATAATCGATTAATTCAAATAATTTCATTCATTGTTGCCTGTCACAACCTATATCTCCAGACATAACACCTTTTGATTTCTTTTAGGGATACGCAAAAAACATTACTGTTCACCAATCTCTAATTCGTAGCATTGAATGAACAGAAAAATCGAATTATACAGGAACCATTCTGAGTGTTGATCCTACCAATGCTTCATACACTCTTTAAAAGATGAAGTAAATTCGCTTCAAAAGAACTAAATTAGTTCAAAAGATTTAAAATCATCCCAAACTTGTCCCACTGTTAAATTTGTGGGATATAATTTAGTTTCTTCGGAACGAATTTAGATCTTTTATTTATATACTTATTTATTTATTAATTTTAACGTGTAGAGCATGACTAAAAAACTGGTGTATTTTCTATCTTTCTATGTATTGCTTGAGACTAAAGGTGTGCACATTGAAATCGTGCAATAAAACATTTTTAAAAACTTTGATAGTTTATTTATGGAACTTAAAAAATCTGTAAATGAATATCTTTGTTCATTTATTTGTAATCAATATTCGGAAATGTAGTCATACTTTTAAAATATCGAGCATTTCAACATGTAATTACGTGCCTACCGAGATGTTGAAAAAACCTTAAGAAAATGCTTGAACTTTATAGTGATGAGATCTTTTATTGCAAAACTTAAAAGTTACAGTTAACTGAAATTAAGCTGGTCAGGGAAATACTGAATTGTTTTGGTTATTCCATGTTGAGACAGAGATATTAAAATACTGTGGGCAAATTTTTGAACCTTATGCTGACAATGACTATTCATTGCGAAATTTAAAAGTTGGTCTTTTTATAAACAGCAGTAACCATAAATATAAATGCATCGAACTTAAAATATTACCATAACTATGTAATTTTGAGCGTGAGGTGATCTCAACTTGTTAGAGAAAACAGCTGCTTTTGATTTTCATATTCGGTTTAAAGTTGGTGTTTTAATAAAAATGTCATTAAGTTTTAAACAGTTTTAACAGAAGAAGCTTACGTATGAAAACCCATACTATTACATAATCATAAAAAATAAACCCTGGTGCACGTAAAATCTGTCGTGGCTCCATTGTCTTCCAAGTTGTTAAACGATACCTTTGGGGGTGCCAATTTCAGGGAGTTGGTCCTTCCTCTGGAATTGGTCCAAAATTAGAGGACCACAGGCTAAATCGTACTTCCTCCCACTGGGACCCTAAAAATGGAAGGCGTACCCCCTCTGCCCATCGCCTCCCTACTAGAGGGCATTTAGCCCTGCTACTGCAGTTGTCAGGGAGCATCAGAAACAACAAAACAACAACATCATAAATAAACCTACAAGAAAGCTTGGCATAAGTTTTAAACAAAGTGTCACCTCAGCCAATTTAAAATTATTCTTAAACACAAAACTTCGTGGCAATATTTAGAAAAAAAACGAAGCACATTTTTCAAAACATACCCTTTTTAGAGTTTCTGAGTTATCAAGGCACATTCTAAAATTTCTCCAGTCTCTGACAATTACTTTAAGTTATTGTTAAAAATCTCATGCCTTTTGTAATTACTACAGTTTTAACGTCGACAATGACGGAGGCTTTTGTTAGACTCCAAAAAGCTGTCTCATTACAAAATTCAGAGGCCCACCATGGGCAAGTAGATGAGAACTGACACTGAACATGATAGATGGCCGAAGCTTTGAGATCCAGAGTTCTGGCCTACCGAGCATCTGTCGATCTGACCGTCTGGAATTTTGGGTCGTTTTCTCTTGTTGTAACGTGAATACGCGTTTGAAGCCCTTAAAAATGTACTCCACCCTAGGCATCCCCCATTTAAGCATTTAGCCCTTGTCTAGATTTGCCTTAACCACTAAATGAAAATGAAAATTATTACGATATTTACTTCTATTTATGCATTTTTTTAATACGTGGTCTTTACTGCTTACTTCTACATTATATCTCCCGTATTCCTTTTTACCTTCGAGTACTTTTAATTCTTTATATCTAATTCCTGGCTTATTTATCTTTCAATCTTTTTAATTTTTAAAAAATGAAAGGTGTTTACAAAAAATATTAATGCGTAGACATAGATTAATTTTAAAAATATTACTTAGGCCTTTTTAATTAACGAAAACGTTAGTTTGTTTATTTATTTTTTTTTTTTAGCTTATGGAAAACTACATCTTGTTTAAATATTTACATACTGCGATATGAATCTGCGATGGAGTTTCTATTATTTTATATTCGAAATCAAATATAATGCATTTTAAATAAGCGTAATATAAATTTTAATTAACTGTGACTGAAAATAAACTGAATAAAAAGGGAATGTTCTTTTTAAATCTTCATTCTGCTAATGTTTGTTATCTAGACTAGTATGTATGACTATTTCGCTGGTTTTTCAATGTTTTTCTTTACTTATAAAAGCGCAATCTTAATTTTCAAGCAGTTGTTTTTTTTTATATACACGCATAAAGTACATTGAAAAATTAATTATTTTGTAATTCTTAAATATTTTTCCTGAATATTTACTACGCAGTGTCATAAAAGACAGACATGAATTATTTAGCGGGTTTTTCTATATTTTTCTTTACGTATAAAAGCACATATATGGTTCTTTTTGCCGTATTTCAATCATTTCCGTCTTGCGTGTATTTCTCTACAGAACTTTAACCCTTTGAAACGCAACCATTTCACAATACTAAAAAAAAAGGGCAGCCGTTGCCATCGCTCGATTTGATAACCAGAAAAATGGCGGTCGGTCGATCGAATTGTTCGTCGAGTGCCACAGATCTAAAGACCATTATCTACACAGCTGGTTGTGCGCGCACACAGCCAGCTGTGTCAGAAATGCTCTCTAGATCTGTGGCACGCGACGATTCAACCGGCCACCATGTTGCTGGTAGTAAAATCGAGCGATGGCAGCGGCTGCCCTTTTTTCGGCATTCTGCAGTCTATCCAGTTTTTATTCTATATCAATGTATTTCTGTCGTATTCTCCGTTTTTCAGCGGATGGCAGTGCTGTTAAAAATAATCCTGACAACTTTAAAAGTAATGGACAATTTTTACGGGGAAATGATGAGCCAAAAAGTAAAGGATTCTCGTACCACTATGTCACCCTCAAGTATTTTTGTAAAAATCAAATGTATTCTTCGTGACTGACAGCAGCCAAAACGTCAGAACTTTGTGTCCACACAGCGGGGACAACGCGCGTTAAAGGAGGTTTTTATAAATCTATCTACCTTGCAGTGGCGGATTAATACAAGATTCTCGGGGGGGGGAGGGGTTAGTTAGAAGATTGACATATACGTCCATTTTATGGAAGTAAAATAGAATCTTTTACATTAATTTCTTTTGTCTCGGGGGGCGGTCGCCCCCTACGCCCCCGCCCCCCTTTAATCCGCCCTTGCTATACAGTAAACCAAGTACTGCTCGCCCAACGATAAAAGACCGGCTTTGGCGTGCTTCCAAAAAAATGCATGCTACGATTTTTTTCTAAGGGGAGATGGGGTTCAGATGTGCAAGAAATTTTCTCTCTAGTATGTACGGACAGGGCTGCCAAATTAGCCCTTTTGGCTAGATTTTGGGCAACTGGCAATACGGAAGTATTTTGTAAATATCGGAAATGAAAGTCCAAATGACTCTAAAAATACCACTACCGTATAGAATTTTAAGAGTCCTTTCACATTTAAACCCATCTTCTCTGTAAAACATATCGCAGCATCCATTTTTTTTTGGCGGTGCGCCAAAGCCGGTCTTTTATCGTTGGGCTAGATTTTTTTTAGTATCGACAACCTTTGAAAGGTTGCGGGCCGTATAATTGGGATTTATATGAGCGTTTGAATGGTTTATATGGGTTTTATACTGGGTTTTGACATGTTCCGCGGGCCGGATCAAGAGCCTTGGTGGTCCATATGTGCAGTAGACGCTTAGCTTACGCGAGGGATGCGCTCCAAGGACCCTTGTTTAAGTGAAAATTTCACGTTGTGGGGATAGGGTATATATACGACTTTTTGAAACACATACGCAGTTATTTTATACACTTGTAACTACCCCTCAAATGGTTTTAAACCAGTCTCTAACTATACATTACCATTTCCTACATACAGTAATGAATAAATGAATTTTGGAGCTTCTTACTTTTGGCGAAAAATCTCGTGTTGCAGGCGAGAATTTCGTTTTAGCTTTAAGATACGTACTCTTGAAAAACTCGCGTAAAATCCAATTCGCGCAAGTCAATCGCATTGAAGCGCGAGTCCACTGTATATATATACCGGGTGGGCCCAAAGTTCGTGCAAATTAAAAAAAAATCATTAAAAAAGAACAAGTGATGATAAAAAAGAGTGGTTCACACGAATGGCATTAGAAAGTGGATGGTTTTTTTTTAAGAATAAACAAACCAAAAAAAAGTTTAAGAAATGACCGATAGGTGGCGTTTCTATGAGTACACTAAGATGATTTATGCAAGTCAGGTTGTCAATAGAACACTTAAATGCACGTGGATTCTTCAATTGATGTCAACATCATGCTGTCGTTACAGGATAGAGCACTGATTACCAAGCTCTTTTATAAGAGTAACGAATCAGCAACCGACGCACTGAGGAAATTTCGCACTGCAAAATAAATCTTTGAAAATATAGAATTGTGTTGGTGTTGTGTTTCTGCTTATTTTATTTTAATGCATACCTCATTTGCATTAATCTGCTTCACATATTCAACATCAGCGCCACCTGTTGGTCATTTTTGAACTAATTTTTGTTGTTGTTGTTGTTGTTCTTAAAAAAATCCACCCTATTTCTGATGTCATTCGTGCAAACCGGACATTTTTATCATCATTTGTTCTTTTTTAATGATTTTTTAAAGTTTGTATGAACTTTTGACGCACCCAGTATGTATGTGTGTGTGTTATATGAGCCATTAATTTAAATTTATTGGATTTAGTGGGCGTCTGCTAAGCACGTGCGTTTTTTCCGTTACATAGTGTAACAGCATATCTTCCAAGAAAAATTCATAAATTCAACCTGTGAATGTTTATGGTGCCTCGCTAGAAAGCTTCTCCTATGTCTGCAATTGTAGCAAGTGGGGATATCGTTATTAAATTCTAAACCAACTAGTGATTAGAAGGTGGAACTATCCTCTACCGATGCCGCTAAACTCATCAATTGAAAAATCTGAAACTTGGCGCATGCATAAGGTGACCATACGTCCCGTTTTGAATGGGACAGTCCCGTTTCTAGATGGCTTGTCCCGTTGTCCCCAAGCATAGCTTCGGGACATCGTAATGTCCCGTTTTTTAGAAAATGTCCCTTGCAATGTCCCGTTTTTAGAAAAAGAACAACCCACGGTAACGATTTCAATGAAGGCCGCTAAACAATTTAAAATCTTCCAACGGCAGTGTCTGTAAAAAAAAAAAAAAAAAAAAAAAAAAAAAAAAAAAAAAAAACTGACCCCCCTCCCTCCCCTCTCGAGACGCAAAGGAAACGCCAGGGAGAGTATTTTTGTGTTTATTCGTTTAATGTTCTTTTTTGTTAACTATTTCAATTTCTTTCTTTTTTTTTAAAGCCATGTTCCTCTTATGCTTATTCCTCGTCTTCCTCCCCTTATCTCCACTTCATTTTCACTTTTCACTCTGGTTTTCTAAGAATTGTTTTCCTTCCGAATGATAACTTCCTTTTTTTCTGTGTCGTTTTGTTTACATTTCTCACTTTCCTACCTTCTTGTCTTGTGTCGGATGGTATTTTTGAAGAAGAAGGGCCTACCCCTTGTACCATCCGAAACGTACGTCGTGCACTATTTTTTTATAGTAAATGTGTGTTTTATCAAAGTTTTGTTTTTCATTTTATTTTTATATTAACATTAACACAAGCTTTTTTGCGCGTTTTCTTAACAACTAAAAGATACCCAGACCTGCAAATTTAATTATCCGTTTAATTCAGTCTCCCTACACTATTCCCTTAAAAACAGTAGATCTCCCGTTTTGAGGAAAAAAATAAATACACTATTGCCAAAAAAGTAATAGATGTCCCGTTTTGAAAGAAAAAATAAATGGTCACGTTACGCATGCAGGACATTGTATTTCTTGCTTTTCCTTTTAAACCTTCATCGTGTAATCTAGAAGTTAATCTTCTCTGGTGGTATTCTTTCAATAGCTGTACATTGTTTGTTCCTGTAATTGAAAACTCTAAAATATCTCTGGCTGGTCAATGTTCGCCCACAACTCAGATGCGTCACATATATACGCACAAAGTGAATCGTAAAATAAAATCACTTATTCTGTTATTCTTAAGCATTTCTTTCGGACTACTTCATTACAAGATATCATAATATTTTGTGCATAAAATTTAATATGATCTAAAATGTCCGTTAAAATGAAAATTACCAGAACAAAAGTTAAAAAAAGGGAACCACATACTTTGCTATACTGTTGTATTTTGCTGTTTTCATTTACGAAAGCAAATAGTTCGTAATTGCTTTTATGTATTTGTATTTTCTCAGACAATAGAGAAATATCTTAAGAATTTTTTCAACTTCAAGTAAGGCTAGTCAGCTGATAGATACTTTAATTTTTTTTTTCGATTATCTATTCTTAAACTGACATATGCGATTTTCTTTATTAAATTACATTTTCAAATAAATTTGTTTCGAAAATTATTTTTCTTTTTAGTATATTTTTATATTTAATACAATGAATCAGAATATACTGTATTCAAGAAAATGAAACTTTTTAAATGCGTGAAAATCGCTTTATTCACATTCTTTCGCCCTTCTTTCATGCTTAAAATTATATATTTCAATAATAATATTATAATATTATTATTGAAATATAATTAAACTTCACTTAAAAAAATAATGTCTCCTTAGTTGCACTTAACATGTAAAAAAAGCAAATTTAACAATGGAAATGGTAATTCGAACTGTACTAACAATTTCAGAATTTACGTAATACTTTTTAAGTATTTGTTGTTCTATTAGTTGTGTTTAAATAAATTTTACCAAATAATTTTTAATTGCAAATAAAAATTGTTTTTGGGTATTTGTGCAATACTTCGGTTAGACTATAAAATTTATATTAAAAATGATGTTTAATGTTTTGTTACGTGGAACTTTTATTTTTTTGCTTTAAGACATGATTTTTCCAATACTTTCTTATTAAATGTTAATTCTTAGTACATTAAAATAGTTCCTTTTTTTGAATAAGAACAATTTGAAGTCTATAATTAAAAAAATGAATGAAATACGTATATTCCAAGTATTTTTTAAAAAATCATAAAAAGTTCCAAAAACCTCCACACCTGAAAGTGTTATCTCTTATAATTACTCAGATTGGCATCATTTATCTTTCTTTGCACGCCACTTGGCGGATATTCGTGATTCCAGTCCAGCAGCTTCTAGCAAGTTTTTGGGAATTGCTGTTTGTACTCGATTCATCTTCATAATGTCTGCTTGAATTGTATTGAAAGGTTCAATTCTTTTGTCTTTTCTAGAGTTTAATCAAAACAGTGTCAGTAAAAGAACTGCTTGGAGATGACACACGGAAGGAAAACTATTAAAAATAAAGAGCTGGGGAAAGTTGTAGAAAGTCTTATTTACATGGGTTATTCATTTGCTCCATATGCTGACTCGCTTTGCATGAGGACAGCATGTATCAACTTCCCAATGAAAAACTCATGGATGCTCTGCATGATCTGCGTTCTGTAAGGCTACGATTCCCAACCTTTTAACATTGTGCTGCCCAACAAAGGCTGACTTTCGATGACGCCTTCCTCTCCCTCACATTCCTAAACACACATACGATTTTATTTGTTTTTTTTGTTTTTTTTTCCATAAATGGACATTTAGCCGGCTTTTGTATAAAATAACTTTATTGGTAAAGTTTGAATAAGCATTTTAATCTAAAATCGATATGTTTTAGAGTAAAAATATGTATAAATATGATGATTTTTAAAAACATGCATTATCGTTATCGCATGCTCTTTGCTTATTTTTCTTTGGGCTTCCCTTCAAATGCTCTGCGTCCCCTAAAGGGGACGCTCCCCACCGGTTGCGAACCGCTGCTTTAATGTGCTTCCACTTTTTCTGGGTACTTTTGTATGTTCTATATTCCATAATATATTTTAATCGCAATATTAAGGTTTGTTTTTTCCATAGCACTTTTTCCCCCTCTACTAATTAGACATTGGTTTAACATCCCACGTGAGGCCAATGCCTCGACAATCCATCCACAAATTCGTGATCATGGACTCCGGTTCTGCTGAGGGTGGTCAGACTGACATGAATCCTCCGGTGTTTAGTACCCAAGCAACCTTGGTTCTTATTTCATCTACCAACTTCCCTTTCCATAACTTTCCTATTTATTGTTTAGAATATAAATACTCCATTTTTTACTTCGTTATCTTTCGATTATGTTTATATTATGATTACTTAAACTGTATTTTTTCTCGTGAAAAATGAACTTCAGAATTTCGTAAATTGTTCATTGAATAATAATAGCAACCACTTCGTAATCTTTCGAACAAAATCATTATTATGAATTCGATTCGTTTTATAGTTTTTTTAAGCGAACTATTTATGCATATATCGCAAGTTTAAAAAAATTCCGCCATTTCATTTATTTGAAAGAACCCCATTTTTCCAGTCTTATTAATATTCTTGTCAAATTCAGTGGAATACAAAACAAAGGTGTTTATCAGGTTTTACTTATCATAGTTCTGCTTTTATTTATGACTGTTAAATACCCATTCTTCGCACGAGAACAGAGCTCGTTTTGACGACTAATTAAATGCAAAGTGTATTATTTGTATTTTCCTAAGTCCTGTTTTCCTAAAAGTGGTTCCTAAAAAGAGCTTAGTATAATTTATTTTCAGAATGAATGTGTAAAGTCCCTGTTTTAAAATAACATATTTTATAGAGCCGCATTCAGTGTTAAAATTTTAAGAATGAATGATGCAACTGAGGAAAGTGTAGGAAGTCCCCCCCCCCCCCACACACACACACATTATTCTCTGCGCATGTTTTTGGCAAAATAAATTCCACGCCAAAGTTAAAACTTGCAAAACGATCGGTTAACAAGTAGAATTGAATATATTTCAAAGTAGCTACAGATTTTTTGTCTTTAATTCTTCATTTTACTTCATTTATTTTTACCTTCTCAAAGCTGAAAGGTTCTAGGATACTGCTAACAGATTTTTTTTAAAAAGTAGTTAAGAATTTTTCTACATTCTTTTGCACATCCATGCAGATTTTAAAGCCTATCATCTTTTTACCTTTATCGATATCGTACACCTGTAAATGATATAAATTAATCAAACAAAAAATACCAAATTATTTACTAATGTATTATTTATACGAATATTTTGTAGATGAGGTTTTTTAGTGTGAAAAAAATTAACCATTAATACTCTTCAATGCAACCGCAAAGCTTCATAACTGATTAAAGAATTACCATATTAAAGAAACAATGCAATGACTGTAATACAACACTGAACTTTAGAGACTAAAGCTTAGGGATTACGTCGTCACAAAGCGAGTTACAATAATAACCGTGCCCAGTCTTGTACTGGATTAAATAAAATGTCTCTTGTAATTTGTTAAAGTTTTATAATAAGGTTTATAAGTTCTCAAAATATTACCAGATTTCAAATATTATATTACACATGTTTTAAAATGAATTGTTTGAATTGATTACATACAAAAATTTATTTTTATATCATCTCAATTGATTAAAGTGTATATTTTCCGCAATTTAATATGAATTTTTCTAAAGAATGAAATTGTTCGACAGAAAAGTTTTAGGAGAAAAGTAATAAATATAAAGAAATTAAACTTTTGCTGAAACACAATGTTTACAATATTATTTTATTAGACAAGCTGTTTTTTTTTAACTTGATATAATTTATCTTATTATGGAGTTATGCATTTTTGCATTATTTCATAAAATTGTTTAATAAATCTTAACAATGAGGAAACAAGTATTACTTTAAATAGTATTTACATATTTTATTTAATTTAGTTTCTGTTCTTAATATGTTTTCCTTAATTTTCTAATTAATCTATGTTCATTTCTTTTCCAGGTAAGTGTCCTATCTTGTTACTTTTAAAGAATACAGTATTTTGTAATAAATCTATTCAGCTAAGGTAAGAACTGCATTTCTAATAATGTATTTGAAATGAAAAAAAGTGCTTAAATACTTTCCAATTTAGTTTTGTCATGTATGAATTTATATTAAAATCGTGTTATTAATTTAAAGAATTCTATTATACAGGGTGTCCGAAAAGTCCTTGCCACATTTCAAAAATTCACAGAAAATCAACAAATTATTGTATGAATATGCGGTTCGCACATTAATGCTTCACGGAATCAAGAATTTATTTTTCGGGAATATCCATTCTACCTAAGACGACTGCAACTGAGAAAGCGCATCGCGTAGGTTGGTATTTCGAATGAAAATCCATAACTCTATTTCCGAGAAAGTTTCGTAACATGTTTGTGAAAAACCCTCCGAAACAGCATTTTGGCCTGGCATGAAAAGTTTTTAGAGTCTGGAAGCTTGTTTGGAAGGAAAAGAAGTGGTCGGTCACGAAGATTGGATCAGACAATCGGAAAGCTCATTGTGACGGTATGAACACAATTTGGCAGTAGTTTTATATATATATATATATATATATATATATATATATATATAATAATAATAATAAATCGTGAAATGTGAAGTATTATTGTGCAAACCGCATATTCATACGATAATTTGTTGCTTTTCTGTGAAATTTTTACATATGTCAAGGACTTTTTGGACACCCTGTATTATTAAAAAAATTGTCAAGTTCAGTACAGTTATTATATGCTTTTACAAGTCGTATTAGTCTTTGAATTTAAATGAATATTTTGTTGGAACAGTTTTCCATATATTTATTTTTCCATATATTAAGATCCGTAATCCAAAATGTAGATGTGAACGGTATTCGACATAAAATTTTAATTGGCGGCTGACATCAGAAAATATTTCATATTTCAAAATGAGAGAAGTTTACCCAGAAAAATTGCTTTAGAAAAGGCATTATTTTAAATAAATAAATAAATAAGATTAAAAAGTTGTTGTCTAAGATTTCATTATGCTGAGGGAAAATGTATGATTGGCTAAAAAATAGGACTATGTCACCACATATCTCCGATATTTTATAAGCATTGCTTTTTGTCGCAGTACCCTTCAATAGATTAGTACTTTACATAAACATGACAACAAGCTTACATAGGAACAATAATAAGATCTGGTATTAAGCTATCAGTATTAGCTATTATGTATTAGCAATATAAAGACAATTATACATTTCTCATATAGTGGAAAATGCTTTCATACTGGTTAAATTAAACGTCAAATGATTAAAGAATAAAATAAAAACTTAAAAAAAAAGCTTACATATTAACAAAAATAAAAACGCCAAATCTAACATGAATACTTAAATGTAACGTGTCTCGCTTCAAAACAGACAACTTTTCCAGCGAGGAACAGTCTACAGAATTCTATTTTGTTTGTTTAAGTAGTGGTTTCATTATTATTTTTTTTTACTCCGAAGAGAACAATGCCTTACTCCCATTTTTTTTATCATCCCTGTCATGCTTGTTGGATATTAAATCCTTTAAAATAAGAAGGTAACTTTTTTCTTGAATAATGACTACCCGAATAAAAAGGATCATTTTTTCCCGCACTTATTCACCTAGAATTATTTTGTGGTCAGATTGGCATCGAACGCAAAGAAGATGTGAAGGACAGAGTTCTTCGTTAGCTAAGTTCTAGTTGTCTTTTAAACTAAACTAATACAGATGCACCTTGCACGTACATCAGCCTATATATATATATATATATATATATATATATATATATATATATATATATATATATATATATATATATATATATATATATATATATATATATATATATATATATTTATATATATATATATATATATATATATATATATATATATAATATATATATATATATATATATATATATATATTTATATATATATATATATATATGTGTGTGTGTGTGTGTGTGTATGTATGTATATACATATGTTACGGCCAAAGCCCGAAATCGGCCTGTTTGCGAACTGGCCGGCCAATTCGCGTTTTGGCCAACGTTTCTGTAAACTTACCGGCCAATGTCCGATCTTTTCCTGATTTCGGGCTTTGTCCGGACAATTCGCGAAGTGGCTAGGGACGATCGGCCAAAGTAGGAAGAAAGAAATCAAGAGCAGATTGTTTTACACACTGTTAAAAATGAAGTATTTAAAAATGAGTACTTCTGTGTACTGTTTTTTTTCTTTTCTCTTTTTAAAAGTACGATTGTTTTAGAAACGAGTTCAAATTTATAAGTGACATCTCTGAGTAACATCTCTGTAAGCTACGTTTTATTTGCTGTACTTGTAACGTACTTGTAACGTTGTTAGACAAGTATACTTAATACTCAATAATCTGATTTGGACAGTAGTCCGTACTAGTATGTCTGAGATATTTAGCCAACATTTCTTTGCTGCTAGAATATCTTAAACTGGTTTGTCGTCGATTAACAAAGATATAGCAAGTTTTCATTTAATTATGTTACATATACTCTCACCCCAGGCAGCACACACAAGTTCTTTGGACGTCAGTTAACGTTCAGAGAACGTTATACACCGACCTTGTTAGGCATACCACGTTATGTCCAAGCCAAGATAATTATAATTAACCTCTTAGCATTTATTTTGTTCAAGAATTATTATGTGCAACAGTTCACATATTTTCTTTTTTTTTTTCTTAAAAAAAAAGTGTTTAAAAGAATCATCAGATAAACCTAACAAAGAATGCAGTGGACTCCCGCTTTAAAGCGATTTATCTTATGCTAATGGGATATTATGCGAGTTTTTCAAGAATAATATATCTGAGAGCTAACGCGGACGTCTCGCCAGCAGTACAAGATTTTTCGATTAGAGTAAGAAGCGCTAACAGCAATGCGGGATGTGAGTATCGTCTTCGTGACTGGCTCCCGAAGCAGAAAGCCAATCAGCGAACAGTATTTCATCTCTCGTAGCAGCACTCAAGACGGAAGCACCCAAACCGTCCCAGTATAAATCTGGCTTTATTTATTAGTTTGTGTATTAAATGGTAAAGTAGTATATAGTTATGAAATGGTAAAACAGTTTGAGAGGTGTTTATACGTGTCTTAAGTAACTATGTGTGTGCATTTCAAAAATTCGTTTATATATCCTATTTCACATTGCGATATTTTTGCGAGAAGTCTTAAAACGCATTCCTCACGTAAGTCAAGGCTCCAGTGTATTTACGCTTAATCCGTTTCTTCTTAAATGTATCGCAACTTTCGCCATTTTGGAACTGTCAACAGAGTTTCTTGCTTCCTCTCTTGTTTTCCAATGGGAGAGTAAGGAAAGAGGAAGGGGGGGGGGAGAGGGAAGGACTTTATTTCGCAACGAAAACAACAACACTAAGTTCCTTTTCAATATTTCTAACTCGTGTTTCTTTAGTATTTAATCCGTTCGAATAAGAAAAGGCCTTTTTTTTTCGAGAATGTCGACTCTCTTCAGAAAAGGGATTACAGGCGCGTTTCCACTGTTCGGCTGGGGTTACTTTGTGATATCACTGTTATTATCCTCGAACGCAACATGAAATTTAAATGGAGGATAAAAATCAATATCTTTATTGTTTTCCGTGGTCGTTTGTTTAAAGGAATATGAGAAAGACAGAGGTCTTAGTTCTTTCTGCTATTTTTCTTTTTTTTAATGTTGCGTATGTGGATAAATCAGCAAAAAATATTACAATTTCCATTCTGAACAACTGTAAACAAAATTTCTTTTAATTCTGGGACTTTCAATTATTATTGGATATAAATAATATTATATTAGCAAAATCTAACAGAACACGTATAACTTTCGAATTGTGAACGATAAAATTATATTTTAGAATGTTAAAGCTTCTTTTTTTCCTTTGGTTATGGCAAAGATGCACCAAGGTTATCTGCCTCTGGAGGAACATTTTTAAAAGCTTTCTAACCTGTATTCACGTAACTCCTGGAGAAAACCACCCAAAACTCCAGCCCGTTAAATTTGTAATCGCGCAGTAGGCCAGAATTCTGGGCCTTCACACTTCAACTATCTACCAATGTTCAGTGTCTCACTAGCGTTAAGTGTAGCTAAAAAAATGACAAATGTCCATTTCGTTAGCAGACATAGAATAAAAAAAAAATCTGATGGGACACGACACGATCATAAATATTTTCGGTGCACTTCATCTAAACGTGCTTTCTCTGAAAGAGATAAAATACTGCAATAATACTAAGGCTTAGTAATTTCTAGCCAAATATTTGAGATATCGCAAAGCTGGGTTCAATTTGAAAGATTTGTTTTTGACACTTAATTGAGCGATATTTCGCCAAAGCTTCATTTAGTTAGCGAGATTTTGGTCATAGCCGAAATAGCGATTCAGACTCTTAGTGAATTGAAGGTATCCATAGACCTTAATGTGTTTAAAGTCTATTGGGTGATCCTGTAAATGAATTACAAAGTAGATTGTAATCAAAAAAGAGATGAGCAGTTAGAGTTAGGATAGTTCTGAATACAAAATTTCAGCATTCTACGGCTAAAAGTTTTAGAGTTATACGAAGTACGAAATTATTTTTGGCGTTAATTTTGGCTATATTTCGGCAAAAATCGCTAAGCTCTATGACGAATGGTGAGATTTTGGACATGGACCAAACAGTGACTTAACTACAAAACATTTTTTGGGAGGAGAATATTTTGATGTTTGAAAGAGTTTTCACTTATAAACGATGTCACTATATCCGAGTTCAACCATATTTGTAGCCCCCCACCCCACCCCAAACTAAAATCCGGGGTACGCCACTGATGATACGCAAACAACTTCCTCATGGAATAAATTATAATTATTATTATTTCACTCATATTGTTTATTAAGAAAGAACTTCAAAAAGTACCAAACTGTCCTTTGGTAACTGTTCATATGACGCACACAGCATTGCTAATAAGCCCATATAGCGTATGGATGATTTCGGTTCTAGTTAAAACAACAACTTCAATTCTCTACAAGCCTCACTTTCTCACATTTGAAGAATTCCTCGTTCAGATATCACATTAATTTCAATGAATCCCTCTGCCTTTTTTTTCTTTCTGTGCCGACATACACATAATCCCACCCAAGAAAACGAGGTCGTGCCATCTGCTCCAGATAACCCAATACTCCCATGGTCAGATAGACAAGAGGATCCCTTTTTGCATGGCACAGCGTTCATTAATCCCCGCATTCTGAAGGAGCCATTGTCTCTCTTTTCTTCTAATGAATGAAATGAATGACACAGGAAGTGGTGACTGTAACAGTAGCTTCGGCTGAGGTTCACGGTCACGTAAAGAGGAGGCAATCGAGATGCCGTATTGATAAGGGTATATAGTGTAGCGACAACTCCGAAATTTTTAACAGAAAGGCGATCTCGTCCCGAGATGACCATTATGTGCTTTACTTGACAGAGGGGATATTTTTTTTTTCTGTTGGGAGAGTGTCGTGGCGCGATTTTAAGTTCATTAAAGGATTTCGTCGATATTTTGTTTTTGTTTTCTTCCTCGCGATCTTAAGTTCATTAAAGGATGTTTTCTTTTTTCTTTCGGTTTCTTTGTTCGAAAGTTCATTCGGAGTTATATTCATGCAAAGAGTTAGTTGCCGTAGCAAGAAACGAGATGCCGAAGATGCGTTCCTAATAAAAATATTTTAGAAAACGGCTAGGCCCATTTTGAAAGACATGCCACCCAGGTGGTCTAGTCGTTAACACCATCCTGGTCACACCTTGTGTTCCGGTTCGATTTCCGGCTCTTGAGCTTGGGTGTTAAGGTATAAAACTGCCCAAAATTCCTTGTTTTGTCAAAAATTTTGATTTTTTTCTTATTTTATTGATACAATGATTAGGATTCCAAAACCGTTTTACTTTTGTTTCTACGATCCCTAGAAGCTAGTTATACAATAAATAATAAACCAAAAGGATATTACTTTGTACAGCATTGAGATCTTTTAAACGCATTTTCTGAAGAAGCGTGTTTTCATGAATTTCCTTTACAATAAATGTCATATCTCATGACATGTTTTAAGGTATTGACTTGAAATATCGGCAGGATATTTTTATCATGAACTGTGTTATGAAGAAGAATATACTTCTGTGTTTATTTATTAATATTATGAGACTTCTTCCTTCAAGAAATACTGAGTTTTCATATAAAAATTGAAGTATTTTCATAACTATTAGAACTTCTGCAAATTTTTCATAACACATATAAATATTTTAGTTATGTACTGTATAAATATTATTAGAAAATATTTATTAGAATTGTTTACAGGAGATGTCGCGTGGATGCAATTTTTTACCAAAATTTCACGTAAATTTGCCTGTAATTTAAACTTTACATAGAATTTCATTAAAAGTGCATTTAAATTTTTAGTTTTATACACCATTTTAATTATAAACTTGGATTGATTATTAAATTTTTACTTTTTATAAAGTTCGCATATGTAGGCTTATACCTTAACTCGTTCTTCCCTTCATAGGGGGTAATGCTGGTCACCCTACTGGGTGCGCCCATGATAAAACGGCCAATACTTTGGGTTTTAATGATGACCAATGCCTGATGGCAACTTCCTGCCCTTGGAGGAAAAAAAATCTTTGAAAGAAATAGATATTTTACGTAACCCCGCCCCCTCCCCAGGAATGTGTTTAAGGAGGGAAGTAAACAGTGCAACTGCCCTTGTCGCCAAAATTTAGGACGGCTTATAAAATTTGGGCACCAAATAATCAAATCGCGTCTTTTTTTCACTCTTCACGTGGCGATATTTTCGTTAAATAATCCAGTTTTTTATGAAACCTTCAAATAATTCCATTTCCTAGAATTAAGCGTAAATATCATATATGTTTGGTTTGTTTAAAGAGAAAAGTAGAAGGAAACTAAGTTCCGCCTCTTTGCTAAACTTCTTATTGAGGAGCAATTCCGTAGAAAAAAAAGGATTTCTCTACCATTCAAGAACAATGAAATTTTGGTTACCTCTGCTTTTTTTCCTTGCGTACGTTATTAATCGGTTCAATCACAAGTTTCTGCATTTAAGTTTTTATATATTCAGAAAACCTTACTGTGCAGCTGCAGAAAAAAAAACCCGCCGACTTGTACTTTTTTTCGGCCGTCGTTCGTCGCACAGCAAAGTTACAGATACCAATCGTTTACGATTCACGTACACTTTAATTTGCTATACATAAAAATTGCATAAGGGGCCGTCTACATATTAAAATTCGCCCGAACTTCTTTTCCAATTTGCAAACCCTAGATTTCACTTCATATTTTAAAAATCTAACTCATTTAAGCCCCGGATACTAATTTTCAATAAATTTGTACTGAAAATGGGTGAGTTATGAGCTTCCAAAATCCCAACCCCCTACGTTAAAATATTTTTTCATACTTTAATTCGTATCTCATATAATATTTATAGTAAGAAGCCGATTTTTATTCGTACTATTAGAAGTAAACAACCCAAACATAATTTACTATTATTATAATTTTTAATGCTGTTGTTTTTGTTGTCGTGTCCATGGATAGACGACACTATCCATGGAAAGAGGGGTGCCATTGCCGCCGAGGGTTTGGACTTCTACTTGTTGGTCCCTAATTTTGAACCAATTTCAGAGGAGGGACCAACCACCACCTGAAATCGGCAGCCCCACAGGTATCGTTTAACAACTTGGAGGAAAGGGAGCCACGACGGATTTTACGTGCACCAGCTCCCATTAGCGTACACGGTTCCACAGCGGACGAGCCGAAAGGGAGATGATCCTCCCAAGCACTGGCCAAGCCGGATGCTGCTTCACTTGCCGTGTTCTTATGGGAACGGAGTTTAGCGTCCAGACCACTGCGGGACTCATATAAAATATTAATATGAATTATGAATTATTAAATTAATACTTTAAAAATTAGGAATAGCGGCCTAGCCAAATTTCGATGGAAATAGATGCAGAAAGTAATATTACATGGCGGTGCAAAATTTCAAATTTTTACGTTCAGTAGTTTAATTTATATTAAATAAAATGTGTTCTTTTCATGAGTTAAGGGACCATATATAAATTTATCAAATCAAAATTTTTTGAAAATTGCGTAAAATAAACGTAAATTAGATTTATTTTGCACAAAAATATTAAAAGTTAGCGGTATTAAAAAATAGCAAATTTTGAAGGAAATAAATTGGAGGTTTGTACACTGTGATGGTGCTTCTATAAAACGTCTATTGTTGCGTCCACTACTATTTCCCGCCAAATAAAATGTTTTCCATGTATAGAATTAGATGCAGGTGTCTTCCAACACAACGCCTTAGTTCTGAAAAACTAACCTCCTCAACATTCCAGGCAAGAATTTGACCTCTTTTAATATCTGAAGCATCAGTTGGACTTCTCCATACTTTATCAAACATTCAAAATCACATTTTTTGTCTAAATTTGTATCTGACTATAAATTAAAATACCGCCAAAAGACTTATAAGAATATTGCACATTGCAGACGATAATATAAAATGAAGAAAGTAAAATATCAAACACAGTGATAATATTGGTTTGGCAAAAAAGTAACTGTGTTTTTTACATGAAATTCATACAAATAAATTTTCAATCATGAAACCATTTTTCAAGTTCGACCGTTGCTGAGTAACATTCATGATTGTAGTCAGAAGAGCAGAGAACAGCCTCTCACTCCTGACAACATTTCACCTGTCTAAGAGAACCTTCAAGAGAAATACTCAATAAAAATTTCAAAATTAGAAAGATTTTCAAAACACTGAGCAGTCTTTTTGCATTTTTCCTTTAAATCATGTGTACGAAAAGATGAAGTAATGGACTCACGGGTCATTTGGAATCATTTTTTGATTTAACTTTACTTTTAATGGCAACGGTTTTGGTAAAATAGTATACAAGGATATGCGGAAACGAATAACTAAGTGTTTGGAAAAGCAATTTCAAAGTAATCGATCCAAAGAATTAGATACATTAATTTACATTGAAAGTTTTTTCAAATTGCATTCTTTTATATACACATTTTTTACTTTAATTTTAGATTATTTTTGTAAAAATTATTTTCTCATTTAGAGCTAAACCTCAATATTACTCGCTATTGATCAAAAATGTAATTTTCCTTAGGAGAACAGTAAAATTTGTATACGTAATTATATTTTTAATTAAATTTGAAATCATCGAAAACATGCTATACGTTGAAAGAACTGATTAAAAACTTTTTAAAATGTTTTCTTTTTACTTTTTGATTAACAACAAGTATCAATCCTACACTAATGTACGGACACTTTTACTGTTTGTTTTTATTTTGTTCAATAATTATTATCAAAAATAATCATTGTGAATAAGCTATTTTTAAATTATTAGAAAATAATTATTTGAAAAATACATTGTATGATGCTCTGCTAATAATGCTATTCAAAGTCTTTCAAAAACAAATAGATGAACTCTTTCTGTAATTTAATTATTACTTATTTTTTAATTATCATTTAGGTTTATTACTAATTAAAGAAACGATAAATAACTTTTAAGAGTTATTTATCCATTTCTTACTGAAACATCTTATGTTTTGATAACTAATATGCAATTAACGTCTTTTTTAGTTGAAAAAAAATAGATTTAGCACTCATTCATTACAGTTTTCAATTAGAAGAATGAATGCAATAAAGAATTAGGAAATAAATATGGAATTATAAATTATTATTTGAAAACGTTTTTGTCTTAAGCTTCAGATAAAAAATACTATTAATGAAAAGAACTATCTTCTGTATAATTAGGGACTTATTTAATAAATTAATATTTTCAGGGGTTCAAAAGTTTTTTTCTTCTTTTGCTACGAACTGATTATCATGGTAAACCAATTATTTTAAATTACTTTCATTCAAAGCTGCAAAAAGCGATTTCTTACGGCACGAAATGTACACATATATATAGTTTTTTTAATTAAGAACAAACTTTTTTAACATTTTAATTTTTGAAAAAATTCGTTAAGGAGTTTCTATAGAAACCTGGAATATTAAATAAAATGATCTTAATCTGAATCCTTAAAATGCAGTTTATTGTTTTTTCCAGAAAATATAATGATGTTACTTTAATGTAGCAGTTTGATGCCCAAAAAAACTCTGTTTTTAAATACTGGAGCATATACGCTTACTTAATAAAAAAAATAAAATAAAATAAAATTACCGTTGACCAATCAAAAGTCTATCACGGGCTTAAGTATTTATTTAGTGTTCACGTATTTTGTAAAAGTATTACAAAAAAAATAATGAGCTTACAGCTAAAGATAATTGGTCAAAATTGTTTCAGTCAAGTATGTAGATAGTGTAAAATGTTTTGAAGTGTTGCTCTGTGATATTATATGCAGATTTTTTTTTTTTTTGTTGAACGAATTAAAAAAGAAAGATAAAAAGATCAGAAAGAAACGATTTCAATTAAAAATTCTTTGAATATGTGACGGGATCAGTACTAAAATAATAATGTGACGGGATCAATATCTAAAATAAAAATCTACGCATTAAATATTCAAAGTTTGCACTTTCTTGCATGTAAATCGGTTTATTAGATTGTGAGTTATAAATCTTGTATAAAATTAATAGTACTTGAATAGTAGTTATGAATAGTAATTGTATCATGGTATCACATTACGGCTTGGAGATTTTTTGCCAAATACAGGAACCGCCACGTTAAGTTCAGTTTTATTTTTGGAGCCAAATTTGGCGGTATTGTACGAATTAGCTAAGCTTAGCTATATTTGGCACGGCTTAGGGTAATTCATACGACCGCCATCATCGAATAATTAGCGAATTGCAAAGTAGAATAAATACAGATCTAGAATAAGTTTTTATGATGTTTTAAATTTCACAAAAACTGGTATTCACTTTTGGAACTTCTTGTACTTTAAATGATTTTATTAGTCATCAAGTTCGATTCACATGACAATCCATATATATATACACATTTAAATATTTGCCTTAACGTGCAAGAAATAATTACTGTAACAATGATTTTTAAGAAAACGGACTTTCAAATTACTTCACCTTAACAAAAGATTATTCTCAAGTTTCAAAATAGTAATGTTTAACAATTTCTCGTCAAATATAGAAGACATCGCCAAGATGGGTTCAATTTTGGGAACTTGTCTTTTGGTACCAAACTTGGCGATAAATCGCCAGAATTAGCCAACTTTTTCAACATTTGACATATATGTACTAACGCAGTTATGGAAACTCATGTTTTTTTTTTCGATTTTCTGAATAATATCATCAGAGCGTAACCAAATTAATAGGTACTACCCCTTAGCTATCCTCTTTCAAATAAAAAAGCAATCATGGAAATTTGTCCACATGGTAAAATATTATTTTTGTATATACATAAAAATATACATATATACACGTTGAACATAGTATTTCCTTTTTTTTTTTAAATCGGTAAAAATTTATACCTGATTTACAATCAGAATGATGGAAGATATAATTTAACATGTTTTACCTTTCAACTTGTTTTCTACGATATCATTAATTGTAATGCTATGGTACTCAGATATTATTAATATTACGAAAATTATTTCTCAGATAAATAATCTGACATTTATCAGTTTTTTTTCGGAATGAATTTAATTTATTAAATACAAACATAATGAGTTTTATAAAGTAGGTTAATAGCTATTAAGTAATTTGAAATTACTTAATAGGTATATAATTAAGTATAATTAAGAAATTTAAATATTTTAATAATTGAATAATTGATTATTTGAATATTTGAATATTTGAATATTTGAATAATTTAATTATAATTATATAATTAAGTAATTTGAATATATATATTTTTTAACTATTGAAAATTATCTCTTTTTTATGCTTATAATCTAATAATCATGATGCATCTTTTAAAAAAATTTATTCCCGTACAAAGAGTTGAAAATTTCCGGAAAATAAAATATACTTACTAAAGAAATTTTTAATTACAAGCAATCTGATTCTGTAAACAGTACATTACTACATTATTTTAAACGTATAATGTCATTTTGAATTTTCTTCTTCCCAAACGCATTTACGACACTGCATTAAAAGTGATTTTAAAGATTTTAATTACCTCCAATCTTTTCCAAATTGCCGACGGGACTAAATATCATAAAATAAAAATTAATGAAACCAATTACCAAAAGAGGAAAATTAAATTGCATCTGAATCTTTTGCGCTATTATGTTTGGAACAATGAAACTGATGAATCAGAATATATTTATTTTCCATAATCAGTTTCATTTAATGAAATGCTTATCTATTGCATGTAATATCAGTAATAATTCTACAGAAATTTATTAATATTAAATAAAAATGAATCAATTTGATCTTTAGGTAAAATATCAATACGCAGAGAATAAATTATAGCACTTCTTAAGTCTAGCACTTTTAAGGCTTAAAGCTATATTGATTTATTTCTCTTTGACATATCTGTTAAATTATGAACTATTTGTTGAAACATAAAAAGATATGTTATTTATTTTTAATTCTGTATTGTGCTTATACATTTTCAAAGAGATTCTTTTTTGTGCTGCATATTGAAAAGGGGAAGTAAAATGCATTTATCTTTTGCGTTAAATAATAAATTTAGATGCAGTTCCGACTAGCAGAATTGATAAATTTTGTTTGAGAAAGGAAATGTGTAAGGATATTATTTTAAACAATAATTGAGGATAATGCTGTTAACAATGTTATTCATAATAACTTAATATACAGATCATCTACAGTTAATTCCATTAATAACAAAATGTTATGAAATAAAGTAAAATAAAACTAAAATGTTGATGACATTTATTGTAATAAAATGTAGTGTTCAGTAAAAAAATTAATACTAATAATAATAAATTATAAATTGCAAATTTTTATCTTGTAACATATAAGTGAAAGGTTTTTGCTACTTTTCACACGCACAGAAGTATTAAAAACTATTCGATTATATATCTTTTTTTTATTGTTTAACTCATCACTGACTACACTTATTTATCTATTCAAATTCAATAATAGTGAAGTCTAAGACTCACCGATGAATACATGAAATATTAAATTGTTTTAAAAACCATGTTTATTTACGTGCTTTTTACAAGATATCCATTAACGAGTGCAAAAAAAGTAATTTTTTTATTCAATTTTGGAATGCTTAAATTTTTTTTATGTTGTTAAAACACAACATAGACCAAAACCGAGTTAATATTAAATTTAAATTTTTATGTTAACATTATTAAAAATTAATTGTTTGAAAATGCCACATCCATTACATGCACAAGCAAAATGTAGCGGAACCTTGTTGGAAACAGTCTCGGTATCTGAATCTGTTTTGTTTAGAAAATATAACTATGAAAACCCAAATAAATCTCTGTAAATATAATAAAACAGTTTATTGAGCTGGCACATTTCGTTACGTGAAGCTTAAAGGAAAAAGTGTTCAAATACTTCAAAAGTTTTCGTTCCGTAATACTGCTTTTAATAACTCCCAGCTCATGAATGAATAAAAAGTAAGTGATAAATATCATTCTACAGAATATTTGTGTTATACTCCATTTTACGAGAAAGACGATAATTCCATAAAATGCCGTAGAATTGGAAGGATTTATTGATTTCTCGCAAAGAAAATATATTTTTAGGAATTTTGTTACAGCATCTGCCTCTTGATTGAATTGTAACCTTTTCTATTTTGATTAAATAAACGACAGAAAAAAATATACTGTCGCAAGTGTTTTTGAATTACTTAGTTTATCATTTAAGCTTTTTTAAATTAAAAATTATTTAAATTTATTCGTGTACTTGGATTTTTTCCCTCTAGGATACCTTACAATTTATGTGAGTGCTGATGTTCACATTTTAGTTTTTATCAAGCTCCTATTTTAATAATTTTGATTCTAAATTAATCTGCCTATTATTTATTTTTATTTCATTTATCAATTGTTATTTCAATATTATTTTAGAGGACATTTTTATTTTTGAAAAGACATAACTATTTAGAAAGTGTATTTACTGATGACATTTAAACAGTATTAATGTGCTTCATGAGTCTAAAACTAATAAATCCACTTTTTCTGATAGTTAATTATCATTTTGTTAAAATAAATTTTTAAAATGTTTATTTGGATAAGTTAAACATAATATATTTTTGCTTTAAAGAAACATAAATAAATAAATAATTAAACCTTCAAGTGCGTTATTTTTATACCTAACTTATTCAATTTCATTTAGTTACTATAGTATATTAATTCATATAAATACTTGCAAAATTTTACTAATTACTTTAAAGGACTATTTATTTAATTTTTACGGAAACATCTGATTATATTACCCATAAAACTTTTTAAAAATATCTTAGGAATGGGCTATAAGCTCTGAATGCTATAACATAGTTTAATATAACAAATATGACATATCATATTACTTTTGGCAAATGAAGTAAAATATTTTTTATAGGATGCAAGACTTTATTGCGTGAAGATAAAATACAACTTTGTATGCCAAAAGTTATTTTCCCCGTAATTCTAGGTTTAATCATTCCTCGCTGGTAATATTTTTATTCAGAATATTTGTTTCTCTCCACTTTGCGAGGCCTGAGATTATCGTAAAAATTGTTATATTCAATGATTTTTAGACATGACAATTTTTTTTTTATGTAGCGTCTGACTTAAGATTAAATTATTAACATTTTATGATCAAATGTATTTATAAAAGATTAAAATTATGTTGGCAAACAAATGTTTATAATACGAAGCTATTTGTTTTATTATTTAAGTTTTCCTTAATGCACGTAATTTTGTTCATTAAAAAAACTTTATTCAAGTGCAGACACTCTTATTTATTTACAATTAATAATATTTAAAATAATTTTCAGCTGTTAATAATTTCTTCAACTTTCATTAAATTTTATAAGTCATCATTTGAAAGATATTTATTTACTTAGGAAACATATTCGTATTAATTCTTATTGAAAAATAATCTGCTAAGACAGCCTTGCATTAATGTTTTTTTTTATTGTTAATTATACTTTATTTAAAAAGAATAAAATGCTGTTTAACTCTCGGCTAAAATTAAAATTAACTTCACCGACTTTTACTTAAATAAAGTATACTACGTCCCGCCTGCATTTATACCGTTAACAACATGACAAAAATACCGTTTTATCAGATATAGTTTTTAAGTATTATTGCTGGAGTTATATTTTAATTTGATTATCTATTATTAAGCATTTAAATGTGGTTGGTTTTATTAAATTTTATTTTTAAGATTTTTGTTTATTTTCTTGTATTTTAAGATTTTTTTTATTTTCTCGTATTATTGAATTTTCTGGAAAAAATCCTATTGTAGGGTGATTATTCGCTTTCGGTTTCAGATTTATGTATTTTTAAAAATGTTGAAAGTTCTAATAAATTAAACAAAAGCACATAATGTTAATATATATATATATATATATATATATATGTGTGTGTGTGTGTGTGTGTGTATGTATGTATTATTTTTAATTTTCATGTGCCTGATAAAGCTCTACCATTCAATTTTGTTTTATTTTATTTATCACTTTTTAATTCCTAACTACCGATTTTTCTCTGTTAGCAACTGCCAAAACTCATTGCTTTTAAATACATATTATTATATTTTTTTTCTAACGGAAGCAGCTGTGGTTTTATACACATAAAACTTTCAAGTTCCTTTGAAATTAGCCGTAATATCTGAATCACCATAATAAAAAGTACAAACATGGAACATGAAATAACTTTTAGTATGTAAAATAAAAGAAATTTACTCAGTTTACAGACTCTGATGCATGCAGCTTAAAAACAAACAAACAATAAGCTACATCAAAAGTTTTCGTCTCCTAATTTTGCATGTAATAACTCTCCGTTCAAGAATAAAGAGAGCACAGAAACTATTATTTTACAGAGTATTTGTATGACTCTCTATATACCTAGGCCAACGATAATTCTGTAGAAGGTCGTAAAAATTGTTGGAATCATTGATTTTCCGTAATGAAAATAAACTTTTATGGCTTTCCATAAAGCGTCTGTCTCTTGATTGAATTGTGAATTTTTACGGGTATGATGATACAGTCGTTTGTATTGATGAACGTATGTCTTATTCTATTTAAGTAAGGACAAGTTATATTCAATATTTTTTCTTTGAATTGCTTCTTTTGAGCTAAAATTAATTATCTATTTTATATTCAGATTCTTTTTTAGTTTAGGTTCGAGACTAATTTCCGCACTGTTTATTAGTCAATTGATTAGTAATTTTGTTAACATTTATGAAATTCTTTACTTGAAAGGGATACATAACTATATATTTTTAGATGAATATATTTATTCTCTGAATTTAAAAATGCACTTTCATTATCGGTTTATTTATAGTATATATATTTATAGTATATATCGGTTTATTTGTCGATTGTTATTTAATATTCATTATTATTACTAAATGACTAAATTGCATTCCAAATATATTTATGAATTCCTTACAGAAATTGAATAAATATTGGTAATTGCTTTATAATGTATGATGCTTTAGTTATCGAATAATTTTAATTCACTTTGGTGCTTCGGTACGTATTTTAATTAGACGAATTATTATCCCAAACAATAAAAAAATATGTAATAGTGTAATCATACCATTTAATTTTGATAAATTTAACACATAGCATTATATTTGAGCAATATAAGGTAATTCAAAGGAAGATGCCAATTGGGAGAAGACGTAAGAGTGTTGGTAGTATTTTTAAGAGTCAACAGATAGCAATAGTGTGAGAGGAATCTTATTCCTAGTGTTCAGTGAGCACGCGTATTTTGAATTTATTCATCGCTTTTAATAGCCGTTATTTGTGATCTAGTGAGTATTCAAACTGATGAGGAAGGCTCTTATAAAATTTCATTGGTCTCATTTAAAGTAAATAAACTTATTTTTATTTTAAATACTAACAATATAAGTAAGTTCCACATTCTGCTACACGCACAAGACAAGAAGAAGCGGGCATAACCACGCAGCAAGGTTCAGAAATAAATTAAATGAGCTGAAAATTTTACTTTTAATTTTGTAAATTGTATATTATACTATAAAATATAAATGAAATTATTAAATTTAAGTGTATTGCAATAATCATCATTTTATGATACTGTATTTATAAAAATACTTAATATTTTAATATAATATTTTACATTGTTCATAATATATCTGCCTTAATGTTTTACGTATCTTCTTATGTTTTAAGTTATTAGGAACTTTAACAAATATAGTTCATATTTCCATGCCTCAAAACTAAAAAAAAAGAATCCAGATTCTCGGTCAGAATCAAATTTAATTCGATTTAATAATTAAATTAGTACTCAGATTTAAATCTGCGCTGTATGTAAAAGATGCTTTTACGCTGAAAAGTGTCTCAAGTGTGATTGGATTCACTACATCAGATGCAAGAAACGGTTTTAAAGATTGCAAAAAAGATCATTTGTACTGAATGAAATGTTTTGCAGACTTTATTTATTTTTCCATAGCTATTTTAATTCAAAGGTAATTTCCAATGTTTCCGTGGCTAATTTCCAATGTCTATAGGTCCAATTTTTGTGTTATTTTTCTTACATCGGAACTGGTGGCATCTTCCCGGTATGCATGGGGGAGAAATGCCACAAACCACAACAGTTTATTTAAGATTAAAATTTTCAAACAAATACATCCATGGAAAGCAACTAATAAACATATATAACTAAAAGATTGAAAAATATCTTGCACTTTTTTCATTTTTTCACCATTTCAAATTTGTCTCTGCTAAGCAAAATATCTTTAGCTGTGGAGTTTTCCCCAAATTACCTTTTACAGAAATTTTCAACTTATACATTTTACCAGATAATGCATATTGTGAATATAAACTGGCCCATTTCTTTTATCAACCTCAATGAAGTAATTTATTTTGGTTCTTTTCCTTTTCAAGACTGCATCTACTTACCTTTTATCACTAGTACTTTTATTCTAATTCATTTCATTAGTTAATCCTTTTCAGTGTAAAAAATAAGAAAAGTTTTTTTATTACGAAAATGTACTGTAGTTTTAAAAAATGTAGGCCATGATGTTAAGTCATGTTTTCAAATTTAGAAGCAAATATGAGCATTTTCTCTGGTTTATTCTGTCTTTTGTAAATTAACAGTGCTCATTTATGATATAAATTAAATTTTTTTTAAATACTAATGACATGAAACTACATGACATACTAGTAACATGAAAATATCATAATACTACACTTAGTTTTTTTTATTACAGTAGAAATCACTACCGTTTTATGTGTTTTCTTTTTACAACTTGAACAAACTCTTGTTAGCTTACTTATTAACATGAGTTTTGATGTACAGGATTTTTTTACTAGTTTTCACTTTTTCAAAAAATTAATCAGCCTGTCAACACAGTTTTTAATAAATTTAATTATCTTTCGATATCTATGAGAAATAATAGTAAAGGTTGTGTATGATAAGCAGCTTGGGAATCTTTGAAAAAAATTGTTGGTCACGCTATAAGCTTTTTAAATAACTAATGATACATGCTGAAACTTAACGAAATTAATATACAGGGTGTCCAGTGCTAACGGTGCCCTATGGTTATTTCCTAAACCGTTTTTCAGAGACACATAATTCCGATTGCATAAATACTTTAAATTGCATAATCTATTACATCAGAAGCAATCGAAGTCAATAAATCAATTCCTAAAATAATTACGAAATTTAAATTTTTCTACGGTCCCACAGTCATATCAGTTATATTTAGAAAAATTTTCCTTATACAATTTCATGCACAATAAAAAAAATCCTCCTTCTACGACCAAAATTCACAGAGTTACAGCTGCTTAAAGTTAGAGCACTTTTCGAGATGCGAAATAAGGGTTGTATACAAAATGAATTTGAGAAAAATAAATGCACATGGTTTTTAGCCTTGTAATATTTATTAGCAATTTCATAAACTATTTCACGATTATAGATTGCAACAAAGAAGTTAACATTTAATTATGTGTATCCAATAAATTAACATAAAAATATAGCTTATACAGAAGAATTTTTTAAAGCGTTTTTTAAATGAACGGGTGTTAAATAACTTAAAATACAAAAACAAGAGAATAAAACACTTCATTAAACATTAAATTAGAAAATGAATCATTTTAAAGTACGAATATATATATATTTTAGAAACTTTAAAAAATATTACAAACCCTGTTAGCGTAACATTTGCTCAAAGTATAGCTTCCTTCGGTGCAATGCAAATATGCACCCATGTAGAAAACTCTTCCTGTACTTGACGTAGCACACTTGGTGTTACACATCTGAATATTACATATATATGCGATTTAGTAAGTCTGATCTCGGATAGATTTTTAATGAGCCTGACTATAGCCCCTTGTTTAACGATTAGTATTCTATAATTAGTTTTGCTTCATTCTCCGCATTAGGCCAGAAAATGAAATTATAACCTATAATTTAAAATTTCAATATCTATGTGGTCCCTTAACGGTTTACCGTAACGGGACATTTTTAAACATGGAAAAGTGACTTAAAAGTGACTTGACAGTCAACATGTTTGCTGCTTCATAACTCAGTGAATTTTGGTTGTAGAAGGGCGAAATTTTTTTATTGTGCATGAAATTGTGTAAAGAAAATTTTTCTAAATATAACTGATAGGACGGGGACCGTATAAAAATTTAAGTTTGGTAATTTTTTATAGGAATCGATTTATTAACTTCGATTGTTTCTGTTATAATAGATTACGCAATTTAGAGTATTTTTGCAACTGGAACTATGTGTCTCTGACTAACAGTTTAGGAAATAGCTATTGGGCACCGTTAGCACTGGACACCCTGTGTATATATATATAGATATATATATATATATATATATATATATATATATATATATATATATTATAAGTCGAATTCAAAGGATGCGATTCCCTTTTCCAAAGTCGATTGGAATTATTGTCTGTAGTTTTGATTATTTTCTTTGAAATCACCACAAATATAAGACATTTGCGTGAAAACCTCCAATCATAAACATCCAACCTATAGTGTTTACTTCTTTCGCATTAACATTTGCCTTTAGCAATCAACTGCACCAACAGCTGTTAAAAATGAGTGTCATACAAGGAACAATTTCTCGAATGTAGTAACACGCTGTAACTTCCGGAAAATGGTTTATAACTAATACGTTAGTTATAAATCATATTTCTGGCTATGCAGAGTGCTTGGTCGGAGAATCGTGAGAAATGAGTCTTGATGATACGTAATACACAAAAGTACATTTATCCATATAAAAATTCCTCGACTCCCATAAAATGGAATTCTCTATTTATTATTGCGAAAACTTTTCTTTCTTGTTTCTGGAAGACAAAGTAGAAAGTTTTGTTTCTTTCCCTTAAGAGTTTAATAGTTTTTAGTGTTTTATTCTTGTTTCTTCTTAAACACTGACCACATACGGGCCGATAAAAGGCCTTTTTATTGACCCAGGATTTGGAAGATAAAACTGCAATCGATGAAAACTTTCTCCGAAAATTTTCTTCCCGTTTTAGATTCCTGTTGTTTTGACCTATCGATTCCTGTTATTTTCCAGCGGTTGCAGCCTTATTTCTTTTAAATCTTTGCAACTTCTTTGATTGCTTGTCTCTGCTTTCTACTTATTGGCTGTAATAAATGCTTTTATTGAAAGACTTCTTTACTTGTAATTATTTTTTATTGAACGGAATTTAAGTCAAGGGCATTTTTTTTGCTGGGAAACTTTAAAAATCAAATGTTATTTAATGTCTTCCTTTTAAAGGATCGTGCAGTTAATTTAAAGCGCAAAATAGAAAATAAATAGTATTACCGAAGATTGGAAAGAATTCTCAAGTTTTCTTAAAAAATGTACGCCAAATCAAAAAAGCATTGAAGTGAAAACTAATTTCTGTAGTATGTCAACTGAAAAACTAATATTTAGATTAATTAAAGTTGCGGAAGTTTATAAAGTAGAATTCCTCAAATCCAAATTCCGAATTTCTATAATAAATAGGACTTAGAATAATCAATTATTGAACAAAAAATTTAAGTTTAAACAACATATTTATTAGGAAGGTTAAAATAATGACATCAATCTGTTGTTTTTACAATAATTCACCAGTAAATGTGTTTTATATAATGTTTATATTCAAGAAAGCTTAAATCCACTTCCTTTTTACAAATTTACCTATCAAATTTTATTTTATATAACTGATATGACTGGATTTTCATAATCTGGAAAGTCCCAATGATTTCGGATTTAATAAATTCTACTGCATTTAGCTGTGCATTTTTATGAAGGAATCGTAAACTATCCCAAAATTCTTATTTACAAATACATTTTTATTTGAAGTGACTTCACACCGAGAAACTACATATGATAAAAACTAATATAATCCTATGAGAGATGAGAAAGTTTTAGAAGAAAGAATGTAAGTATGTAATATATTAAATAAATAATCTTTAGTATTGTTGTAAAACTTTTGATACAATTGCCGCTTTAGGTAAATATATTTTTTAAATGTCAACACCCCAGTGTTTTTAGAGTATTGCTTTAATGTTGTGTATTCAAGAACTTGCCATCTACTTATAGCCGATATAAAATATATTTAGCTGTTTTAATTACTTGCTTATTATGTAAATATCTAGCACAAAATGCATATGGAGCACGGAAACCTTAATGGGAATTTTTTATAGATTATACGCATGCGTAAGTCACCAAAAAATGAAAAGTCATCATGGGTGATCAAATACCTGATCTATTCCCAGCATTATCTATAAAATATTTTTAATTTCACATAATGCAA